>CM057455.1:1333125000-1334325000 GCA_016271365.2 Neoceratodus forsteri | reverse complement strand
CATTAGTGGCAATCTGCCAAGCAAGACTCTCTTATCGGTTCCCAACCGTGTCACGGGTCGTGGAAAAAAACGTAATAAAATCCGATTTTTTTAGAACTAATAAGAACCGGAAACCGCACTCTAAAGGACTAGAAAGTAATTTTAAAACCCATCTGATCGGTTCAAACCGAACCGAAAAAGACGTTTACAAGTTCCACACAGAAGAAAATAAATAAATAAGCCTATCTATTACTTACAATACCACAGACAGAGCTTGAACCGACCGATTGCGGTTAATTTCAGTAAAATAAACTGAAAATTACACTTTTAAACCGACAAACGAACCGAGCAGCAGGAGAAATCTCCGGAGCGACTGTTCAGTGAGGCGGAGTAAAGAATACGACAGTTTAAGTTTGAGCTACAACAGACAGAGTGTTCAACCGAGCTCGCGCTCAAGGTTCCATGCCCTGCATGGAAAGTTAACTCTTTCACCTCCGGAGCAGTTCTAACCTGGGGTTATACTGCATATGTCATAATATAGCAAGACTTCAAGTTGTTTGAACAGCTCAACAAATCATGACAATGCAAAGAAGGAATCTTTATTTTTATTTAGTGGGGATGTTATGCACAGAAGAGACAGTGTTTTATAAGTGTCCAGGTCAACAGAAAAGTAATCTAGTTGTATTTTTAAATAATAGGAGAATACCAGAAAGAATGTAGGATTTGCTCTGGCACTCCTGTCATGAAAGAATCAATGTCAAATCAAATCAAAAACACAAACAGTTACAGTAAAGGATATGTAGTAGAATTCAGTGTATTCAACAAGAAGAAACTATAACACACTTATTTTTTTCATGTTCTTTTATTCAAGGGTTTTGGTTGTATCTATCAAATCAATGGAGGGAACCAGTATTTAGTATAATTACTTATGAAAATTCGATGTATGGAATATTTGGAATAGAATGGGGAAAATGGTCTGTTTCTACATTACAGATTATCATGGTAGTTTGTAAATGGAATATATGGGTGATGAGGTGTGGATTCACGTTACTGCAAAAAGAAGGGAATCACACAGAGCTGTACAGCAAAATACAAAAAGATCGTTCTAATATATTTATGGAAGAGAGGAAGACTCTGGATATGTTGGTGTTATTAGAACTTTGGAGAGCAATGCCTTGGATCATGGATAATGACTTCCCAGTGACATAAAGAGACAAAGAAGTTCCAAGTCACAGGATCTTGGATAGGGACTAAAACACTTTGAACTTTTTGTATACCAGTATTTTCAGTTTTCTGGATAATTGGAACCTTTAATGTGTAAACTGGTATTTCTCTGTTAAGTGTATTTGATTTATCATGCTAAATAAAATATTCCCCTACTCTTTTCAAGAAGTGCCATGGGATCTTTAACATCCACCTGAACAGGCAGATGGGACTTCAGTTTAATGTCTCATTCAAAAGACGGCATCCCACTCATGCTGCACTATAGTGTCAGTATTGGGATATTAACCCAAGTGCCTGGTGTGGAGATAGAACCCACAGGGCTTCTGATCTCCCTGCCTCAGAGGGGAGTGCACTACCTGCTGAGCCACTGACAGTTATTGCTAATTCACATCTCAGTTTCAATACAATGCTAGTTAAAACATTATTGCTGACTCACTTCTCAGTTTCAACTCAACCATATGGATTAGTGAAAATGGAGCAATGGATAGAGGAATTTGTCCCTCCATAGCAGGGATAGAGCATCCCATGGGATTGTTTTCACTGAGGGTGGTGTGCCACAAAATTGGGGGAGCTTGCTAATCTCTCAGAATGTGAACAAGACCACAAATCTCTGGAAAACTGAGTTCAGCACTTGCTAGTTCAGAGATCATTCTTGGGTAACATGACACATCCTGCAGATGAATCTGCCAGTACATTGTCCTTGCCTGCTAGGTATACTGCAGAGATCCTTATATTCAGTGCGTATGCTAGAATCTATATCTTCATCGACACTGTATAGAATTATGATGATCTGGTAACTTCCTACTTGTTTATAGGAGAAAGACAACATGCTCAGAAACAGTTTTATATGCTCCTGCCTCTTGGGTATTCCATTACCTAATTTATGGTTTTGCCCTCAAGATGCCTTCCCCACCCTAAGAGGGATGCATCTCAAGATCCTTTTGAGTGAACACTGATGGAAGGGGATACCCTCTCTACAACTGATCACCTTGTTCTATCACTCTAGAGCTGATATCAGCTTGTGTGGCACTGGAATTTGTTGATGCACTGGTGACTTCCTTGGCATCAGTACCTTCTAAAGTAGTACTAGACTGTGACCTCGTTCATTTCCTGTCTTGCCCATGGCATCACAGCTGTGGTAAATGTCATGTGGCCTAACAGTCTTAGAAATTCCTGAGCCATCTTTTCTGACCTGCGTAGAATGTGCTTGCAATCTGTACAACGAATCAAAGCTTCCGCCCTCTGCAGGGGAAAACAGTCTCGTGCTAAGTTTTGTACCTATGAGCTCCATCACATGTCTGGGTTCCAGGTAGAAATTTTTTAAGTTCAGGAAGGAGCTCAAGCTTATGTGCTCTGTACTGTTTGAACTGCTTCCTAATGTGTTTTCCCTACATACTAATCAGTCATCTAGGTAGGGAAACACCACCATTCTCTGCATGTGCAGATAGGCTGCCACCTCTTACAAGCATTCTATGAACACTCTGGGTGCTGAAGTCAGGCCATAGGACATTGCTTTGAAGTGGCACTGAACATGCCCTACCATGGATCTCAGATATATTTTGTGATGGTATTCTGAGGATGTGGAAATAGGCATCTTTCAAATCCAATGACCCAAGCCAATCCCCATGTCTGCAGAAATGGAATCACTGTCTGTAATGTTACTATTTTGAATTTTTCTTTTCCAAGGTGCATCTTCAGGAATCTTAGGTCCTGAATGGGCCATCATTCTCCATTTCTCTTCAGAATGAGATAGTACCTGGAAAAGAATCGTTTCCCCAGCTGGGAAACATGAATCTTTTCTACTGCGATTAGCTGCTGTAACTTTTTCACTTCCATTTCCAGTAGGATTTTGTGCTCTGAACACTGAGCTGAAAATAGAAATACTCTTGATTTTTCACAACTTGGTTAGCTGTACAAATTGAAGGGCTAAGCCCAGTTCTACTATCTCTAGGACCAACTTGTCTATTTTAATCCTTGTTCACTTGTTAAGGTAATCAGACAGGCACTCTTCTTCTGGCAATGGGTCTATGGTGACATGGGTAGAATTGTTAGGGGTTGGGCTTTGCCTGGGCTGGATGAACTGAAGCAGTTTTGTGCTTTGCTCCTCTCCTGCCTCAGCCTGTTCTTTGTGCCCCTCTGAGTAGGATATACAAGGTGCACTGTAGGGTGTGCTGTAGTATGGCCTTCTCATACCTCACTTTGCCTATAGGCCATAGATGACCTCTTTTTTCAGTCACATTTTTAAAGTTGCTTTTTGCTCATCAAAGGGCAACCAAAATGGCGAAGGGCCTGCACCAGAAGACATACGAAGAGAGACTAAAGAAGCCTAATATGTGTACCCTTGAGGAAAGGAGGGAGAGGGGGGACATGATAGAGATGTTCAAGTACCTCAAGGGAATCAACAAAGTCCAAGAGAGTAGCATCTTTCAGAAAAAGTGATGTGCAAGAACAAAGGGGGCACAATTTGAAGACAGAGGGGGGTTGGCCCAGAGGTAATGTGAGGAAGTATTTTTTCACAGAGAGGGTTGTGGATGCATGGAACATCCTTCCTGAGGAGGTTGTGGAGTCAAAACAGTGGGGGAATTCAAGAATGCGTAGGACAGACATAAGGCAATTCTAGGTGGGGGGTTGGAGGAAGTAGGCTGTTGGTTAACTAGGATCTGCAGCTTATCCATTAGGTAAGAAAATGAGCAGACTAGGTCGGCCAAGTAGTTCTTATCTGCCATCAAATTCTATGTTTCTATGTTTCAATCAACTTTTTTCATGTAGGCCACAATTTGGTCACCAAATGAAAAGGTACATTTGAAGGGGAAATCAGTTGCTTTGCTCTACGTGCCCTGTGACAACTCAGTTGTTCTAAGCCATGCAAATCTCCTGGCAAATATTGAATTTACTAGACCTCTAGAAGTAATGTTGTTCACATCAACAGCCATTTGAAATTTGTATTCTGCAGCTTCCAGACTAGTTTCCACATTATGAGTAAGTTGCATTTTCTCCTAGACAGGCAAACTCACACAGAAGCAGGATGATATCCCAAAGCACCTGCTGATAACATGAAATACAGTAGCTTAGAAAGGCTGCCTGCCTCAGTAACAGGGTAGAGGCAGCGTATGCCTATCTAACACCAGGAATCCCTCACTGATATTTACACATGCATCTTCACTGGGGTCAAGAGTGATTCCCCGGAGATAGAACCCTCTACTAATAATGGAACTTAGAACAGATGTTGGTCATGGCTCCTAGTAAAGGGACGCACATTTCTACCTTCTGTCAACAAATTCTCCTCAGAACCAAACTGTTCCACCTCAGGTTCTGGGCTCTGATTTGTGAATATTTTTGGGAAGCACCAAATTGTTTTATAGGTCTACGGTGTGTGGCATGACTGATAAATCTCAGGAAAAAAAACCAAGACCAACAGGTTTTAAAATGGTAAAAAGTGTTTCCAGCTCCTGGTAAGGACAGACTATCACGAGCTCTGTTTCAGGTGCCTGGGTCCAGATTAAGATTTTACCAGTTGTGAGCTCTGTATAAAGTTTTGTCCTAAAACCCAAAATAAAAGGGCTAAATATGGCTTCTCAGTCTGCCTGTGTGTTACCAAAACATAACAAAGGTTCTGAGGAAGTTCCTAATGATGGTGGAAAGCACACATCAGATGGTTCATCTTCTCAAATACAGCAGAAATCCCTGTCAAAGAGGACACAGGAAATAGATAAAGCTGCCCAGCCATCAGATAAGCATGGTAAAGATGGAAACACAGAATCTGTCAGCAGATAAGGGCTGCCTGGTCCACCCACTCTGCTCCATTTTTCCCTACGTACAGTATCATCGTAGACCCTACTTGATCTCTAACTCTTTCTCCCCTCCTTCATTCTTTTCCATTAAGATTTCCTTATGCCTGTCCCATGAATTCTTGAACCCTTCTACTGTTTTCACCTCCACCACCTCGGCTGGTAAGCTGTTCCATGAATCTACCTCCCTTTCTGTGAAGAACTACTTCCTTCCATCTCTCCTGAAACTCTCCCCCCCCCCAAGCTTCACAGCATGTCCCCTTGCACTTGTGCATCTTTTTTTCTGAAAAATACTTCTCTCCTGTACCTTAGTCACTTCTGTGAGGTACTGAAAGATATCTGCCATATCCCCTTCTCCCTCCTGTCTTCCAGGGTGTACATATTGAGCTTCTTTAGTCTCTCCTCATAGGGCTCTTTATGCAGACCTCATACCATTTTAGTTACCCTGCTCTGAACCACCTCCATTCTGTGTCCTTACGGAGATGTGGCCTCCAGAACTGTACACAGTATTCTAAGTGAGGTGGTATCAGTGATCTATACAGGGGCAGTACCATGTCCCTCTTTCTGCTGGTGATACCTCTCCCTATGCACCCCAGCATCCCACTAGCCCTCTCAACTGCTCTGTCACACTGCCTGGTCATCTTTAGGTCATCAGAGATAATTACCCCAGGTCTCTCTCCTGCTTGATTGTAATTAATAACATCCCCTTCCCATTTTAATAAAATGAGTTCGGTAAAGACGGTAAAAATACCAGGGTGTCTGAAAGAGGGAACCTGAGTTCCGATATGGCAAGAGTAAAAAGGAGAGTGCCTTACAGCAGGTACTGGAAACAATGTCTGCCAAGAAAGAAAAAAAAAGAATGTCCTTACCACTCCTCCTGAAAAAGGAATGGCGCAGGCTTTGGGCCAAAGACAAATGCCCTCAAAAGAGAACAACCATCAGGCACTCCGCTTCACATGTAGATGGTCATGCTGAATACTATCTCTATATCTTTATATTTATGCTGCTGATTGTTTTTGTTATGTATCTGAGCTTTGATTTTTGAAAAGTGCAATATAAATAAACTTGACTTGACTTGACTTGGAATGCTGGGATCCCAACAAAACCCCATAAATGCATTACACTGATCAGGTCTTGAAGTCCCTCCTTTGACCTGTCTAGGATCAAACATCCGTGCTCCCCAAGAAGGGATTTGTCAATTTTCTTTCCTCTACTGACTGTCTTACCACCAGACACAGGAACAGTACCCTGCACTACCCTTGCACAATTGCTGTGATTTATAAAAAGCTATTGTGGTTCACTCTATATAATGAAATGTGCAACTGCTTGAATACACCATATTTTGTTGTGAAGTATTCTGTACCCAAATTGTTCTATAAACTTGAATTAACAAAAAAAAAAAGAGAAAAGAAAGAAACAAAGTACATTGAAAAAATGTGGCAGTTCTTCCTGGCCTTCCAGGTCATGGGAAATCTTATGAATATGCCTGCCCCCTCCTCCTCCCAGTTCAGGCTCCAGTCTACCCATCTTTGGAGGAGGAGGATGAAATTTACTATGAAGAGGAGGAAAGTGAACCTATTGGACCAGATGGCTCACCTGAGCAATAATTTGGCTCTCCTACAGGGCCTACAGAGGACTGCTCATCATTTTCCTCTTTTGTTAGGCAGATGGTGAATACCCTCAGCACCCCCCCCTTATGAAACAGAAAAGGATCAAGATGAAGCAGAATTTATGGCTATTATAGGGTTAGCTCCTGCAAGAAGGCTGCTGGTCCCTATGCACAAATCATTACAAAAAGCCACTTGAAAGATCTTGTCTGCACCTACTTCAGCTGCAGCCATAGATGAAAAGAGAAAAACATATTAGGTGGACAGATGAGGGGCAGAATACCTGTATGCCCACCCTAATCATCAAAGTGAAAGTCCAAGCGACTGCCTGTGAGAGGGCTAAGGTTCTCTTCTCTGCACAGCCCCCTGAGAAGGACTCCAGAAAACTGGATACTCTAGCCAAAAAGGTTTATACATCAGCTTCTCTGCTCATCATACAGTTGGCTTGTTCAGCTCATATAGCTCAGTACCATAAGGTACTGTGGAGTACAGTGCTGGCACCAGGATATACTGCCAAGATCGCGTTGGGATTCCAACACAGTGAAATGCATGCTGACAAAATAGCGTGACTGAAAACAGCTACATGGACAAGAACAATGGGGATATTATAGCACTGCTGTACATGTAGCTGGTTTCACTAATGCTATGTAGTTTAAGTCTGTGAGTGTGTGCTGCTTAACTGTGCTGGCAATGTACTGTAGGGGTTAGAGTCATGAGCTATGAATGGGCTTGTTACATCCAGCAGACCTGGGTTTGATCCTGACAGCTTCTTTTTTCTTCTCCCATCATGCCAACCATTGCCACCCCCTGAGTTGCATCCCCCCGGAGTTGAACAATAAATCTTCCCTTCCACCTTCTTGCCCCCGAGTTGCATCCCCAGAGTTGAGATACTTAATCTTCATCCCCCTGAGTCCCCCCTCCAGAGTTGGAATAGCTAATCTTCACCCCCCGGGTTGTGTCGCCCCTCCTAGTTCGTGCTATGTGTGGCTTGCAACATTTTCACATAGCGTGAATTTCCATCTAGTTGATTTCCATGTGCATTTTTCAACCATGCTTTCTTCTATTTAGCAATCTTATGGTAACCAAGCTGGCATAGGACCTGGCAGCCACAGCAAAGTCAGCCCTGGATGCCACCAAATAGCATTTCAACACTGCTGTGGACAATAATGACACTGCTTCAAGGGTCTTAGCCAATGTAGTGTTACTTGAGACTATTCCCCTGGCTAGCGCAGCTATCCTTTCCCAGGACACCCAGACCAAAGCCATGGATTTCCAATTTAAGGAAAATTCACTTTTTGGTGTAAAAATAGAGGCATACATGAAAAAAGTGGATGACTACAAAACCACTTACAAAAACAACACTGATAAAGAAAAGGCTTCCATTTCCTACAAGCCTTATGGTATGAGAGGCAGGGTCTGGGGCTATTTTCCAAGAGCCTATGCTCCCTACACCCTTATTAGAAAATTCTGCTGAAAATGGAAACAAACTGCTACAAGCAAAGCAATGGAAAAGGTCCCTGCCTTTCAGTGGGCAGGGGACTGTCTTCAGTGTCAAAAACCAGAAACAGTGTTGTTTTCCAGGAAATTTCTGAACTACAAGAAAAATAGGGAGTGGCGACCCATTTTAGATCTCAGATATCTGAACAAGCACATCAAAAAAGAAAGCTTCAAGATGATCACATTGAGCACTATGACACCATCCCTAGAGTTAGGGTACTGGCTGGGGTCAATGGATCTGAAAGACGTCTTAGTTTCACATTCCAGTCAGTCCTACCCACAGAACATATTTCAGGTTCTGGCTAGGAAACTGCCAATACCTGTTTGCAGCCCTCCCTTTTGGCCTTACTTCTGCACTAAAGGTTTTCACAAAGTGCTTAGCTGTGGTGGCAGCACACCTCAGAAGGCAAGGTGTGGTGTTTTTCCCTACCTGGACAATTGGCTAGTCTCAGGGAAAAACAGAACAAGAGACAAGGTGCTCTATTCAGAGGGTAAAACACACCATGGAAAAACTGGGGTTCCTGATAAACTTGCAGAAGTCCCAAACAGAACCTGTTCAGGTACTGGAATTCATACTGTAGGCAAAAAACAGGACCCCTGGCAGGGGAAAGCCTTCCTCACTCAGGGAAGGGTAGAAACTTTGATTGCCACAGCAAAATCTTTCACAGCGGGACAGTCAAGGCCTACAAGGGGTTTTCTACAGCAACTGGGCCACATGGCTACATTCAAGCTGTGGTCCCACAGGGCCAGGTTTCAGGTGAGTGACATTCAGTACCACTTATAATAGCGGGGCACACAATGCTGCAAGCAAAATGCCAAAAGGCACAATAAGGCTAGTGAACATACTGACCGGCACACAATGTCTCCCATGCAATGCAAAAGTATAGAGGCGACAGTGTAGATTTTTGCTTTGCAGGGGCTCCTCCCACCCACCCCCAATGTGGGGCTTTGCTCTCCCCACCCCCTGGACTAAATATACAACTCTGAGGGGCCGTGGACTTCAGGGATGGAGGCCACTGGTCTCAAAGATAGAGCTCCCTCTCCAAACTAGTTTCAGTAACAAAATCATTGGTAAGGTCACTAGAGTGCTGGAAGGAAGAAATCAACATCACAACATCAGAGAGGGCATTCCCTTCCTTTGGCAGTCCGCAACAGGTATCCTCACAACAGATGCTTAACTCCTAGGCTGGGGTGCCCACCAGAAGAACCTCACTGTAAGTGGCATCTGGAGCCCACAGGAGACCCAGGAACACATCAGTCTCCTGGAACTCAGGGCAGTATTTCTGGCAATACAAACTTTCTCTTCCCAGCTACAAGGTCTATATGTCCAGATCAGAACAGACAACACCACAACAATTTACTACAAAAACAAGTAGAGAAGCACAAGATTCTCCAGACTGTATACAGTGGCAATAATGATCTGGGACCTGGCTTACTCCCTAGATGCAAAGATCTCTGCAGAACACTTGCCAGTTCAGGACAATGCCCTGGAAAACTCCCTAAGCAGAATCAGCAAGGGAAAACACAAATGGACCATGAACCAGCAGGTTCTGGCTATGACTTTCAGAAGATGGGACACTCCAGAAATAGACCTCTTTGCCTCCTAGGAGAACAGTCAGGTACCAAAGTTTTTTTGCAGGCCACCAAGCCAAGGGCATGATCCCAGAGGATGCCTGCACTAGCCCTGAAGTGGGTGGGGAGGTTTCAATATGCTTTTCCACCATCCTCAGTCACATAGAGAGTGTGCCTAAAGCTCAGAGGAGAGCCAGCAACAATTATTCTAATAGTCCTAGACTGGGCCAGGCAGGCCTGGTCCTCAGTGCTCCTGGCACTGTCCAGCAAGAATTCAGTCAGCCTGCCACTGAGTTACAACCTGCTGACCCTTTATCAGGGCAGGATAACATTCCCAGATCCCAGGACATTATGCCTGAAATGAATCAGGATTACATTCTTTTACCATCTCTGCTTCAAAGTTGTGGAATGATTTACCATTGTTTTTATGTTCTATTACCTCATTCACAGGTTTTAAAGCTAATCTGAAGGATTGTCTATTGTCACTTAATGTTTGTCACTGTAACAATTAAGTACACTGTACTTTGTATTATTTTGTTTGTGTACACTCCAGGTCAGTCCTGAAAAAGGTCTTTGTCCACTGACCCTACCCGGTTAACAAATTTCAAAATAATTAAAAAAAAATGGTTCTTGAACAGTTACAGTATTCCAGGTTGAATCTATTACAGGAGGTCCTGAAGGTGCTTAATGTTTCCAGGAAACCAGCAACCAGGAAAGCATACTCCTCTAAGTGGAAGAGATTGTCATACTGGTGTGCTCTCAAAAAGGTAATCCCAATGCAGGCAGGGTTGCCTACAGTCCTGGAGCAGATGGTACACTGGCAGCCCTTAGGTCTGAGGCCATCAACACTAATATATCTAGCAGCAGTTTCAGCCTACATATCAGCAAGCAAGGGCAAGTCAATGGCCTCTCACTATTTTTAAAATATGTTTTTAAGGGTCCCAGTCAACTATATCCACCTGTGTGGACCCAGTCCCCCCATGGGATTTGAACATCTGCCTTGCCTAGCTAACGGAGACCCCCTTTGAGCCTATAGCTACTGCTGACTTCAAATATGCCACATGGAAAACCATAATCCTTATTGCCATGACATCTGCTAGGAGGGTAAGTGAACTTCAAGCCGTCTGTACAGATCCAAACTACACAATCTTCCATGTGGACAAGGTAGTCCTAAGAACCAATATGAAGTTCTTACCTAATGGGAATTCCACTTAAAGCAGTCAGTTGCCCATCCCATGCTCTGCCCAAGCACTCCAGCCCAGAAGAGCAGAAATTGCACAAGCTAGATCTGACGTGAGTACTGGGCATCTAGCTGGACCAGACAAGGGACATCAGGTCTCATGGCACTCAACTTTTTGTTACCTATAGTGAGTTAGGCAAAGGTAAACTAGCAACCAAGAGAACTGTCTCAAGCTAGATAGTCTCTTGCATACAGTTCTGTTATGAAAAAGATGGGAAATACCCCCATAGAGCTAAAAGCACATTCCTCAAGGGGTACCCCATTATTGGACATTTGCAAAGCAGCTACCTGGAAAACAGTGTGCGCTTTCACAAAGCACTGTTGTCTGCACATATAGTCCAAGAGGCATGCCAGCTCCAGATCTGCTGTCCTGCAAAACCTTTTTCTTAAGTAGATTCTGGACCCAGCCTCCCAAGGTATTGCTGTAGAGTGTGTATGTGTAAACATCAGTGAGAGATTCCTGGTGTTAGAAGAAAAAATTACTCACTGCAGTAATGTTGTTTCTTCTTTGGGATCCCTAACTATGTTTGTACTCCATAAACCCTGCCTTCCCTTAAAGAACCTGAAAGTAAATTCACTCAGTAATTGGTTATTTTCAGTAATGTGACTTGAGTATTACTATTGCAGTTCCCTGACAATTGTAAAATGTGATCAGTTAAATGTTTTCAACTATTTTTTCCACATGACGACCATCTTAAATTGACTAGTGTTGTTAAAATTCTATTTCAAGTTACTAGAAATTTTGGGGTAGCCATTTAGCTGGTGCTAGAGATCACAGATCCCTAGCTTTAAAAAAAAATCTGCCATTGGAGAGCTAGGGGATACATGACCACACTGCTGAGTTTGAACTCCTATTCTAAAATCCATTATTAGCATAGAGTTCTATCTCCAGGGCATCACTCTCAAGATGGGTGACGATGCATGTCTAAACATAGTGAGGGATCCCTGAAAAGAAACAACGTTGCTATGGTGAATACTTTTTTGTTCTTACCGTAAGGTCCAGCATTCTAGAATCCTTATTGGGGGGTGGGGGGGG
This sequence comes from Neoceratodus forsteri, assembly GCA_016271365.2. NCBI lineage: Eukaryota > Metazoa > Chordata > Ceratodontiformes > Ceratodontidae > Neoceratodus > Neoceratodus forsteri. Next base: position 1,334,313,057 of record CM057455.1, on the reverse strand, counting down.
GCGCTGCTGCAAGGTTAATTTTAGCTTTTTTTGCATGCAATTTCCTGTATCACTCCTTCAGGATCAGAGTGGGTATAAATTAAGTAAGAGCCCTTCCTGGTTACCAAATATCTTTTCTCCACTTAACATGTCTATGGCTACAGTGGAAGAAGATGTAGCAAGAATTATCTTAATAGCCTTGTAGGAATCTTTATAGATGGAGAGGGGGACTCATTTTAATGAGGTCAGGCCCAGCATCCTCATAAATTCAGCCTCCTCTATAGCCATTTCTGTTTTAGTGAATACCAGATTTAGCATACCTGCCATTTGGTTCACAAATGTAGTGTAGGAGGAATAGTGTTCGTTGACCCTTAGTGGGGAAACAAAGTTATCCTAAGAAGGTTCCTATGGGGTTCTCAGCTCTTCCTCCTACCCCAAATCCTCTGGAGAGGTACTGGTGGTGGTGGGGGCAGGGGGCAGCTGCAGGAATCACAGAACTGTGCATGGTTTGGAAAAACTGCCAGATCTGGTTAATTTCCTCCAAGGAAGGCTTATTCTATTCTAGTACCTGTTCCTTTATTTGATTTTCTGGCTGAGGAACACTAAGGTGCTTCTGTTTTTGCCAGGTGTGGTGGTAATGGATGATGAGAAGCCTTTTATTGTTTCTAGCCATCTTCAACATCAGGGCACCCCTGCTAGACATCCTGTGCTCTTTACTGGATGATGGCTTAGCAGTCTTATCTATCTCCTTGGGTGTCAGAGACCACTGCAGAGAAGAAGTGCCATCTGAAGCATATTTGTACCTTCAGTGGAACCTTTCTTTGTGTTTATATTTGTGGTTTTATGGTAAAACAGTCTTGTGATACTGTTGTGGAAGCTGGTACAGACAATAGTTACCATTTAGTGGCCATTTTTCCTTTGTTATAGAGCAGACTTTGCAAAGGTCACAATTTTCAACACTATTATCTGGAACAAAATCAAAGCACAGGTGATGGTCATCTGCTTTCCCAACCAGTACAGATAGGATTTACAAAGCTTAAATCCTGTCAGTCCTGTTTCTTTTTAGGCCTTTCAGTCATGACAGTTTGACAGAAAAAAAAGTGCCACACACATTTGCAGTGACTGTACAGCTAGAAATACAATTCTCATTCAACACTGGACACAGTAGGTAGCAGCTGGCAGACATGATTGTCCTTGGGACCTTTTTCCTGTTGACAAATCCTTTACTTTTAACAATTTAGATATCAGAAACCCAAACTGGGAACTGATGCAAACTGGGAACCGAGCTAAAAAAAATCTAAAATAAATAGAACCAACCTAAACTAATGCAGAGTAGTAACAAATAACATAACTATTACAAAATATAAAATGCTAGCAAAATATTATGAAAACTTAAGCACCAAGACTGGAACAAGACTCTGGGGGTGGCTGATCTCTTCAGCAAGGAAATAATTCTGCCATTAGAATGTCAGGGAGAATGTGACCATAGTGCACAGTCCAAACTTGAAAAGTCTAAAGTTCTATCTCTAGAGCAACAATTTAGGGGTGAGATGATGCAGTTTATATGACACCACTAATATACTTTTGTTGCTAGAATTGCTCCTATCAGGCGTCTGGAGGTGACTGTGAAGCTGGCACTTCTATCACTGCATGTCAGTCAGGATCCAGTCCCTGCCACAGGCACTGTCACTGGTACTGGTCTCTCTACCTTCCCACCAAAAGTACATTTTCTGCAGTTTTTATCTACCAGTGGTTGGGAGCACATCTATGCCACCGGTTCCATCATTCTGCTGCAAGGTAATCTTTTTTATGTCTCCCTCAGTACTTCTGCACCCCTACCCAATAACCATCTTGTACCCCTCCTCTCACCCCTGCTGTTCAAAAGAAAAGAGATTTGAGATCCCTTGGCGGATGACCAGCACAGCCCTTCCTCCACCTCGGCCACTCACTATCTACTTATTCCACCTGTAAAAGGGTTGAAAAAATAAAAGTCCAAAAATGTGTGCCCTGTGCATGTACACTTAGCTTTTTCCAACCTCTACTTTCATTCACTTATAACTTTTACAATGTTTAATGTCTTCCCCCAACATTTTACTGAACTTCACATTACCACCCTCCATCATGAGCATATAAGTAGCATCTTTAAAACTTTTTTCACGTGTTTGTTTTCATTTTATTTCTTTTTATACCTTGAATTTCTTATTTCTTGTTATTTCTTATTTAAGAGAAGCATGGGTCTCTACTTATAACTTTCATATTTTTAAATATTTTTTTCATCCATAGTTTCATTAATCTGCAGGCTACAACATACCGTTGTGACCGTATAAGGAGCAGCTTCTGAATTCCACCACAAATCTGTTTTTGGAGTTGTGCCCAAAAACATATTCTGGATGGGATTTAAAAGTTACTGCTTAAGTTGTTGTGAGGGGTAGTGTTATCTTTTTGATTAGTGAAATTCTGAATAAAAAATATTTTAAAATAGTTAATGTTATGAATAAAAAAAAACTAATGTGAAAAAAACTATGTGTGCATAAGCAGCTTGTGTTTTTGTGGACTTTTTGTGTGCGTATCTTTTTCAGAGGAAAAAAAAGGAAAAAATGGAAAAAGCAAACTGTGCATGTACACAGACTTATGTTTTTCTCTTCAATCTGAAGCAAGTTACAGGCCTAGGACAGCTGCTATGCATATGGCCTTTGGAACTATATATAAAGTAAGCTGAAGGTCTAGCATAGTGCCCTATGGCTTGCCTACTTTGCATATGCTCTGTAGGGTCATACATAAAGCAATGTAGGTATGGGGTACTCTCCATCTCAAAAAGACAGCAAATCATTACAAAATAACTATGTTAATATACAAGTTAGGCTGGCAGCACATAGCATAAAAGCTAGAGTAATGCAACGTTAATATCAATCTTGTTGAATATGTGATGTTGTGTTCCTCTGGGTTTGACCGATCATGCAATACAGCACTGGTGTTGCTCTACCCTTGCACCATCTGTCCAAACAGAGAAAAACAACAGTCACATGTCAATTTCTGAAGATATGGTGCTGAAGTAAGGGCAACATTAGTGCTACACCAGGTAATCATTTAAACAATGATGCCACAGATTCAGCAAGGCTCAACGGACTTTTCATCCGAATGTTGCAAATCCCTAATTTTTATGCTTTGTGTTGTAACCCTAAATTGTGCAATAATTACTGGTGACCACATTTATCAACCTGATGATGGTGACTGTCAAACACCGTAATAACCTGAAATCTGGTTATTACGACATTTGATACCATAATAACCCGAAATCTGGTTATTAGGGCACTCTGCAAGCAACTTTCACTTTTCCAAATGGATAACATGACCGAGTGGTGTTCGGTTTCATACACACTATGCCACAAAATTAATAAAAACAGCAATCTGTACCTTAAAAATATGTCAGCAGCATTTACTAATCTTAGTTTAGCTTCTGAGTTGAAAAAGAAGAAGTCGAGTGCTAAATGTGGAGACCGAGTGACTTGGTGGCTTTAGAAGACTGCACGCAAGCGAGGTGCTGCCACTTGCATCATCACACACCTCGGGTGTGTAAAAAAAATCCATAACACACACTTATCTATCCATTATTCTCTATTTAACTACTCCCCCTCGAGCTGTGTGCCACAGGAACTTGCTTGTGTTTCTAGACTACCTTTTGTGGCTTTTCTATGTTTTTCTGCTTCTCAGCCTCCCGCCTAGCAAATCAGGAACGAGGCTTAAAACAAAGGTACAAATGACCCAAATCAGGGACACATCTTAAACAACCATTTGTCAATGATGAATGTTCATCCCTGATATTGCTGTTGTATCAGGTCTTGCTTGTACAAATTTTTACTCTATATTTACCCAGCATAGAGCAGATGAGATGCAATGTCTCATTTCCAGTGGTGTCCTGCTTTAACACTTTGTTAAACTGTAATTACCCAGGATAGGGCAGCTGAGAAGCAATGTTCTACTTTTAAGTGGGCTCCCACATTTTGACCTAAAATGTCCAACAGTCTTTTTAAGGCCTGACCTTATGATCACAACAGGTGACATTTTTAAAATTCCATCCAAAAGGTGATTTCACTGTGTGACTGTGAAAACAAGTTTCAGAGGGGATTTGAAAAATTACACCTGCCATTTTCAGTAGGTGGGGTAACACAAGGGTTATGTTGAACATTAGGGGCCAAAATCTGCAAATATAAAAGTTATAAGTAAATGTTAGAACAATTTACTTCTGCATAACTTAATTGTTTTTTCAAATGTGTACCCAAAATTTTTAACATAATCTTTTTTGACCACTTTTTCTGAGCATTACAGGTATCATTTATAAACAATGGCTGAAACATCATTTTGCACCACAAGTGTTAAAACACATTTTGGGTAGGGTTAGAGAAATGACAGATGCCACATTCATGAGATGGTGTGAAAAAATGGCTATGTTGAAAAGTTAGGGTCAAAATATTGAAAATTACCACAGTTGTGAGCGTACCTTAAAAAAATGCAATGTAGACTCATAACTTTATTGTTTTCTCATATTTTTACCCCAGATTTTCAACATAGGCTTCCTATGAGCCCACCTCATGAACAACCGCAGAGAAAATGTTCAAATCCTGACCAAAAGGTAATATTGCACCACAAGTACGAAAACACATTTTGGCCATGATTTGAAAAAAATGATAGCTGCCACATTCATGTGGTACTGTGAAGAAATGGCTATGTTGGAAAATTGGGGTCAATATTGAAAATTACCAAAGTTACAAGCCTGCGCTTGTAAATTTCAACAAAGCTCATAACTTTGTTTTTTCAATATTTTTACAACAAATTTTCAACATAGCCTTCTTATAACCCCACCTAATGAACAAGGATGGAGAAAATGTTCAGCTCCTGCCCAAAAAGTTATTTCATGCAGTAACCACGAAATCACCTTTCAGGACAAATGTTTCTAATTTCACTGCCATTGTTCATGAGGTGGGGTCTCACAAAAAGGCATATTGAAAATTTGGGGCAAAAATATTCAAAAATGCCCAAGTTATGCCATTAAGTTCAAAACCCCATTGAAATACATTGAACCACATGACAGATTTCCTTAGTTCACTGTCTAGCATTGAAAAGTAAAGATGTGTCTGTGGTCCAATGAGGATTAGGACATTGGCCCCCTGGTGGGTAAGTAAGGGTATGGGGAGGGTTGGGTGATGGGTGCTGAGTGGGAGGATCTGGTGGGGGGACAGTAATGGCAGTGGCAACAGACATCAATGGACAGTTTTCATTTTTAGAGGGTGTTTAAAAAAAAAACTATGAGGTACCAAGTCAATATGCCGCTGCTAGAATAGCGTGGCAACAACTGCACTATGTAAAACGCAAAACCATTTAAAGTGACAGGGGTATAATAGTGGTAGTGAATTACCTCTACCCCTGTCACTGTCTGCAGAGTGGAGGAAGGGATGAAGATCCCCCAGGTGCTGTGTCTGGTCAGGCCGCTCCTGTGGCAGAGTGGCTAAGGCACAAGCACGTGGAAACCTGGGGATCCAGGTTTGGTTCCCCATCTCCTAATATATTTTTGGGGGGCTCAGAAACAAAGTTTCCCCCTTCCTGAGTTTCATGTTACCCCAGAAGTCCACACCTCCTTGAAGTAGATTACAATAATTCTGGGGGGGAGGTAAAGCCCCCCACATTGGGGGGGGTGCAGGGGGTGGAGCCCCCTGCAAAAACAAACATTCATAATTTTCCCTGTTGTTTCCTATGGTGTGGAGGGATTTTGTAACTGTCAGTGTTTTTATCAACATTATTTGTGCACACGGCATATTGCTTACAGCATTGTTTGCCACGCTGTTTCTGTTTGCAGGGGTTTGATCCTGTGCCAAACTATGAGGGGTGGTTTTCTTTATTTCAGGTACCGACACTGGGATTGGGCACCCCAGTGTTGGTGTTATGTTTCCTTACACTGGGGATGGGCTCCTAGTGTTGCACAATGAAAAGAGACAGGGTGGGAAGATAGCAGCAAGAACTGGTGGATGGGGCACCCCCTAGCCAGAATTTTATCATGGGGGGGTCATTATGTTTGATTCCACCCGGGGTGGGCTCCCCATTGTTGCATAATGAAAATGGGCAGGATGGGGGACAGCAGCTGGCATGGGTGATTGGACATCCCTGTGCCAGAATTTTAACGTGGAGGAGATGAGGTCCTTATGTTTGGTGGCACTGGAAGTGGTATCCCTGGGTCTGCACAATGAAAATAGGCATGGTGGGAGGGTGCTAGAGGATGGCATCAGGAATGATGTTGTGGGGGTGCCACAGCAGGCTGATCATGATGGATCAGCTGTGCTTGCTGGGTGGTGCTGGAATTTTAACATGGGGGGGGGTGGGGTCTTTTACGTTTGGTGGCACCGGAGGTGGTATCCCTGGGTCTGCACAATGAAAATAGGCACGGTGGAGAGGGGTGCTAGAGGATGGCATCAGGAATGATGTTGTGGGGGTGCCACAGCAGGCTGATCATGATGGATCAGCTGTGCTTGCTGGGTGGTGCTGGAATTTAAACATGGAGAGGGCAGGGTCTTTATGTTTGGTGGCATCGGGAGTGGCCTCCCCAGTCTGCACAATAAAAATAGGAATGGTGGTGGTGGTAGGAGGAGGGTGGAGGTAGAGGATGGCATCCAGGATGACACTGGGGGTTGCCACAGTAGGCTGATCATGACAGATCAACTGTACTTACTGGCAGGGTGGCATTATAAGATCAAAGGAAAAAGCCACCCTATGATTGGATCAGCTCTTTCCTTTGAACTATACAAAGTTTCTGCCCAGCAAGCCAGAACAGTGACATGATCAACCTGGCTGGTGACTGATGTGACACTGATGAGCCCCCTTGCAGACCACTTTGCATTAGACTGACAGTGTCACATCCCTCAAAAGTCACTCTCATAGCAAAATGTTTGCTGTGCATGTGTGCATGGCGATCATAAAAATGTTAATAGCTGTAAATGCTTGTTGCAATGCTTGGTTTAGTGTAGAAAACACTTCCTGAAGCAGAACTAAACTGTAAATTCTAATTTGTGCCATTATTGTACATTTCAAATCTTTACTTTTTAGTGAAATAAAATCCTAAATTTATGAGGGTCCGAGGACATTTTTTAGGCAACATCAAGGACATCCTTGAACATCAGGGACAGTTCTGAGGTGTGCTTGTAAAGCCCCATTTACACTGACCATTTCTACACCGGTGTACATTTGCATATTTAAACAATGCAGGCATCAAACTGATGTACATCTTTTGCTTCTCTCCCAGCCAGAGGAGCTAAACTGGTGCGGGTGTTTTCAAGTATAGTGTAAACAGTGACCACTTCACACATCACTGCTGGAGGGTAATTTAGCCTACAATGCACCAGTGGCACTCCTTGCAGGAGTTACAGTATGCCTGAACAGAAATAAGGAACTTGGGTTAGAAACATTTATTTATGTCCCACAATGTCCTTGTGAAAACTTTTCCAAATGAACAGTTGAAATAAATAATTAAACAGACACGGTCATCTTCATTACAACCCTGCACAATAACCCCAAGCAAGTCTGAATAGCAGTCCTCCAATGCACCTGCACAGTAACCCCTCAACCCATACAGCCCCTCCCCAAACAGGTCGCAACAGCATCCCCACCACACCTGCACAACCCACCACCTTTCCCCCAAGCAGGTCGTAATTGCACCCTACAACCCATATCTGTCCAGTAACACCCACCACCACACAAAGCCCCCTACCTAAGCAAGTCACAACAGTGCCCCACCACAACTGTGCAGTAAACCTGCCCTCACTTCACTGTTCCCTCTCCCCTAAGCAAGTCACAATAACCAAGGGCACTGGCAAGTTCACCCACCAGGCTCACCAGACATGTTTCTGCAGTCTAGCACAGCTGTTCGTTCTGCTCAGTCTCTGCCCTTTTCTCTCCACCTTTCCTACACTGCACTGGTCCAAACAAGCACAAGCCTAGGGTCCAGCTTGGTGTACATGCTTTGCACTCCTTCCCAAGCTACTCTGCATTTCAAAGAAGCACAAGTATGTGGTCCAGTTTGGAGTATGCTCTCTCTACCTAGACTGCTCTGTGGTTCAAAGAAGTACATGCCTGTAGTCTGGTTTGGGGTACACACACTCTCCCCAGACTGCTCTGTGATCCAGTGAGGTACAAGCCTACAGTTCTGTTTGGGGTACACACTTCCTGACTAGAACACTCTGTGGTCCAAGCAGGTAGAAGCACTACACTGTAACTTTCCATACGTCACACTGTTTGTTACCTCACTAGCCAACAGGGTGTTATGAGTGGTGACATCATAGCCTGCTTAAACTTGCTGGTGCAACTGGAGGACATGAACTAGATACCGGTGTATAGGATCTGCCTCTTGAAAGTGGTGTATACCAGTGTCTGCATAAATGGCCAGGTGCAGACTCATACCACTCTGAGCCACACCCATTTGGAGCTGGTTTACAAGTGTAAATGGGGCTTCTGAGAGACTCTATAAGGCTTTTTTTAACCTGAAGAGCTGTACTCATTTTCTAAGTGCATTTGTAACTGAATTCTCTGGCTGAATTGAACTGCAGGAGATGCTGTGATTGTTACCAGACTTGCAGTCAGTGAGGGGTTTAAGCTGGGATTGTGCCCCCCTCAGACGCCATCCTGAATCTTCAGAACACCATTTGTGCAAAATTCTGATCCAAAGGAACACGTGACCTGAGTACAGCCAATCGGGCTGTGCTCTGAGAGCCCGAGCCCACCTGCAAGTACTTTAAAGCACTATAAACCCTAGTGGTCCTCTTTGCGCAGAGGTCTGACATGCCAGGGCATCAGCCTGGGGTGGCAGCACAGCAGGAGACTCTGTCCCCCAAGTGTTTCACTCCCTCTGCATGTTTGCCTTGCTGCTGCTATTTTTGCCTTTTTAGCAACCTCTGCTTAAACTTTGCTGCTTACCTCTACTGTATGTGTCAGCAGTAGATACTGCCCCCCATGTGAGAGCCCTATGCCCTCTGTGACTTTCACTCTCAGCTATGTCAAGCCCTCCTTGTGGTATATTGCATGTAAGTTTTGTTTTGTTTTTTGCTGCTTGTACTTTGCTGTTTTTCTGCTACTGCAGCCACATCTAGGTTCCTGTATTCTTTCAATTGTTACTCCTGCTCTTCTACCTACTGGTGCATGAAGTCAGCTTATTTGCAGTGCAAGCTACTGTAGTTAACTGTTGCCTTGAATATATTGCTTATTTCTTCCAAAGTTGCTGCTCCCTGTGGATAGCCATAGCCATATCAACTATGTGAGGTATGAAGGCAATGTCAGTGCATGATGCTGGCTCCCTCCTGCAAAAACGTTTGTTCCTACGGTGTATTAGTGCTTCCGGCACCAGACCCATAAGTGGGAATCAATGGTGAAGACTAATTCCTGGAAAATCAGCCTATGCATTGTAACATCACTTCCAGGCTCTCCTGCACTCAGCTAGCCCCCTCACAGAGCTCAGAACCACCCGCAGGGGCCTGGAATAAATCTTCACAGGTACGGAGGAGCCACACAAGCGGCCTGTTTCCAGACTAGTGTAGCCCATTGACGCTTGCACATCAACTTTCCCTCCCACCCTTGTCCGACTCTAAATTTATAGGCCCCCTGTAGGTCACATGACCCCCTTCCTCCAGGATTCTAAGTCCCCACTTTTCCACTAGACAGTTATACTCTATAACCACTAGTGAGCCCTCCTTCTACACACCTCCCTGCTGTCTCCAGTCCTACACCTTCTCTTCCACCTGCAAATCTCCCTAGCCAGCCCTCCAGCCTCCTAATGGTTCAACTCTACTTCCACCACCTGTCCCTCGAGGTATTGAACCCTCAATCCTCTTCACTAAAGGCAAACACCCTGCCACTGCACTACCTGGTCGTCCCAAATAAAGGTGAGCAGTTATCCATCTTACCCCCCACTTCCACCTACCTTAGCTCTGGTCTATTTCCTACCTCAAATTCCGCCCCCCATTTCCCCTTATGCATTGCTACCACCCTTGCTAGGCAGCCTGCACTCTAGTTCCCATTATTAGTACACATATCACCATAGCTCTTCTCTCTGAAATGGGGGCCGACTACTTGCTGCTGCATTTATTTTCCATTCTAACTGCTATCACTTAAGCTGGTCTCTTTGGTGCCTGCTACCCCTCACAGCCAATCCATCCCACGTTTAATACTGAGTATATTACTTATGGAACTACTTCCACTGACCCCTTATCAGCCTGCACTAGACATTAATTCATTGCCTGGCCTCATGCAATCTCGAACAAGAGGTCAGCAAAAAACAATGATGCTTCTCATACCCCTCTATCTCTATTGCCATCTCTTACTATTAGTTACCAAAATATGGAGTGCCACTCAGCTCAAAGGTGGAAGAAAGCTACCTCATTTGGGCAGCATAGTCTAGACATGCTTAAGCTCCTTTTAATGCTGATACTAATATCCAGAAGTATCCACCCTAACCCTGGACCCTGCCCACAAATCACAAGCAATACTATAAAAAGGCAAGGGATGCTTACTTTAGCTTCCCTCAACATCTGTAGCCTTCTTGCTAAATTTGATGCACTGCAAGTCTTCATCAATCAGTACAATCCTGACATCCTCACAATCACTGAAACTTGGCTTATGCTTAAAGTCTCTGACTCAGTCATTGCTCTACCTGGCTACACTACCTAGAGGCTGGATAGGTCTACAAAAGCTGTGCCATCTACTTCAAAGACACTCCAAAGAGTTGCATCCTGCCTGTTCCCATTGCAGGGACTACTACTCAAATACTAGCCATAAAACTCCTGCTTGGTGCCCATAATAAAGCTCTTACCATGGCGTCAGTCTACATCCCACCAAAAGAGCATGCACAGGGGTTCAATACTGTCATGGAATTTATCCGGATTCTGCCATCTAGCTCGGAGTCAATCTTGATGGGAGACTTCAATATTAATTGGCTCGCCCCTGAAAATGGGTACTACAAGGATGCCATCTCAGCTGCCAATCTCACCCAGATAGTCAACTCTCCGGTTATGGCTAACTACAAGACTGGGACCAGCACCCTGTTGGACTGGACACTAACTACCCACTTGAATCACATTTCAAACATCACCATCCTTACCGACTCACTCAGTGACCATTCCCCTGTCATCTGCTACTGATCAAATAAATTCTGCAAATCTCCGTCCAAGACAATAACCAGCAGAATCCTTGTCCAGGGACACCTGGAACCACTAAAATCGCTCCTCAGAGAGCATGACTGGACCCCAATCACTGTGGCTCAGGATGTAGATGTGGCGCTAGATTATTTTATTAACTTCTTCAGCTCTGCTTGTGACATCCACGCACTGCTAAAAAACGGAAAATAAAAATCCCTTGTAACCCATGGCTCTCTGCTGACCATATAGCCTGCATGAAAACCAGAGCCCACCTATGGCTCTGTGCCTGAGCCACCAGACAGCTGGAGGATATGCAGAACTACAAATGAGCTTGAAATGACTGTACAAGATCAATCTGCAATGAGAAAAATTACTTCAGGAAAATGTTTACAAACTTCTGGGGTGATGACAAATTGCTCTGGGACAACACAAAGGAGGTAACAGGAATGAACCCAAAACTGGCTCCAACAATTCTAGACATAGAAGGAATCACTACTCTGGACCCTCTCACCATTGCCAGTACTTTCAATGATGTATTTACTGATCTCAGTACTATTCTTCCCCCTGACTTTTTGACGTGGATGCCACATCTAACCATTCTGAAATAAAACACATGCCTACTGGTCACCCTCCTTTCTATTTCAAAGAGGTCTCACTGACTGATTTCAGAAAATATATCTTAAAGGCTATTGGTAAATCCTGGCATAGCGGGGACACTCTTGATCTCAAATTGCTAGTCCGAACCCTTGATGTAGTTATCATCCCACTAACCAGACTCTTTAATCTCTTGCTCAGATTGGCACGGTTCCCGAAAAAATGGAAAACTGCCACGGTTACCCCAGTCCACAAAAGTGTCGCTAGGACCCAACATGTGAACTACCGGCCCATATCTATACTCCCCCCCCCTCTCTCCAAGGTGCTGGAATGCATTGTTGCAGACCAGCTGGTCAAGTATCTTGAGAAACATAAGCTCCAGTATGCCCAGCAACATGAGTGCAGAAAAGGGCACAGCACTACCTCCATCCTTTTGGAGTTCACTGAGTGTATCCATAAATCTCTCGATCTGGGTCAACTTGTGGGAGCTGCCTTTATTGATTTATCAAAAGCATTTGACACTGTGCATCACCACCTACTTTTACAGCAACTGTCCAAAGCAGGTCTCTCTACAGACTCTTTGGCCTGGTTTGCTAGCTATTTGGACAATCATACTGAACAAGTAAAAATATCTGATGTCCTCTCTGACATGAAGCCAGTTCGTTCAGGGGTCCCACAAGGCTCCATATTGGGCCCACTCCTCCTTAGTCTGTTCCTAAATATTCTCCCTAGCGCCTGCCGAGAACCAATCTTACTTTACGCTGATGATGCCGTAAGTTTCTCTAACAATCCAGACCCTATCCTCCTGGAAAGAAATCTGCAACACAGCTTTGCAAGTGCTGAAAAATGATTTCATGAACACAAGTTGGTTCTAAACTACAAAAAAACTAAGGTAATGCTCTTTAGTGGCTCAAACAATAAACACAATCACCGACAGCTGACCATTCGAAACCACACTGGAACTGATCTCGAACAAGTAACCCACTTTAAGTACCTAGGGGTAACCATCGACAGCACTTTATCTTATGGGGTGCACATCAACAACATTGCCAAAGCAGTCAATATAAGCACTGGTCTACTACATAGACACAAAAACTGCTTGACCCCCGAAGCTCTGAGACTGGCCGTCCAGAGCTCTGTCATCTCCATCATTGACTATGGTCTGGTTGTATATGGCTCGGTCACTGATATTGCCCTTGGGCGCATTACTACCACCCTTAATAAAGCATGTCGTTTTATCTCTGGGGCACCACGCCTCACTCATACGTACGACCTCTATGCCCAAAATGGAAGGCTGCAACTAAGAGGGCATATAAAATACTAAACCTGTCTGATGGCTAAGAAAATAACCCTTGGCCTACTCCCCCAGGAGTGCAGAACCCTTTAAGCCAGTTCTGCAAACCCCACTGGACACGTGGCTCAGAACATCAACTACTCCAGGTAAAACGGTGCCGCACGTCACAGGGACAAAGATCCTTCGCTTACAGAGCCCCACTCTGGGTCAATGCTCTCCCTAGTGACATCACTTCAGATATCAAGCTTGGCCCCTTCAAACACAAGCTCTGACAGCACCTAATCACTGACTGCAGCTTGACTGCTTCCCCTAAACCACTCCCCTCTCACTTTGATACTGCCTACCAGCACTTAACCATTAATTCTATTGCTTACACTTGTATGCTGTACCCCTCCCTACCTCCCCCTCCATCTTCTACCCTACCCCCCCTCTCAGCTCTCTCGAGGATCACTTAACAACTCCTTCAGGGTCCTTTTCCGCTGCATTACCCAAGGTCAATGCTCCATTGCACACCAGGCACCAAATCTGGCTAATCTCTCACCCTAATGACCCCTAGCTGAACAAAAAAAAAAAAAAACATCGGGCCATTCAAGCTAAACTACGTGCTCTCCACTCCAATCAAAGAAAGTGCTCCTGCTCCCAATAAAGGAGGCTTGTAGTTTACCAAGCTCTCATTTCCTGTAGGCTCTTATTCTTGCCTACACTGACCTCAATCTTCCAGCAATTATCCTTATTCCTCTTTCCCACTTACATCCTCCCTACTCTCTTTTAAACTGAAGTCCTCAGTGTAACAGCTATCCTTAGCCCCAATGCCCTTTACCTTCCTTCCCTCCCCTCTTTCTGTTCTCCCTCTCTCCATATTTCCCACCTCCTTGTTTTCCCCTTCTCTCTGCCTCATTACCTCAACTCAACTAACCTCCACTCCCTCTACTCTGTCCACCCCTACTTTCCCCTTAGACCTCGACACCACCTACTCTGCCCTAATCCTCCTTCATCTCCCCAACATCGTATTAACCCCCCTACTCCATTCCCCGACAAAGGGAACTAAATATTCCTGCTTTGACCCCATCCTACCCCTTAGACACCAGCCTTCCCCCACACCTACCAAATTCTCTCTTTTATCTTCCACTTGCACAAAGAATTAACTGTTATCGTCTGTGACCCGTCTTACTGCTGATCTGTACTACGTACTAAGTATGACATGCCTGCTCTGCTCATAGCTCATAGCTCATAGCTCATGTGGCTCAGTATGTAGCACACTCGCCTCTGAGGCCGGGAGAACAGAGGGCTGTGGGTTCAGTTCCATTTGGCACTTGGGTTAATATCAAATCAAATCAAATCAAATCAAATTTATTTAAAAAGACGCCCAATCCCAAAGGCTCTGGGCGCCACACAAAATCTGTACAGTGTGTCATACTGTATATATCCCAGTACTGACACTGTAGTGCAACATGAGAGGGGTGCTGCACTTCTGAGGTGCCGTCTTTCGGATGAGACGTTAAACCAAGGTCCCATCTGCTTGGATTAGTAGTAGTTCAGGTGGATGTTAAAGATCCCATGGCACTTATCGAAAAAAGAGTAGGGGAATTTCCCCGGTGTCCTGGCCAAATTTCCCTCATTCACTAAAAATACCACCAACAGCTTAGTCTGGTTCAAGGTCAGTTGGCATTCATCTGTATCCCCCTTCCCCGGGTCGTGCATGAAAATAGGCAGGATTTGTCTAGTGCACTTACCTAGTCAACAAAAGCTAAATAAAAAATAAAATATCAAATGTTTTCTTTTATGTGGAACCACTGTAAATGAGATTCTCAATGCTGTTTTTATACAATCTACCCTGTATATTGTACCTGTTCTGTCATGTAAAGTTGTTTCCTCTGACGTGGAACCTTTGTAAATGAGCTTCTAGCTGAAAAGTTGTAATCCTAGTATTAAATACATAAATAAATAAACAAATAAAAGACATCAGTGCCAAAACCTAGGAGCTGCTGGAGCTCAGATTCCTCAGACTTACAGATATGAGTACAAATCTAGCAGGTGATGTGATTTCAGAACAAGCATATGTCAATGCTAAATGTTTGCATGTAGTATAACACGGCTTTAAACAGATCCTGCGACAACTCTGAAAAACTTATTACCTAGGCACAATTTAGCATATGTTTCACCTTTTTTTGTAACTGTCATCCTTATTTGTTCATCAGTAAGGAAATGTGCATGGAAATTGGATCTCTTCTCTATTTGCATTTGTACAATTCATATTAATTTGTATTGTCTCAAATCTCCTCCTTCTTTGATTCTTCCTCCTCCTTCACCCCCTTCCAATCTAGCTTCTATAAACGCTACTCCACCTCCTCCTCTTTTCTCCAGCTTACCGACTCCATTCTCTCAGGCATGGATCAGGGCCTTATCATCTTCATCAGCTTTGTTGAGTTGGCCACAGCCTTCGACACTTTCCCCCCCCCCACCTTGACAAACTTGAGGTTGTGGGGTTCACAAATTCCGCATCTAACTGGTTTCACTTGTACCTTGAGGGAAGATCTCAATCTGTTTGAACTGGTGACTTCCTATCCCCTCCTCTACCCGTCAGCCCTGGTGTCCCTCAATGCTCCGTCCTTGGCCCATTACTCTTCTCAGTCTTCCTAAATGACCTCCCCTCTGCTTGCTCATCTGTGTCCACCCATATGTATGCAGATAACACAGTCCTATTTGTATCTGGTTCCTCTCCCACTGAGCTGATGGTCAGACTACAGCTGGACTTCAATAACATTCAGCTCTGGTTCTGTTCTAATCAGCTATCCTTAAATTTTAAGCAAACAGTCTCTATGACCTTTGGTACCAAACAAAAGATTTCCATGATTAACTCCTTCCACAGCGTAAATTGGGCCTCTATTGATAATGTTCCCTCATTTAAGTACCTGGGGGTCTGGCTCAATCAGCAGTTTAACTTCTCGGAGCATGTCGACACCATCCACAAAAGAACTCCACCCTAAACTCAGCGCATTATACAGAAATAATGGTTGCATCCCTACTACTGCTTGCCAAATTATTATCCAGAAAATTATTCTACCCATTTTCAATTATGGTGACATTATCTACAGTGCTGCTCCAAAGATCATCATGCCAGATTGGACCCCCTCTCTCACTCCTTCTGGCACTTTGCTTTGGACTACTCACCTTGTACCCACCACTGCTCCTTATACTCCTCCCTCTCCCTCACCTCTCTTGAAGCTAGATGCCTCACTCATTGTGCCTTCTTTATTTTGAAATTCTGGCTCCCCTCCCTCCCCTCTTACCTTGACTCTCTCCTCTCCCTCTCACCACCTTCCTCCTACTCCCTTCATAACTCTTAACTATCGTCCACTCGCTCTCCTTTCAAGAAGATCACTCGCTGGCCAGTCTGCTTTCTCCTTCTGTTTCCCCAAACTTTGGAATTCTCTCCCCTGTCCACTCACTCCTCCCCATCCTAACGCTATCTCTCCTCCCTTCTTCATGACTCTTCCTCTCACTCCTGCAACTGCACCTAACATGTCCTCCTCCTTTTATTAACTTTTATTTCTTAACCTCACCCCTTTCCTCCTCCCTCCCCCCCCATGTCCTACACCTGGCTTACCCCCTTCATTTCCTTCTTCTGCCTACATCAGCTAGCCCTGCATTGCCTTTGCACCTGGATTTGCTTTTAACTTACTGGGCAAGCACCCCACTCTGTTCCTTCCACTAATTTTGCCTTTGATAATGTTCATGTCCATGTTTAGTGCAACTGATTTATTTCTAACTGTTTTCTATTGTTAATGCTTAATCTCATGTACTGTATAATTTTTTTGTCATGATTATTTTTTTTTGTGTTCTTCTTCCACCCTCTCCCCAGGATGCATCTGGAAACGAGCTTTTGTTTAGCTCAGTATGTCTTTCCTGGTGAAACTTTTTGAAGTAAATGAATATATTTGCTCTGTCTACTTGTCTACTTCTGCAGTCACAATTCTATTTATGACATCCGAATCTGCTGCTGTGGAGATAATTACGATGTTATAAATAGGGCATTATGATTTCATATGCAGATAGGCAGCTAAAATTAATAAAGTTCAGGGCACAGTGATCTTGTTTTAATGTCACTCCCCACAGAAATAAAGGTAAAGGGGAACAAAGAAACCAATATTCACCGTAGTAATATTGTTTCTTCCCTGGAATGAGCTGCCCCAGCGCTTTAAGACTTTTATGCTAATTATGGAATTTAGAATGAAATTCTAATTCTGCTGTGTAGTCGTGCTCACCCTTGCACTCTGAAGTCATATTTATTTCTAATGCTAGTGTTAGCATTGACCACTATACCTAGCTAAATATTACTAAAAAATGCTAAAACTGTTACAGAAATTTGAAAAATACTGCAGTTTAAACAAGGCAGAACAATTTTAATTGTTATGAAAAATTAGATAGCTGAGATCACTGAGCAACAATTGTAAAGGCACTGTAACAAGTAATGTTCAAGCAAACAGAAAGAAAAAATTACTCACCTTAGTAATGTTGTTTCTTCTAATGGAGTCTTGCTATATTTTAGACATTAGCAGTTTGATCCAGCTCTAGAACTGCCCCGGAGTAAAATGGTTAAAACCATTCCAAAATAGAATTTTGGCACGAGAGCAGCTCTATCTGTGTCATTTCAAACTTGAACTGTCAGATCTTTACGAGCCAAACTCACTAAGGTCTGTGTGGAAGCTGTAACCTACACTAGCCAAATGGCTACCTAAATAATAACAACCATTGATGGTCCCAACACCCAAGACTCAAGTCAGGGGACCAGAATACTAACACCATTCTAATAATATGAAAATGGAACATAAGTATAATAAAACACACACAAGCTACACATACACACCCCAAAGTCCCAAAGGGGACAAAATGCTAACAGGACATAAGCAGTGCCACACTAAGTTGCCCGCACCCCCACCAAGTAGAGGTTCTGAGAGGGGCAGGTTGGAGGAGGTCTATAATATAGCAAGACTCCATTAGAAGAAACAACATTACTAAGGTGAGTAATTTTTTCTTCAAACAACATGAAGTCTTGCTATATTATGAACATTAACAGAATACACAGCAGTACCTCCATGGAGGAGGCAGAACCTACTTAGGA
The DNA here is from genome assembly GCA_016271365.2 of Neoceratodus forsteri. Classification (NCBI taxonomy): domain Eukaryota; kingdom Metazoa; phylum Chordata; order Ceratodontiformes; family Ceratodontidae; genus Neoceratodus; species Neoceratodus forsteri. Next base: position 1,334,294,900 of record CM057455.1, on the reverse strand, counting down.
ATAGGCTCTGAAGAACAGCTGTGCCAAGCAGGCATCCCTCCTGGCCTGGACATCCAGGGAGTAATGCTTGGTAAAGTGTGTACCATTTTCCAAGTAGCAGCCTGGCAAATCTCTAATAAAGGGATATCTCTGGCAGCAGCAAGGACACTAGCTGTACCCTGGTAGAATGAGCCCTCAAACTAGGCTCTGCCCACTTTCTGATAACAAAATTGGATACAAGAGACAATCCACCTGGCTATTGATCTCTTTAGTGGCAGGTTTGCCTTTCCCAACTTCACCATAGGTAAGGAAAGTTGGAGGATTCGAACCTGTGACCTTTGATACGCTCTATATAATAACTAAGAGCTCTCTTAACATCCAGGCTGTGCAACCTCCTCTCACCTGAAGAGGTGATCAGTGAAAAATACTGGAAGGAGATAGATTGATTAAGATGGAAATCTGAAACCACCTTAGGCAAAAACTTCCTATTAGTCCTAAGGACTACCTTATCCCTGTGGAAGAAATAAAGTCAGTCTCCACTGACAAGGCATGCAATTCACTTATCGTCTGGCAGAAGTGATAGCCACTAGAAAAACAGTTTTCCAAGTTAGGTACTTAAGCTCTGCAGAAGACAGAGGTTCAAAAGGGGGTTGCATTAACTGGGCAATGCAAACATTAAGGTCCCAAGCAGGGGCCGGTTCCCGAAAGGGAGGATTAGTATGGAGTAATCCCTTAAAAAACTTGGAAAACACAGGATGAGAGGAAAGAGGGGATGACTTTCCTGCTGACACAAAAGCAGACACAGCTGCCAAATGAACTCTCAGGGTAGCTGGTCTGAGACCCAGGGAATTAAGATGTACCATGTAATCTAACAAAATGGGCAATTCAGCAGATTCTGGGGAAATATTTTCCCAGCACACCAAATGGAAAACCTTTTCCATTTAGAACTATAAGTAGCCCTAGTGGAAGGCTTTCTGGAAGCCTTTAGGATCTCAAGAACACCCTGAGAGAGGTGTAAATCAGCAAACTCTAACTCCTCAAGAGCCAGGCCTTGAGGTTGAGGGATTTGAGGTCCGGATACCAAACCCTTCCTGGGCACAAGTCAACAGATTGTGATTCCTGGGAGGCACAGGGGAAGATGGACTGTCAGAGACAGAAGGAGTGGGTACCAGGGCTGCCTGGCCCAATCCGGGGCAATTAGAATCACCCTGCAAGGCTGAGATCTGATTTTGACTAGTACTTTGAATAGGAGAGGAAGGGAAAGCATGAGAACTTCCTCCCAATCCAGAAGAAGGGCATCCAGGGAACTGAGCCCAGCACTGGAGGCCTGCAACAGAACAGAGGAAGTTTGTGATTGTCTGGGGCTGCAAAAGATCTATCTGAGGGATGCCCCACCTGGCAAAAACTATCCCCAGCACTTGAGGATCCAGGGACCATTCGTGATGGCCCTGGGAAATCCTGCTGAGGGCATCCGCTAGGACATTGTCCTTCCCTGGAAGATGAACTGCTATGAGGGAAGTGTTCAGGGAATAGGCCAGAGACCACAACTTCATTGCCTCGGTGCACAAGGCCGAAGACCGAGTGCCCCCCTGTTTGTTGATGTACCACATTGTTGTGGTGTTGTCTGTTCTGACTTGTATCACCTTGTCGTGGACAGATGCAGAAAAAGCTTGAAGAGCTAAAAAGACAGCTCTGAGTTCCAGCAAATTGATGTGGAGCAGAGATTCCTGGGGGGACCAAACTCCCTGAGTGGAAAGGTCGCCCATGTGGGCTCCCCAACCCAGAAGGGAAGCATCTGTAGTGAGAGTCAAGTTGTGAGAAGGGGAAATGAAAGGACCCCGCTCTTAAATTGCTCTGATCCTGCCAGCACTGGAGAGCTAGGATCAAGGTTCGAGTCACTGGGACCAACTTGGAAAGGGGGTCTCTTCTCTGAGACCCAAAGGTTCTCAAGTGAAACTGAATGTCTCTCATCTGAAATCTGGCTCCCTGCACAACAGCTGTGGATGCAGCCATGTGCCCCAGGAGCTGCAGAAAGTGTCTTGCTGGTCGAGAGACCTGCAGAGTGAAGGAAGAGGCCAGAGCCACTAAATTCCTTACCCTTTCTGGGGGAAGAAAGGCTCTGCTAGCTTTGTGTCCAATTCTGCCCCTAAGAAGGTGAGTACCTGGACTGGTTCCAGAACCGACTTTGTAGGTTTGTAGAAAACCCAGGAGGTGAGAAGCTGCTGGGTGACCTGCAGGTGAGATTTTACCTGTTCTGGGGACTGGCCTACAATGAGCCAGTCGTCTAGATAGGGAAAAACAGCAATCCTCTGCCTCCTTAAGTGGGCCACTGCCACTGCTAGACACTTTGTGAATACCCTTGGAGCAGAGGTAAGGCTGAAGGGCATTGCTCTGAACTGGTAATGACCTGAGGGCAGTTCGAATCTGAGGTACTTTCGATGGGATCTTCTGATTAGGACATGAAATAGGCATCCTTGAGGTCCAGGGGCTAGCCAGTCCCTGGCCTTAGGAAAGGTAAAATCATTGCCAGAGTTACCATTTTGAAGTTCGGTTTCAGAAGATGCTTGTTCAGATATCTGAGATCTAAAATGGACCGCCATTCTCCTGTCTTTTGGGGTAAGGAAGTATCTGAATACAGACCCTGCCCTGATGCGGGGAGGAACCCTTTCTACTGCTCTGAGAGCTAACAGGATGAGACCTCTGTTTCCAGAGCGAGGGTCTCTGAAGCACTGCAGTAGAAAAGTCTGCTTCTCAACTTGGGAAACTTTTGAAGCTGAGAACCAGACCCTGGCTTACTACTTCCAGAACCCACTTGTCTGAGGTTAAAGAAGCCCAATTCTGACTGAAGTAAGCCAGCCTGCCCCCACTGGTACAGGAGAATCGGCCCTGGGCACCCCATCAGGGTGCCTGTTTCATAGAGCTTTAGGCTGGGGGTGGGAGCAGGTCTGCCCACCCTCGTCTGCCCTGCCTCTGAAGAAGCCCCTCTGAGCATAGGCAGAGGAGGCCTGAGTCTGGTAGAAAGGCCTGTGAAAGGCCTACCCCTACCCTGGGGCATGCCTTTGAGGAGTGGCTTGCGCTCCTTAGCTTGAGGCACTCTTGTAAGTAGTCCTATATTCATCCATCTTCTTCATGTAATTCTCTGTCTGCTCTCCAAACAGAGAATTTCCCACCACAGGAAAATCCATAGCCTTAGTCTGGGTATCCTGTGACAAACTAGTACACCAGAGCCAGGCCAACCTTAAAAAGCTACAGATGTGGCCATGACCCTAGAGGAAACATCATTAACATCCACAGCAGCATGAAACTGAACCTTAGAGGCTTCAATGCCATCAGCAGCCACCTGTTCTAGTTCACTAGCCAGCTGGCCATGGGCCTGCTTGGCCAATTGCATAACAGTATCCCATCTAGATTTCTGATACCTAGCTACATAAGCCATATAATTTGCTTGCCTAAGTCCCAGAGAGGCTGCCATATACTGTTTTTTTGCCAAGGCATCAATCTTCCTGGAATCCTTGTCAGGAGGATGTGAAGCCAAGGGATATTAGCTTTATCACAGGCAGCAGCCTGAACTACCCCTACATGACTGCATTGCTGAGAAAGGAATTCTGCATCAGGGCCTGACAATGTATACCTTCTGTCTATCTTTTTATCTACAGGAGGCACAGAATTAGGAGCTTTTAAAATTTTAATTGTTTCCTAAAAGACTTATGTAAAGGAATAGACAATCTCCTAGACTCTGGAATATCCATCATTTCTACAAAATCAGGCTCCTCTTGCTCATCCACAGCCTCTTCTAAAGGAAGCTGGAGGGTTTCAGCAACTTTTTTATAAAACATAAAATGAGATGGGGACTCAGACAGCATAGGGGGAGAGTCTAAAGGTCTGTCTGGGGAGAGGTGCGGTTCAATGGGCACACCCAGACCTTCCCAGCCACATTCATACTGTTCATAATCCTCCTCCCCCTCCTCTGGTTCATAAAATTCCTCAATATCATAATCCTGAACCACTGGGACCGGATGAACCGACCTTTTACCAGATAGTGGTGGTTCGGATGGACCCTGAGACAGTGACTGGACAATTTGTATGGCTTTTGCTATCTCTGCAGCAGTTGGAGAAGGAATTTTGGACTCCAGACCTGCTGATTTTCTTGTTTTCTTTACTGGAATTGGTTCCTCAGAACCAGCTTTTCTTTGCCGAGGAAGTCTGGCCCTGGTCAGAGGGCACTCCTCTGGTTCGGTTGGACCCGAACCGGGCTGGCCATCGGGTCAGCGGACTTTTTGCCTCGTTCCCTGAGCCTGCCCAATCTTTTTTCCAGGGTGGCTGCAGGGAAATTCTTACATACCTGGCAGTCTGATTGGAGGTGGTCAAACTCCAGACAATAAACACATGTGGTGTGTGGGTCAGCCTTGGCAAAGACTTCCCCACAAACATCACAGTGTTGAAACCCAGTGGGCCGGGTTTTTCTTTTGGGTTTCTCAGACATAATGCCAGCCTAACCAAAACTTGCCCTTTTAACGGCAGTGCCAGGTAAGACACCTTATCGGTTCCTAACTGTTTACGAGCTGAAACGTAATAAATCCGCTTTTTTAGAACCGATAAGAACCGAACCGACTCTAAAATAGTAACTTTTAGTTTTAAATGAGTTTTAAACCCACTGATCGGTTCAAAACCGAACCGATAACTTACAAGTTCCACACAGACAAAACCTTCATTTACTTAGGTAACCACAGATAGAGCTTGAACCGAACGGTTTTGTGGTTAAAATAAAACTATTCTCGGTTAAATCCAACCGAGAAAACACTTTTAAACCGAGAAATGAACCGAGCAGAAGAAGAAATCTCCGGAGCGACTGTTCACTGAGGCGGAGTAAAGAATCTGACAGTTCAAGTTTGAAATGACACAGATAGAGCTGCTCTCGTGCCAAAATTCTATTTTGGAATGGTTTTAACCATTTCACTCCGGGGCAGTTCTAGAGCTGGATCAAACTGCTAATGTCTATAATATAGCAAGACTTCATGTTGTTTGAAGAACAGATTCTTGTTTGAACCATTCTCCAGGTTCTGAAAGGGGAGGTAAGGGTTAAAGATTGTTAAGCATAATGAGGGATTCCTTTGGAAGAAACAATATTACTACGGTGAAAAAAATTTCTTAAAATCCCAGGAATTATTCACTTATGCTTACCAAATTCAGACTCCATAGCAGTATCTTGGAAGGCTGGATACAGAACCTACTTAGGGAAAATGTTTGTCAAGACAGCAATGCCAAAGCTGGCATTCCTTCAATATGTATGTCTAGACAGCAGTGCTTTGTGAAAGTGTATACTGTTTCCCAGGTAGCTGCTTTACAGATTTCCTGTAGAAAAATACTCCTTGATGCTGCCACAGAGGCAGAGATGTCCTTTGTGAAGTATGCCCTAATGCCTTTAGGTGGAAACTTGCCAGCTTTGCCATAAAATAACTGTATGCAGGAAACTATCCAATGAGAAATGGTTCTCTTGGATGCTGGTTTGCCTCTTCCCACTTCACCACAGGTGACAAATAACTGAATGTTAGTGGACCTGACATCCTTTGTGTGGTACACATAGTAGCTCAGAGCCCTCTTCGTATCCAGATTGTGGAGACTCTGTTCTCCTAAGCTGAATTTTGCTCTAAGGAAAGGTGTGTAACTGATTGATTCAGATGGAATTCAGACACCATGTTCGGGAGGAATTTTCTGTTAGTTCTTAGGACTACCGTGTCCCTGTGAAAAATAATGTAGTTAGGATCACTGCAGAGGGCTTGCAGTTCACTCACCCTTCTGGCATATGTCACTGCCACCAGCAAAACTGCTTTCCAGGTGACATACTTCAGTGCAGCAGTTGCTATGGGCTCAAAAGGAGCCTACATCAACTGAGCAATACACACATTTAAGTCCCAGGGAGCGACAGGGTCCCTTATTAGATGATACAGGTAATGAAGGCCTTTAAAAAATCTTTTGAAAATGGGCTGTGAGACCACCGACCTGTCTTTGCCAGCTGATGTGTAAGCTGACACTGCTCCCAAATGAAGCTTCAGAGTTGAAGAACTGAGGCCCAAGGACTGGAGATGGACTAGGTAACTAAGATTGTAGACATACTTGCTCGTAGTGAGTTGAGCTGTGTATGGGAACACCAGAGGGAAAGTCTTTTTCATTTTGAAGCATAAGTTTTCCTTTTTGCTGGTTTACTGGAGACCTTTAGCACTTCCATCAATTCCTCAGAGAGATTTAGTCCAAAGAACTCTAAGTCATCAAGAACCATGCTGTGAGATGCAGAGTTATTGGATCTAGTGATGTTATCCTCCCTGGGACAGTGTCAGTAGATTGTATCTCAGGGGCATATTGACAGGAGACCTGTTGGAGAGGGACAGGAGCATGGAGTACCAGATCTGCCTGGCCAAGTCTGGAACTATGAGAATCATTGTTGCTGACTCCCTTCTCAGTTTGATCAGTACTCTCAGCAAAAGTGGGAAAGATCAGAATGCATATAGAAACTCTCTGACCAAATGAGGACTAGATCATCCTCTAGGACTGTACCCACCAATAGGGGTCAGCGACAAAACAGAGCTGGTTGTTCTCCCAGGAAGCAAACAGGTCTGTTTCTGGTGTACCCCACTATCTGAACACTGCTCCTAGCATCTGTTGGTTCAGGGTCCATTCGTGATTTTCCTGACTGACTGTGCTCATGGAGTCTGCCAGCACATTGTCTTTCCCTGGCAGGTGTACTGCTGAAAGCTGAACTTCCAGGGAGTATATTAGGTTCCAGATCTTCATTGCTTCTGTGCACAGCTTTGAAGATCTCATTCCTCTTTGCTTGCACTGTATATGTAATATGTTGTTGTGGTGTTGTCTGTTCTGACCTGGACAGACTGACCACTGATCTGTGAGGAAAAAGCCTGCATTGCCAGATACACTGCCCTGAGCTCCAGGAGAGTTATGTGCTCCTGAGTCTCCTCTATACTACACGTACATTTCACAGTGAAGTCCTCCAGGTGGGCACCCCGGCCTAGGAGAGAGGCATCTGTTTTGAGTATAGCCATGGGTGACTGCTGAAGAAGGGAATTCCCTCTCTGAGGGTGCATTCTTCCTTCCACCATTCCAGTGCCCTCAGTAAAGACTCTGTGACAGGCATCAATTTGGATAGAGGATCCCACCTCTGAGACCAATGGTTCCCTACATGATAATGAACATCTCTGATTTGGAAACTGGCCTCTGGTACAACTGCAGTGGATGAGGTCATGTGCCCCAGTAAATGCAGGAAATCCCTTGCAGGTCTTGGCTGACCTGTCTTGAAGGATTCTGCAGTCAAAATTGGATTTGATACCCTTGCTTGAGGGAGGAATGCCTTCCCTTGCAGGGTATCCATCTCTGTACCTGTAAAGTCCAGAAACTGAACTGTTTCTCTCTGGAACATTTGAAGATTTATTTGGAAGCCCAAGTCCTCCAACGTGCCTTGTGTTAGCAACAGGGAAGATTTTGCTACCTGCTTTTTTTTTCTGGAGACCAGCCAGTTGTCCAGGTAGGGAAAAACTACCATCCCTTGACTTCTCAAATGTGCTGCTACCATTGCTAGGCACTCTGTAAACACTCTTGGAGCTGAGGTGAGGCAGAAGCGAAGGGATGTGAACTGATACTAGCAGTTTCCTAGCCTGAGCCTGAGGTACTTTTTGTGGCTAGGCCTGACTAGTAATGTGAAAGTAGGCATCCTTCAGATCCAGTGACCCCAGCCAATCTCCTTTTTGTGGTGATGGAATCACTGAGCCCAGTGCTACCATTTTGAATTTTTCTTTCTTTAAGTGTTTGTTCAGTTATCTCAGGTCTAAAATGGGTCACCACTTCCCGTTTTTCTTGTGGGTCAAAAAGTACTGTACCTGGAATAAAGTCGCTTGCCCCACTGTGAGGGGGAACTTTTTCCACTGCATTTGTTTGCAAAACTTTCTTCACCTTCATCTCCTTCTTTTTGTTGGGGTGTAAGGGTGAAAAACATTTGTTTTCTGCAGCTTTGAGAACTTTCTGAACTGCAGAGCCAAACACTGACTCATTACTTCCATGACCCACTTGTCTGTGATGATTTTTGTCATTCCTGGAAATAGTGAGTCAACCTTCCACCCACTGGCAATGGATGGATGACCTGAGCAGACATGTCCAGGGTTTTGCTTTCCTTGGATTTTGGAAGCTAGCACTGCAGCTGCATGCCTGGTGAACCTTCTACCTCCTGCCTCTATCGTAACTCCTTTGTTGAGGGCGATCACAGGAGAATTAAGCATGGTGGAAATATTCCCTACCCCATCTCACCTTTCATAAGGCCTGTAGGAAGTGGAAGCCTTTTCTTTCTTAGTGTTGCTCTTATAGGTGGTTTTGTATTCATCCACCTTTTTTATGTAAGCCTCGGTCTTGTCACCAAACAGAAAATTTCCGTCACAGGGAAAATCCATTGCTTTGTTTGAGTGCCCTGGGATAGATTGGTAGTTCTAAGTCAGGCAAACATCCTTAAGGACACTACATGGGTCATGACCCTAGATGCAGTGTAATTTGTCTCCACTGCCATATGGAACTGGTACTCTGTGGCATCTATGGCTGATCTTGCTGTGTCAGCCATATAATATGCCAAGTCTCTAGTAGCCTTTTCGCTCAGTGCTAGTATGGAATTCCATAGGGCTTTCTGGTACTGTGCTGTGTAAGTCAGGTAAGCTACCTACCTTACAAGCAGGGAAGCTTAAATATAAACTTTTTGTTCATGCTATCCAGTTTCCTGGAATCTTTCTCAGGAGGCTGTGAGGAAAGGGGCACTTTGGCCTTGTCACAGGCTGCAATCTGGACCACTCCCTCCTGATCAGGGTGGGAATACAGGTACTCAAAGCTTCGTCTGTCCACCTGAAATTTTTCAGCAATTTTTTTTATCCATGCCAGCAGCGGAGATGGGTGCCAACATGATTTTACAAATGGCTTTCCTGAGGGATTTATGGATGGCTTTGTGACTTTGCGGCTGGATTACTGCAACGCCCTTTACCTAGGGCTTCTGGGGGTTTATCTTCACTGCCTACAGCTAGTGCAGAATGCAGCAGCCAGATTGTTGATAGATCTTTTACGATCATGCCACGTTACACCTGTGCTGCGCTCTCTGCACTGGCTGCTAGAAACATAAGAAAACCAAAACATAGAAACATAGAAGTTGATGGCAGATAAGGACCGCAAGGCCCATCTAGTCTGCCCATTTCTTTTTCTACCTTATGAATGTGCCATCGCTCTTTGCTCTCTCAATGGTCTATCCAGTCATACTTATCTGTATCGCTCCCTTATGCCTATTCCATGCCTGTTTGAAGCCCTGCACATTATTCATATCCACAACTTACTGAGGTAGGCCATTCCAAGCATCCGCCACCCCTTCTGTGAAAAATAACTTCCTCACATTACCCCTTAATCGGCCTCCCTCTAATCTCATGCTGTGTCCTCTTGTCCTGCTATTTTTATTATAGTGAAACATGTTAGACTTTTTCACCTTGTTAGGTGGCTGATCACCTTCAAGGTCAGGGTGCTGACCTACAAGGCCCTGCACAGTCAGGGGCCCGGTTACCAGAACGTCCTCCTGTGTCCCCACAGCTTAGTCCAATCCCTTCACTCCAGTGATGAGGGTTTCCTGGAGGTTCCTAGAGTTTGCCTAAAGACATCTGGCACTCATGCCTTTTGTTTCAGAGCACCTACCCTGTGGAACTCCCTCCCTCAACAGGTAAGAGAAACTGAGACTGTAGCAACCTTTAAGAGGGAATCGAAAACTTTTTATTTAAAGAGGCCTTTTTATCTGATTGATCAGCTAGCCTAATATAGGGGCAGTGGTGGACGACATAGAGGGGTGGCGGGGGCCACAGGAGGAACTGATCAAATTGGAGGAGTGGTTGAAAAAGTGGCATTTGAGCTTCAATGTGAAGAAGTGCAAGGTTTTGCACTTTGGAGCAAGGAAGCCAGGGAGGAGCTACCAGTTGGGAGGGGTTAAGACAGAGGTCACAGAGGAGGAGGAGGAGGAGAAGGAGAAGGAGAAGGACCTAGGGGTGATCATGATGGGTAATATGAACAACTCAGCTCAGTGCAGGAAGGTGGAACCTAAGGCCAACAAGATGCTGGGGTGTATTGTGAGAGGAAGCTCATCCAGAAATAGGGATGTGATCCTGCCGCTGTACAGGTCACTAGTCAGGCCACATTTGGGAGTACTGTGTGCAGTTTTGTCATCCCTTTCTGAAGAAGATTATCAGATTGCTGGAGGGGGTACAGCACAGGGCAACTAAGATGATCCAGGGGCTGGAGGGAAAACCTATGAGGACAGGCTGACTGAGTTGAATATGTACACCCTGGAGGACAGGAGGGATTGGGGGATATGATTGGGACCTTCAAATATTTGAAGGGCACAGGCACAGCAGGGATATTTAATCTGAGGAGAGAAAGGGACACCAGATGGCATGGTCTCAGGTTGGAGGGTGGAAGATAGCGGAGAGAGATGCGGAGGCATTTTTTCACAGAAAGAGTGTTGGAGAAATGGAACACTCTACCTGAGGAGGTGATATCCTGTAGCACAGTGGGCAGTTTTAAAAGTACATGGGACAGGGTGTGAGGGGGAGGTAAAGGTGAGGGGGGAGAGGAGGGGCAGCTGCAAGATAAGGGTGCTAGCTGTGCATTCGAGCAGACTAACTTGATAGACCGCAAGGCCTGTTTCTGCTGGCAGATTCGTATGTTTATATGTTCATAACCTGTTATTAATTTTAATGTTGTTATTATGTGATTTCTAGTTTTACAGATCTTATGTGAAGCGCCTTGATTCACAACTGACATTGTGCACTATACTAAATAAAAACTGACTGACTGAAACTGATTGATTGATGGGTAGCATCAGCCTCTCTATGAGAGATAAGCTCATCATATCCATGAATTCCACCTCATCCTCCTCAGTTTCCTGTGAGAAGGTCTTCAGAGTATTTACCGTATGCTTTACAAAGGTACAGTGAGAAGTATAATCATCTGAAGACCTAGGAGGACAATCACATTCTTGCTCAAGAGAACCATCTGGTTCAATGGGTTCTCCTTCCTCCTCATCTTCTTAGTAAATTTCAGCCTCCTCCTCCTCTTCAGGCATTGGAAACAGAAATGGATCCGGGGGAAGGGGCAGGCATATTCATGAAATTCCCCACAGCATAGAGTGCCTGAGGGAACTGCCATGCTTTGCCATGTCCTCTAGCTAGGGCATTTTATTTGTGTCCACTGGCAGCTACTTTCCTTCTTCAGAAGGAGGGACAGAGAAATGTTTTTCTTTTTTTTGGCAGGCACACTAAGGTGTCTTATCTGAGGCTCTTTTATTTTTACTGGATTCAGGGCTCCCCCTTTCGGATACCCTAGGTTCTGAACCATCTTCTGCAGCTTTACCTTTCTTTTCTGTCCTCTTCATCAGGGACTGCTGCTTACTTTGAGGGTCTGGACCCTCCTCCAAGTCTTCCAGTGACAAGGAGAAAGACTGACAAAACATAATATATTCTAATTTTTTAGCCCTTTTCTTTTGCATTTCAGGGCAAAACTTAATACAGAACTCACAATTGGCAAAAATCATGGTCTGGAACCAGGCATTTTAAACAAAGCTTATGGCAGTCTGCCTTTGCTAGGAGTTGAAAACAAACTTTACAAATTTCAACACCTGAAGGTCCTGTCTTCTTTTTGGGTCTGTCAGTCATGCAAAACATTGATGACCCTGGGAAGACGTTTGTGGTTCCCAATACAAAGAGTCATAATTATAAAAAGCCCAACAATTGCTAACAAAAAGGGTTTTAAAGAAGAAAAAATGTGGTTCAGTTCCTCAAAAGATAAAACCATAAGTTAAATTTACTTATAAAGAGGTTTATCAGTAAAATTAGCCAATTGTCATCTCAGTTCCCAACAAACAGGGAACCAAGAATGATCTAAAGTAAAATGGCAAAGTGGTTTAAATATAAATAATTTTATTCATTTTAAAAGTGAAAAAATAGCAGTTCCCTGAAAGCGGGAACCATGCTGAAAATTTAATTTTCTGGTTCTTGGTAAGTGATAGGGAACTGAAGAAAAAATTTGCAATAAATAACAAATAACATCCTAACTAACACAGAGTATCGAAAAGTTAAACACCATAAAAAAATAATAAAAAATAAAATAATGAACTATAAACCAGCTAGAAGTGAAGAGAACAGGGCAACTGCTTTCTTCAGTCAGAGAAATAAATCTGATGTTAAAGTGCATGGATGAGCAGCCCACACAGCAGAATTTGAATTTCATTCTAAATTCCATAATTAGCATAAACTTCATAAAGTTCAGAGGCAGCTCATTCCAGGAGAATGATTGCATTTATTAACTATAAGTGAGGGATTCCAGGGGTATGAAGTGCACAAAATATAGTTCTGGCTGAAAGGTACAGATGGTAAAAGCACTGAACTGTAAAGCAGTAGGTTGCAAGTTCAGCCCCCCTCATGACCACAAACAGTATTGTCCAAGGACATCTGAGCTACAGTAAACTTGTAGTAGGGCCAGTAATGTGGAGGGTTGACACGCCAGATGTCTCACCTCCCACCATACCATTGAGCTGGGTTCTAGAATGGACCAATGTCGCTTGGGGGATGGTGGTGGAAGGAGGATTTAGTATCCATCGATTGATCTCCTCTATTCAGGTGGATGGACAGTGTGTGTACTACTGCTTAGCTACCACCTAGAGGAGGGTAGGTGGCACAGCAGCAGTCACCAGAATTGAAGGTTGAAGGCAGATGTTTAAAGTGTGCACCATCTTCACAGTTTAAATGTGTGACATTGCAAACCACCGGCTTTGACTTAAGGGGAGTAATGGATGGAAAAGAACCCCTGTCTGTAGGATGATGCTGCAACCCTAAAGGCACCACACCACCACGGATTGCAAAACCATTTGAATGATAAAAGACAAAGAACATCAGTGCAAAAGCACTAAGGCAAGGATTACCCCAAAGGGCACTGGCCATAAAGCCAAGTTTCAAAGAAATACAAAATCACATATACCCCCATAATGCAAAGCATTATGGGATATATATGCAAATCACCATGACATTTTAGTTTGGTTCGGCTTTAAGCAGGAATGCATGGTGCCAAAGGGCCACTCACACAATCTGCAAAGGATGCAAACAGAAGACACAAACATGTGTTTTGTACTACCTAGGACTCTTTAGTGTGCCTCGCATGTATGACACTGCAGGGGAAATTAACCAGCTGCCCTAAGTTAGTCTTACAGGTTTCGGTCATGGTGGGCCCCCTCCCAAAAAAAAAAAACTACAGTAAAAGTCGCAGAACCTCAGTGCAACAGCACTGAGGCAAGGGTTACTCCAAAGGGCCATAAAGCCAAGTTTCAAAGAAATACAAAATCACACAAACCCAATAATGCAAAGCATCATGGGCTATATATGCAAATCACCATGACATTTTAGGTTGGTTCAGCTTTAAGTAGGAATAGATTCCTGCTTAAAGCGGAACCAGCCTAAAATATCATGGTGATTTGCATATACAGCCCATGATGCTTTGCATTATGGAGGTATGTGTGATTTTGTAGTTATTTGAATGATAAGCTGAATTATGTCTAATTCTTACATTTTTCAAAGTTATCCAACTGAAATCAAGGGCTCTTTAAAGGGAACATAAATGATATGCAATTAAACTCAACCATTACTGGTGTTTTCTGTTCATTATTGACATGCTGCTAACATATATGAAGCAATTATATTTACAGTTTGCAGAATTGCCTAGCCCTCCTTACCCAGTCAAAAAAAAAATGAAACTAGTTCCAAAGGTAGTGGAGATGGGGGATAGAGAGAAAAAGCAGAGGAGGAGAGAGAGAGAGAGAGAGAGAGTGCTTTGAAATGAAAGTGGACTGGTCCAGTAGCATGGAAGGTGGAGGTTTCTCATGTGGTCCCTGGAGTCTCACTCTGTGGCCAGCTGTGGGCAGAGGACATCATCAAGGTGAAGTGCCTAGACCCTAAGCGATGGACAGCATGGGTTGTCTGCTGATCACACCTCTCATTTTAGTTGGCCAATGAGTTGTACTGGCATCAACCCTGAAGTCAGTCACTCACCAGCCTCCCAGTCCCAGCTCCAGGAAGGATGCACCTGCCCCAACTGTCAGGGCAGAATACAGGGGCCAAGAAATGGAGCTTGGTTTTGAAATAAGGGATATCTGGCAGGCCCAGATAAACACATTACTGTTATACTGTATTCCTCCATATCTACTGTACTAGAAAGAGGAGGCATTTTAATTATGCCTTTATTTAACAGACTGGCACCTAAAGAACATTACAATCACAAAATTGCAATCACAAAACTACCATAAAATCCCCTTGTAAACCCCTCTCCTCGAGCCGCACTTTGAAACAAGCTCCAGCACAGTGTGGCTCTCCTGGTCAACAAATGTAACACACAAGGAGAGCCACCTGGAGGGATACAGGCCTATACTGGCGTGATGGTATGCATCTGTCCGGGGGGGGAACCAAGATCCTAGGTGATAGGTTTAAATGCTTCATTGGCAAGCATTTAAACTAGCCAAGGGGGGAGGCACTGAAAAGGAGCAGGGAAATCCCAGCCTCCCCCCACTAAACACAGTGGTTAGTGAGGTAAACACCAAGGTAGAGAAGTCAATTGGGAGCAGGACAGGGGTAAATGCAGAAAAAAAGGCAGTAAGGACAGGGTTGGGGCTAAAAGGGGTAAGGCCATAAAAAAATGGAAGCTGATGAGTACCAATGCCTGCAGTCTGTGTAACAAGCTCCCTGAACTAGTGGCCCTGATGGAAGAGGGATGTCTGGATATTGTAGCAGTCACTGAAACATGGTACACAGAGAACCATGACTGGGATGTCAACATACCAGGATACACAATCTACAGGAGGGCAGAGTGTTTAAAAGAGGAGGAAGAGTAGCTCTCTATATGAGGGAAGGGATTAAAGCAACAGAACTAAAGAGTAAACAGGAAGTTGATGAGTCACTGTGGGTCACCCTGGAGACAGGAAATGGCACCACAATCCGCATGGGGGTTTTGTACAGACCCCCATCTCAGGGGAAGAAAATGGACAAGGAAATGATAGAAGGCATCCTTAAAATGCCAGAAAAAGGGGAGATATTGTTGATGGGGGACCTGAATAGGCCAGATGTTAATTGGAGCACCTTTGCTGCAAGCACATCCAAGAGCAGGGTCATTCTTGATGCCCTACAGGGGGCATGCCTCAGACAGCTAGTGTTGGAACCCACTCGGGAGGGAGCAGTCTTAGACCTGGTACTCTCAAATGGGGAAGGAGAAAGGATCTCAGATTTAGAAGTGGGTAGCCATCTGGGAACAAGTGACCACTAAACAGTGTGGTTCACAATAAACACAGCCATAGAATCAAGCCATACAAAAACAAGAGTTATTGGACTTTAGGAAGGTTGACTTTGGGAAAATGAGAGAGCGCCTCAGAAAAGCACTAGCAAATGGGCAAGAAGGAGGGGTGGAGGAACAATGGGGAATAATCAAAACAGCCATCACAGAGGCAACAAACCTTTGTGTGAAGCAAATCAACAAAACAAAATGAAGGTAAAAACCACTATGGTTCTCAAAAGAGGTGGAAGGGAAGGTTAATGAGAAAAGTATAGCATTCAGGAAATACAAGGAAACACAGAAGGAGAAGGACAGATAACTTTATCAGTGAAAACAGAAGGAGGCAGGGAAGGCAGTCAGAATAGCAAAGGCACAAACTGAGGAAAAGGAGGAAAAGATAGTCAACTCTGTTAAGAAGGGGGATAAAACCTTTTATAGGTACATTAGGGAGTGAAGAAAGACCAAGGGAGGAATACAGAGACTTAATAAAGGGGAGGGAATGTGGGCAGAGGGTGACAG
This sequence comes from Neoceratodus forsteri, assembly GCA_016271365.2. NCBI lineage: Eukaryota > Metazoa > Chordata > Ceratodontiformes > Ceratodontidae > Neoceratodus > Neoceratodus forsteri. The sequence continues at coordinate 1,334,279,021 of CM057455.1, read as the reverse complement.
TGAAAAAGCAGGAATACTGAGTGAATATTTCTGCTCAATATTCACAATGGAAGAGGAGGGGGAGGCACCTAAACCAAACAAGAAAAACACTGAATATGGGGGTTGATACCAGTCCATTCACAGAAGAAAGGGTTTTGAAAGAACTCTTGAAACTGAGGGTGGACACAGCAATGGGGCCTGATGGGGTTCACCCAAGAATTCTAAAAGAACTAAGGGTAGAACTAGTAATGCCACTGACTACTCTCTTTAACAAATCATGGGAGTATGGGGTGGTACCTGAGGACTGGAGGAGGACAAATGTGGTTCTACTTCACAAAAGTGGGAGTAGGGCAGAGGCAGGAAACTATAGACCAGTTAGTTTGACCTTAGTGGTAGGGAAAATGATGGAATCACTTCTGTAGGAAAGAATTGTTGAGTACCTAGAGGCCAGTGGGGCACAGGACCCAAGGCAGCATGGTTTCACAGCAGGAAGGTCATGTCAGACGTACCTAATAGATTTCTTTGACTGGGTGACCAAAGTAGTAGACCAGGGAGGGGCTGTGGATGTGTCCTACCTAGATTTTAGCAAGGTATTTGACACAGTCTCACACAAAAGATTAATATACAAGTTAGCCAGCCTTGGAGTGGGTCCCAAAGTAGTAGCCTGGATAAAAAACTGGCTGGACAACAGGACAGAAAGGGTAATAGTAAATGGAGTCCACAGTGAAGAAAGGAGGGTAACTAGTGAGGTACCGCAGGGGTCGGTACTGGGACCGGTCCTCTTTAACATCTTTATAAGTGACTTTGGAGAGCAACTGGAAGGAAAAGTATGTCTCTTTGCAGATGACACAAAGATCTGCAACAGGGTTGATACACAAGGTGGGGTGGAAAGGATGAAAAGGGACTTGGCAAGGTTGGAGGAATGGTCAAATAAATGGCAGCTCAGATTCAGTGCAAAGAAGTGCAAGGTAATGCATCTGGGAAACAAAAACCCAGGGGAAGAGTACACAATGGGGGGTGAGTCAATAACAACAACAAAAATTGAAAGAGACCTAGAAGTAATTGTATCAGATGACCTAAAGGTGGGCAAGCAATGTTGGAAGGCAGTAAGGAGGGCTGGGGGGATACTGGGATGTACAGGGAGAGGCATCAACAGTAGAAAACAGGAAGTTGTTATCCCTCTGTAAAGACAGTTGGTAAGACCCCATCTGGAATACTGTGTGCAATTCTGGAGACCCCATCTTCGCATAGACATAGACAGAGTGGAGGCTATTCAGAGGAGGGCAACCAAAATGGTGCAGGGTCTGCACCAGAAGACATACGAGGAGAGACTAAAGCAGCTTAATATGTATACTCTTGAGGAAAGGAGGGGAAGGGATGATAGAAACTTTCAAGTATCTCAAGGGAATTAACAAAGTACAAGAGGGTAGCATCTTTCAGAAGAAGAGATATGCAAGAACAAGGGGGCACAATTTGAAGATAGAGGAGGGACAGCTCAGAGGTAATGTTAGAAAGTATTTTTTCACAGAGAGGGTTGTGGATGCATGGAACAGCCTTCCTGAGGAGGTTGTGGAGTCAGGAACTGTGGGAGAATTCAAGAATGCATGGGACAGACATAAGGCAATTCTAGTAGGTGGTAGGAGGAAGTAAGCTGTTGATTAACTAGAATCTGCAGCTTATCCATCAGGTAGGGAAATGGGCAGACTAGGTGGGCCAAGTGGTTCTTATCTGCTGTCAAATTATTTTTCTATGAAAACGAAATAAAAAAAAGAATCTAACCATCCTGGCTGATGGACCGACGTAATGGCTGACTTATGACTAACTACAGGGTATCTGTTTTTCTACGTCTAAAAAATACTAAGGCTTATTAAGCACAGCACTGCAGAAGACACTGGGAGTACAACTTTCAGAAAATCTGGAATTTTTTCCAGAAAGCCAATGTGATTGTATACTGAATGTTTAGTTTAGTAAGTTAGACTTAATTATATGCAAAAGAGTTGCTTGAACTTTTTCTCTGTGTGGAGCAGCACCACAACTTGTTCGTATGTTTGTTTCAGCAGATCTGAGGGATCTGTGGAGCCCAAGTATGCTGAATTTATAGGGATAAAAATAATGTTGCTATTAAAATTGTTGTGCACAAATATTTCACTGTTTTCAGCAACTGCTGTAGGTGAAACTGCTTCTGAGGGTAGCCCATTAGCAAAAGTAGAATATCCATGTATGAAAGATACACAGTCATGAAAAAAATACAAAATTCAAGCTAAGAAAATTGAGAATGCATGGTAAATCCAGTCAAATGTGTAAAATAGCCTTAAGTATAAACACAGCTTTTGAAGAGGTAGTGGGGTCTAATGGTTAGCACACTGACTTAGGAATCAAGAGATCACAGGTTTAGAACCCACTACAGCCAAATAATCTCTGTGTGAATTTAAGCAAGTCACTTAACCTCTCAGTGCTCCAGTCCACTGAGCTGTATAAAAGCAAAGAAGCTGAACTCCACAGGAACTGAGATGCTGAATCTCAGCTGTGCTATGCTGGGTAAATACCTTTAAAAACAATTCAATAAAGTACTTGGAATCATTATTTTGCATATGGCATATGTAGTTATGAGTAATTCATAAGTTGTTGGAGAGTTATACTGTATAATTGTTGTTAGTGCTGAATGACATCCTAAAATTCTTCTCATCTGAACTCTATAGCAGACACTAAACACCAGCATGTTTTACTATTGCGGTACTATTTTTATTATTATGGTGCATGAGATTTGTCTTATATTTGATTCCACATGATATGCAGAGGTGCAGATTGTACTTTGCTATCACAACAGCCCCCAGTAAAAGAGAGTATGTGAGTAACTCTTTAACATTTTCTAAGCCGACTTTTGGAGGAACTGACCAACATGGATCTGTTTGGAAATGAACAGACAAAGCCATTCAGCTAGAGATGGATTTATCTTCTTGACAGGGTGTCATCAGAAGGGGGCAGATTTGGCAGGATCTAGGCCCAAGTGGAGTGGTTGATCCATGTAGGCAAGTCAGTTACAGTAAAGATTATTGATCCATTATAAAAGTTACAGTACAGATCAGTGGATTAGCCTACAGTTTCAAGCCTCAGATATCTGTCTGAGCTGGTTTGACTTAAGAGGCATTGTTAAGCTATAGTTATTCAATATAAATTTTCAAAGCAACCGGTGATTTTATCTGCAGCTGTGCCATGCTACTTGGAATGTTAAGTATGAAAAACAAAAGGCCAGAGCAAATTAATTACTGTAGTTGTTGCTTTAAATGTTCATATTGGTGTTGGGCAATATAGAAAAAACATTTTTGTAAATATAAATTTAATGGCCTAATCAACAAAACCCGATCTATGCATCCTTATGTGAGAGTATAGTGTGACCCCTGATGTGCTGAGGTCTCTGAGCATCCACTGTTGGCATTATTCCACCGGCACAGGATGGCCCCAACCCCATACACAGAGCTACGCAGACAGTAACTGGACACCAGGGAGCGAGGCCATACTTTCCCACAATTCTCAAGCTAAGTTGAACACTGCAGAGGCAACTGTAAGGGTGCACGGGCCATGCCAAGGGGACCCCAGGCATAAATCCTATGTGCCCCTCACTATGGCACCCCTACCCCTTCCCCAACAAATGCCCCCAGCTCTCCAACAAAGCATGGAGGGCTTAGAAGCATGAATCCCTAATTTATTTTTTTATTCAAATTGATCTGTATGTTGATATGGCAGCCCTTAGAGGACTGCCTAGTCTATCCTACTATCCCCTGCCTGCATGGAGCAGAAGATCCATCCTCTGGCCAGCCTTGGCTTCCTACTGGAAACCTGGTGTCTGACCCAGCTCCACTAGCAGACTGCCCCTGTCCTTGTGCAGAACTCCATGCTCAGGGATCAAGGCAGCCAGGGGCTAATAATTCTACGAAGTGTGGAAGTGGTTCTGGGTGCTGAACTCCTGGGTGAGCTCCACTGCCCTGAAACATGCAAATTACATGTCTCCAACCACTAATTTATTTTGCGGATCACACTGTACATAGCATGGACTATGACAAAACAATAACAGTCATGAGTAGAATGTCTAACTGGCTTTTTGTTACCAGAACTCAAATGTCTGAAAATGCATTTCTTTGGAAGGAAGTGTAGCCAAGTGGCTAAAGCACCAGAACAGTGAACTTGGTGAGCCACGATCAAATCCTTCAACAGCCAACTAATGTGTGACCTGGAACAAGTCACATGACCTCACATGCTTCAGTCCAACTCCCAGATGTAAATCTAGGTAGAAGATGGGCCCCATTGAAAATTAATTCTTGCTTCTCAGCTGGACTTTCATATGTAAATAAGTTGATAAAAAGGTAAGTTCTGGAACAACAGAGTTATAGTGGTGTGATTACAAAGACTGTCACTATGGCTAGAACTTAAAAGGCAAAACAAGCCATAACTTCAGTTCAAGCAAATTCATAAAATACTGTTTGGGTTGGTCTACATGTAATCTTTTCATTTCAAGCAGGCTGTTCATCTTGTGGGTCAGTGACTTAATTCTTCTGTGTGCAGATCAGACCACAGCGTGATACTATTATGCTAAATTAATAACATCTCTGTATGTCTGCCACTATTAAATTTGTTTGTCTTCTTCTGGTCCTAGTGTTCCTTCAATCAACTAATGTGACTGGCTTTTTTGAAGATCAAGCTTGTCTCGGCTTTCTGCACAAAGCCAACCGCTAATTACAAAGGAGAGTTATTGAGAATTTATACAGCAAATGACAAAACCAGATGCAAAGGTTGACTTAACAGAACTCTTTAATGTACTTGAAGTGCATAATGTAGAAAAAACCTGATGCACAATCTACTCTCCTGTGAACAGTTTTAGATTGGGAGAGACAACAAGATGAAAGTTTGCTCACTGGTGCAGAACAGCTTGTCTACAGAACTTTTGTATGTGCTTTTTGGCTGATTACAATAGTTGGTGTGGTTGAGTCAGAAAAAAAGAAGTGTGCGGATATTGTGTTTTTATGCAAAGCAATTAAACCTTTCATCTTTGACAGGTAATGGTATTACTAGAACTCTAGCACTACAGTATGTACTGTACCTGACAAAGATAAAGTATACTCTGAAGTTCCAGGTAATATGATATTGTATCTTATATGGAGAAAAGGTGGAGTCCAGAAGTGTATGTGCATACACTTAGCTGTAACCCACACATTGGGAGAACTGTCCATTGATTATGTACCATTATTAATATGGAGGCAGTGCGGTATAGTGGTTAGATCACTAACTTAATAACCACAAGATCATAAGTTCAAGTCCCACTAGAACTAAATATTATTACTGAGCAAGTCCCTTAAACTCCCAGTGCTCCAGTCGACCCAGCTATGTAAATGGGTACTGAAAGTGAGATGTTACACCCCAGGTGGGGTATCTTGTGCCAATTTAGAGTAGTTTCCACTGCTCATGTGTATTTATTTAGTTTATTTTGTACTCACCTTTTATGCCTTACTATTGTAATCTGGCAATGTCAGTGGCTCAACAGGTTGCAAACTTGCCTCTGAGGCCATAAAATCAGAAGATTGTGTGTTCTAGCCTCACACCAGGAATTTGGGATAAAACCCAATACTGACACAGTAATGCAGCATGAGGAGGATGCTGTACTCTTGAGGTGCTGTCTTTCGGATGAGACATTAAACTGAGGTCCTGTCTGCCTCTTCTGGTGGTGGTTCAGGTTGATGCTAAAGACCCAATAGCACTTCTCGAAAAATGTAGGGGCGTTTCCTTGGTTTACAGGTCAAATTTTCCCCATTCAGTAAAATACCACTAACAGCCTAATCTGGTTACTTTTCAATTGGTTTCCATATGTATTCCCTCACCAACAGGACAAGGCTGACAATAGGCAGAATTGCCTAGCCTTCCTTTCCTGGTCAACAAAAACTAAAATAAAAAATAAATAAACAAAATATCTTTTTCTTTCTCTAGGCTGCACCTGGAAATGATCCAGCCAGCTTCAGCTCACTGTGATCTTTTGGGTAAATCTATTAAATAAATAAATAAATGGTAAAAAAAAGCATAGAATTTCTTTTCCAAACTGCATACAGTAGAACTTATCTTCTAAGAACACATTCAGAATCAAAGAATCTGTCCTTAATATCATTTTGTCCGTATCATACAGATTGTATATTATTTAAGAAACTGCAGTTGAGCCGGCCCAGTGGTGCTGAGGGTTGAGGCACTGGACACCATACCTCTTACCACGCCAGTGACCCAGGGTCAGAAGTGACCTCGGGTGCTGAGGATCAGCTGAGAGGGAGGAAGACTGAGCATCCCAGGGACTGCTCCTTTCCTCTGGGAGGGGTGGGAAGGGAAGACCACGGACGTACTGGCTCCAGGTGGTGGCTTGGGGTTGGTGCACGTCACAGTCAGCTGTGGGGTCAACGCGGGCTGACGCCAGATGTGCCAGGTGTAGATGTGAACACAGAACATCGTTGGTGTCATTGCATACCTGCGGCATGGGGGGAGGAACCAAGCACAAGAAAAATCCTCCCCGAGCATGTGAAGGTGGTCTGCTGGCATCATGGCAGATGCACCCAAGTCAGCTCCCCCGGTGTTTGCCTGGCCTTCCGCGGCGAGCGGGGTAATTCTCCACCTTGATGTGGCTGAGAGGGGTAGGGCATAGGGGTTGAGCTCTGGCTGCGGCCGGAGCAGGGCCAAAGTGAGAGCCGGACTGGGGGGGGAACCATAGGTATAACCCCCCTTCCCCCCAGCAAGGAGAAATAAATAACATAAGAAAAATAAAAAAGAATGAAACTGCAGTTGGGACTGCAAGGCATGTGCTTAATGTTGTGATGTTCTTAATATGCAGCATCCTTAATGGACAAGTTTCATTGTATGCGCAAGAAATATCCCCACCCTAAAAGCTGAAGATATACTAAACGCAATACCTTCACATTAAATGGTCCCTTTGACATCCACTATCAGGTTTAAAATGAGCAGTTAAAACCTGGCAAAGAACTGGTCCAGGTTCTTACAAACCCTGTGATTTACCAGCCTTGTCAGCTCATTAGAAACATAGAAACATAGACTCTGACGGCAGATAAGGACCACTTGGCCCACCCAGTCTGCCCATTTCCCTACCTACTGGATAAGCAGATTCTAGTTAACCAACAGCCTACTTCCTGCCACCCCCCCACTACAATTGTCTTGTGTCTGTCCTATGCATGTTTGAATTCCCCGACTGTTTTAGCCCCAACAACCTCCCCAAGAAGGCAGTTCCATGCATCCACCACTCTCCATGAAAAAGATTTCCTCCACATTACCCCTGAGCCGTCCCCTCTATCTTTAAATTGTGTCCCCTTGTTCTTACACATCTCTTTTTCTGAAAGATGCTACCCTCCTGGACTTTGTTGATTCCCTTGAGGTACTTGAACGTTTCTATCATGTCCCTCCTGTCCCTCCTTTCATCAAGAGTGTATATTAAGCTCTCTCAGTCTCTCTTCATATGATTTCTGATGCAGACCCTGACCATTTAGTTGCCCTCCTCTGGACTGCTTCCATCCTGTCTATGTCCTTGCGTAGATGAGGTCTCCAAAACTACACACAGTACTCCAGATGGGGTCTCACCAACTGTCTTAACAGAGGGATAACCACTTCCCTTTTTCTACTTGTGATGCCCCTTCTTATGCATCCCAGTCTCCCCCTGGCTCTCCTTACTGACTTCTCACATTGCTTACCCACCTTTAGATCATCTGATATGACTACCTCCAAGTCCCGTTCCATTTTTGTTGTTGTTAGTACCTCCCCTGCTATTGTGTACTCTTCTCCTGGCTTTTTGTTTCCCAGGTGCATTACTTTGCACTTCTTTGCACTGAATCTAAGTTGCCATATGTCTGACCATTCCTCCAACCTTGCCAAGTCCCTTCTCATCCTTTCTACACCCCTTGTGTATCAACTCTGTTACAGATCTTTGTATCATCTGCAAAGAGGCATACCTTTCCCTCCAGACCCTCTGCAATGTCACCTATAAAGATGTTAAAGAGGACTGGACCCAGTACTGAGCCCTGAGGTACTCCACTAGTGACCCCCCTTTCTCGGACTGTGTTCCACTCACTATTACTTTCTGTGTCCTGTTGTGCAGCCAGTTTGCAACCCAGGCTACCACCCTGGGACCCACTCCCAGGCTGGCTAACTTGATTATTAATCTTTTGTGTGGGACTGTGTCAAACACCTTGCTAAAGTCTAGGTAGACCATATCCACAGCACCTCCCTGGTCTATTACTTTGGTCACCCAGTCAAAGAAATCTATTAGATTCGTCTGACATGACCTTCCTGCTGTAAATCCATGCTGCTTTGGGTCCTGTGCCCTGCTGACCTCTAGGTATTCAACAATTCTTTCTTTCAAAAGTGATTCCATCATTTTCCCTACCACTGAGGTCAAACTTACAGGTCTGTAGTTTCCTGCTTCTGCCTTGCTCCCACTTTTGTGAAGGGGAATCACATCTGCCCTCCTCCAGTCCTCAGGTACCACCCCATCCTCCCATGATTTGTTAAAAGTGTGGTCCAGTGGTGTCACTAGGGTCTCCTTAGTCCTTTTAGGATTCTGGGGGTAATCCCATCAGGCCCCATTGCTTTGTCCACCTTGAGTTTTAGGAGTTCTTTCAAGACTCTTTCTTCTGTAAATGGACTGGTGTCAACCCCACCCAGAGTGCTTCTATTGTCTGGTTTAGGTAACTCCTTCTCATCTTCTTTTGTGAATACTGAGCAAAAGTATTCATTCAGTATCTCTGCCTTTTCACTGTCTCCCTCTGCCCACCTCCCCTCTCCCTTATTAATCTTCACTATCCCTCCCTTAACCTTTCTATGCTCCCTAATGTACCTATAAAAGGTTTTATCCCCCTCCTTAACTGACTTGGCTATTTTTTCCTCAGTTTGGGCTTTTGCTATTCTGTCTGCCTTCCCCACTTCTTTCTGCTTTAATTGATACAGTTCCCTGTCGTGCTCCTTCTGTGACGCCTTATACTTTTTGAATGCAGCCTGTTTCTCCTTAACCTTCCCTGCCACCTCTTTTGAGAACCATAGTGGTTTTTTTCTCCGCTTTGTTTTCTTTATCTGTTTCACACAAAGGCTTGTTGCCTCTATGATGGCAGTTTTGATTTTTCTCCATTGTTCTTCCACCCCTCCTTTTTGGTCATTTGCTAGTGTATTCCTCGGGTATTCACCCATTTGCCAAAGTCAGCCCTTCTAAAGTCCAGTATCCTTGTCTTTGTATGGCTTGTCTCCATGGTTGTGCTTACTGTGAAGCACACTGTGCAGTGGTCGCTTGTTCCCAGATGTCTACTGACTTCTAAATTTGTGATCCTCTCTCCATTTGAGAGTACCGGGTCTAGTATTGCTTCCTCCTGAGTGGGTTCCAACACTAGCTATTTAAGGCCTGCCCCCTGCAGGGCATCGAGAATTACCCTGCTCTTGGATGTGGCTGCAGTACATGTCATCCAGTTAACATCTGGCATATATTCAGGTCCCCCATCAACAGTATCTCCCCTTTTTCAGCCATTTTGAGAATGTCCTCTATCATTTTCTTGTCCATTTCCTACCCTTGAGATGGGGGTCTGTGTACAACCCCTGTGCGGACTGTGATGCATTCCCTGTCTCTAAGGTGACCCAGAGTGCCTCTTGTCCTCCCCCTTTACTTTTTAGTTCTGTAGCTTTGATCCCTTACCTTATGTATATAGCTACTCCACCTCCTCTTTTCCCCTCCCTGTCCCTTCTGTAGACTGTGTACTCCGGTAGGTTGACATCCCAGTCATGGTTCCCCGTGTACCATGTTTCTGTGACTGCCACAAAATCCAAGTGTTCATCTTCCATCAAGGCTACTAGCTCAGGAAGCTTGTTTCCCAGACTCCGGGCATTGGTACTCATTGCCCTCCATTTAATGTTGGCTTTATCCTTTTTCCCCATGCCTGCTCTTTTTGCCCTTGTCTGTTTTCCATTTACCCCTGTCCTGCCTTCTGTTGAGCACTGTACCTCAGTGTTTACCTTACTACCCGTCATTGAGCCCTAACAAAGGATGTTATACACATACAGACACAGAGGAGGTAGATGTGTGCGCACACACACACACACACACCATAAGAAAATGTTATCACTGGTGACCCCCTTTAACACATGAACTAGACCCATGTTTCAAAAGCTGTAATACCCATAGAACTGGTTATTATTATGTTCTCTAAACTTTTCTTTGAGCAGCAGTGCCCTCAAACATCAGTCATTTGTAGCGTGCCACCTCATTGGTCATTACTTTGTGTGTGGGCAGGCTGAACAGCTAAATAAACATGGTGGCTCTATTTACCTGTAACCGATAAATTGAACTGATCTGTCGGCTTTCCTTCTCAGGTATCTAAATGTTTAATGTTCTACATTATTTATCTGGTTGATCCTGCCTTGATAAGTTATAAAATCTATCCGGTTGACCCTGCTGTTCGTACCCCTCCGGTGGGGTGAGACGGCGACTGCATTAGGAAAGAATCATGGCTGACTACTGCAGTGCAATGGGGAAAAAAATGACATACTGAAAGGGAGACAGGCAGACTGTGTGTGTGTGTCTGTGTGTCTATATGTCTGTCTCATAGTGTGTGTATGTGTCTCTGTCTCACAGACGCTCCAGTACCTGTGGCAATCCCTCCCTTGCACCAGTAATTATAAAAAATAATATCTGTGCAAGAGGTGTGGTATGATGATTTTTCAGGTCCCCCCAGTGTGTGATAATTTCATAAATATTATCACACACCTCGGGTGTGTGAATAATCATCATAAAACACACCTGCACAGGCATTATTCTATTTATAATACAGTGAATTATGACATGTATTAACTCCACAGTGCGACTGATTAATAATCTTTTTTCCTCCATTAAACTATAGAAGGGGAATGTCCTATCTTGGAGATTCTCACATTTGGGGCTCTACTATAAACAGAAAAAAAACATAGTCACAATAACATGGGTAATAATCAAATCTCTCCTGGATATTAATGATGACTTTAACTTCTGCACCAGCAACTTCCTATCTGCTGTTACCTCCACGCCCCTTATAAACAAATTAGGGTAAAAGGTCAAAGGTCCAAATGGCTTAACGCTGATCTTAGAAAGCTACTGAGGCGGAGAGACAAGACGTTGGGAGTATTTAATAATACAGGTTTAAAACCTTATTGGGATAAATACAGAGAGTACAGAAATCTCTGTAAAACTAACAGCAAAGTGACCAAGCGAAAATACGTCAGCAATCTGCAGAATATTAAGCTATCCAACCCCCCAAATTTTTGGACCCACATAAACACTCTTCTAAAGGGCTGACCCATGCACTCTGAATCAGACACCCTGACTGAGAGTAAACTACTGTACTTAACAACCACCTTGAAACTGCCAATGCATTCAACAGATTCTTCACTGATCTAGACAGGTACAAAATTTGCTTTACAAGAACCACCACGAACACCCTGGATCTGCATGAAACTGAGATACGCAAGCCCAAATTCCATTTTAGATGCATAACCAGAAAAGAAATGCTAACTGAACTAAAAAAAATCTAAAAGCAGAGGCCTTGGTGGGCTTCTGAAAAACCTGGAGCCCAAGCTGTCAAAGTTAGTAGCTCATTTATTTTAATTATTAAAGTGTTTCACCAGGAAAAAAATACATGACTCATCTCCAGATGTGTCCTGGGGGGAAGGGGAATTAGGGTACAATATAAATACAGTAGCACACAATGTAAAATACAGAGAGTACAATTGGACACAAAATACAATTTTCAGCAGAGAAAGAGAAAGAAAAAGAAGGTATATCAGTATGTGAAATATACAGTGTCAGTAGAGTAGTTATCAGAGTACAAAAAGAATCGGGAGGTAACACAATAAGTGCAATATATAGTGTCAGCAGTTAAGGAACATACAAATAACTGCACTATACAATGAACAGCAGTTACAGCAGGTTTGTGATCAGCATCAAATGAAAAGCAAGGCCAGGCTCATCAGTGACCGTGGCAGGAGGCGGAGGTGTGTAAGCGGAGAAGAGAAATGAGAGAGGGTTTAGAGGGAGCACAGCAAATGTTTAAGGGGAGAGAATTCCAGAGTTTAGGAAAGCAGAAAGAGAAGGCAGATTGGCCAGTGAGAGTTTTTCAGGGAGCGATCTTGAAGGAGTGAAACCCAGTGTTTCTAAGGAGTAGGAGGAGAGTAGGGAGTTGAGATAGGGGGTAGAGAGAGTAGCCAGCATTTTGAGGTGAAGGAGGCAACATGGGACAGACGGCGATCCTCAAGAGAAGAGGGAATGAGAAGTGTAGAGAGTACAGTAGTGGGTGAAGGCAGGGCAGTTACGAGCAAAGCAGCACAAGAAGTGAAAAAGAGGATCCAGTCTAGCCAGGGTGGACTTTGGGGCAGCACCATAGACTAAGTTGCCATAATCAAAGATGGGGAGAATCATCTTGGAAAGGATGTCACGGTGGGTAGGGAGGGGGGATGCAACTGTTATCCCTATAGAGGGCACCAAGTTTAGGATGGAGCTTTTTGTGAATGGTGTCTCTGTGCTGGGAGAAATGGAGGACATGGTCAAGCCAGACACCTAGGTACTTGAAGGTAGGCACATCATCAATAAGGACTCCATCGAGGGTGTGGAAGGAAGGAAGGGAGAGATAAGAATTTGGACAGCCTAGGTCTTGTGCCAAAGCACATCGAGACTGTCTTTTTGGTGTTAAGTGAAAGCTGATTAGACCAAAACCTTTTTTGGACTGAGTCAAAATTAGGTTGGAGCTTGGACATTAACTCGGTTGGCGATGAACCAGAAACAATGAGGGTGGTGTCGTCTGCGTACATGTGTATGGATGCAGATGAGCAGTCAGCTGGAAGATCATTTAGAAATATGAAAATAAGAGTGGTCCAAGTACTGAGCCTTGGAGGACACCAGTGGTAATTGGGAGGGAGGTATGGCTCTTCCAAACCTCACAGATTGAGATCTGCATGTGAGGTAGGATCTGAACCAGTGAGTGGCGAGGGCCGAAAGCTCAGCTGAGCTGAGTTTGTGTAGAAGGAGTGAGTGAGAGACAGTGTTAAATGCTTTTGCAAGATCAATGAAAATTATGGCAGTGAAAAGGCCCTGGTCCATAGCTGTGTGAATGGACTCTGTCAGTCGGAGGAGGGAGGAAGTAGTGGTAGAGTGGAGTTTGCAAAAGCCAGTCTGGAAAGGGGTGAAAAAGGATGAGGAGGAGTCAAGGAAGGGAGTGAGTTGGGATAGAACTATGTGTTCTTGGACTTTGGAGAGAGTAGGGAGAAGAGATATAGGTCGGAAGTTCCCAGGACAGGAGGAGTAACCACCTTTGTGAGGGGGGGGGATAATGGTAGCATGCTTCCAAGATGCAGGAACAGTGGACAGAGAAAAGGAGAGGTTCAGTAAGAAGGCAAGAGGAGCAGCGATAGCAGGGGCTGAGAGGTGCAGAAGCTTAGGGTCAAGCCTATCAGGGCTGATGGTATGGCAGGGGTTGAGGGCTAAAATGGCTTTCAGAGATGAGGATGGGGAGACACGTGAAAAGAAGAAAGGAGGTGAGGAAGTGGGGGGAAGAAAAGGAGAAAGGGAGGATAGGAGGCAGGACCACTGGTGGTGAAATAAGTATTGAAGACAGCGGCCACAGATGGAGGGTCAGAGGCTGAGGAGGCCCCTAAATTTAGTACTGGGGGGGGTGGACTGGGACAGGGGGGAGAACAGGGCTTGAATAACTTTCCATAATTTTGAGGAGTGACTTAAATTTCTTTGGAAAGATGAGGAGGACAAACTCCACTTTTGCTAACCTAGTGACCCCAGTGCAAGAATTTCTCAAGAAACACTACCTCTGCAGGTCTGCAGGGGTACCTGAGACTTTAAAGGATTTCTATGTCAGGTCACGAGCATCCTGGCAGGCCAGGGATTCTGCTGAGATCCAGCGGATGGTGGAGCCTCTGACCCTGGTTTTAAGTGTGTGTGTGGGGGGGGGTGGAGTATGTTGATCCCAAATCTGAATAAATTTGGTATGGAAATAATCAAGGGCTGTGTTAATGTCAGTGGCATTGGAGATTGGGGATCAGTCGGTAGACTGTAGGTCAGCATGGAGGGAAGATAGGTCTACTGACTGGGAGGAACAGATTTGGATAATTTTAGGGGGTTCTTTAGGGAGGTGAATTTTGCGCACATAGTATGCCAGTAAGTCACTAAGTGTATCGGGTAGTGTACCGGCATCAATGATTCGGTAAGGATGGTTGGTGAGGATGCAGTCCAGGAGGAAGTGGTTTTGAGATTTTAGGTTAAGTCGGGTCAGGGTGGAGATAAGTTGGGTAAGATGCATAGACTTTACATTTTGGCAGAATTTTGAGTTGGGTGAGGAAAGCCAATTAGTATTGAAGTTGCTCAGGATGAGAAAATCACCAGATGGGGCGAGTACAGTAATTGTAGTCAAGAGCTCAGCAATCATAAAGGGAGATATGCCAGGGTAGCAGTAGACACCTGCCACATAGATTGGGGGAGAGTAAGGGAGGGAGAGTGTAAATATGAGTTCATAGGCTGCAGGACAGGACACTGAAAGCACAGTGGAGAACTGAATAGAGGACGAGAGGTAGATAGCAATGCCACCACCCTTTTTGGGACGGTCCTGACAGGTGAGAGTGAAACCAGGGATTCAGATGGTAGCGTCGGGAATTTGGGGGGAGAGCCTACAATGAGGACATCTGGATGAAGGGAAATGGTAAATGTCTATGTAACTGTACTGTCTCACCGGTATTCCCCATCAGTACCCTGCCCCCAGGACGCATCTGGAATCAAGCAAGCATCTGCTCAGTATGCCCTCATGGCTAAACTCTTAAATACATAAATAAATAAATAAACAAATAAATAAATAAGAGGTTGAAGCAGGTCAATTTTGGGAAGGAGACTGCGGATGTTAATGTGGGGGACCCAGAGCCTTTTAGGAAGATCAGAGGGAAGGGCATGAACTGGGCCAGGGTTGGACTCAACATCACCAGCCATAAGGAGTAGGAGGGAAGCAGATGCTTAATTGAGAAGATGGATCACAGAAGGTGGTGTGGGGGTAGGAAGGGAGGGGCAGGAGGGTGTGGACAAAGAGAGAGAGAGATTGAAATGCATAAGATGGAGCCAGGAAGAGACATGGTAGGCGAGAGGCGCCAGGGTGCCAAGGAGAGTGGGAAAGAGGCAGGAGACAGGAGGTGAGGAGGGGAGTGGATTGAGATACTGTGGAGGGAGGGTTGGATAGAGACAGCAGTGGTGGGTTGGGACAGAGGTGGGAGGAAGTGGGGTAGAAGTATAATAAAAGGACAAGTGGAAGGAGGCTAGAGAGATACACAATGGGAAGCAGGGAGGATGGTAGGAAGCGGTTTGAACAAATAAAGAGCGAGGAAGGTAGGAGTAGAGATTAGGAGTAAATATAGAAAATGCCCCTAGTGGTTGTCCCTATAATAAACCAATGGCAGAGTAGGGAGATAGATTACGATTGTGCATGGTTGGTAGCAGCACTTTGCAGTACCACTGGTGACCACTGGGTGATATGAAAATAACACCTGCACTGAAAAGGTGCTTACTGTCAGGCTATGTGGCCTAGTGGGTAGCGCTGTAGTCTAAGACTGGA
Organism: Neoceratodus forsteri; assembly: GCA_016271365.2. NCBI lineage: Eukaryota > Metazoa > Chordata > Ceratodontiformes > Ceratodontidae > Neoceratodus > Neoceratodus forsteri. Next base: position 1,334,263,398 of record CM057455.1, on the reverse strand, counting down.
CTGGTACCAAGAGATGTAGATTCAAATACTGCAATAGAGTAGAAGAGTGCAAACTGGAAGGAGGGTAGGGAGACAGGAGTGCTGGGGATGGAGGGGAACTATCATAGGTGGCCAGTAGAATGCAGAGGGTTAAGTTTAATGTTTCCAAGTGATGAGAGATTCAATAGTGACCTCTAGTAGTCCAACCTGGGAACCTGCAGTTGGAAACTTGGGGTGTTAGAGTAGTCATGTGATACAGTCACGTAGGTAGGGTGGTCTACAATGGAAGGGATCACCCAGGGTGGGGTGCGGTGGCTGGTAACACTGTCTCTGGGTCTTCAGTACCTGCTGGGAAGGATGCATGCATCCTTGGTGGCTGGATGGAGGGGGGAGCAATGAGCTCCATCAGCGGCTTCCAAGGGAGATTGCTGGAGAAGGAGTTGCCTGAAATAGGATACAAAAGGATTAAGAGGTCAAACATAAATGGATTAGGTAAGCATTATAACAAAAGGGGTCAGGGTGGGAAACAGGCCGGGGGGGGGCTCTGGCATTGATCAAGGCATTCCCCTGCAGATCTACACAATGCCTAAGGCTCCCTGCTGAACAATCCAAAACAATACAGCACATAACAACTCTTAAAGCTTCCTCTGAAACAAACACTATCAGACACAGTAACCCCTTAAAGCTCCAATAGAATTACCTAACATATGCAGGCAGGCTCACAGAAACACCTGGTAGGGAAAACAATCAGAAGGCTACCTCCGACTTCAGAAAAAAGCACACCGCAGCTACTAAATTGTTTTTAAACACTGTCCCCGGGTCTTCAATAGCTGCTGGGAAGAGTGTAGTCATCCTCAGTAACTGGATGGGGGAAGGGCAATGAGCTCTGTTGTCAGCTTCCAAAGGGGATTGCTGGAGAAGGAGTTGCCTGCTGGGAAGAGTGCAGGAGTCCTTGGTAGCTGGATGGAGGGGGGAGCAACGAGCTCCATCGGAGGCTTCCACGGGGATTGCCGGAGAAGTATTTGCCTGCTGGGAAGGGTGTGAGCATCCTCGGTAGCTGGATGGGGGGAATGAGCTCTGTTGGTGGCTTCCAAAGGGGATTGCTGGAGAAGGAGTTGCCTGCTGAGAAGAGTGCAGGAGTCCTTGGTAGCTGGATGGAGGGAGGACCAACGAGCTCCATCGGCAGCTTCCATGGGGGATTGCTGGAGAAGTAGTTGCCTGCTGGGAAGGGTGTAGGCATCCTCGGTAGCTGGATGGGGGGGTGCAACGAGCTCCATCAGCATCTTTCAAGCCTTGCATTCAATTGCCTCTCCTGTAGCCATGTTATTCAACAAGTCTCTCATGGAAAGAAGAATTCCTGATCGTTGAAACGTGGCTATTGAAATAGCCGTCCACATGGGTGGTCCCAAGCAGCCCATACAAAATTACCACCTCATCTCCCTATTCAGTTCCCTTACCAAAATTCAGGATAGCCTTATATATAACCTGCTCCAAGACTATCTTGAGCAGTATCATCTCTTGACTGACTACTAACATGATTTCAGCAAATCCCATGGTACTGACACTGCTTCTGTTAGGCTGACCACAGATATCCTGGGTGATATGGACAGGGGGTGTATGACTGGGGCAATCTTCATAGATCTCACAAAGGCTTTTGACCTAGTGAATCATGGTCTCCTAATAGAAAAACTCAGGAGGTTCGGTCTAAATGACCTATCCTGTAGGTCAGTGGTGGGCAGCCTGCAGCCCCCCCAAGGGTTAACCTGCAGCCCCCACATCCATCCCTGAAATAAAAAAATGTGCCAATTGTTAAATCATTATGTGCCACTGATTGCTTTCTGTCCTTTCTGTTTCTGCCAATCTGTGTCACAGATGTCACTCAGCTTCAAACAGACCTTGCTAAGAGGTGCTAAGAAGTGCGAGAACAGGGTGCATCCTAAGTGAAATCCCTTGATTCCTTGTTAACAGCAGTTGAACGCAGGTGAGAGAGTGAGCAAGCAAGACAGAGAACAGGGTGTATCCTGAGTGAAAACCCTTGATTCCTTGTTACGTGCTTGCAGTCAAGCACTGGAGATAGAGTGAGTGAGTAAGACAGAGAAAAAGAGGTTTGTAGCTGTTGAAAGTCTAGATCGGAGGGTTGTTTTAATTTTATTTAACTGTGTTATTTTATTTAACAGTGCATTTTGGGAAATGTACTTGCAGGAGAAGGAAGCATGTTTTTGTAGGACTGGGACCTGTAATGATTTCTTACTTTTTTGATTACTTACTGATTTAATTTGATTTAATGTAGGGGTTTTTCATCAGAATCATTGTTTAAGTTAGGAAGGATCAGTTTAGCCCCAACTCTTGCAAATTAAATTAAAATAAATTGGCTTTAGGACGGGAGGCATGGTTCAGAAGATAACCAGCTGAGTGAAGGAGCTGTGTGTGCAGTGCATTCCTTCTACACTCCCTCAATGCTGAAGCAGTAATCCTTACCATGTTTCTCCCCTGTGTTGGCTCTTTTCTGTTTTTTTTCTTTGACAGTGGCAGCAGTTTTCCCCATTCCTCACTCTGTTTGAAGATGCTGGGTATGTCTACGTGTTTTTGGCGTGCAAGCGAGATATTGCAGCATGTCAGGGAAAGGACCTCACCACCGGAATCACCCACAAGCAGAGAAAACGAGGAATGTCAGGCTAATGGTAGACAAAGTTTCTAGAGAGCTAAAACTTTGCAACCTAACTCCCACGCAGGAATCAGGCACGTTTAATATTTTCTCTGCTTTAGGGGGTGAAACTAGGACAAAAGAGATGAGAGGTGCTGAGGGACAGACTGCTGGAGGTGGAACACGGAACAGTTCAGGGGAGTCAAGGGAAGATTTACGAGCGGAGGCTTCTGTGATTGAGTCGACCCCTTCTGATTGTTTTTTCACAGCTTCGGTGAATTTGGAGAAACAGGCTTGTGTGTCTCTGGGGGCAAGTGGGGGAGTTAAGAGTTTAAGCAGACCTGAATACCCAGAGCATCATGGGTCTCAGCAATTTGGGGCATTTGGTTTGGGTAGTGGGGATAGGGAAGAATCTTCCCAGGAAATGGAGCCAGTGAAGAACACAGTTAATTCTGTAAAAGTAACCAGGAGGGAAGAGTTTAAAGGAAACGTGGGAGCTTTTCTGACAGTCTGGGGAAAAAACTGAAGTGAAAATCCCACGTACATTGCTTCAGCAGTCCATAATTACTTTCCTGCAATCCCCTATCTGTAAAAAATTTATATTTTTAAATTCAGATATGGTAGCTTCCTCAAAAACCCGTTTGGCAAAACAAATGGAAAAACAGGATAAAGAGGACAAGATGGAGGACCAGTAATATAAGGTTAAAACAAAGGGGAAGAATGGTGAACAGCTATTAGAGCAAGCCCCTCCCCCCCCCCAACGGGAGACAGGTAATCAGGATGCTCTGAACCTGATAAAAATTTTCAAGTTTCTCAGGGTTTGGAACCTACAGTAATACGTCTTCTACACAATGTTCAGTATTAGAAGCAGGATTTGCAAACAAATTTGGCCATTGCATCTCTGGACCAGAAATTCACAGACATTGCTGAAAAGCTTAATACAGTTACAATAAGGACTAAGCAGTTTTAACAAATGTTGTTGAATATGGAGGATGTGGTCCCAAAAATGTCTCTGGACTTGTTGGCTACTAATAAAGAACTAGACCTTTTGAAATCTAAAGTGGAGGACCTGGAGTCCAGATCCAGATGAGTGAACATTAAAACTGGTAATTTACCAGAAGGAATTGAGGTGGGGAAATCCTTTGGCCTACTGTGAGCAAATGCTTTCTTCTGTGATGGAGTTAACTATCCAGGAGTAAGTTCATGAAAAGGGGTTACCAAAGTGTGACATGAGGATCAATTTTTCAAATCCACAAAAGATCAATTTTAATAAGCTTGTCTCGACACTGTGACTGAACAGTCAACAAATAACCAGATTATAAGATAACTCCCTAGCAGGGATTTCAGAAAAATCACCTTCAGTGTTGCACGTGCAATGGGGACATTGAATGTTGCATGTGCAACAGTGGACACAACAGGTCTTTAAATGTTACTTTTCTTTTTGCATTATTTTACTAAGCATCTCAAGACACGATGACCCAAGAGTGAAAAAGGGACCATGTTGTGGGATAACTCAGCATCAGACTTGAGAGAAAAGCACATTCAGTGTTGCACATGCAACGAGGACACCAAATGTTGCATGTAGCCATCTGGGAACTAGCGACCATCGAACAGTATGGTTCATAATAAACACAACAATAGAGTCAAGCCATAGAAAGGCAAAAGTACTGGACTTTAGGAGGGCTGACTTTGCCAAAATGGGTGAGTGCCTAAGGAATGCACTAACAAATGAGCAGGAAGGAGAGGTGGAAGAACAATGGGGAATAATAAAAACTGCCATCACAGAGGTAGCAAGCCTTTCTGTGAAGCAAATAAACAAAACGAAATGATGTAAGAAACCACTATGGTTCTCAAAGGAAGTGGCAGTGAAGGTTCAAGAGAAAAAGAAAGCATTCAGGAAGTACAAGGAATCACAGAAGGAGCAGGACAGAGAACTGTATCAGTTAAAGCAAAAGGAAGCTGGGAAGGCAGTCAGAACAGCAAAGGCCCAAACCGAGGAAAAGATAGCCAGCTCAGTAAGGGGATAAAACCTTTTATAGGTACATCAGGGGCGAAGAAGACCAAGGGAGGGTTAGTGAGGCTTAATAAAGAGGAGGGAGGGAGGGTGGGCAGAGGTGACTGTGAAAAGGCAGAGATACTAAACAAATATTTTTGCTCAGTATTTACAAAGGAAGTAGGGGTACCTAAAACAAACAGTAGAAACACTCTGGATACAGAAGTTGATACCAGCCCATTTACAGAAGAAAGGGTTCTGAAAGAACTCTTAAAACTGAAGGTGGACAAAACAATGGGGCCTGATGGGATTCATCCCAGAATTCTAAAAGAACTAAGGGTAGAACTAGTGACACCACTGACTACCCACTTTAACAAATCATGGGAGGATGGGGTGGTACCTGAGGACTGGAGAAGGGCAGATGTGATTCCCCTTCACAAAAGTGGGAGCAAGGCAGAAGCAGAAAACTACAGACATGTTAGTTTAACCTCAGTGGTAGGGAAAATGATGGAATCACTTCTGAAGGAAAGAACTGTTGAGTATCTAGAGGCCAGAGGGCTCAGGACCCAAGGCAGCATGGATTCACAGCCGGAAGGTCATGCCAGACAAATCTGATAGATTTCTTTGACTGGGTGACCAAAGTGTGTAGATCAGGAGGGCTGTGGACATGGCCTACCTAGACTTTAACAAGGCATTTGACACAGTCTCACAAAAAGATTAATATACAAGTTAGCCAGCCTGGGTGGGTCCCAAGATGACAGCCTGGGTAAAAATTGGCTGGAGAATAGGACAAGAGAGTAATAGTAAATGGAGTCACTCTGAAGAAGGGGTTACTAGTGGGGTACTGCAGGGTTCAGTATTAGGACCGGTCCTCTTCAATGTCTTTATAAGCGATATTGCAGAGGGACTGGAAGGAAAAGTATGTATCTTTGCAGATGACACAAAGATCTGCAACAGAGTTGATGCACAAGGTGGGGTGAAAAGGATGAGAAGGGACTTGGCAAGGTTAGAGGAATGGTCAAATGTATGGCAGCTTAGATTCAATGCTAAGAAATGCAAGGTAATGCACTGGGAAACAAAAACTCAGGAGAAGAGTACACAATGGGGGTGAGATACTAACAACAACAAAAATGGAAAGGGCCTGGGGGTAGTCATATCAGATGACCTAAGGTGGGCAAACAACACGTAAGAGGGCAGCAAGGAGGGCTGGGGGATACTGGGATGCATAGGAGGCATCACCAGTAGAAAACAAGAAGTTAGCCCTCTGTACAGACAGTTGGTGAGACCCCATGTGAGTACTGCGTACAGTTCTGGAGACCCAATCTTCATAAAGACATAGACAGGATGGAGGCTGTCCAGAGAGGGCACTAAAATGGTGCAGGGTCTGCACGGAAGACATGTAAGAGAGACTTAAGGAGCTGAATATGTATAGCCTCAAGGAAAGGAGGAGGCGAGGGGGACATGATAAAACTTCAAGTACCTCAAGGAAACAACAAAGTCCAAGAGGGTAGCATCTTTCAAAAAGAAGGTGTGCAGAACAAGGGCACAATTTGAAGATAGAGGGGTGGCTCAAAGGTAATTTAAAGAGTATTTTTAACAGAGAGGTTGTGGATACATGGAACGGCCTGAAGGAGGTTGTGGAGTCAAAAACAGTGGAATTCAAGCATGCATGGGACAGTCATAAGACAATTCTAGGGGGTTGGGGTAGGAAGAAGTAGGCTGCTGACTAACTAGGATCTACAGCTTATCCATTAGGTAGGGAAATGAGCAGACTGGGTGGGCCAAGCGATCCTTATCTGCCATCAAAATCTATGTTTCTATGTGCAACAGTGGACACAACAGGCGTTTAACTTGAAAAAATTTTACTTTTCTTTTTATTTTATTTTACTAAGCATTTCAAGGCACTATGATCCAAGAATCACCTTCAGTGTTACGTGTGCAACAAGGACACCAAATACTGTATGTGAAACAGTGGACACCACACAACTGTTTAAGTTAAAAAAAGCATTGCCTGCACCCATTTCTCATCAATGTCCTGCAGTACTTTTAAGACCACATCCCAAAAGAAAATCACCCACTCAAAAAAAGCTAGATGATTTTGTTGAAAATTTGGGAACATGTAAAAAATGCAGTTTGCTTGGACACCACAGTTGCACATGCCACGCAAAACTTTGAGTGAACCAAAGATTTCATATGCATTGAAAAACTAGGGCGAAAATGTTTTGATTAACAAAAGACAACACCCGAGGCAGTTTTCAACATAAATTTACTGAAGTGCAACTAAAATAAAGTCTTCATAGAAACAATGGAATGTACTGTGATTTTGCATATCATATTTTGCTAGGGAAAATCTGTGACATTTTGGAGCTGGATATGGAATAAAAATAAAATGAGTGCACCTAGGTTTCTCAAATTATGAAATGTATCTGTACATGTGGCTACCTTTTAAATGTACTTATCATGACTGCAGTGGCTGTTGTTAATTTTTTTGATTCAACATACAAAGTATTAGGCACATTGGTACCCCATTTCATGAACTTACCCCAAGGTGAAAAAACAGAAGTGGATAGGGCCCGTAGAGCCTTTGGACCCAGAAGAGATGATATCAGGCTTAGATTCATGTTTGTTAAAACACAGAGGTTCCAAGACAGAGAAAATATTCTTTCCAGAGCCAGAAAGGAAAAAGGCCTGGCATTTAAGGGTATGAAGCTTCCAGTGTTTCCTGCCCCCCCCCCGCCAACCCATTCTGGCAAAACATAAATCCTTTGACGGTGTTAGAGATCAGCTACAAACACAAGGTATTTATTTTTCTCTATTATATCCTGCAAGACTTTGGGTCTTCTGGGAAAGCAAATCCTTTTTTTTTTTTGCTACACCACAGGAAGCTATGGACTTTCTAGAAAATAAGATACATAAGGATATTACAGCTTCATCAGCCTCTAATACATAAATAGTAAATAACAAGTGGAGGAGCTGGGAATAGGTATATGGAGGGGTAGTTTGTAGAAAAAAATGAAGTTAAAACACAATATGGTTATAAGGTAAGGGAATATATAAAAAAGGATTTTAGGAAATAAGAAAAGGTGTATGGTGCACTATTTGGTAAATAATTGGGGGGTGTTGGAAGGAGTGAACTTGAGTGTTAACATCTAGACACACAGTTTAAAGCAAGTCATCTTTAAAGTTAATTGGGAGGGGAATGACTTCTGGGTTCAGAACAGTTTATGGAGGGATTTTGTATTCTGGGTTGAGCAGGTGTTTTTTAGGATAGGGTGTGGGGGAAGGGGTGTTTTATACTAATTCAGTAGATGAAGATGGATTAAAGCTGGGGTTAAGTAGAGTGTTTGGTGGTTGGGGTGCTGTTATTAAAGTTGAAAGCATAGTTCTGATTGGCAAGTATGCCCTGCCACCTATCCCACTGATAAAAATATTGTTTTGAGTTTCATGTGGGTTTTTTGGGGGAATATTTGGGACAATGGTACAAATGCTTAGAATATTAGCCAGGAACCTAAATGGAGCCAAAAATAGGGTAAAGCTCAGACAAGTTGTTAATTACTTAAATAAGAAGAAGAGTGATTGTATTCTTTTGACACAGTCCCACACAAAAGATTAATATTCAAGTTAGCCAGCCTTGGAGTGGGTCCCAAGGTGGTAGCCTGGATAAAAAATTGGCTGGACAACAGGAGACAAAGGGTAATAGTAAACATAGTCCACAGTGAAGAAAGGAGGGTAACTAGTGGGATACCGCAGGGTTCAGTACTGGGACCGGTCCTCTTTAATGTCTTTATAAATGACATTGGAGAGCACCTGGAAGGAAAAATATGTCTCTGCAGATGACACAAAGATCTGCAACAGGGTTGATACACGAGGTGAGTAGAAAGCATGAAAAGGAACTTGGCAAGGTTGGAGGAATGGTCAAATGTATGGGGGGAAGTCAAGAATACATGGGACAGACATAAGGCAATTCTAGTGTGGGGTAGGAGGAAGTAAGCTGTTGGTTAACTAGAATCTGCAGCTTATCCAGCAGGTAGGGAAATGGGCAGTCTAGGTGGGCCAAGCGGTCCTTATCTTCTGTCAAATTTATGTTTCTATGTTTTACAGGAGACTCACTTTGAAAAGAGGGGCGTGGTCTGTTTTTCTAATCTCTTTCAAGCAGTTGGTATTTCCACTGTTTTTGCTGAGAATGCAAGGGGTTCTGCCATTTTTATTAAAAAAACATTTAAAGCCTAAAATATTGCACTCTGATGTGGATGAGGAAGGAAAGTGGAAGATGAGTGAATGTGAAGGCTCTTATTGGGCAGTCACAAATAACTTTGATAAGTGTTTATGCACCTAATGAGGAAGATTTAGTATTTTTTTACTAACATATTTTTGCAGGCCTCTATTTCACAGGTTCCACTAATGATTGGGAGTGATTTCAATGTAACCCTTACTCCATTAGATAGGGCTCATTCTTCCCCAGAAAGATAGGTTAAAAAACTTTTGAACTAATTATTAACTATGCCCAAGAGTTAGCCTTGTTAGATCCTTTTTGGGTTATTATACCCAAGCTTAAAAAAGTTTTCATTTTTTTAGGGTATATACCTGCTTATCAAGGTTAGATTTCTTTCTAATTTCTAGTGCACTTCTGCACTTAGTTAGGTTTGTAAGATATAATGCTATCCTGATCTCTGATCACGCTTCATGTTATATGGAAATAGATTTTCTAAAGAATGAAAATCCTAGTGGGTATAAATGGAAATGTAATAATTTTTTAGTACAGGATTCACAGTTTGTGAGTTTTATAAAAAAGGAGATTAAAGCTTATCTGGAGAATAATTCTCCAGATGAATTTTCATGGATCACTATTTGGGAGTCCCTGAAGGTTTACCAAAGTGGAAGTATTATTTAGTATGAGTCCAGGGTTGGGAAAAGACATAGATTGTTTTTGGAACCGATGGAACGGGAGGAGGGTACACTGAGACAGGAGATGAAGAAGACAAAATAAAAATGATGTTTCTTAAAGAAAAAATAGAGAGGGTTACTCAGGAAAAAGCAGAGCAGCAGATGTACAGATCAAGGGCTAAATATTTTTTTCCACTGACTCACCTTCAAAATTGTTGGCCTATCAATCAAAAGTTCAAAGTAATCAAAATAGGACTGACAGTGTTACTAATTCAGAGGGGGAAAGGATGTTAGACCCAGGTCAGATTAACTCAGAGTTTGTTAATTATTATAAGCTTTTATATCGGGAGGATGGCATTATGACACCTACAGAGATTCAGGAGTATATAAATAAAATTGACCCGCCCAGATATCAGAAACAGGCAGGATTAATCTTAACAAAGAAATTAAGGAGGTAGAGATAGACAATGTAATTTCTAATATGGTGAATAATAAGTCACCAGGACCAGATGGATATTCTAATGAATTCTATAAAGCTTTTAAGGAAGAATCGGCCGCCCTTTTGGCACAGGTGTTTAAAAATCTGCAGACCCATATAGACTTTCCATCATCATTCAGTCAGGCATCTATAATTTCACTTCTGAAAAAAGACAAGCCCTTGGACCTCTGTGGCTCTTACAGACCAATTTCATTATTAAATCATGATTATAAAATTTTGGCTAATAGAATTGCAGGTTTGGTCCCTAATATTGTGCACCCAGATCACAGTGGGTTTGTATGGGGTGGGAGAATAAATCATAGTGTCAGAAGAGCACTAAATCTATTGGACCCATCTCTGGATTTAAGGTTAGTGGTGCTTTCCCTCAATGCCAAAAAAACCTTTGATAGGGTAAGGTGGGGTTCTTATTTCATCTTTTGGTAGCTTTCAGCATTGAGAGAAAATTTTTGGAATGGATAGAAACAATTTATCACTCCCATCAGACTTCACTTATAACAAATCATAATATTTCTCCACACTTTAGTTTGCAATGGGGTACCAGGCAGGGGTGCCCCCATCTCCTTTACTTTTTGCTTTGCTTATAGAACCATTAGCTACATTGATTAGAGAAGATGATGGGGTTGGGGCATTAATATTGGAGGGCAGAGGCATAAAATTTTGTTATACGCAGACGATATTCTGTTATTTTTGAGAGATCCCATTCAAGATTTTGAGAGGCTGCTCCAGATTTTTGGAGACTTTGGCAAACATTTGGGTTATAAGATCAATTGAGGTAAGACAGAGGCTGTGGTGGTCTCAAAGGACAAGGGCTTGTCTCAAACACATCCACTATATAAAATTTCATAAACCTTATATGAGATACTATGGGGTTTTTATATCCCAGGATAAAGATTTATTGTATGAACTGAATTTCCTGCTGATTCTTAAAAAAAATCATGCAGGATCTAGTAAAGTAGCAAAATCTCCCCCTGGTCCCGTTAGGTCAGGTTAATATTATTAAAATGGATATTTTACCGAGGGTTTTATTTTTGTTTCAAACACTTCCAATAATAATTCCTAATTTTTTGATTCTTTGAATATGGCCATTAATAAATTTATTTGGAAACAGAAAACTCCAAGATTTGCTTATAAAAAAATGCAATTGCCTAAGGAGAGGGGGGCATGGCCCTGCCTAATTTTGAACACTATTATCTGGCAAAACAGCTAGAATGTGTGGGTTACTGGTACCAAGGAAATGAGTGACTGTCTGCGTACTTCCAAATAGAGGCAAAGAGAGCTCCATTTCTGGCTTTAATACATAGTCTTGGATTAAATATAAATAGCTTCAAGTCTAACTTATATCCCAATAATTTGTACTCAGTCAAGACTACTAATTGGGCTTAGGCTACAGTGAAGAAGTTATTGTGAGAAGGAAATGCGGTGGTCTTTTGTACGCCTCTTGTTAATAATTTTCATTTTTTACCATTGGTGAAAGGTGGGATGATTCAGCAGGAGATTGTAGAGAAAGGAATAGTCACTGTAGGGGACTTGTTGACTAATGCCTCGGTCGCCCCATTTGAGGAAGTGAAAAAGAGATTTGGGTTGTCCCTGATTGCACGTTTTCCTTATTTACAGGTGAGGAATTTTGTCTATAGGAAAAATGGTAATTCTATACAATTAATTAAGGAGAAGGTGAAGGATTTTTTTGAGAACTTGGTCTCCTTGAAACATCTAATAGGAGAAATAAATAAGTTTATTGAAAGAAATTGTCAGGCCATTCTCTCAGCAAACTTAAGCAGGCTTGGGAAGAAGAGAGGTCTTAATCTACTGAAGACTTAAGATGGGACAATCTGGTGAACTTATGAGATATATCATTTAAAAATAATAAGACTAAAACAAATTTACATAAACATATTGCACAGAACTTACTTAACACTGGTAAGACTTCATAAAATAGATAGTAATTTATCGGAAATGTGTCAGAGATGTGGGCAGACTACAGGAACTTTAGATCATATGTTAGTCTCCTGTCAAAAGTTGGGCTTATATTGGCAAAAGATCTTCTCCTTGTCTGGTAAAGTTATTGGTCAGGATTTTCCTTTTGACCTGGGAATTGCTCTGTCTGGTCCCGGGGGTACAGAGGTGGAGTTGGGAGATATCACTGGATTATTTTCTTTGGGTTTGATGGTGGCAGAAAAAGTCATATTAACTCACTGGAAAGATGAATCCCCACCAGTTTTTATAGACTGGGTTCAGGGTATGATAGATCTACATAAGGTAGATGGAGCTTATTATAGGACACAGAATCAAATGGATCATTATTTTCAAATTTGGCTTCCATTTATGAGTTCAAAGGCATATTTTAAATAGGAAGGTACAGGCGGCAGGGCAGGGCAGGTGTTTGATAAGGATGAAAGAGAGAGGTGCTGATCATAAATCTGATGCGTCAAGCAACCCCATACTCTGAATCAAACACTCTAAAAGGGGAAAAAATTAAAATAAATCAATTGAACGCATCATGGTAATCTACCTTATAAAGCAGCAATGCAAGCACATATAAAAGGACAACTCAATAACAGCAACAGTTGCTAAATGCACTGTCACTGAAAGAAGACTGCACTAGACTGCACCCAAGATAAAAGAATGGATAACTTTTAATGCTGTTTCTAATTTTTAATGCTGTTTCCAGTCCTTTAAATAAAGTTTAGTGCATTCTTATATATAATTTCTGCTTCATACTAAGGTAAATTGGTTCTTATGGGTGTCTTGCAGAGTCCTGCGGCCCTCAGGGGTGTTTCACAGCCACACCTGTGGCCCTTAGGTTGTCTTAGGTTGCCCACCACTTTTGTAGGTGGTTCGCTCATTACTTGACTGACAGGCCTTAGAAAGTAAAATGGAAAGGTATGCAATCTGCATTATGATCCATAACTGACAGCATCCTTCAAGGGTCCTTCCTGGGCCCAATGCTATTCTTATTTGTAAATTACCCACCTGGTCATTATGGAGGGGCATGTCTTCAGCTCTATGCTGATGATGCAGTTCTGTACAGGAGCTCCAATGATGTCACCCTCATCAACAAACTCCTCACTAAGGACTTCTTGATGCTTGATAGGTGGTTCTTGTCTAATAAGCTGATTCACTATCTCAGAAAGACTAAAGTCACCCTTTTCAGACCCAGGCACCTAAGTGTTGATAGGCAACACCTGCTAAACTTGTTCACATCAGGGGGATAACCAGATAGAGGTGGCAGAGGCTACTAAATACCTAGCGGTTTACCTTGATCATGAAGTCTCCTTCAGAATACATACTGATTCTCTCACTAAATCCCTACACCAAAAAATGGGTTTGCTATATTGTCTAGGTAATGACCTCACCAAGGAGTCTCGACTAGTTATTGACAAGAATACGCTGCTCCCTCTCCTACAGTATGGAGCCCTTGCTCTTCACTCTGTGAGAAACACAGAACTTGATAAACTCAGAGTCCTTTATAACAAAATTGGTGCCCCTCCAAATGCATCATTACAATGTTTTCCTCTCTCTTAACTGCACATCTTTAAAGGGCAGACTAGAGTATCGCCTCCTCTATCTCACTTTTAAAATCCTAAAAGGCCCTACTCCACCCTGCCTCTGAGGTATCCTGTCCCCCAGGTCAGAATGGAGAGCACTCAGGTCCACCCTATGCACTTTACTAGTACTACCCAGGGTCACATTGAGTGCAGGGGGAGATCCTTTGCCAGCTCAGCACCACCTGTGTGGAACATGCTTCTGGCCTCCCTACAAAACTGCACTTTGCTTGGAGGTTTTAAAAAAGGCCTCAAGGCATACCTATTTGAACACAGCTTATACTCCTGCAATCATTCACCTGGAGCTGCTGCCATGCCTCATTGCATCTGGCCTTGCATTTGGTGGCACTAGGCCTTTCCATTGTACTCTGTTTTTTGCACTTCTTATGAAGTGGGTATCCGATATGTTTGTTTAATATCGTGTTAAAGCCCTGATGTGTAATATTGTTCCTGCCTGTGAACTAATTTTCTGTACCCTTGTGTATATTATTCCATGTTATGGTATGTTTTTGACTTAGCACAACTAGTTCATTACCACATGTACTGTCTATATTGTTTGGCATTCTGAGTATTTAACTCTGGGTCACCCCTGAAAAAGGTATTTTGGGTTCCAGTAGGCCTACCTGGTTAACAAAATTCAATAAAATAAGAATATTATTTTGTTGTGCTAATACTGGTCCACATTGTTTAATGCATCTTAAAGAGGGAGTGGAGCTGACTTCATGACACAGCAGCAGAGGGCACTGCTTGCAATGTTGTTGACCCAGACTCATGTCTCGTGCCTCACTTACTCACTCACTCACTCACTCACTCACTCAGTCTTGTTTATTGCAACTAGTGAGAATACAAGTTGAAGTCTGTACAAATATTACAGTACAAATCCTTGAAAACCTGTAAAATATGTATCATAATATGGAAATCTTTCAATAATTTGACCTAAGACAGTACCGGCATGACAAGTACAATGCATAATATGGAAAGTACTTTTACAAAAAACTCTTGGCATTATCAGTATACATAACAAATATATATATATATATACCTGTACATAAATACCTGCCTAAGAATATATTATTGAACCCTTTTCTATTTTTTCTTTCTTTTTTTTATATACGTTTTGTGGGTTTTTACAGATTTTCTCCTGGCCCATTCCCATGCATCCCCGACGCAACACGTACATATGTAGGCACGCACGTACATGTCTTATGGGACACCCCTCCCTTCCAGTCATGCCACTGACCACCTGCGCTGGCCACCGGACCTCCACCCAGTGGTAATGGGACTGTGGGTGGGTGACCCCCCAATCCTGGGAGAGGAGAGCCACCACTTGATCTGGCTTCAACCCTCCGCCCCATCCCAGCACCCCGGTGACCCAAGGTCGTTTCCAAACCCGGGTCACCGACGTAGCATGAGGCAAGGTGTCCAGCACCTCAACCCTCAGCACCACTGGGCTGGCTCAAACCCTTTTCTTTTTAACCCATTCCAAGAGGAGCCCACCATTCTTTAATCATCCAAATTTACCAATTGTACGTGATAAAAAATGAAAGCAAATCTGCTTGCTTTGGGTTGGTCTGTAAGCTACAATTCTCTAGTTCTAGTCAGGTAATGTTTATTTGGCTTTTCCCACATTAATGAATAAAATTTACTGGGTTTTGATGTAATATTATGGAAGAACCTCTTGGACATGTTTTTTTGTCTGGTACACAAAGGCTCTATAGCAAAATCCCTCAAAACTGGTCACACAGATGAGTGCCCACTTTTGCACAACCTCAAGAAGAAAGATTTGTTTGCAAGTTAGGCCAGAGTGCTAGACAAGACAACATTTTTCTAAGCATTTTTTCACTGACTGACTGGTGGACAAGTGAAACAAACTGCCTGAAGGGGTGGTCGGAGCCAGATCTGCAGGCAGTTTCAAGATGGGGTGAGACCGGCTCATGGCCTTAGTAAGGAGAAGGGGGAAGTGGTAAGGGGATGGGATGACCACTATTCTAAAACTCTATATGGGCTAGATCAAAGCTTTATACACTGAGACAAGTTCCTTATCTGTTAATCCAGCTCTTTAATGGCATTCAGGATGTAAACCTATTTATTATCTCTGCTGACAACTCACTTATTATAATGGCCCCACTTAAGATCATTGGCAATGATGCCTCCAAGAAATGTGATAAATTGAACATTATCTATACGCTCTCCAGTCACTGTAAAATCTTGTTACCAGGGATCTTAAAAGAGCTACTGATGCCTCAAAGAAAACTTTAAAAAACATAATAATTAGGTGCTATTCTAGTTGCATTCCATTTGTATTTTATATATTTCTCCTCTCCTTAATTTATTACCAAGGAAATGAATATATTATCTTTATCCCTTAGAGTTTATTCTGAGTTCATCTGCCTCTATAGCTTACTCCCTACTTCAAGTCATAATCCTCTGTTGTGACATCATGATCTGTTGCCATGGCAGTAATTGTGAGGTCACAAGCAGTGTTCTATTACTTCAGGTAGGGAGAAAGTAGCAGGAGCAGATGAACTCTTAAGGAGCAAAGATCCTGTTTTCATGTAAATGACTCGCTACTAAATAATGGGGAGGAGGAACACAGAATGAATGGGAAATACATGCTGGACAGTGACTAAATATTATGTTTTATTAAAGTCATCCTGAACATGTCACCAGCTCTTTGAATGATATATGAAGGTCTATTTATTTATTTATTTCTGTATGTATGTCTTTGGTAACCGGGTAAGTGAGCTGATCCAAAGGACCATTTTTTGTCATGACCCGGGCCACAAAGTAGCAGTCAACAAGCAACAACAAAAGTACATATAACAGTGCAGGCAACAACATAAATACAATACATGAGTACCGGGGAGACGCACACCTCAACATGAGGTCAAAATACATTTTAAGTAGTACAGTCAGTACACACAGTAAAAACCGATACAGGGATGTAGGATATGCAGTCATAAGACAGTTTGAGCAGCAATATCTGTACAGACAGGCAGAAAAAAATCAAGCTAAAGTGCAAAAGAATACATTGTAATACTGTATCACAGAATGGCAAATGGTATAGTCATCAGTGGTTGCATGCTATGGCATGTTGTAGCCTAAGCTAACATATGGTTACTAACAGAGGAATGAAACAGCCAAAATTCTGACAGGCAAACCTCATGGGCACTAGGAGATCGGAAGCATGATAGGAGAGAGTGTGCATAAAGGTGCTAGAAGGTAAAGGAGACAGGAGGGAGTGTCCATAGAGGTGCTAGAGGGCAGAGGAGATGGGAAGGCCAGAGGAGATGGCAGGGTTGGGAGATAGGGCAGATAGCACACAGTCCCCTAGAGAGTGAAGGAGGGTAAAGCCAGGAGTAAATGAGATGGGAGGGTCAGAGGATATGGCACAGTTGGGGGACAAGCAGGCAGCGCACAGTCCATCCTAGGAATTAGGGAGGTTTTCAGATCCTAGTGTTGTCCAGGGAACAGTTACAAGTAGACTCAGACAGGAGCCAGGCTCTCAGGTTTGTCTTGAAAGACAGGTGGGAGGGGGGTGGGCAGATGAACGATGGAAGACAGTTCCAAAGGGAAGGGGCAGAGACAGAGAAAGCTTTACTGCCCATAGCCGTAGAGATGCAAAGGACTTCTAGAAAAGTAATGGAGCAGATCCTAAGGCTCCTAGAAACCATCATAGGAACATAGAAACATAGACTTTGATGGCAGATAAGAACCGCTTGGCCCATCTAGTCTGCCCAATTCCCTACCTAGAGGATAAGCTGCAGCTCCTATTTAACCAACAGCCTATTTCTTCCTAACCTCACAAAAATTGCCTTATGTCTGTCCCATGCATTCTTGAATTCTCCCACAGTTTTAGACCCCACAACCTCCTTAGGAAGGCTGTTCCATGCATCCACCACCCGCTCTGTGAAAAAATACTTCCCCACATTGCCCCTGAGCCATCCACCCTCTATCTTCAAATTGTGTCCCCTTGTTCTTGCACATCTCTTTTTCTGAAAGATGCTACCTTCTTGGACTTTGTTGATTCCACTGAGGTACTTAAACATTTTTACCATGTCCTCCCTCTCCCTCCTTTCCTCAAGCGTATACATATTAAGCTCCTTTAGTCTCTCCTCATATGGCTTCTCTTGAAGACCCTGCAACAATTTAGTTGCTCTCCTCTGAACTGCCTCCATCCTGTCTATGTCTTAGCGGAGATGGGGTCTCCAGAACTGGACGCAGTACTCGAGATGGGGTCTCACCAACTGTCTGTACAGGGGGATAACAACTTCCTGTTTTCTGCTGGTGATGCCTCTCCCTATATATCCCAGTATCCCCCCAGCCCTCCCTACCGCCTTCTCACATTGCTTGCCAAACCTTAAGGTCATCTGATATGATTACCCCCAGGTCCCTTTCCATTTTTGTTGTTGTTACTACCTCCCCCCATTGTGTAATCTTCCCCTGGGTTTTTGTTTCCCAGGTGCATTATGTTGCACTTCTTTGCACTGAATCCAAGCTGCCATACTTCTGACCATTACTCCAACCTTGCCAAGTCCCTTCTCATCCTTTCCACACCTCCTTGTGTATCAACCCTGTTGCAGATCTTTGTGTCATCTGCAAAGAGGCATACTTTTCCTTCCAGTCCCTCTGCAATGTCACTGATAAAGACATTAAAAAGGACTGGACCCAGTACTAACCCTGCGGTACCCCACTAGTAACCCCTCTTTCTTCAGAGTGGACTCCATTTACAATTACCATCTGTGTCCTGTTGTCCAGCCAATGTTTTACCCAGGCTACCACCCTGGGACCCACTCCCAGGCTGGTTAATTTGACTATTAATATTTTGTGTGGGACTGTGTCGAATGCCTTGCTAAAGTCTAGGTAGGCCATGTCCACAGCCCCTCCCTGGTCTACTACTTTGGTCACCCAGTCAAAGAAATCAATTAGATTCATCTGACATGACCTTCCCGATGTGAACCCATGCTGCCTTGGGTCCTGTGCCCCACTGGCCTCTAGGTACTCAACAATTCTTTCCTTCAAAAGAGATTCCATCACTTCTCCTACCACAGAGGTCAAACTGAAAGGTCTGTAGTTTCCTGCCTCTGTCTTGGTCCCACTTTTGTGAAGGGGAATCACATCTGCCTTCCTCCAGTCCTCAGGTACCACACCATCCTCCCATAATTTGTAGGGGTAGTCAGTGGTGTCACTAGTTCTCTGCTTAATTCTTTAAGAATTCTGGAGTGAATTCCATCTGGCCCCATTGCTTTGTCCACCTTCAGTTTTAGGAGTTCTTTCAGAACCCTTTCTTCTGTGAAGGGACTGGGATCGACCCCCCTCTCCAGAGTGCTTCTGTTAATTGGATTAGGCACCTCCCCCACCTCCTCTTTTGTGAATACTGAACAGAAGTATTCATTCAGTATCTCTGCTTTTTCACTGTCCCTATCTGCCCAGCCACCGTCCATTCTATTTAGCCTCACTATCCCTTCCGTTGTCTTTCTACGCTCTCTGATATACCTATAAAAGGTTTTATCCCCCTTCTTAAAAGAGTTGGCTATCTTTTCCTCAGTTTGGACCTTTGCTATTCTGATTACTCTCCCTGCTTCATTCTGCCTTAACTGGTACAGTTCTCTGTCCTGCTCCTTCTGTGTTTCCTTATACTTCCTAAATGCTATCTTTTTTCTCCCTAACCTTCACTGCCACCTCTTTTGAGAACCATAGTGGCTTTTTCTTTCGTTCTGATTTGTTTATTTGCTTCACACAAAGGCTTGTTGCCTCTGTGATGGCAGTTTTGATATTTCTTCATTGTTGTTCCACCCCTCCTTCTAGCCTGTTTGCTAGTGCTTTTCTAAGGCACTCTCCCATCTTGCCAAAGTCAGCCCTTCTGAAGTCCAGAACCCTGGCTTTTGTATAGCTTGACTCTGTAGCTGAGTTTATCGTGAACCACACTGTTTGGTGGTCACTTCTTCCCAAATGGCTACCCACTTCTAGATCTGAGATCCTCTCACTGTCCCCATTTGAGAGTATGAAGTCTAAGATTGCTCCCTCATGAGTAGGTTCCAAAACTAGCTGTCTGAGGCATGCCACCTGAAGGGCATTGAGAATGACCCTGCTTTTGGATGTGGCTGCAACAAAGGTGCTCCAGTTAACATTTGGCATATTAAGGTCCCCCGTCAACAGTATCTCCCCTTTCTCTGCCATCCTAAGTATGCCTTCTATCATATCCTTGTCCATTCCCGCCCCCTGACATGGGGGTCTGTACACAACCCCTTTGCGGATTGTGGTGCCATATCCAGTCTCTAAGGTGACCCACAGTGCCTCCTCTCCTCCCTGTTTACTCTTTTGTTCAGTTGCTTTTATCCCTTCCCTTACACAGAGAGCTTCTCTACCCCCTCTTCTCCCCTTCCTGTCTCTCCTGTAGGTTGTGTACCCTGGTATGTTAACATCCCAGTCATGGTTCTCTGTGTACCATGTTTCTGTGACTGCTACAATATCCAGGCATCCCTCTTCCATCAAGACCACCAGTTCAGGGAGCTTGTTGCCCAGACTACAGGCATTGGTACTCATTACCCTCCATTTCTTGATGGCCTTACCCCTTTTTGCCCCATCCCTGTCCTTATTGCATTTGTCACTTTCTCCATTTACCCCTGCGCTTCTCCCTATTGGCATCTCTATGTTGGCGTCTACCTCACTTAGTACCCTGATTTTTGGGGAGGGGCTAGGATTTCCCCGCTCCTCTCCAGTGCCTCCCCCCTTGGCTAGTTTAAATGCTTGCCAATGAAGCATTTAAACCTATCATCTAGGATCCTGGTTCCCCTCCTGGACAGATGCATACCATCATGGCAGTATAGGCCTGCATCCCTCCAGGTGGACCCCCAGTCCCCAGTGAAGCCAAATCCCTGAGCTCTGCACCAGTTTTTCAACCATTCTATCAGTAAGTAGTGTAGCATAGGGGGACAGTTGGCTATTCCTGAGAGAGTTAGCAACTAAACATCCTATAGCATAGTTGAAATGACCCTGTAGTGGGAGCCACCCTAGGGATTGATAGTGTGCAGTGGTGGGTAGAGTAGGGGGCTTGAAGAACAATGGGACAGATGGAATTATATGTAGAACTTAGGTGACAGCGTAGTGAGGAGGACAAATCAGAGTAGACAGGAGAGCAGTAGTAGTCAAGTAGGGGCAGTAGATTACCTTGCACAACAGCTAGGTGAGCCTCAGGATCCAGGAGTTGATTAAGGTGGCAGGCAGTGCCTAGCTTTGGGTGAATTCTCCTCACAATGAGATTAATATGTTCATTGAAAGTAAGGGAGGGATGAAGGGTCACACCCAGGTATTTAAAATAGGGGACTGTATCAAGGGGTGGGCCTGCAGGTGTGAATACAACAAGGGAGGAGTTCAATTTGGCAGCCTTAGCAAGGAAAGGCTTTGAGACGAAGAGCATGGCTTTGTCCTTTTTTCATTTATGAGGAGTTTGCTGGAGAGAAAACAATTATACTGTATGCGGCACCATAGTTTAGTGTGAGGGTGGAAGAGATGGATTCCAGGGATTTATCACTATGGCAGAGTCTGACAAACAAATGGGTAGCTAAAGGGGATAAGACTTTCTTTAGAGGAAAGCAAGAGAAGGACTAGTAAGAACAGGGAGGATGACAGAGGGACATGACGCAAATGAAGATCAAGAAAAAGCAGACATCCTAAACAGGTACTTCAGCGCAGTCTTTACAGTGGAGGAGGGGATGGACTACCAGCAAGCAGGGGAGGTGGACACAAGTCAATTTTCAGAGGAAGGAATCCTGAAGGGACTTGCAGCTCTGAAAGTAGACAAGGCTATGGAACCGGACAGGATACACCCAAGGATACTAAAGGAATTCAGGGAGGTGCTTGCTGCACCACTGATGGCTTCATACAACAACTCACAGGAAACAGTTGTGGTTCCAGAGGACTGGAGGAGCTTAGATGTGGTCCCGTTCCATAAGAGTGGCAGCACAGAGGAAGCTAGCAACAATAGGACAGTCAATCTCGCATTAGTGGTGGGGAAATCAATGGAAACCATGTTAAAGGAAAGGTTAGTAGAGTACCTTGAATCAAATCAGCTACAAGACTAAAGGCATCATGGATTCATGGGGGAGGGTCATGCCAGATAAATCTGATTGGTTTCTTTGACTAGGTGACCAGGGAAACAGATCAGGGTGGCCTATTTGGACTTTAGCAAGGCCTTCAACACTATGCCACACAGGAAACTGATAAAGCAACTGAGCAGTCTAGGAGTGGGATCCAAAGTAGTAAATTGGGTAAGAAACTAATGAATGGCTAGGCAACAGTGGGTGTGTGGTTAACAGCGCTCTCACCTAATGAGGGAAGAGTAACCAGCAGGGTGCCATAGGGCTCAGTACTGGTACTGGTACTCTTTAATAAGTGACATTGCAGAATAACTAGAAGGGATAGTATGCCTTTTTGCACATGACACCAAAATCCATAATAGGGTGGCTACTCAGGAGGGCTGGAGCAAAAGCACAGGGACCTTGGAAAACTCAAGCAGTGGTCAAGGAAATGGCAGTTATGGTTCAATGCCCACAACATGCAAAATCATGAACCTAAGGCATAGAAACCCAGGAGCTGAGAATAGGATGGGGGTAATAGTCATTTAACAGGAAAGGGACCTTGGGATTATCATAGTGGATGACCTCAAAGTAGCAGGACAGTGTGAGAAAGCAGTGGGTACATAGAGCCAGTGGGCTGCTGGGATGCACAGGGAGGGATATTACCAGCAGGAGGAGCGAGAGGGCGTTACCATTGTATCGCTCACTGGTGAGACCCCACCTGGAGTATTGTGTCCAGTTCAGGAGGCCACACCTCAGAAAGGACATAGACAGGGTGGAAGCAGTAGAGAGGTGCATGGGTTGCATCAAAACCCTAAGATGAGAGGCTGAGGGATCTCAATATGTACACCCTAGAAGAGAGGACAGCAAGAGGAGACATAACAGAAACCTACAAGTACCTTATGGTGATGAACAAGGTACAGGAGAGGAGTCTCTTTCAAATGATAAAAGAACACCAGAATCACAGGGCTTGTAATAAAGCTGGAAAGGGGGACAAAAAAATATCTCAGTGTAGTAATGATATTTCTTCCAAAGGGGGTTCCTCACTAAGTTTAACAGTGCAATTATTCCTCTGGAATGAGTAGCCCCGGAGCTTTAGAATGATATGTTAATTATGGAATTTAGAATGGAATTCAAACTTACTATGTGGTCAAGGTCACTCCTGCACTATAATAGCAGATTTATTTCTATAGCTAATGTGAACAGTGCCCACTGAAATCAGCTAAATACCAATCAAAAACACAATTTGTTTTTATCCAAAAAGTGTTTTCAATTTGTTAAAACAAGGCAGAACAAATCAGTTATGAAAAAACTAAGTCACTTAGACCACTTGGCAACAACAGTTGAAGCCCTGTAACAAGAAATGCTCTAGCAATTTAATAAGGAACTGATTGTTATATGAACCTTTTTCCAGGTTCTTGAAGGGGAGGCAGGGATTTGGGACTGCTAAACTTAGTGAAGGGTCCTTTTGGAAGAAACAACATTACCACAGTGAATAATTTTTTCTTCAAACCGCAGGAATCCCTCACTTAAGTGTAACATGTGCCGACTCCATAGCAGTACTTTGGGAGGATAGGTGTAGAACATATTTAGGGAAAAGGTTCTGCAAGACAGCAGGGCCAAAACTGGCATCCCTCCTGGACTGTATGTCCAGACAGCAATGCTTTGTGAAAGAGTGAGCTATGTTCCAGGTAGCTGCTTTACAACTCTCTTGCAGGAGTATACCCCTTGATGCTGCCACAGAGACAGAGGTGCCTCTTGTAGAGTGTGCCCCAGAACTGTATGCAAGATACAATTCAATAAATTGTTCTCTTGGATGCTGGTTTGCCCTTCCCCCACTTCACCATAAGTAGCAAACAGCTGAGTACTAGTGGACCCGGCATCTTTTGTGTGGTCCAAATAGTAACTCAGTGCTCTATTCATATCCAGAATGTGGAGCTTTTGCTCACCTTAGCTGAACTGTCCTGTGAAGAAAACTGGAAAGACTTCTGACCAATTCAAGTGGAATTCAGATATCACTTTTGGGAGGAATTTCCTATTTGTCTTAGAACTACCTTGTCCCTTTGGAAAGTTAAGTAGTTAGGATCTGTACAGAGGTCCCATAGCTTGCTCAGCCTTCTGGCAGATGTAAGTGCCACCAGGAAAATTGATTTCTAGGTGACATATTTCAGTGCAGCAGTGGCTATGGGCTTGAAAGGGGCTTCAATCAGCTGGGAAATGCACAAGTTCAAATCCCAGGGAGGGACAGGTTCCCTCACTGGAGGGTACAAATGATTAAGGCCCTTGAAAAATTTTTTTGAAAGTGGGTTATGAGGCCACTGACCTGTCTTTGCCAGCTGATGTGTAGGCCACACTGCTGCCAAATGGCCCTTCAGAGTTGAAGGGCCTAGCCAGACTGGAGAAATGGTCAGGGATGTGGCAGTTGGGATTCAATACCAAAAAGTGCAAGGTGATGCACATCGGGGCATGCATGAAACCCAAGAGCAGAGTACTACATAGGAAAAGTACAGGTAGCTGAGTTGCAGGAAGAAAAAAACCTGGGAGTAGTAATTACTAGGGATCTGAAGCAGTCCGCGCATTGCAAAAAGATGGTGGCAAAGGCCAACAGGATGCTGGGATGCATCGCAAGGGGGTTCAGTAGCAGGCACAGCGAAGTTATTCTGCCATTATATAGATCTCTGGTAAGACCTCACTTGGAGTATGGAGTGAGGTATTGGCACCCATACCTAAAGAAAGACATTAGATTGCTGAAGACAGTGCAGAGGAGGGTGACTAAAATGATCAGAGGACAGCAGGACTGGTCATACGAAGAAAGGCTGGGAGCCCTGAGGATGTACTCAATGGATGAGAGGAGGCAGAGGGGGAGATATGATAGAGACCATCAAGTACCTGAAGGGAGTAAACAAAGTAGAGTGTGAGGGTCTCTTCAACAGGAGAGAAAACACTACCACCAGAGGACACAGCTGAAGCGGGTTGGGGGGGATAAAGGAGGGATGTGAGGAAGCACTTCTTCACAGAAAGGGTGGCATTGGCCTAGAATGAGCTGCTGGAGGAGGTCGTGGCAACCAGGTCAGTGGGAGCATTCAAAAGAGCCTAGGACAAACACAGAGGGAACTCGTAGGATGAAGGCAAAGGGAGGGGAGGAGGAGTGGGGGCACCAACACTGATGTAGGGGTAAAAAAACAAACAATATAATATCGAGCAAACATGACAGACCACGTGGTCTCCTTCTGCTGGCTGCTTCTTATGTTCTTAGGCCTAAGGACTGGAGGTGAACTAGATAGTTCAGGGTTATTGATAGAGCTACTTGGAGATGATCTGTTTGGAGAGCACCATAAGGAAAACTGTTTCCATTCTGAAGCAGATATTTTCCTTGTTACTGGTTTTCTGTAAACCTTCAGTACTTCCATGACTTTCTCAGAAAGATTTAGCCCAGAGAACTCTAACTCTTCAAGAACCATGCTCTGAGACATAGAGTTCTTGGATCTGGGAAAGTTATCCTGCTCTGAGACAGTGTTAACAGATTATATCTCACGGGCAGTTTGATAGGCTGTCTGCTGGAGAGAGAGAAGAGCATGGAGTACCAGGTTTGCCTGGCCCAGTCTGGAGCAATTAGAATCACTGTTGCTGGCTCCCTTCTCAGTTTTATCAGCACTCTCATTAAAAGTGGGAAAGGAGGGAAGGTGTGGAGAAACTCTGGGATTGAGACCACTACTGGAGTCCACAACAGAAAAGTGGAAGCTGATTGCTCTCCAAGAAGCAAACAGACCTCTAATGCCAGCACTTTCTGGTTCAGGGTCCATTCGTGATTCCCTCGACTGATCCTGCTCAGGGAGTCTGCTAGCATATTGTCTTTCCCTGGTAGGTGTACTGTGGATAGCTGCACCAGAAGGGAATATGCCAGGTTCCAGATCTTCATGACCTACTGTATGTGCAAAGTTTTAAAGATCTTTTTTTGCCCTCCTTGTTTTTGTAGTGCATGGTCATGGTGCTGACTGTTCAGATCTGAACAGACTGACCACTGATCAGGGAGGAAAATGTCTGCATTGCCAGGTACACTGCCCTGCATTCTAGGATATCTATGTGCTCTTGAGTCTCCTGTGCACTCCATGTGGCACTCACAGTTAGATCCTTCAGCTGGGCACTGCAACCTAGGAGGGAGGCATCTGTTGTGAGAATGACTGTAGGGAACTGCTGGAAGAAGGGAATCCCCTCTCTGAGGCTGCGTCCTTCCCTTCACCAGTCTAGTGTCCTTAACAAGGTTCTTGTGACAGGCACCTATTTGGATAGGGTGTCCCACCTTTGAGACCAATGGTCCCCTAGATGGTACTGGATATCTCTCACATGGAATCTGGCATCTGCTTCCATTATTGAGGAGGAAGCCATGTGACCCAGCAGCTTTAGAAAATCCCTTGCAGTTCTTGGCTGGCCTGCTCTGAAGGATTCTGTAGTTGAAATTAGATTTGCTACCCTTGCTAGAGGAAGAAATGCCTTCCCCTGCAGGGTATCCAGCTCTGCACCAATAAAGTCCAGAACTTGAACTGGTTCTGTTTGAAACATTTGAAAGTTTATGAGGAAGCCCAAATACTCCAAAGTGTTTTGAGTCAGCAGTATGGAGGATTTGCTTCCTGCTATTTTTTTCCTGAGATCAGACAGTCGTTAAAGTAAGGAAAAAAACACCACCCCTCTTCTTCTCAAATGTGCTTCTAGCACAGCTAGGCACTTTGTGGATACCCTTGGAGCTGAGGTGAGGCTGGAGGAAAGGGCCGTGAAATGGTAGTGGCAGTTCTCTAACCTGAGCCCGAAACATTTTTTTTGACTTGACCTGAATGGTAGAGTAAGTGGAAGTAGGAGGCTTTCAAATCCAGTTTTATTTTTCTATTTTTTATTTATTTCAACTTTTGTTTACCGGGTAAGTGTCATGAGCCAAGGCCCTTTTTCAGACATGACCCGGGACAAGATTTCAGGTATTACAGTTCACAATAATTAATACAAAACAAACATTTCAACAATACAAGTACAAAAATACAAACAATTCATAACACTACATTTATAAATATCAGTACATTACAAAACAATTATAAATTAAAACATTGACATTACACTTTACTCATATAGTACTGTTTTAACCTAGATTTAAAAACCGCATGACTAGTGTCTTCAAAGAAGGTTGGTGGCAGGCCATTCCAATATTTTGCTGCCATAAATGAAAAGGAACTCTCTCCCATTTTGGTTTTCCTTTTTGGAATCACTAACTTAATAGTTGTGGTTGATCTCAAAGATCTTTCTGTCTCAATAAATTGATAAAACAAATATAAAGGAGATTTGGACTTTTGTCTCATAACATTATACGAGAGACAATTTAGATTATACTCAATATTAAACTTTGGAGGAAGCCAATCAATTAACTGATATAATAAGCAATGATGAGTTTGATATGGTACTTTAAGTACAAACCTACATATACTATGAAATGTAGTAGTTAATAATGAAAGATCTGCTTTTGTGATATTAGAAAAAAGAAATTAATTATAATTCATAGTTGGTAGCAATACACTTTTTGCAATAGCTGTACGAGCCTCCAATGCCAAACAATTTAAAGGTCTAAAGAGTACATCTAATTTCTGATTAACCTTTTTACAGGATTGTTTAATGTGTATCGAATAAGTTAAGTTTGAATCTAGTACTATACCCAAATATCTAAACTGAGTCACTTGTTCCAGTAGGTCACCATTCAAATCAAATATAGATAAAGATGGTTTATTTACCAATTTAGGCTTAGAGCCAAAAAGCATACTCTTGGTTTTTATTATATTTAACAATAGGTGTTGACTTTTCAACCAAAAACTTAGTTTATAAAAATCATCACCCAAATGTTGATTAAAATTTTCAACAGAAGCAGAACTATTATACAAAATTATATCATCAGCACACATCAGTGTATTTGTGTTATAAAAAAGTGCCAGTACTTCATCCACAAACAATGAAAATAAGAGGGGCCCCAGTCAGTCTTCTACTTGCACAGATAGAATAACTGAGCCCAGTGTTACCATCTTAATTATTTTTTCTTTATCTGTTAAGTGTTTGCAGCAATTTCTTCACCTCCAGCTCCAGTAGGATTTTTTCTACTGATGTTATGAGGTAGAGAAACGTTTAGGCCCTGTCCAGACTGATCTAGCTGTGGAAAACGTTTTTAAAAATGTATTGTGTTCTGTTTTCAAGCATGGTTGTTGGTGCATCCACACTGTCTTTTTTTTTTTTTTTTAATTTAGTTGTTTAACCAGGAGTACCACACTAAACTGAAAGCTTTTTTACAGGAGCAACCTGGGAGCACAGGGAAGTTAAGTGACTTGCTCAGGGTCACACAGTATGCAAGTGGAAGCTGTGGGATTCAAACCCAGGTCTGGCCTGCTGGATATCACCAGATTAGCAGCTCAGAGCCGTAAACCACTGCGCTATACTGCCTCCCAATCTGACAACCGTGCTTGCCCGCTTCAGTTAACAGGCATGCTTACGGCAATACTGGGCACCGCAATGCATGCTGGGATACTCGCGAACGGGCATGGTGACAGATTGGGGAACAAGTTGCATCACTGAAATCGGGAGCCCTGCATGAGGTCTGGGATGTAAGTTACACTATCCCCTTTTCTTCTGGGAAGCAGAACAAACACCACATAGGTCAGAGAAGGCTGCCTTAAACCATGTTAAAGCACAGTTTGCATCTGCACCACAGTTAGCACGGTTTAAGGCAACCGTTTTGGTCTGAAACCACGCTGAAAAAATAATCCCATCAGGTTTCGAGCATGGCTTTGGAACACGGTTTGTAGCACGGTTTTACGGTGATACAGTGCAGACGCGAACTGTATCTGCTGGTCCTGTAACATTATAGGCTGTCAGTAACGTTACAAGACTGCAAGTGTAGACAGGGCTAGAGGTTCTGTAGTTTTATAAATCTTTTGAACTGCTGAGACAAACCCTGTTTCACTACTTCTAGGACCCACTTGTCTGTGGCAATTTTTTCCATTCTTGGAAGTAGTGAGCCAATCTTCTTCCCACTGGCAATGGGTGGGCAACATGGACAGGCTTGTCAGGAGGTCTGTTTTGTCTGAGGTTTGGGTGTGGTGTTGCAGCAGCATGCTTATTTCCCCTTCTACCCCTGCCCCTATAATTACCTCTTTGTGGAAGATAGTCATAGGGTGAATAAGCATTAGGGTAGTATCCTGTCCCAGGGTGGTAGCCAGGGTAAAACATTGGCTGGACAACAGGATGCAGAGGGTATTAATAAATGGAGTCCACAGTGAAGAAAGGGAGGTTACTAGTGGGGTACCGTAGGATTCAGTACTGGGTCCGTTCCTTTTTAATGTCTTTATAAGTGACATTGCAGAGGGACTGGAAGGAAAAGTATGTCTCTTTGCAGATGACACCAAGATCTGCAACAGGGTTGATGCACAAGGTGAGGTGGAAAGGATGAGAAGGGACTTGGCAAGGCTGGAGGAATGGTCAAATGTATGGCAGCTCAGATTCAATGCAAACAAGTGCAAAGTAACACACCTGGGAAACAAAAACTCAGGGGAAGAGTACACAGTGGGGGTGAGATACTGACAACAACAAAAATGGAAAGGGACCTGGGGTAGTTATATCAGATGACCTAAAGGTTGGCAAGCAATATGAGAAGGCAGTAAGGAGGGCTGGGGGGATGCTGGGAAGCATAGGGAGAGGCATCACCAGTAGAAAACAGGAAGTTGTTATCCCTCTGTACAGACAGCTGGTGAGACCCCATCTGGAGTACTGCATGCAGTTCTGGAGACCCCATCTCCGCAAAGACACAGACAGGGTGGAGGCTGTCCAGAGTAGGGCAACTAAAATGGTACAGGGTCTGCACCAGAAGTCATATGAAGAGAGACTAAAGGAGCTTAACATGTATACCCTGAAAGAAAGGAGGGAGAGTGGGAACATGATAGAAACTTTCAAGTACCTCAAGGGAATCAACAAAATCCAAGAAGGTAACATCTTTCAGAAAAAGAGATGTGCAAGAACAAGGGGGCACAATTTGAAGATAGAGGGGGGACAGCTCAGAGGTAATGTGAGGAAATATTTTTTTATGGAGAGGGTTGTGGATGCATGGAACAGCCTTCCTGAGGAGGTTGTGGAGTCAAAAACAGTGGGGTAATTCAAGCATGCATGGGACAGACATAAGCCAATTCCAGTGGGGGGTCGAAGGAAGTAGGCTATTGGTTAACTAGGATCTGCAGCTTATCCATTAGGTAGGGAAATGGACAGACTAGGTGGGCCAAGCGGTCCTTATCTGCCATTAAATTCTATGTTTCACTACCTACCCTTCTGCAAGGCCTGTAGGAAATGAATGCATTTTGTCTTCAGTATTGCTCTTGTAGGTGGTCTTATACTTATCTACCTTTTCATGTAAGCCTCTGTCTTTTCACTAAACAGCAAATTCCCCTCACAAGGGAAATCCACAGTTTTTGTCTGAGTGTCCTGGGATAGATTTGTAGTTCTGAGCCAGGCCAACCTTCTTAGGGACATTGCATGGCCCATAACTCTGGATGCAGGGTCATTAGTATTCACTGCCATATGAAACTGGTACTTTGTGGCATCTATGACTGATGTTGGTGTATCAGCCATATCCTGCACCAAGTTTCCACTGGTCCTTTCGCTCCGTGCCAGAAAAAAGTTTCATAAAGCTCTCTGGTACTGTGCTGTACAGGCCAGATAAGCTGCCTGCCTTAGAAACAAGGAAGCTGAGGTATATACTTTTTTTGTCCATAGTATCCAGTTTCCTGGAATCTTTTTCAAGAGGCTGTGAGGAAAATTTTACTTTTGCCTTGTTGCAGGTGACAGTCTGAACCACTCCCTCATGATCAGGGTGGGAATACAGGTACTCAGAGTATTGTTTGCCAACCTGACATTTTTTTCTAAATTTTTCTTATCTATGCCAGCTGCTGAGGTTGGCAGTGATATGAATTTAAAAGGGGCTTTTCTGAGGGATTTATGGATGGGCAGCTTCAACCTCTTAGTGGGGCTTAAAGACTAGCATATCCATTAATTCAGCCTCATCCTTATCCTCATCAGTTTCCTGTGAGAAAATGGTGATGGTGCTGACCAAAGGTATCGTGAGAGGTAAAGTCATCTGGACGTCTTGGAGGTGAGCCAGATTCTTCTTTGGAAGAACCATCTAGTTCTATGGGTTCTCAAAGAAACATAGGAACTGACAGCAGATAAGAACTGCCTGGCCCACTTAGTCTTCCCATTTTCCCTACCTACTATAATACAGCAGACCCTGCCTGATCTCCGGAGTAGCCCTCCATCCCTAACCACTGAAGTTCCCTTATCCCTATCACATGCATTCTTGAATCCTGTTACAGTTTTTGGCCCCACCACCTCCTCTGGGAGGCTGTTTCAGGCATCCACTACTCTTTCTGTGAAGAAATACTTCTTCATGTGTCCCTTCAATCTAACCCCCCTCCAGCTTCATAGCATGTCCCCTTGTACTTGAGCATCTATTTTTCTGAAAAAAGCTTCCCCCCTGTACCTTATTTATACCCATGAGGTATTTGAAAGGCTCTATCATATCCCCCTCTTTCCTTTCTTTTTTCCAGGGTGTACATATTGAGGTCCTTCAGTCTCTCCTCATAGGGCCTCTGGTGCAGGGCCTGCACCATTTTAGTTGCCCTCCTCTAGACCCCCGCTGCTCTATGTCCTTCCGAAGATGTGGCTCCAGAAATTGAAACAGTAATGGAAACAGTACTCTAGATGAGGTCTCACAAATGATCTACACAGCGGTATCACCATCTCCCTCTTTTTGCGGTGATACCTCTCCCTATGCACCCCAGCATCCCACTGGCTTTCCTCATTGTCTTGTCACACTGTTTGGTCACCTTTAGGTCATCAGATATGATTACCCCCAGGTCTCTTTCCTGTTTGGTGGTCATCAGTACCACTCCACCCAGCTTGTACTCTTCCCCTGAGTTTCTGTGCTCCTTGTGTATGATTTTGCCCTTCTTCACACTGAAACTTAGTTGACACACTCTTGAACACTCTTCAAGCTTTCTTAGATTCCTGTTCATGTTTTCCACACACACACCCAGAGTGTCTACCCTATTGCAGATTTTGGTGTCATCTGCAAAAAGGCATACCCTCCTTTCTAGCCCCTCTGCAATGTTGCAAATACAGACATTAAAGAGAACTGGTCCCAGTATTGATCCTTGTGGCACCCCACTGGTCACCCTTCCTTCCCTGGTGTGAACTCAGTTTACCACCACCCTCTGTCACTTATCTCTCAACCAATTCCTTACCAAGTTTACCACTTTTGGACCCACTCCCAGGCTTGTTCACAAGTCTCTGATATTGAATGGGGTCGAAGGCCTTACTTTAATCCATGAAGGCCACAGCCACCACTCCACGCTGATCTACTTCCATGGTCACCCAGTCAAAGAAATTTATCATATTTCTTTGATATGACCTCCCCCCAGTGAATCCGTGTTGCTTTGGATCCTGTAATCTGCAGATTACAATATATTGCACAATCCTTTCCTTCAGCAGTGATCCCATTATTTTCCCCACCACCAAGGTCATGCTGACTGGCCTGTAATTGCCAGCTTCCTACTTGCTACCACTCTTGTGAAGTGGGACTACATCTGCTCTCCTCCAGTCCTCCAGGACCACTCCCATCTCCAGTGAGTGGTTGAACAAGACTGTCAGAGGTGTAGCCGGCACCTGTCTGAGTTCCATCAATATCCTTGGATGTATCCTGTCTGGCCCTATTGCTTTGTCCACTTTGATTTACGAGTTCCTTCAGGACTCTCTTCTCTGTAAATGGAGAAGTGTCCACCTCCCTTCCTTCAATGCTCCTGTCACTTATCTGTGGTCCCTCACCTTCCACTTCCTCTGTGAACACTGAACAAAAATATTTGTTTAGGATGTCTGCTTTTCCTGGTCCCCCTCCACACACTCCCCGTCCCTTCCTTAGCCTTCCAATCCCTCCCCCGGTCTTTCTCCTTCTGCTTACATACCTTCTCCCTCCTCCTCTTCTTAATAAAACATTTCTACCTCCTCCTCCACAGGCATCTGGAATGGAACCAGAGCCGGGGTGGGGGGGGGGCAGTCATAGTAATGAAATTCCCCAAAGCCTGGGATGTCTGAAAGAATTGCCCTACCTTAGTCTTGTCCTCTATTGAGGGCATTTTATTTTTGTACACTGGTTACTTCCTTCCATATTCAGAGGCAGGACAGCTACTGGACATGTTTTTCTTTTTGTTTTTTTTCTTGCTATGCACTGTTTCCAATGCCTACCCCGAGGATCTTTAATTTTTACTGCTTTCAGGGTTCCTCATTCAGACACTCTGATTTCTGATCAGTCTTTTACAGCTTTATCTTTCAACTCTGTCCCCTTTAACAGGGACTGCTGCTTATTTTGACGGGCGTGCCCCTCATCTGAGGCTTTTGTTAAAGTGGAGGCAGACTGAGAAGCCATAATGTCTTCTAATTTTTTAGCCCTTTTCTTCTGTGTTTTTAGGGCAAAACTTTATACAAAGCTTGCAATTGTTAAAACTGTGGTCTGGACCCAAGCACTTTAAGCACAACTCATGGTAGTCTTCCTTTTGTCAGTTGAAAACAAACTTTACAAGTTTTAAAACTTGCAGGTCCCGTCTTCTTTTTGGGTCTGTCAGTCATGCCAAATGCTGACAAGCCAGGGAAGATGAAACATTTCCCAAAAGGAAATATGTTAAAATCAGAAAAAAAACTGTTAAAGTAAAAAGGGAATAAATAATTAGAAATGTGGTTTGACTCCCTTCAAAATGGAACCACAATTTAAAATAGCCTAGCCAGTGATTTGTTAGGTTAAACTGTCAAATATTGGCTTGGTTCCCAAATAAAGAGGAACCAAGAATAAAAGACAGTAAAAACAGCAAAGTGGTTTAATTTAGTAGTAATTTTTGGTGAAAAAAGGTGTTTCAAAGCAGTTCCCTGAAAACAGGAAGAATGCCAAAAACAGCCTTATCCAGTTCCTGGGAACCAATGGGGAACCAGAGAAAAGTTATTACACAATAAACAACCTAACTAATGCAGAGTTATCGATAAGTAACTAAACAGTATACTATAACAACTTTTTTTAAATAATAAACTGTAAACCAGTCTGAAGCTGAAGAGAAGACTTCAGGGTGACTGTTTTCTTCAGGCACAGAAATAAATCTTAAGTTATAGTGTAGGGGTCAGGAAGACCACACAGCAGAGTTTGAACTTAATTCGACATTCAATAATTAGTATAACATTCTAAAGCTCTGGGGCTGCTAATTCCAGGGGTATGACTGCACTTGTTAAACTTAAGTGGGGGATTCCTTGGGGTTGGAGTTTAAGAGGGGTGTGAGGAACTACTATTGCATTGAAAAAGTGGTTGATGCCTGGAACAGACTGCCAGCAGAAGTGGTAGAGGCAAAAACGGTAAGGGACTTCAAGCACCCATGGGACAGACAGAGGGGAATATTAGTAGATTGGCAGGGAGGAGGCAGGGTCATCAGATACCAGTTAGGGTCTGCAGAGACAGGACAGGGACCATCTGGACAAGCTGGGTATGCCAAGTGGTCCATTTCTGCCGACAAATTTTATTTCTATATTTCTATGCCTATCCATTCTGCCATACTACCCAAATCAGACTGGAGGGAAACCACTTCATCTTTACCATGCAAACTATACAGGGCAGTGCCATCCACATAAATCCCATGTTTCTCTTTCATCTGTAAGTCACTGATCATCAGTAAAAACTACAGGGGATCCAGCATGGTCTCTTTCAATTCAATTCAATTCAATTCAATTCAACTTTATTTTTAAAAGGCGCTTTTCTTAAAACCAAAGCGCCTGTACAAATTCACCAAACAATAAATAGAATAAAATTAAAACTAATATAAATCCTTAAAAGCTATACTAAAAAGGTGGGTCTTCAAAGCTCCTTTAACACTAAGGACGGTCGGGCAATTTTGCACCTCTTGGGAAACTCCACCAGGCAACTCAAGCCAATCTGAATTAACATTTTCCATTCTGACATGCTGGGTTCTGTCACATAAACTGGTTGTCACCCAGTGAATAATGACTGGATGTATATAAATTTTGAAAAGTTTTTTGTATTATCTCTATGTTGTCTATCTGATCAAAAGCCTTGCTGAAAAGAATTAAGGTAACGTCTGAGACCTTGCCCTCATCCAATGCTTTAAGCAAATCATGTAACAATTTGATTAAAAGGTGTGTGGGGGAGCACAAAACAATGTTACCAAACTGGAACTCACTCTCCACTACCTCATTCATGATGAATTGCTCAGCAATCTTTAATCACAGTACCAATGGTACTAAAGGTGCTAAATAAGGTATGTAACGTGTGAAATAATGCTGTATTAAATGGAGAATGATGCCTGTGCAGGTGTATGTTATGAGGATTTTTCACACATCCGAGGTGTGTGATAATCCATAAACCCCGAGAGTGAAGTTCGAGGGGTTTATGAAATTATCATACACTGAGGTTTTGTGAAAAATCCTCATAAAAAAAACTTTGCACATGCATTGTTTTTTATAATAACTGGTGCAAGGCTTCAACACAGAGAAAAACTAAGCTGTATTTGTCTTAGTGAGCATGTCCCCGAACTGCCTCCATACTCGCAGGGGTCACCAGTTATTATAATACAATATATTGTACCTGGATTCAAACCACTGATCCATTGCCTGCCTAGTGAACAGACATTCAGTGTGCCACTGAGCGGCAGGTAAGGGAATCACAGTTCCTGTGGTGTAGATCTTAAGTCACAACCTGCAAAACAGGCAAAGGGGGATCTAATCCCAGCAGGCAATATACCTTCACAAAGTGTTGTTCTTAGCTAAATTTACTTCTCATATAATTTACTATTCCACTCCACACCACCATGAATCATCACTAAAGTAAGTTTCTATCTTACAAAAAAATTTGAAAAAAAAAATGATTACGTACTTGCCAGGATTTGAACCTCTGATCCTTTGCCTACTAAGCAAACACATTCAGTGTGCAACTGAGCTGCAGGTAAGTGAGTTGTAGTACTGTATGTCTCATCCATTGAAATAGGTGGCTAGGGATCTCTTCCCAGGAGGAGATACACTTTCACAAATAGTTTTTCTTAGCTAAATGTACAGTACTTCTCATATAATTTACTATTTCAACTCCACACCACCATGAATCACCACTCAAGAGAGCTTTCATTTATGAAAAAAACATTTGTAACAAAAGTTTAAATCCCCACCAGGATATGTACTGCTGGTCCTTTGCCTACTAAACAAACACACATTCTGCGTGCAATTGAGCTGCCAGCAGGTTGCAGTTCATATGGAGTAGAAGTTATGTCACAACATGCAAAACAGGCAGCTGGGGGTCTAATCCCAGCAGGCAATTTATCTTGACAGAATGTTGTTCTTAGCTAAATTTACTTCTGATATAATGTACTGTACTATTCCACTCCATACCACAATGAATCGCTACTCAAGTGAGGGTTCATCTTTAAAAAAAAAATGTTTAAATCCCTTCCAGGACTCAAACTCTGTCCATCTGAATTTAAACCACTGATCCTTTGCCTGATAGGCAAACACGCATTCAATGTGCCACTGATCTGCATATAAAGGAGTTGCATTTCCTGTGATGTAGAGGTTATGTCACAACCTACAAAACAAATGACTGGGGATCTAATCCCAGCAGGTGATTTATCTTCACAAGTTATTGTTCTTAGCTAAAATTACTTAGCAATACCGTAATTTACTATTCTAACTCCACACCACCATGAATCACCACTCAAGTGAGTTTTCATCCCACAAAAAAATTAAAATTGAGTCCCTGCCAGGATTTGAACAACTGATCCTTTGCATGCTATACAAACAAACATTCAGTGTGCCACTGAGCTACAGGTAATTTGGTTGTAGTTCTTATGGTGGAGAGATTATGTCAGAACCTGCAATCCTGGTGACTTGAACTGCATTCAAACCTAGACAAGCCACAGCCAGGACTAATTTAATTGACTACAACATACTGTGGGACTAAGTTTAACTATCTGAAAGTCTGTTATTTAGCTCTGCTGAAACCCTTCCCTACATCAGCAATGACATCTAACAATTTTACTCATACAGCAAAAGTTTAGGGCCCTTCCAGGATTCAAACAAGACAAGACATCTTTTAGGTACGTAAGTGAAAAGAGGAAGACCTGGGGTGAGATTGTAAGGTTAAAAAGGGAATGGGGGACTATGCAGAGGGGGGACAAGAAAAAGTAGACATCCTGAACAAATACTTTTGTTCAGTGTTCACAGAAGAAGGAGAAACACATAAACATAGAAACATAGATGTTCACAGCAGATAAGGACTACAAGGCCCATCCAGTCTGCCCATTTTTTCTACCTTATGAATGTGCCATAGGCCTGTACTCTATCAATGGCCTATCTATGCATACTCATCTGTATTGCTCCCTTATGCCTATCCCATGCCTGTTTGAAGCCCTGCACTGTATTCATATCCACCACTTCCTGAGGTAGGCCATTCCAAGCATCCACCACCCCTTCTGTGAAAAAGAACTTCCTCACATTACCCATTAATCGGCCTCCTCTAATCTCATGTTGTGTCCTCTTGTTCTGCTATTTTCTTATATTGAAATATGTTAGACTCTTTCACCTTGTAAATGCCCTTAAGATGTTTGAATGTTTTGATCATATCATCTCTCTCCCTCCTTTGCTCTAGGGTATACATATTGAGCTCCGTTAATCTGTCCTCATATGTTTTCGGATGCAGTCCCTGCACCATTTTGGTTGCCCTTCTCTAGACTGCCTCCATTTTGTTAATGTCCATGTGCAGGCGCTGCCTCCAGTACTGCACACAGTACTCCAGATGGGACATAACCAGTGTCTTGTAAAGAGGGATTATTACCTCCCTCTTACAACTTGTGATACCCCTACTAATACACCCCAACATTCCTCTAGCCTTACCTACTGCTTCAGTGGTCTGCTTGGATGATTTCAGGTCATCTGTGATGATGATGCCCAAGTCTCTTTTTTCCCTTGTGATTGCCAGCAACTCCCCTCCCAACCTATAGGTGGCTTCAGGGTTTCTCTTTCCTGTGTGCATGATCTTGCACATCTTGCATTAAACAACATTTGCCACTCTTCCAACCATTTTGCCAGTTTATCTAGATCTCTTCTCATTCTGCCCACCCCATCTGGATCATCAACTCTGTTGCAGATCTTGGTGTCATCTGCAAACAGACAAACCTTACCCTCCAGTCCACCTGTGATGTCACTGAAGATATTGAAGGGGACTGGATCCAGGACTGATCCCTGCAGCACCCCACTTGTGACTTGCATCTCTTCTGACTATATACCGTTTACCACCACTCTCTGTGTTCTGCCCACCAACCAGTTTTCCACACAGTTGACCAACTTCTGACCCACCCTGAGCTTACCCCAGCTTATTAATCAATCTTCTATGTGGAACAATATCAAAAGCATTGCTGAAGTCAAGGTAGGCAACATCAACTACTCCCCCTTGGTCCACCACTCTGGTTACCCAGTCAAAGAAATCTATTAGATTAGTTTGACAGGACATTCCTGTTGTAAACCCACGCTGTCTTGGATCCTGTGCTCCTATGGATTCCAGGTGTTGCACTATCCTTTCCTTAAGGAGTGTCTCCATAAACCTGCCCACTATTGAGGTAAGACTGACTGGTCTGTAGTTCCCTGCCTCCTCCCTGCTACCACTATTGTGCAGCGGGATCACATCAGCCCTTCTCCAGTCTTCTGGGACC
This sequence comes from Neoceratodus forsteri, assembly GCA_016271365.2. Classification (NCBI taxonomy): domain Eukaryota; kingdom Metazoa; phylum Chordata; order Ceratodontiformes; family Ceratodontidae; genus Neoceratodus; species Neoceratodus forsteri. The sequence goes on along the minus strand of CM057455.1, from coordinate 1,334,224,971 downwards.
TCTCCTGTGCTCAGAGACTCACTAAACAGTTCTGATAATGGCTCTGCTAGTTCCACCCTTAGCTCTTGTAGTACTCTGGGATGTATGCCATCAGGTCCCATCGTCTTGTCCACCCTTAGCTTAGCGAGCTCTTGTAGGACCCTCTCTTTTCTGAAGGGACTAGTGCACACCTCCCTCCCCCTGTGTCCATGGTGCTGAGCTGTGGGTCCTGCCCTACCTTCTCCTCAGTAAATATTTAGCAGAAGTATCTATTTAGGATAGATGCTTTTCCTTGGTCTTCCTCCTCACACTCCCCTTATCCCCTTTGATCTCAGCAATACCACCTCTGGACTTTCTCCTTTCACTAATGTATCTATAGAAAGTCTTGTCTCCTTCTTTTACTGTTTGTGCTAGTGTTTCCTTGGTTTGGGCCTTTGCCTGCCTTACTGCCTTCCCTGCTTCCCTTAGGAAAGTTTGGTATGCCTCCCTATCTTCATCCAGCTGCATTCCCTTATATTTCCTGAAGGCCAGCCTTTTGGCTCTGACCTTTTCTGCTACTGTTTTTGAGAACCAAAGTGGTTTCCTTCTTCTTTTGCTCTTGCTTTTCTCCCTAACACAATGGGATGTTGCTTCAAGTATTGCATCTTTAATGCTTGCCCACTTTGCCTGTACCCCCTCACCTGTATTTCTTCTTGCCAGGGCTAGCTTATATCTGCTGGCCACCTTATCAAAGTCAGCTCCTCTGAAGGCCCATATTTTTGCCTTGGAATGGGAAGATTTAGTTCTAGTGGCCAAATTGAACCATACCATGTGACCTTCTACCTGAAAATCTGTGATCCTTTTCCCATTAGTCAGTACTAGATCCAGGATAGCCCTGTCTCTTGTGGGGTATTCTACCAATTGTTTGAGGCCCTCCCCTTGCAGGGAATCCACTATGTGTCTAGTTCTGGCAGATGTTCCTGCTGGTATTGACCAATCTGTATCTGGCATGAGAAGGGGAAGGGCCACAAAAAAGTAACAGAAGCTTTGGAGGAAGGGAGGTGGACATGGGCACTAGTCATTTTTTGAAGGAGAGAGTCTTGAAGGGACTTGCTAATCTGAAGGTAGACAAAGTAAAGGGACCAGATGGATTGCATCTATGGGTATTGATGGAGCTCAAGGAAATACTGGCTGCACCTCTGACAGTTCTATTTAACAGCTCACTGGAAAAAGGAGTAGTTCTGGAGAACTGGAGAAGGGCAGATGTAGTCCCATGACACAAAAGTGGTAGCAGGGAGGAGGCTGGCAATTATAGACCAGTCAGCCTGACTTCGGTGGTGAGAAAGTTAATAGAATCACTGCTGAAGGAAACAATTGTGGAGCATCTTTGAATTCAGTGGGTTGCAAGACCCAAGTTTTAATCTTTTGAGTATATGTATTGATGTAGTTTTATTTATCATGTTGTACAAGTGCCTCGATTTTAAGAAAGGTCCTTTTTATAAATAAAATTGATTGATTGATTGAAGGCATCATGGTTTTACAGGGGTAAGGTAATCTCAAACGAATCTGATAGATTTCTTTGACTGGGTGACTAAGTATTTATATCAGGGAGGAGTGGTAGACATGGCCTACCTAGACTTCAGTAAGGCTTTCAACACCATTCCACATAGGAGATTAGTAAGCAAGCTGGGTAGCTTAGAAGTGGGTCCAATGGTGGTAAACTGGATAAGATCTTGGTTAGGGGATAGGCAACAGAGGGTGGTGGTAAATGGAGTTCACTCTGAGGAAGGGTGGGTGACCATCGGGGTGCCTCAGGGATCAGTGCTAGGACCAATCCTCTTTAATGTCTTTATAAGTGACATTTCAGAGGAGTTGGAAGGGAAGGTCTACTTCTTTGCAATGACATCAATATCTGCAATGCAGTGGACACTTCAGGGTGTGTGTGGAAAGGATGAGCAGAGACCTGAGAAAACTAGATGAGTGGTCAAGAGTATGACAGCTGTGTTTTAATGCCAAAAAGTGCAAAATAATGCACTTAGAGCACAGAAACCAAGGGGAGGAGTACAAAATGTGTGGAGTAGTACTGATGACCAGCAAGCAGGAAAGAGACTGGGGGGGTAATCATATCAGATGACCTAAAGGTGACAAGGCAGTAGAGAGGGCTAGTGGAGTGCTGGAGTGCATAAGGAGGGGTGTCACCAGCAGAAAGAGGGAGGTGGTGTTGTCTCTGTATAGATCACAGGTAAGAATCCACCTACTGTATTGTATCCAGTTCTGGAGACCACATGTTTAGAAGGACATAGACAGAATGAAGGCAGTCAGGAGGAGGGCAACTGTGCAGGGTCTGCATCACAAGCCCTGTGAGGAGAGAGTAAAAGATCTCAATACGTACACCCTGGAACAAGGGGGGAGGGAGGGATATGACAGAAATCATTAAATACCTTACAGTGATAAATAAGATACAGGAGGGAAGTATTTATCAGAAGAAAAGGTGCTCAAGAACAAGGGGACATGCTATGAAGCTGGAGGGGGTAGATTCAGGAGAGATATGAGGAAGTACTTCTTCACAGAAAGAGTGGTGAATTCCTGGAACAGCTTTCCAGAGGAGACGGTGGGGATGAAAACGGTGGTGGGGTTCAAAAATGCATGGAATAAGCACAAGGGAATCATAACAGAAAGGAAGGGGGGAGAGCGAGAGAGAGCTGTAGATCATGCACAGTCTGCAGTAATAGTGTAAGTAGGGAGAAATGGACTGAGTGAATGGGCCAATCAGTCCTTTTGTGCCATCAAATTCTATGTTTTATAGGTCCAGGAGCAGATTTCAGGTCTTTAACAGGGTAAGATTTGGGTACTGGGACAGTATATGCTTGTTTTCACTCCACTGGAACCACAGCCTGAGCAACCAGCTGGGCTGGTAGGTGGAGAAGTGAGCATCTCATTGTATCCTTTTCTCTTCTGAGGAGGGTGGTAAAGTTCGTACAGTAATGCTGCTGCCTGGGTGATCACAGGTGGCAGGGCAGCAGGGAGTGGGAGTCAAAATACCTGGTCCAAAGGAGGTAGAATCAGTGCTGGAAAAGGAAAAAAACACCGGGGAAAAACACAACCTCTCACATAGGATTAAGCATAGCTAACAGGTGTCTGGGGAAACACGGGCAGCTTAGAGGGAAGCTAACTGGTGTAGGGGTAGGGGAAAAAATAATGAACTGGATTACAAGCTGGCTGAGTGTCCCCCTGCAGCTGCTTCCATCCCTCCTCTCCATCCACCACTGCTCCAATTTTGGTGTCATCAGCGAACAGACTTACCCTGCTCACCACCCCATGTGCAATGTCTGATATGAAGAGCCCAAACAATATTGGCCCCAACACAGAGCCCTGTGGCACCCCACTTGTCACTGGCCTTGGAGTTGAGAGCTCCCCTCTCACCACCACCCATTGCAGCCTGCCACTCAGCCCATTTGCAATCCATTTCATCATGTTCGTATGTTCGTATACCTCTGCAACTGCATCATCATCATGAGAGAAGTGTTATACAGAAAATGAGGGAAAAGTCCACTCTTGGCAGTTGACGTTGCCATGCCCTCTGTCCACCGAGTTGGGGAGCTCAGACACTTTGTCACTCCTCCTCCTCCTCCTCCCCTCCTAACTTCATCCTGACTCTTCCAGGGACATACTCAGGGGGCACTGAGAGTAGTGAAGTGGAGTATCAGGGCTAGTAGCAACCCCACCAGCAGTTGAAGTCAGTTCTAAGACCACATCTTAGAACCCGTCTTTCGGATGAGACGTTAAACCGAGGTCCCATCTGCCTGGATTAGTGGTAATTCAGGTGGATGTTAAAGATCCCATGGCACTTATCGAAAAGAGTAGGGGAATTTCCCTGGTGTCCTGGCCAAATTTCCCTCATTCACTAAAAATACCACCAACAGCTTAATCTGGTTCAAGGTCAGTTGGCATTCATGTGTATCCCCGTCCGCTGGGTCGTGCATGAAAATAGGCAGGATATGTCTAGTGCACTTACCCGGTCAACAAAAACTAAATAAATAAAAATAAATAAATATCAATCACCAAAAGGAAGTGTCTGAGGGACATAAAGTGGTATAAACAGTAAGAAAAAAATGGGGACATCCCAAACCCCTATATGTTTAACTGTTTTATTGACCTGGCTACTTATTCTCCACTATACCATGCATGTCAGATATGTGTGCTACTCAGTTTGAATGCCCTGCAGAGACAAAAGACTTCTGTACCTATCAGAAATCCCATGAGTTCTAAAGAGGTGATTTTGTTTCAAAATGTACCTTGACAAAAATCTAGAGGTGGAATGTCCTACAGTATTGACTGGATATCAAATGCTTTAATTTTTTTTTTTAAAACAATATTCTGCTGGACTTTCTGGCAGTGAATGTAATCCTTGCACCATACAGAGAGTGGCAGTAAATTAGTGGATTTACTATGGTCATATTAGGGGTATGACTTGTCCATAGACATGGTTCTACTTTATTTATTGCTGATGCAGTGTTATCTTCCAATGTGCAAATAATTTAGAAATCACTACTTTAGCCAGTCAATCATCAGATACACTAATATACTGTAAAACTGGAAAAGCTTAATTTAATTCTTGTGGGGAAAATGCTTGCTAGACTTTGCCCTTGAACTGAATATTCTTGAATATTCACCTTCATTACTATATGCTTTTACAGAGAAGTGAAGTATGTAGAAACAGATTATTGAGTTTTTGTCCCAGCAGGAGATTTTTTAGGGGCAAATTTATTCAGCTGGGTTAAAATGCTGAATAAATAATTAAAAGACTAGAATCCAGTGACATTAGCATCATAGCTGTGGCCACAATTTCTAAAACCATCATCAGAGATATTGTCTCTGAAGCCAGCATCAGAGACAATGGGCCTGATTTTCTAAGCCCCCTTAGATCGGTGCACCATGCAACGAACCTCCATTTGCAGCAAACTGGGGTGGTCCCAGTGCCAAAGTCTCAGCGTTTTCCACAAGTCGTCCTGTCCGTCGAACAAATGGCACACAGGAGGGGAATGCTGTGTTGCAGGACATTTAGGTGGCAGTAGCGCCATGGCAGGAACTCCCACCAGCTCTGCAACTGAAGGCTGGCAGGGCCCATGGAGGGCAGGTCTGGGTGGGTATGGAATGATGATGGACCCCAGATGGGAGCAAGACATGGCTGCCGTGGTGCCAGGGACAGGGTGTGGGGGGGGTCGTGTGACTTGCACCGGGGGGTAGGCCTTGGAGGGCAACAACGACAGCTCCACCAGTGCAAGGACAGGTGGCCAGGTGTGGGATGGCCACAGAAGTCCACAGGCACTGGCCCCAACAGGGGGGCACAGACCAACTCCCAACAAGCCACGCCACTCAGAATGATGCATGTGCTATTAGACCAGCTCCTGGTTGGTCTAATTTTGGCAGCCCGTGCACCTGTTGGGCTAGTTTCCAGAATCCCAGTTAAAGAGATGCTGTAGCGCTGCCCTGGCACAAGCCTCTGTCCACTGTGCTGCACTATGGTGGAAGACTGTCCATCACAGGCAGCCCTCCCCCCAAGTTGGTGCATGCAGCTAGCATCTGACAATTGAGAACAGTGCACAGTGAGGCACAAGATGCCCACTGCATCATTCCTTGTTGGTGTAAGCACCGTGCACCATTCCCAATTGTTTGAAAATTGGGCCTAATATTTTTTCATGGAGGAAGATTGAAAACTTAGATTATTAGCTCCACGCATGCAACCTACAAATTTTCTGGATCCCAAACTCAGTACCCGCTAATAAGTAATAGGATTTTGTGTTTGAAATTTTGAGAGCACTTCTCCAAGATTTTGTTCTTGGAGATTTGGAGCAGGTGTTTTGGCTCCCCATGTTTCAGGAAAACAAGGAATGCAGCCCAACACACACACACACACACACACACACACACACACACACACACACACACACCAGAAAGCAATTCTAATGACCAGATAGATAAAACAAGTGACAAAGGAATCAGCAACCGTAATTGTACTCACTAGATAGACAACAGATCAGGATCAGGTTCTGATTACTATGTGCAAACAGTGCCAGTTTGAATACTGAGTCACTACAAGATATTCTTAGATTGCTCATGGGTAGGGATGTAAGTTTGTCATGGATGAGGTTTTAATGACTCATTGTTTGTTCATGAAATCATTAGTAAACAGTAGTAAATGTTGTGGCACTGTCATCATTGCTACATTCTGATGACACTAGTGAAAGTCATGGAAGCCCTGAATAAAGATCAAACGTCATGGAATCGATGACGTGTATGACTGCCATGACAAACTTACATCCCTACTTCATGGGAGCGTTAGCATCACAGGACCAGATTTCCAAACTTCAAAGTTGAATTGTTAGTGATCAATGCAACAGCAATTATATTGCAGCCGGCAAAGCTGTGTTAATTTGGATGACCAAGTGTTTGTTTTTTCACATATGGCAAATAGAAAAAGATTTTGAATTTTCTAATAAAATATAACCTTTCAGCCTCGACATTAAGCTTGAAACAGGGAGAAGGGCTAGCTGAGTCTGCAGTATACAGTATGTAACTCTGACTCCTGTTTGGGTCACTCTCAAAAAGAGAATGCTTCTTGAATAGAAGTCAAACTATGAATTAAGTGGAAGTCTTGTTTCTCCTTTTGAAAAGTATTAGTTTTTTCTTACATTTATATATTTATTTGAAAAGTTTAACCAGGAAGTACATACTGAGCAGATAATAGCTTTTTTCCAGATGAGTCGTGGGGGAGAGGGGAAGAAGAGATACTACCTAACAATACAGTATAAGGTAAAATACATTAAAACATAAATAAAAGCAAAAACATTAAATTAAAGACAAAAATAAAAAAAGGCAATTCAATAATAAAACACTCATAATTATATACAGAAAGAAAACAATAGCAGAAGAGCAAGAAGAGAGCATGATTAAGAAAATAGAAAAAAGAAGGGTCAAAGGCAGTTGTAGGTAGGATGACAAAAGTCAGAAAGAAGGGACTTAAGGGAGGAAGGAGAGGAGGCAGAACAAACAGAAACGGGAAGGGAGAACCAAAGTTTAGGAAAGTGGTAAGAAAAAACAGATTGGCCACCAATAGATTTTCCAGCAGGGATATTAAGAGAGTTGAAAGTATTATTGCAAAGAGGGTAGGAGGAAGTAAGAGGAGGGGACAGAAGAGAGCTGAGATAAGAGGGAAGGGTGCCAAACCAGAATTTGGAGAAAAAGGAGACACAATTAATTACATTAATGTAATCATCACAAACTTAACGTCTTTTTGGTAGCATCAAATGAGCATGGGAGAAAAGTACCAGCTAACGAGACTCCTAATGTTAATGATCCCTTTTTATCCAAGAAAAAGTTTGCAAACATCACCTGAAAAAAGCACATACAAGTGAAGAACCAGAAGGGGGAGACGGGGAAGAAAATGGAGAACCCGCCACATCGAGGAACTGGAGGGGGAGAACATATCAATTATAAATTTGTCTGATGTTGAATTAATTCCCCCTCAAATTGCAGTATAGCAAAAAGGACTGAGTTTTGTGCTTGCACTCAAGCCTGGTTTGTTTAAAGTTGAAGTAAATTTTTTTAAATTCATACACAATCTTAAGTTAACTGTGTTTTTCAATAATGATAATCAAACCACTTCATTATTGGATAATGTACCTAGTCAGATTGATTTAATAGATGACCATGCTGCAGCGAGGAACACAGATGATTTACACCTTTTGATTAATGTAATAAGTCCAGACAAATTATGTTTAAATTAAATAGGACTAACTGATGAGGTTGATTTGAGTTCCTTGCTGCAGCAGGCTGATACAATTGATGAAAATCCTGTTAACACACCTGCTACCACTTTCAGACCTAAATTCAAGTTTTGTCCATACACTGTCAATAATGCAATATCGTCACAATTTAAAAGTTTCTTACTTCAGGCATAGTGACATACAAGTATCTTACAGGGAGGAACAGGGTGCAGGAATACACTATTGTTAAGCAAAAAAGATGTTCCAGGACTAGAGGGCATGGGATGAAGTTGGAGGGAGGATGATTCAGAGGAAACATGAGGAAGAATTTCTTCACAGAACGGGTGGTGGACAAGTGGAACACCCTGCCAGAGGAAGTGGTGGGGGCTGAAACAATCATGGGATTTAAGAATGCATGGGATAGACATAAAGGAATTCTGGAGGTCAGGGGTAAGGGGCAACAGACTTCTAGGAAAACATAAACTGGACTTACAAGCTCAAATGGGCAGACTGGGTGGGCCATAGGCCCTTATCTGCCAACACTGTCTATGTATCTATGAAGAAACTTACAGGGAAAACACCAACAAAAAGGTGTTTAACCTCATTTTAGAAGAAAAAAATGCACCTGAAGACATAAAACAGTCATCGGGGTAATTGTTAAACCCTCTGACAAGGGAGGCAACTTGGTTCTTATGTCTGAAGAGTGGTGCAGTATGTAAACAAGATACTGAATATGCTGAGCAATTCCAATGACTATGAGAAAGCTCCCAAGGATCCTACAAGTCTAGTGCTTGTAGAATTGTTTGATTTTGCTGATTTAGCATCATGTAGAGGTTGGCTAACATTGAAAGAGGCAGAATTCATCAAAGTAGAATTTCCAGTTATGCCTACTCTCTACGCGCTGCCTAAAATACACAATGATTGGAACAATCCACTGTTAAGACCCATTATTTCAGGGATTAATTCTATATCATACAATTTATGCAAATTGGAGGATTCTTATCTACAACCACTCATGCCAGCTTTGCCCTCTTATTTGAGGGGCAGTATGCATGTCCTGCAGAAATTAGAAGACTTTATGTGGAAAAGCAGTTATTCTTGGCTTGCCATAGATCTCTCAAGTCTGTACACAAGCATACCCCATAATTTGGGTAATGATGCTGTTAATCACTACTTACAAACAGGGAAACTGAAAGCAGGAAACTGTGAATTTATCTTAGCAGCATTAGAGTTCATTTTACACCGAAACTTCTTTTCATTTAATGGGGATGTTTATTTTCAGAAATGCAGGACTGCGATGGAGGCTACTATAGCCCCCACTTATGTTAATTTATACATGGGCTTTTGGGAAGAAAAGTACATCTTTCACAACAATACTTTATGCAGGCAATATTATTTTTTTGGGCTGCTTTACTGATGATATCCTGTGTGTCTTGAAGGGTACTGAACAGGAACGGGAACAGTTTCTTTGGATAATATTAATACCAATACCATAAATTTGAAATTCATATGTGTGTGCAATCCAAGCAGTATTGATTTCCAGGATCTTACATTACAGTCCCTCCCAGATCATAGGATTATGTCCGCTAATGTTAGAAAACCCACTGCAGGAAATTATCTACTCCATTATCAAAGACATAACCCAAAAAATTAAAAAACTCTATTCCGTATGGGCAGTACTTAAGAATATGCAGGAATTGTACAAAGGATTTCATGTCTGAACAACAAGTAGATGAATTAACACAGCATTTTTTAAATAGAGGATATGATCTGAAGGTTTTAGATCAAGCCCTTTAGCAAAGTACAGAAGATAGAAAGAGGTACACTACTTTAACATAAAAGTAAGGGAAAGCAAATGGGAAATGGTGGAGACTCAGGGAGTCATATTACCTTCTCCACAAAATTTAACCCACTGGCAGGTGAAGTGGGAGGATTAGTTCATTGGCTATGGCCAATATTACAGGCAGCTAATATCCTAGAATCTAATATCCATAACAGTCTCTGAGTAACATTCAGGAAAGGGAAAATGCTAGGAGATATACTGACATAGAGTCACTTTGTGACTAGTAAAAAACCTTCAGTGCTTACAGTTTTGAGGAACTGGATTCCCCCCAAGGAATTTTTACTTATAAAAAATTGCAACATCTGTACACATGCAAAAGAAGGGAAAGATTTTAATAAGGGAAGCCAAGAGGTAGAACTCAGACATTCAATAACATGCAACACGCCATTTGTTATTTATATTGCTTGGTGTCTGAGTAAAAAATACTATGTGGGAAAAAACAGTTCAGCTGCTAAAGAAAATAATGCAGGAGCATGCTACAGCAATTTTAAATAAAGATGAAAAAAAATGCTTTGAGATCAAATGTCAGTTAGTTAAGTTTTATGGGTATTGCACATGTAGCCCCTTTAAAACAGGGTGGAAATCGTAAGGAATTATTTCTGCAAAAGGAGACCAAATGGACTATTGCATTAAACACAGAGGCATCAAAGGGATTAAATGAAGAAGTAGACGTTAGACCATATTTATGAACAGTCTATTCTGCTTATTTGGTATTCCATAGTGTTCTACAGGGTCACCAGGATGATTAATCAATTTTTTAAGGGGATTCCTTATTCCACTGTGACATGTAGTAAACAGAATATTATATTAAAATATTTATTTGAGATTCGGATAATGCCTTTGAGCACATGTGCTCTTTTCCAAAGGTTCCACATCAATATAGTATTACAATACATTTTAAGAAGACACACACAATACCAGCTCAAGTACAGCCTAGCCAGGTACAGACAATGGAGCAAACAGACACTGGTAATGGTATCAGATAAACCTGACAATAAGATTCAAAAGGCCATAAGTCATTTTAAAACAGTACTGAAGGATAGCTGGACATTTAAGATATGGCCTCAAGTAGTTTTCATTTGGTGTTAGAGTTAAGGATGTTGCAGTGGAGAAGTCAGGCTACTGGCAAAAAGTAATCATGTAAAATACGGGGTATTTAGTTATTTAAAACAACAGCAGGTAGATTTCATTGTGAGCTCTTTTTTAAGGAGGTTTTAAATTGTGAAATTTTAGGGAGACCCACCACGGATTCAGAGAGTTTGTTCATCCAGTAAGCAGCCCAGGCTGCAAACGAGCATTCACCTTGATTTGTTTTACAAAAAAGGACTTCAAAGGCTTATGGTTTATATGGGCAATAGGTTCCAGCATCTTGCTCCGGATAATGCTTCGAGTATCTGTTACATTCAGTATTTTGTTATTATTTTCCAACTAAAAACTTTCTTTCTAATGTATTTAATACAGATTTAAGATACCAATTGATTTTCTATTGATAAATATTTGATGAATATTTATATAAGTGCGTAACTGTGGGGGATTTTAAACAGGCGCTTAAAACTTTTTTGTGGGGTCAGGCTTACCAGTGAATTGTTGGTGTTTGTAATTGCTATACTATATATAATTGTAATTGTTATTTTATGAATCATGTTTTATTATTGTAAAGTGCCTTGGTATTTGAAAGGCACTTAAAAAGAAAGTTTATTATTATTATTATAAGAATTGGTGTGCTTTAGGTAGTAGTTATATTATTTTTCAAAAATGTTTTTCACATTTGTTCCACAGTATTTATTGATGTTGTGATTTGTATTTATTGTCTGTATCTTTAAATGTGAGCTTTATCAGTGTGGTATGTCTGTCCTTCTGCATTGACATGCCCCTGAGGAAGACCCACATGGTCAAAGCACTGGTGCTTGGAAGCAATGTCTTCCTTTGTGTCCGCAATAAACTCACCTTGATGCATCTCATACTTTTGAGCATCAGTATTTTTCAACCAGAGTGTTACCTTTTACCTGTTGTCTGCATACCAGAGAGACAGACTAGAAAAGAATTGAGTGGAATTCATACAGGACACACCTGCAGGTTAAATACCAGAGAGGCAGACTGAAAAAGTGCAGTGTGGAATTCATAAAGGATATACTTACAGGCAGCATAACAGAAAGGCAGACTGGAAAAAGAGCAGTGTGTAGGATCCATAGAGGGCATACTCACAGGATGCATACCAGAGAGGCATACTGGGAACAGAGCACTATGTGGGATCTTTACAGGATACACGCGGAAGTGGTATACCATTGAGGCAGATTGGAAAAAAGAGCCACTGTGCATTAGATCGATACAGGACACACTCAGAGGTTGCATAACAGAGAGGCAGACTGGAAAAAAGCTGTGTTTGGCATCCATACAAAACACACTCAGAGGCTGCATACCACAGAGGCAGACTGGAAAAAGAGCTATGTGTGGGATCCATACAGGATACACTCACATGCTGCATACTGGACAAGCAGATTGGAAAAAGAGCACTGGGTGGGATCCATATAGTATACACTCAGAGGTACTGTAATATACCGTAGAGAACAATTGAAAAAAGGGCAGTGTGTGGGATCCATATAGTATACACTCAGAGGTACTGTAATATACCGTAGAGAACAACTGAAAAAGGGCAGTGTGTGGATCCATATAGTATACACTCAGAGGTACTGTAATATACCGTAGAGAACAACTGAAAAAAGGGCAGTGTGTGGGATCCATATAGTATACACTCAGAGGTACTGTAATATACCGTAGAGAACAACTGAAAAAAGGGCAGTGTGTGGGATCCATATAGTATACACTCAGAGGTACTGTAATATACCATAGAGAACAACTGAAAAAAGGGCAGTGTGTGGGATCCATATAGTATACACTCAGAGGTGCTGTAATATACCATAGAGAACAACTGAAAAAAGAGCAGTGGGTGGGAACCATATAGTATACACTCAGAGGTACTGTAATATACCATAGAGAACAACTGAAAAAAGGGCAGTGTGTGGGATCCATATAGTATACACTCACAGGTACTGTAATATACCATAGAGAACAACTGAAAAAAGGGCAGTGTGTGGGACAATACATTCAGAGGTAACATGCCAGAGAGAAAGACTGCAAGCAAAAGCACTGGGCAGGATCCATATACTCAAAGGTAATGTACCAGAGAGAATGACTGCAAAAAGAGCAGAGTGTGGGATCCATATAGGATACATTCAGAAGTAACATGCTGGACAGATAGAATGCAAAAAGAGCAGTGTGTGAGATCCATATAGGATAAACACAGAGGTAGCATACATGAGAGGCAGGCTGGAAATTGAGTAGTGTGTAGGATCCATGGAGGATACACTTGGAAAAAGCATACCAGAGTGGTAGGCTGGAAAAACTGCAATTTTTGGGATACCTTCAGGATACACTCATAGGTTACATACTAGAGAGGTAGATTGGAAAAAAGCAGCATGTGGGATCCATACAAGTACACAAAGAGGTAGCATTGTGACAGGGTGGCTCCTGTCAAGGAAGGGTGCCCTGATGTCTTTCTGCCCCCTTCCCCCAAAGATTTAGAAAAGAGGCTGTTATGTTTAGTTAAGGAATGCAGGACAGGAGCAGCAACCCCTTCTTTGCTTCTGTACCCCTTTCCCTGCATGTCCTATCCTGCCCAGTGGCTCTGAAAAAAAAGGAAAAGCCACCGAGAAATGTATTCAGTGGCTCTTGCCACTTTGATTTTCAAAATGCCCCTGATTTAGGAGAAAAAGCACATGTCGTGCTGTGTACAGGAGCGCTCGAGCAGGAGTGCATGTAAAGAAAGCACAGGTAGCGCTTTTATAATAACAATGTTGGTGTCCCATTTAAGAAATTAAATGTTTAAAGGAGATAAGAGAGAGGGGAATCGTTTTAAATTAGGAGTGCTCGCTCCTTGAGCTCTCTCTCTCTCTCTGTTTTGTTGCAGCACTCAGAGCGGAGCAGATGGCTGGCAGGATGCCTGGGACACCACAGCCTGAGAAAAGATAAAAATTAAAAAAGTAAATCGTGCCCCGAGAGGTACGCATGGCACGCAATGTGACACCTCTTCCTTATTCGGAGCAGAAATAGCTCCGTGACCACTTCGGAGCATAATCATGCTAGAAAGCACCAGAAAATATTGTGGTTTGCAGTTTAAATGAAAACAGAAAGCAGAAAGTATTTTACGGAGCAAAGGCATGCTCCTCAGCCTCCGAGACCACCGCACAGTGTGGCACGAAAGTAAACGAGGGCAGGGCTGAAATTAGAAAATAATAAAATGCACAGATTTAGTTGTAATAATAATATAATGGTAATACATGAAGTGGAAATAGATGAAAGTGGCTGCCAGCTGTATAAGACAGGAGGGCCCATTTGAAAAGTAAAGCCGACGGGCTGAAATTTCAGCCATCGGGAGAATTAAGAAAATGAAAATACTGCTTAAAAATTAGAAGCCTCTTGAAAGAAATAAAAGGAGATATTAAATGCCTAAGGGGATAATTTAAATGTGAAAACACATAATGTGCTGGAAGCACAAGAAAATAAAGTAACATTATTACTGGGGAAAACAGAGGAAATAAAAGGGAAACATGAAACAATACAGCCTGCTTTAAATAAAAGAGTTTAGGGACATTGAGTGTGTTTTGAAGGTATGCCCTCTTCTGTATAGAACCCTGTCAGGAATAAAATACAGGGTTATTCATTAATTATGAAAATGCCTGTCATTGTACTGTGGACTGACCTGTTTGCAGGAAGACTCATTCAGAATGATTGAAGGCTATACAGAAGCAGCGGCCCCTAGTGGCCTATATTTATACTACCCTGGATGTCTTCTAATTGTTACAGAGGGAGGAGTCTGAAATAATTGAAGCTAATTAAGCAATAAGGCACGACAAGGTGTGTGTTATCATGTAATAATGTCACTCCTGGGGTGGGTTGAAGCACGAGGTGAAGCCAAGTACTTCCACCACCCCAGGAGTGACGTTGTTATACATTACACAATGGCAAGAAAGAATCCTGGCTCCTGATTGGTCAGTTGGCTATCACAGCAGGGATGTTATCCTGGCATAACATCCCTGCTGCTGATATGCTTGAGCACCAGCACCACATTGTTTGCATCTTTTCTTAAAAAATATTTTAAAACACTAAATAAAATTCTTTAAAATTATTTTTTTTCCTCTATAAAACAATGAGCCATTGTATAATAGGAATAATGCCCTCCAGGGTGGGTGTTATGCTGGGATAACATCCCTTCTCGGGCATTGGACGCCCTCGGCCGGTGGCCTTGGGCCCAAACACTGAGGTGGGATGTTATCCCAGCATAACACCCACCCTGTCAGGCATTATTCCTTTAATAACACACACCTTGGAGTGCCTTATTGCAATTACACAATGGCTCGATGTTATACAAAATAAAAATATTTAAAAAAAGTTTTAGTAGATTTTTAGTGTAGCAATATATCTCTGTTTCTTAAAAGTAGCTCATAACAATCATCCAAAAAATCAATACAGTGATGTTATTGTGTAATAACATCACTGTCTCAGGCACACACTGACCAATCAGAGCCCTGGAAATTTTCTTGCCATTGTATAATTAAGTATAAAGGGCATTTTTCTGACCAGGAGTATGGGGAAGGATGCTACTGTTGAAACAGAATGCTCATACTAATAACAAGGCTTAGAAGCAACCTTTTTATTTTGTATAGGTGCAGGCTGTGAGCCTCAGAAGCCTCAGAACCTATAAATGCATCAAGTATAAAGTAAATTGATGTCACATGACTGTGATGTCATCAACAAAAAGATATAAAAGCCTACCACTAGAGGTAGAAAGTTAGATAGGGTATCAGTGGAGAGCTGACAGAGAGGTGTAAGACCTCAGATGCAAGCGTGCGTACCTACACAATAGACTGAGTTGTATGTGTGCTGATGGGCATAGCAGTGTTCTTTGTTGGAATTTGCTGTACTAACCATTAATTTCTTAAATTCTATTCAACTGCTAATCATTTTATGAGAAGAAAAATAAAATGATGAATGCCACCTGGCATTTTTTATGCACTATAGCTGCTGTCTGCCTGGTTATTGTATCCTGAAATCCCAACCCCGCTACCAGAGAGGCAGACTGGAAAAAGAGCTGAATGTGGGAGCTATACAAGTACACTCAGAGGTAGCATACCAGAGAGGCAGACTGGAAAAAGAGCAGAGTGTGGGATCTATACAGGATACATGCGGAGGTACTGTAACATACTAGAGATGTAGACTGCAAACAGAGCAGTGTGTCAGATCCATACAGGATACATTCAGAGGTAGCATACAGGAAGTTCATACTGACAAAAGAGCTGGATGTGGTAGTTATACAGGATACACACAGAGGTACTGTAAAAACATACCACAGGGGTAGACTGGAAATAGAGCAACGTGTGGGATCTGTACAGGATACACGTGGAGGTACTGTAACATACCAGAGAGGTAGACTGAAAACAGAGTAGTGTGTGGGATCCATACAGGAGGATACACTTGGAGGTAGTACATCAGTGAGGCAGACTGGGAAAAGAGCAGCGTGTGGGAGCTGTACAGGATACACGTGGAGGTACTGTAACATACCAGAGAGGTAGACTGAAAACAGAGTAGTGTGTGGGATCCATACAGGAGGATACACTTGGAGGTAGTACATCAGTGAGGCAGACTGGGAAAAGAGCAGCGTGTGGGAGCTGTACAGGATACACGTGGAGGTACTGTAACATACCAGAGAGGTAGACTGAAAACAGAGTAGTGTGTGGGATCCATACAGGAGGATACACTTGGAGGTAGTACATCAGTGAGGCAGACTGGGAAAAGAGCAGTGTGTGGGAGCTATACAGGATACACGTGGAGGTACTGTAACATACCAGAGAAGCATATTGGAGAAAGCACAGTGTGTGGGATCTATACAGGATGCACCCAGAGGCACTGTAACATACCACAGAAGTAGTCTGTAAACAGAGAAGTGTGTGGGATCCATACAGGATTCACTCAGAGGTATAGTAGCATGCCACAGAGGCAGACTGAAGAAATAACAGTGTGTGGGATCTACACAGGATACATTCAGAGGTACTGTAACAAACCAGAGATGTAGACGGGAAACAGAACAGTGTGGGATCCACACAGGACACACTTGGAGGCAGCATACCAGAGAGTTAGACTGGAAAAAGAGCTGGATGTGGGATCCATGTAGGATACACTCAAAGGTAGCATTCCAGAGAGGCAGACTGGAAGAAGAGCAGAGTGTGGGATCTATACAAGATACACTCAGAGGTACTGTTGGGACAAGTGACGAGTGGGGTCTCCCAGGGTTCTGTGTTGGGCCCAGTTTTGTTTAGTCTTTTTATAGTGGACATGGGTAAAGGGGCATCAAACTGGCTAATAAAGTCCACCGACGATTCTGAGTTGGGAGCTGTGGTTAATATGAGGGATCAGCAAATAAGTCTACAAAAAAACCTTAATCATATAGAAAAATGGGCTATAAATAATAAAATGAACCTCAACTCAAATAAATGCATAGTGTTATATCTGGGAAAAAATAATGCAAATCTCGATTATAGCCTCATGGGCAACATTTTTACAAAAGTGGACGCGAAAATGATTTGGGGGTACTCTATAATAAGGATCTAAATTTCAGTGAACAATGTCATAAAATAATCAAAAGAACCAACACAATATTGCACTGTATTAAAAATGCCTTCATCTCTAGGGATAGAAATTGTATCCATACTCTATGTACAACCTGCGTGAGACCACATTTGGACTATTGTTCAACAGTCTGGAGCCTGCACGAAAGAAAAATATCAAAATATTGAGAGGGTGCAGCTTAGGGCAACTAAAATGGTGGTAGGGTTGAGAGATGTGTCGTGCGAAGAGAGGCTGCAAGAGTTGGGACTTTATACACTCAAGATGAGACAATGAAGGGGAGACACGTTACAAATGTTCAGAACTCTCAGAGACAAAGAATTAATGGACAACTTAGGAATTAAACTGAGTGTTAATAAGGACAACTTAAGATGTCACAGCCAACAAACAGCAATCCTAAATGCAGTAAAGAACACGAGAATAGGTTACTTTACCTATAGGGCATCTAACAATTGGAATTTATTACCAAAAGAGGTAGTTTCAGAAAGGTCCTTGAATTTATTTAAAAAAAGACTGGCTGAACATTACATGAGTATTAGGGAAACATGGCCCCACTGATGCGGGAGACAGGCTCGATGGGCTACTGCCTTCTCCTGTCTTATAAACCCAGTATGAAACCCAGTATTGTAACATATCAGAGATGGTAAGTACAAATAAATTTCTTCTTTCTGAAGTGCTCCACATTGTCAACGGGATTCAATGCTGATTGATTCTAAGAAGTAGTACCCATGACAAAACAGGCGGGGAAGAATATTCTCCCATATGTCAGCTGTGTACAGAAAAGGAATTTACCTGCCAATTTCTGCCTGCAAAACCCTGTAACCCAAGGCTGCATCACCAGAACTTTGAACATCCAATCTGTTGTGCTTGGTGAATGTATGGATGGTGGACCACATAGCTGCCTTGCACAACTCTAGGACAGATGCCTCTCATTTCTCTACCCAGAAGGTGGCCATAGCTCTGCTTCTTCTTCTTTTCTGCAACATAAGCCTTGGCAATGCAGGTCCTCACTCACCTAGCCATGGTGGCCTTGGAGGCTTTTTTCCCTTCTTGGCCGCTCCAAAAAGAATGAACAACCTATTTGATTTCTGGAACTCAACAGTCCATCTAAGGTATGTCCTAACAGCCCGATGCAAATCTAACTTATGCAACCCCTTCTCCTTTGGGTGAGTAGGTTGTGAACAGAAATATGGGAGACAGATCTCCTGATTCATGTGGAAGGCCATGGGGACCTTCGGAATGACAGACGGAAATGCTCTGAGCACCTCCTTGTCCTTACACATGATGAGGTAAGGTTCTTTGTGGGACAATGCCTGGAGCTCACCAATCCTCCTGGCTGAGCACATAGCAACTAAAAAAACACTCCTTGTAAGACAACACGTCCAACGGTACCAACAAAAATGGTTCAAGAGGCTCCTTACAAAGAGCATTCAGAACCAGATTCAGATCCAGAGGAGGAACAGGGGATCGGAACAGAGGTTACTACTGCTGACAGTCCACAGAAAGCAAATAATCTCCCAGTTAGTCCATAGGGATGACCCCAAAGATGCTCCAAGGGCCTACACCTGATCTCTCAAAGTGCTCAAGGACAAACCTTTCTCCACTTCTTCCTGCTGAAAATTCACAATCTGCAGAACCATGGGTTTGGAAGGCTGGATATTTTTCTCCCTGGCCCAAACCGAAAAGGTGGTCCATACGCGAGTATAAGCTGCCAACGTGGAAGTCTTTCTGGCAGCCTTCAGGGTGTCTACTACCTTCTTAGAGAAACCCTGTTTTAGAAGTCTCTTCCTTTCAGGAGCCAGACCACTAGCTGCATCACTCCTGGATTTGGATACAAAATGGGACCTTGGGAGACAAGGTTCCCCCACACTGGAAGACAAAATGGTGCATATTCAGCTAGGTTCATTAAGTCCGAGAACCACGGTCTTCTGGGTCACTCCGGAGCTTTCAGAAGAAAGCTTCCTCTTGAGTGCCTTATTTTATGAATGACCTTGGGGAGGAGCTTCAGAGGAGGGAAGGCATACACTCTGCAGAAATTCCATGCTTGTGACAAGGCATCCACTGCTTCCACCTATGGACACCGGTAACGGCTAAAGAATTGTTGCACTTGAGCATTCTGGGTGGTGGCAAACAGGTTGATCTGCAGACCTCCAAATCTTTGACACAGAAGGTCAAATACCTCCAGGTTCAACATCCACTCCCCCAGATGGACATTCTCATGGCTTAGTCAATCGGCCTGAATGTTCATGTCCCTCCGCTATGTGAATTGCTGACAGAGAGAGAGAGAGAGAAGATTCTCCTCTGCACACAGCAGGAGGTCGCTGGCTTCATTTAGTATCTTTCTCTGCTATTTGTTCCCCTTTGAATGTTTATGTGCACTACCGTGACAGCATTGTCTGACCTTATTTTGACAGCTTTTGACTGCACTCACCTTTGAAAATGAAGGAGAGTGAGGTGCACAGCCCTCATCTCCAGAACGTTTATGTGTAGAAGCTGCTCCTGCACTGACCAAGTCCCCTGAATGGGAATATGGTCCAGCACTGCCCCCCAACCCAACGGATTGGCATCAGTTGTCAGAATCAACTCTGGGAGGACTCCCAAGGGGGACCCCTTGCTCAGATTCTCCAAACTCGCCCACCAACTCAGAGACTGCCGCAGGAGAGGTGAAACTGGGATCCTGGCCTGATAGTCCTCCTAGGTTGGATCCCAAGCCGACAGCAACTTGATCTGCAGGATCCGCACATGAAGGCGGGCCCATGGGACCAGTTCTAGCACTGCCATCATGAGGCCCAGAATCTACAGAAGGCTGTGAGCTGAGGCGGACAATTGGCTCCTCAGCCACTGAACCTCTCTCAACAGGGTCTCCTTCCTGGCTGGTGAAAGGAAGACCTTCCCCTCATCTGTCTTTTTTTTTTTTTAAATCTATTTATGTCTCCTGAGGAACTCTCTCAGGCAGTCCACTCACCTGCCGCTCTACCGCCCACTGTGGCCATCTGCCCCCTCAAAGGCCTTAGCGCTCCCCGTGGGCCCCCAACCCAAACCCGCAAGGAGATCAAGGGGCTGAGGCAGAGGCCCAGTGTTAGGCATGTGGCAGTCAAGGCACTGGGATGCCATCGCCTATCCAGCCCTCAGGTTTTTTTTTTGGTTTTGTTTTTTCTGATGCTTCCCCGATCCCCTAACATGACATGTAGTGATGCCATGGCGCATGGCAACCCTGCCGGTGTCTGCCACGCTCTACCTCATTGCTAGTCCAGGATCCTGCAGTACCCCTGATCTCCACCTGGGGTCACTGGGACACTGGACATCCCCAACACCCTCCCCCCTGGGAAAGGACAGCCATCCTGGGGATGCTCGATCCCTTCCCTCTCTGCCAACCCACGGCGCCCGAGCTCGCTTCTGAACCCAGGTAGCTGGCAGGACGCAAGGTGTGGCATCCAGTGCCTCAACCCTCAGTGCCACCAGGCCAGCCCTCCCCTTGTCTGTCTTGAACACTGCTCCCAGGTGTTTCAGGGTCTGTGACGGCTCGAGAGAGCTCTTCTCCAGATTCACCACCCAGCCATGGGACTCCAAAATCTCCAGAGTCCTGGCTACTGACTTCCTCGCCATTGGCACAGACAGCACTCAAATGGGCAGATCATCCAGGTAGGGATAGATATAATGTACGTCCCGCTGGAGTTGAGCCACCAGGACTATGAGCACCTTCAAGAACACTCTGGGGGCTGTTGCCAGCCCAAACAGGAGTGTCCTGCACTGGAAATGCTGTCCCAGGATCAGGAACCTGAGGAACCTCTGATGAGACTGCCAGATGGGAATGTGGAGATATGCATCCCTCAGATCTATGATGCTAGATAATCCCCTGGCTGGATAGCTTGGATGATTGAACGTAAAGACTCCATCTTGAAAGTCGTGTGGTGAACAAACTTGTTTAGGTTTTTCAGATCCAGAATAAGTCTGTGACCTCTCAACTTCTTGGGAACTACAAAATAAATCACATAGAATCCCTGGTTTTGCTTGCTGGGAGGCACCAGAACAATCACCCGATCTGGGTGAGATAGTCCAGTGTTTGCAACATGGCTTGTCTCTTCATGGGGTCCTTTGAGACCGAGGATGGCAGAAAATGCCCCTTTGAGGGACTGGTTAAGAACTCTATTGCATAACCTAAAGTCAGAATTTCCAGAACCCAAGAATTCTATGTTATGTAGGACCATCTTGTGTAAAAATTTTGTAGTCTTCTACGAGAGGAAGGGAGGCAGAGATGGGCCCACATACCCTTATTGTGAGGTGCTGGCATTTCGCCCTGGCCCTCCATTGCATCTTTGGGCAAGGGCTCCTCTGCTACTATTGCTCTTGAAACCAGAATAGGATCCTTTACTCCTCCGGCTTCTGAAGTTCTGAAAGGGATGAAATCCCCCTCAATACTGCCTCTGTCAGCCGCCTCCCTGATCTTTTGGAGTGGTACCGACCATTTGTTGTTGTTTTGACACTGGAAAGTAGCCGTTTTTATCCTGGATATCCTTCAAAATAGCATCCAGGCCAGAACCAAACAACAAGCCTCCCTCAAAGGCCTGATCAGCGACCAAATGCTGAAGTCACATGCTTCGCATAGCGGACACAATGTGATAAGCAGAGCAAGCTGACATGCATAAGTGCTCCACCATGGCATCCCCTAAGAAGGTGGAGGCCATGGATATCAACTGCAAAATGCTCGCCCCCTCCGAATCCAAGGGAACAAAACTGCCCAGGCTCATAACCCACAAGCTTAAGGCTCTAGCAAAAATAAAGGAGGTGTGAAGGTTTGCGCCATTGGAGGCAAAGGGTCTTCTGCATGAAGCATCCACTCGCATGTCGTGCAAATCCGCTAATCCAAGGACCCTTCAATAGGAATAGTAGTGTGCCTAACGGAATTATGTACAGCCTTATCCGCCAGAGGAGGGGTTTCCTAATTGTGGGTATTTTCTTCCAAAAAAATGGAAACACCGCACTTTAGGTCTCGGAAGATATTTTCTTTGGTCTGCACATGCTCATTCCTGCTCAATAATCTAGTTACAGCGAATAAAGTTTGGACAACACTTTGGAGCAGAGGAGGACACCAACAGGTTAGAATTTACATCTGTCACCTCCCCGGATTGCACCTCCTTCAGCTGCAATGTCCTACAAGCCTCAGTTATCTGACAGGTCAAAGATCTGGTATCAAACACGGGAGGGATAGGAATCCTCCTCTTCGATTCCATCCACTCCCCTTCCTCCTTCTCCTCAGAGGGTTCATCATCATCATTCTCAAGTAACTTCTTTGGGTCAGGATTATCCCCACGATCCCCCAATATCCTCATCCTGATCCTCTATATGGTCAGGGTTGAGGTCTGCCTGCAGATCCATACTAGCAGCCCTTGTCCTGCTCCGGCACACTGGGATGTGCCTGTGTGGGCCCCACTGACCTGAGGGGCCCAGTTTGGGGTCAGGTGTATCTGATGGTATGTCCTGCAGGACATCAGGTCCATAAAGCACTCCTAAGAGCAACAACAAGGATCTATACAATTCTGTGTTGCCAATGCCACCTGGTATACCAGGTGCTCACCCCAACTCAGAGTGCTGACTGAGGGGGAACTGTAAGAGACATATTAGCTTGAGTAACACAGTGGAGGTAATATGAACCCAGAGGAGAGGGTCACATTGCCATTTTACAGATCTTACATCTTTTTAAAACTAGAAGGCTCCGATAAGCCATGGTACCAAAACAAAATAGTCCTGCAGGTGCCCAAATGTAAAAACTGAAGCTGTCCCAATACTATATAGAAAGAACTACTACAGCAATTCCGACCTCCAATTGTGGGAAAAGAGGCAAGAAACAGAAGAGAACACTCCTATCAGGCATGCTGGCTGTGAATAAACTGATCATGAGCAGCCAGTCAGCTGAAAGTGAAAGCAAAACAGAGTCGCCACGTCTAGCACTAGAGAAGTGCAGACGCATGCACACTCTTTCCCAAGTGCACGTGCGTGACGTCACAATGTTGTGCATGATGTCGGCACTATAGGGGGATGTGCACACAACACAGGCACGCAAAAAGGGTGCTGAGGCTATGGAAAGCCTCCAACAGAAAAAAGGCATGTGCCCAATGGACAGGGCGAGGCACAGAAAACTGCGGGAAGACACACGACTCAATGGAGCCAATAAGTAAAACCGCCACACAGCCTGTGGCAAGTAATGCCCCACTAAAATGCTGAAGAGACTCTGATCCTTCCCAGAGTCTAAAAGCTCACCCTCCAGTCAGGCCTTTTGGGGGGTACTTCCAACTGCTGAGAAAAATTAAAGGGTAAATATCCCTTCCAACAAAAAGAGCCAAAATTACAGTGGAAATGTCCCCTCAAAGGAGAGTACAAAGAAACACCTGACAGGAAACCCACAACCAAAGTCACCTTATGAGGCTGGGGAGGGGGGTACTTACACTCAAAAGATGGAGGAAAACCCCAGGAAATGCCCTAATTTAAAACTATATATATATATATATATATATATATACATATATATATATATATATATACACACCGAGACATGCTAAAAACCAAATCCAAGCACAGGCAGTGGAAAAGGGAAAAAAACAGGTTAGCTAATTAGAAAGTCACAGCTTAACAGGCATGATTTTAATTTAGGGGTGCTCCCTGTCACCAGCTAGCCCCAACCTTCTATGCAGAATTGCAGCCCCAAAAGCTAGAAGTTGATTTTGTCTTCAGAGAAGCTTTTTAAGTTGTTTCCCCTTTGATAGCACAGCAAAGACTAAAATATTCTATCCTGATTATAGCCTTGGGTTGTGCCATTTTCCCTAGTAGGGGTACACATAACCCATCAGTACTGAATCCCATTGACAATGTGGAGCACTACAGAAATTGCTCCTTTTTCTTATCTTAAATCCCATCATGTATTGTCTGAAAATTACTCACAGAGTTAGGAGGATTGAATTAAATATGGTAATATGATTGTCTGTCAATTGTATTTGTTTGTGAATTTCTCCCTATGATATACAGCACGTGTTTGATTTTTTTATTT
Source organism: Neoceratodus forsteri (assembly GCA_016271365.2). Lineage (NCBI taxonomy): Eukaryota > Metazoa > Chordata > Ceratodontiformes > Ceratodontidae > Neoceratodus > Neoceratodus forsteri. The sequence continues at coordinate 1,334,200,682 of CM057455.1, read as the reverse complement.
AAATGCGTAAGTAAAAAGAATAATAATACATTAGTTTAATATTAGCATTACAGAACTGCAGGTGTTGTCCTACCTTTGTTAACATAATTCTAGGGGTACATGGCACTCAGCCTCACCTCGTGCCCCCTAGGGTAAGATTAACTGACAGTAACCCAACCCTTGGTCATGCCTAATGCTTAATATTCACCTATACTACTATACACTGCTTCAGAACAAGGAAATGTCTTAGAGTAACGAGTGAAAAAGTTGACTTCTCAGTTCAGTTTGCCCTTTGCTGTCAAGGATTTAAGAACTGGTTCACTTCCCTGAAGAAGTCATAACCTAACGTGCTAAACGTCAGAAGCATTAAAGCAAATGGCAGTGCAATCCCCTAAAGGAAACATGCTTCGGTTAGGATGTATTCCCACCAGAAATCTTGGCAGTCTTACAAAGCTGAAAATCACTTCTTGACGCATAAAGTCACTGTCACTATTGTCACAGAATACCAATGTAGTAAAAGTGCCACTAATAAAAGCAGAGTCTCTCTTTTACCACCACAGTTTTAGGTTTGGTGCCTGCTGCATATTCTGTACTTGAACCAGGCTGACCTTGTCATCACAGTTATCAAAAACCACAATTATGTCCGATCTTTTGCAAATCCATTTTAGGGTTAAATGGGGTATAAAGCCTTGGAAAACAAGAATGTGTGGAACTGTTTGACATTTGCTAGCACACACGCACCATACAAAGTATTTTGTACTGTAAATCATCTGTCTTTTATATTTTGATTACTGTATTTTTTGTGGAATAATTTTTTTTCAGTTGGTAAATAAAATATATTGCAACACTTTTGTAACAGACATAAGGTATAAACAACTACAGATCTGTCAGTCAAGCAAGCCCCATTTTCTGCTGTGGTAGAAGTTCTCATGAAACCTTGTATGATATGCGTATATCAGTTATCCTGCATTTGCACCATCATTCACAACCACCATAGCCAGAAGACTGGTAAGGAATGCTACAGTCACATGTCACCTCGTAAGTAAGTAAGTAAGCAAAATTATTTCCAGGGTGCCCTCCTCAAAAGACTCAGAGTGCCTTACAAGACCTGTAACTATCAAACACATTTACCACAGCTTTAAATTAAATTCCATGCAAGCCAAAAAAATGGATTGCATAGACAAGGTTATTAATTCATTTATTAATAACTGTTTAATAGTGTATGGTGGAATGCGATTCTGGATGGAAATCCATCCTTAGAATATCCTTGTTGTGCTGAAGTAGCTACATCATTTTGTTGGTGTGCTGCACTAGATATGTAGCTACTGCAACACAACAACTTCAAACATCTGCGTGTGCTCGCCTCACAGAACCTGCAGCTCCGATTGCCAATGCTGATACAAACTAAAGAGTTTCATTAATCACAAAAGCCACTTTTAAAAAAAAAATGTCAATACCACGATTGCCTAGACTTCTGCTGTTGTGTGTAGATGTGTGTGTGTGGGGGAGGGGGGGGGACCATACACTATAAAAGACAATGCATGGTCCACTATACACAACAAAGCACGAGTAGCCATCTCGAGGTAGCCATGGTGACTGAACCTCTTGAGCTTCGCTCTTGAGGTTTAAACAGTCACCATGGCAACCTCTTGATAGTTACACATGCTTGTTGTGTATAGTGGGCCATACATTATCTTCTATTTAATTTATTTATGTATTGATAACTGGGTAAGTGGGAGTAAGACATAGGTCCTTTGTTCTGCCATGACACTGAGGAAACAGGGAAGATGGTACATTACAATACATCAGTTTAAATGGTTTCTGTATAATATATCAATTTAAATTAGTTTAGGGTGTACATATGGCAGAGATCCTGACTGTTAACAAGGCCACAGTGTAAACACACAGACAGTTAAAACTTTACGATCTGTACTGTGAAAACAGTTGCACACTGTGTTGGTCTTTTGGTAGTTACCAATTACCAGTTTTAAACAGTAAATTACAAAGTTGCAGTGGGCTATAAGACTTAAAAACAATTTACTTCAAGATGGGAGAACAACAAAAGGTTTTGAGGTTCTGAAGGGTTCTGATAAGTCAGTAAACAGTCTGATAGTTATCCAAGCCAGAAGATCTGAACACCAACCTTTTCAGGTCCCCAGATGCCGGACCGCTCAGGGCCAAAGATCTTTTGCCTACCGTGCCCCTATCTGGTACAATGCCCTGAGCTTGCCCACTCTATCCTCCACATCACTGGGAGCTTTCAAATCTATGCTCTATGCTCACCCCTCAGCCTCTAGCTCCTGTGACTGCTTTGACCAAAGATTCTTCCCTCTGACTGCTCTGACAGTTGTCTATCCCTCTCCATGGCCCCTCACTTGACAAAGACATTTGGAGTACCTCTAACTACTCTTAGTCTGCTACTAATCTTTTTCCCCTTTACCACCTCCTACTTTTTCCTCCTGATCCTTCCTTAAATGCCTCTGAGTTTCTTTTTTTTTTTTTCTCTAGGAAGTAAATGCATTTTACTGAATTACTGCAGCCTTTGTAAATTGCTGACCATTTGTTGTAACCTGTCTTGTTTGTATGCACTTTTGTTGACGTGGAACCTTTGTAAAAGAGCCATTGGCTCAAAGGTAATAATTCCCAGAACAATAAACTAAACTAAACAAGCCTTATCAGAACTATCAGAATCTTCTAGTTTAATATACAAAAACTGTTTTAATCATTTTGCACCCATAAGCTATTATTTAATCATAATTTTCCACCCATAAGCTATTATCAGTGAAGGAAAATGAATCTGAAAACAACCTGGAGTGGTACTACAGTACAGTAAGTATAATTAGTGCACAATAATCGGGTAGTAGTACTCCTTGTGTAACACAATTTTGAGTATGACCACTTAAAGGGAACAGTCAGCACAAAGGACCCCACTCTCAAGTGTGGGTCTGGTATCAATGTGCACATTGTAGGCAAAAACATTTTGGTTTACTTACTGTTTACTGTAGAATAGTAGATTATATCAGACTAATTTTGCTTAGTTGTCTGCTGACATCTTCTTTTACAACAAATCCCAGAATCCTCTGCAGCTGATATCTGAGCAGTAGGGAGATTCAATAGCCCACAGTGCATGTTAGAGCTTTTATAATCTCTGATCAGATGTTTTGTGGGACTGCTTTTCTCCAGGGGCTATGTTCATTCCTCTGTGATGGTACATAGCCCATGAAGGCCAGCGGGACCAGCAAACAAAAAAGTCAGACCTTATATAAACTCTAATATGCACTGCAGGCTATTAAATCTTCTCACTATTGCCTACTGCTCTGATGTCATCTGCAGGGGATTCTGGGATTTGTAGTAACATAAGATGTCAGCCTACAACTAAGCAAAATTAATCTGATATGAAAAAATTATTTACTATAGTAATGTTGTTTCCTCTGAATGGATCCCTCACTATGTTTAACAGCAATCATTCCCCTTGAATGAGCAGCCTCAGAGCTTTAGAATTTATGCAAATTATGGAATTTGGAACTAAATTCAAATTCTGCTGTGTGGTCATGCTCATTCCTGCACTCTAACGACAGATTTATTTCTAAGGCTAGGGACAGCTGTGACCACTATAACTAGCTAAATGGCTACTAATTTTGTTTTTTTAATTATACCAAACTTTTAAAAATAGTTAAACAAGGCAGAACACGCTTATTTGTTATGAAAAATAAAGCATATCAGACCAGTTAGCAACAACTGTAAAGGCACTGTAACAAGTAATGCTCAAGCCAGTAGAAAAAGTGGTGAGTAATTCTTTCTTAAAACCCCAGGAATCCCTCACTTATGTTTAGCAACAGTAGACTTCATAGCTGTACCTTGGGAAGTTGGGTACAGAACCTATTTAGGGAAAAGGTTCTGCAGGACAGCAATGCCAAAGCTGGCATTTCTTCTGGACTGTATGTCCAGACAATCGTGTTCTGTGAAAGTGTACACTGTTCTCTTGGTAACAGTTTTACAGATTTCCTGCAAGAGGATATCCCTTAATGCTGCCATAGAGTATGCCCTGAGGTCTCTAAGTGGTAATTTACCAGCTTTGACATAACAGAACTGTATGCAGGAGACTGTTCAGCAAGAGATGGTTCTCTTGGATGCTGGTTAGCCTTTCCCCACTTCACCAAAGGTGACAAACAACTGATTGTTAGTTGACCTGACACCCTTTGTGGGGTCCAGGTAGTAAATGAGTGCCCTATTCACATCAAGTCTGTGGAGCTTTTGCTTCCCCAAGCTAGATTTTCCTGTGAAGAAAACCGGAAGGGCAACTGACTGATTCAGATGGAATTCAGACACAACTTTGGGAAGGAATTTCCTGTTTGTCATTAGGACTACCTTGTCTCTATGAAAGATTATGTAGTTAGGATCTGTGCGGAGGGCTTACAGCTTGCTAACCCTTCTGGCAGATGTTACTGCCACTAAAACAAATTCTGGTCAGAGCCAATACGGCTGTTCAGTGTGATGAGAGTGAGTAAAAGAATACTATACTTGGAGCTCTTGCCGCGCTGTCACTACACTGGAGTCTGCCATACCCAAGATGGCAGCACTGACAGAACTGCGCATGCACAGTTTGAGTTTGTGGCCATCTTGGGTACAGCAGCCGTCACTTCCGTAGTTGCGGAAGAAAATGTAGTGCCCCGTAAAGGGGGGGTGTTTATGTGGCCCCCGAAGAGGAAGGGCCATATAAACAGAATGACTGGATATTTGCCAGAGCAAGAAATAGAAGCTAAACAGCTGCAGCTGCTAAAAAGGAGCATGCACAGTAACCAAATAGTAAAGAAAAAATCAGACTGGCAGAGCACCAATACTGACACTGAATAAGGCTTTATTTAAACAAGTACATATAAAAAGGCAACATACCCAGTAAGACAAGGCTCCACCAAGCAGGATGCATAGTAACCCTGACCGGTTTCGCACCTAACCTCGACTGGTTTTGCATCCCCCGATGACACACTAGGTGTGAAACTGGTCGGGGTTACTGTGCGTCCTGCTTTGTGGAGCCTTGCCTTACTGGGTATGTTGCCTTTTTATATGTACTTGTTTAAATAAAGTCTTATTCACTGTCAGTATATTTGACAGAGCACTGTGGAAGCACACAGGACAGTGGTCCAGTCACGTGCTTCCACGGTGCTCTTTTACAGACGATGGCATAATGTCTTCAGAGCTCTGTCCACACAGCCGTAAAAACTGATTTCCAGGTGACGTACTTCAGTGCAGCAGTGACCAAGGGCTCAAAAGGAGCCTACATCAACTGAGCAATACACACATTTATGTCCCAGGGTGGGGCAGGATCCCTCACTTGAGGATATAGGTGGTTAAGGCCACTGAAAAAAAAAATCTGAAAATAGGTTGTGAGGCCACTGACCTGTCTTTACCAGCTGGTGTATAGGTTGACACTGCTGCCAAGTGCACCTGCAGTGTTGAAGGTCTTAACACCCAGAAACTGGAAGTGGACTAGAAGTCCAGAATTGTAGATAGGCCTGCCTGGATAGGGTTCATCTGAACAGGAGTACACCATAAAGGAAAATCTTTTCCATTTTAAAGCATACATTTTCCTTCTTGCTGGTTTCCTGGAAATTTTCAGCACCTCTATTACTTATTCAGAAAGATTTAGCCCACAGAACTCTACCTCTTCAAGAACCACACACTGAGGTGTAGAGTTCTCAGGTCTGGGAATGTTAGCCTGCCCTAGGGCAGTGTCAGAAGATTGTATTTCAGAGTAGGTTGATAGCAGGTTTGTTGGAGAGGGACATGAGCATGGAGTACCAGGCCTGCCTCATTAAGTCTAGAGCTACGAGAATCATTGTTGCTGACTCCCCTCTCAGGTTTATCAGTACTCTCAGCAAAAGTGGGAATGGGGGGAAGACATATAGAAACTTCCCCGACCAGCTGACTACAGCATCCTCTGGGACTGAATCCACCACTGGGTGTCTCCAACAAAAAAAGTGGGAGCTGTTTTTTTTCCCTAGGAAGTGAACAGATCTATTTCTAGTGTCCCCCATCATCTGAACACTGATGCCAGCACCTGCTGGTTCAGGGTCCATTTGTGATTTCCCTGACTGATCCTGGTCAGAGAGTCTGCCAGTACGTGGCCATTCCCTGGCAAATGGACTACAGATAGCTGGACTTCCAGGCAGTAGGCTAGGTTCCATATCTTCATGGCTTCTGTGCACAGCTTTGAAGATCTTGTTCCTCCCTGCTTATCTATATAATATATTGTGGTGGTGTTTTCTGTTCTGATCTGGACAGACTGACACCTGATCTGAGAGGAAAAAGCCTACATTGACAGGTACATTGCCCTGAGCTCCAGAAGATTTATGTGTTCCAGAGTCTCCTGTGTGCTCCAGGTTCACTCACCATAAGGTCCTCCAGGTGGGCACCCCAAACTAGGAGGGAGTCATCTGTTGAAAGTATAGCTGTAGGGGATTGCTGAAGGAAGGAAATTCCCTCTCTGAGGTTGCATTCTTCCCTCTACCTCTCTACATATACAAAAAGGAGAGATGAATTATTGTGTCTGAGGTAAGTATTTAAATATAATGGAGTGAATAGGGATGTTATAAAATATACATGATTTAAGTGGCAGCTACAGCATCAACGCGTTTTTAGTATTAACTTGCGTTATAAACTCATTACTAGATGCTGTATAAGGTTTTTGTGACAGGCACGAATCTGGACAGAAGAATCCACCTCTGGGACCAGTGGTCCTCTAGGTGATACATCTCTCAACTGGAACTTGGCCCCGGCACCACTGCAGTGGATGAGGCCCAGAAATTACAGGAAATCCCCGCAGAATGAGGCCATGTGCCCCAGTAACTACAGGAAATCCCCTGCAGGATGAGGCCATGTGCCCCAGTAATTACAGGAAATGCCCTGCAGGATGAGGCCATGTGCCCAAGTAATTACAGGAAATCCCCTGCAGGATGAGGCCATATGCCCCAGTAATTACAGGAAATCCCCTGCAGGATTAGGCCATGTGCCCCAGTAATTACAGGAAATCCCCTGCAGGATGAGGCCATGTGCCCCGGTAATTACAGGAAATCCACTGCAGGATGAGACCATGTGCCCCAGTAACTTCAGGAAATCCCCTGCAGGATGAGGCCATGTGTCACAGTAACTACAGGAAATCCCCTGCAGGATGAGGCCATGTGTCCCAGTAACTACAGGAAATCCCCTGCAGGATGAGACCATGTGCCCCAGTAATTACAGGAAATCCCCTGCAGGATGAGGCCATGTGCCCCAGTAACTACAGGAAATCTCCTGCAGGATGAGGCCATGTGCCCCAGTAACTACAGGAAATCCCCTGCAGGATGAGGCCATGTGCCCCAGTAACTACAGGAAACCCCCTGCAGGATGAGGCCATGTGCCCCAGTAACTACAGGAAATCCCCTGCAGGATGAGGCAATGTGCCCCAATAAATACAGGAAATCCCCTGCAGGATGAGGCCATGTGCCCCAGTAATTACAGGAAATCCCCTGTAGGATGAAGCCATGTGCCCCAATAACTACATGAAATCCCTTGCAGGTCTTGAAGGATTCTACAGTTGCAATCACATTTGCTACCCTTGCTTGAGGCAAGAATGCCTTGCCTTGCCTTGCAGGGTATCCAGCTGTGCACCAATAAAGTCCAGAACTTGAATTGGTTCTGTTTGAGACTTTTGAAGGTGTATGATAGAGCACAGGCACTCCAATGGGCTTTGTGTCAGTAGTACAGAGGACTTTTCTTCCTGCTGTGTTTTTCCTGAGATCAGCCAGTCATCCAAGTAGGGAAAACCACCACACATTTCCTTCTTAAATATGCTGCCTCCACAGCTAGGCACTTTGAGAATACTCTTGAAGCTGAGGTGAGGCTGAAGGGAAGGGCTGTAAACTGGTTCTAGCAGTTCCCTAACCTGAACCTGAGGTATTTTCTGTGACTTGGCCTGACTGGTATGTGAAAGTAGGTGTCTTTCAGATCCAGTGACCCTAGCCAGTCTCCTATTAGCACAGATGCAATCACTTATCCCAGTGTTATCATCTTGAATTTTTCTTTCTTTTTATGCCTGTTCAGATACCTCAGGTCTAAAATGGGCCACCACTCCACAGTTTTCTTTTGGGTCAGGAAGTATCTGGAATAAAGCCCCTTGCCACATCGTGCAGCAGGCACATATGTGCAAAATGGGCAGACTAGATGGGCCTTGAAGTCCTTATCTGCCGTCAACTCTATGTTTCTATGTACCTTTTCCACTGCAGTTGCTAGCAATAATTTCATTACCTCCTTCTCCAATAGAATTTTTTTCTGCTGAAGTGCGAGGACGGAAAATCTTTGGGTTCTGCAGTTTTGGTTAATTTTCTGAACTGCAGGGACAAACTATGACTCACTACTTCCAGGACCTACTTGCCTAAGGTGATTTTTGTCCATTCCTGGAAGCAGTGACCCAATCTTCCCCCACTGGCCATGGATGGGAAACCTGGGCAGACTTGTCAGGAGTTTTGCTTTGTCTGGGGTTTAGGAGCTGGTGTTGTAGCTGCATGCCCAGTGCCCCTCTTACAAGTAGCCCCTTTGAAGAGTGTACTCATATGGCACATAAACATGAGGGTAGTATCCCCCCCCACCTCCCCTTCCATAAGGCCTGTAGGAAGTGGAAGATTTTTCTTTCTCAGTAATGCTCTTGTAGGTGGTTTTGTACTCATCCACCTTTTTCATATGTCTCAGCTTTGTCACCAGTGAACTTTCCTCACAGGGAAAATCCATTGCTTTTCATTGAGTGTCCTGGGATAGGTTTGCAGTTCAGAGCCAGGCAAACCTTCTTCAGGACAATGCATGGGCCATGACACTAGATGTGATGTCATTTGTGTCCACTGCCCTATGAAACTTGTATTTTATGGCACCTATGGTTGATCCTACTGCATCAGCCATTTCCTGTGCCAAGTCTCCAGTAGCTTTTTTGCTCAGTGCCAGTATGGAATTCCATAAGGCTCTCTGGTACTGGAGTATATAAGTTAGATTTAGCTGCCTGCCTCATAAGTAGGGAAGCTGACGTGTAAATGTTATTGCCCAAGCTATACAGTTTCCTGGAATCTTTTTCAGGATGCTAGAATGAAGCAGGCACTTTTGCTTTACCACAGATGGCAGTCTGGACCACTCCCTCTAGGGTTACCACCTGTCCCTATTTTCACAGGACAGTCCTGATTTGGGCAGTTGTGTCCTGCAAAAAAACATGAAAAATACCACATGTCCTGACATTATAGTAGAAAAAAATATTTTCTGACTTTCCTTTAAATGCTACAAAACAATATAATACCTTAATTAATATACCTTAAAATGGTAACAAACACTAGAAACAGCTAAAACACTACAACATGTAGTCTTAATTCTGATTATTTAGTGAAAACAAGTCTGTTGCATTGGTCAAGATTACATATTGTCCTGCGAAAAATCATGTTTCAGTAAGAAATGTCCCACTTTGAGCTTCTTAAAAGGTGGTAACCCTAACTCCCTCATGATCAGGGTGGGAGTCCAGGTACTCAGTACCCTGTTTGTCCACCTTTTCTTAGTTTTCTTGTCAATGCCAGCAGCTGAGGTGGGTGCTGACATGACTTTGAAAATGGCTTTTTTGAGGGATTTGTGAATGGGCAGCATCAATCTCCTTGTGGGTGCTAAGCCCATTATATCCATAAAGTCTACCTTATCGTCATCCTCCTCAGTCTCATGGGTGGAGATGTTCAGGGTATTTAACATGTGCCTTACAAAGGTATAATGTGAGGTATAGTCCTCTGGGGGCCTTGAAAGACAGCCAAACTCCTGCTGAGGAGAACCATCTGGTTCTACGGGTGCTCTCTCCTCCTGATCATAGAACATTTCAATTATCTCCTTCACAGGCATTAGGAATGGAACTGGAGCCTGGGGAGGGTGGACAGCAGTAACTGTGAAGTTCTCTATTGCCTGGAACACCTGGATAAACTGCCATGCCTTTTGTCATGTCCTCTAGTGAGGGCATTTGTTTTGTGTCCACTGGTGGCTCCTTTTATTCTTCAGCAGGAGGAACATCGACATGTTTTTTCTTAGCAGGTACTATCTCCCATGTCTGCTCAGAGGCTGTTTTATTATTTGTGGAGTCAGGGTTCCCCCTTTCAGACGCGTGGAGTTCTGAACTATCTTTAGCAGCTTTATCTTTCTTTTCTGTCCCCACTGACAGGGACTTCTGCTTACTCTGAGGGGCTGGACATTCTCCTGAGCCTTTTGGTGATGTTGAGGCAGACTAGGAAGCAATAAGGACTTCCAATTTTTCAGCCCTTTTATTTTGTGTTTTAGGGCAAAACCTTCTACAGACATCACAACTGGAAAATCATTGTCTGGACCCAAGCACTTCAAGCACAGTTCATGACAGTCTGCCTTTGCTAAGAGCTGAAAACAAACTTTAAAATTTTTTAATTCTGTAGGCCCCATCTTCTTTCTGGGTCTGACAGCCATGCAAAACACTGAAGACCCCTGGAAAAACATTTCCAGTTCCCCAAAAAGAAACCTAACATGCAATAAGCCCGAATAAACATATAAAGGGCTTCAAAACAACAAATGTGGTTCAGTACCTGGAAAAATAATCACAATTTGAAATTTACCTCAAAAGAGGCTTAAATAAGTAGAATAGCACAAAATATCATCTCAGTTCCCAAAAACATGTAACCGTGACTGATTTATTGTAAAACCACTAAAGCGGTTAAGAAAAAATTATTATTTGTAAAGTTTAAAATTTTTTGAAATAGCAGTTCCCTCAGAGGGAACCACACCAAAAAAGGCTTTTTCAAATTCCGGGAAACCGATTGGGAACTGGAGAAACACAGAAAATTAAAACAAATATAGAAAATAACACTCCTAACTAACACAGAGTTTAAATTTAAAACTAAACCACTAGAACACTATAAAATAAAGAAAAACTTAAACCATAAACTGACCAGAAGTGAAGAGAAGACTTTAAGGGGACTGCTTTCTTAGGCAAAGAAATAAATCTGACATTAGAGTGCTGGGGTGAGCATGACCACATAGCACAGTTTGAATTTAGCTCCAAATTAGATAATCTGCATAAATTCTAAAGCTTTGGGGCTGCTCATTCCATGTGAATGATTGCTGTTGTTAAATATAAGTGAGCAATTCCTGGGGTCTGAAAGTCTACTATACTACAGTAAACAGTAAGTAAACCAAAGTGTTTTTGCACACAAAATGCACAATGGGACCAGCTCCACTCTTGAGTGTAGGGGCCCTTGGTGGTGCTGTTCACCTTTTATACAGAAATGGCTTACTGGACCCTTTCTCCTTCTCCAGCCTTGTTTTTGGGTCTTTCTACCACTACCAGACTTCTTTCTAGATAAATATCTTCTGATTGAGTAGATTAAGCTTCAAAATCAATATTTTAAAATAGAACAGAACTTTATCAAAACACGAAAAAAATTCTGATAAGGTTCATTTACAAGAAAATGGCACATGTTCTAGAAGGTTCTAAACTTATCTGAACGGGTTCTCCCATCGGTATAATTTAGCTTAATTTAATGTGCACTAAAGACCTGTCCATCGATGGAGAAAGACAAATTAAATAGGTGAAATGTTAAAACTTTTATAAAAATCTCCACCAAAAGACATCTCTAAGCTGAGCAGGAAGAATATTCCGGAAGTATGGAGCAGCTATGGTAAATGCACAGCTGCCTGACAACCTCCCTTCTGTCATTGTCCAAATCAAGGTTCCAACATCACGATCTGTCTTTGCTTCAGATATTGGACTTAAACCCCAACCATTGCCTGTGGCATCTGTCATGTTTCTCCCTTAGAACAGTCCTTCCTTATACGAAGATACTCTGCGGTATCGAATTATAAATTGAACTTAAGCAAAACACAAATTTTGCCCCTTATGCCACATACTTTTAGGGCAGATTTCGAGCCCCTGCAGATACATTGGGCCCCTCAAGTAATCAAATACTTGGGTATTTGGATTGTAGAGGTGGGAGCAGAGGTTAACCTGGAAAAACTATTAACTACAATCTGGGGTGACATCCTTAGATGGAATAAACTTCCATTGAACTTTACAGTTAGATTAGGAATGGTCAAAATGAATCTGTTGCCTAGGCTATTATACCCAATTCATCTGGCACTGTATCTCTTCCCTCAGTCCTGGTTCATAAGAATTAGAAAGTTGTTATTGGCCTTCCTATGGAGCTCAAAGCCTGCAAGGAAGAAACACACAGTCATGCGTCTGCCACAAAATGTGGGGGGCTTTAAGATGCCAGATCTTCAATTATACTATGTGGCAGGGCAGTTAGGAATAATGGGAAGGTGGAATGGACGGAGGGGGGGAGGCCTATGTACCAGTCTGGCTTCGTATTGAGAGATGGATCTTAAGGGAAGTGGGACTTTCCCCAGATGCATTGCTATTTTCCCACCCGGACAAGCTACCTACAAAAGCAAAGCTGACTCCAATAGCAAAAACAGTTAACACACGGTGTTTTTTTTAACGTCTGCACAAAAGAGGGGACAACAGAAGGCATGGGAACAACCGATGATGGGTAACCGAATTTCCGGTTAGGGGGCCAAATTATTATAAAACAATGGGCTAGACAGTTAGAGGGAATTAAGTTGGTCGATTGTATAAAGGAAGATAAGGTCATTCTTCTGCCTCAAAGTGAGGGACTGCCTTTTTTAAGAAGATCCAGCTTATTAATTTGCTAAGCAGGGTGAAAAAGGGGATGGTAGATACTCAAGAGAACGGGTTTAACTGGGGAGAACTAATTGGGGTGAACTTTGTAAATAAGCCTATCTCCCAGATTTACAGGGTGCTCTTAAACTTTCTGGACTCAAGCTCTCCAACCCACATCCCATATTGGGACAAAATTATGTCTCCCCCAAGGCCTAATTGGAAAGATGTATGGAATAGTTGCCAATATAGAACTATACCTAAACTCAAGAATATGCAATTGTTTATTTCTTATAATATGTACTATACTCTGGTAAAGCTATGTGCAAGAAACCTTATACAGACAGACCTATGTTTCAGGTGTAATGAGAAAGAGGCGGATATATTACATGTGATGTGGTATTGTGCCAAGATTTGGCCCCTTTGGCCTAAAATCAAGCAGAACATGGACCCCATTTTAGATTATTCGGAGTTTATGTTAACCGAAGTTTGTGTACTTGGGGACCTGTCTCAGGTTTCAGGGAATACGTCTAAATACCACATCTCCCTATTCACGGCCCTGGTCAAATCCTTTGTTTTAAAGCACTGGAAAGACAGCCTTGCCTATACTTATGACCAATGGGTAGGGGATCTTATGAGAACCCTGGGAAGGATACAAAGGCATATGTTGAACGAGGGCAAGGCGGGATTATATAAAAAAAGGTGGCAGTCTTTGGAAGCTGTCTATACAGCTAGCAGATGCCCGGATTGAGGGTCTGTCTGTTGGGGTAAGATTAGCGAATGAATAACAGACTGAAGGCTCGCTTAATTGCTAAGTTTTTTCTTTTTCTTGCGTATCTGCTAATAAGTTGAAAAATACTTCTGGTGTGATATTAGGTAGGAACATAAGAATCTGCAAAGTAGGAAGGGGTTGGGGGACTCTCTCTTTTCTAGGGACACAGCTATGGCTGTTAGTCTGACCTGAGTACTAGGGGTTAGTACAATCTAAATATACTGGCTGGTGGGCAATGAGTTATCAAATTCTATATATTTGAGTCAATCGAATGTCTACCCTACTCCGGAGGTTAAACATTGATCAGCTGGCCTATTAGAGGCAATGTAATTTTAAGGTAGCTGTGTATGTACAAAGTATCTGCAGCCAGTTTGAGGCTGGGGGACCAGGGGTAATCCTTGGTATATATGTGTGTATGTCAATGTATGTCATAAATGTTTAAAAGAAAAATCAATAAACATGTTTTTAAAAAAAAAAAAAAGAACAGTCCTTCCTCCCTAGGCCATCATGTCCAACCCTCTCCTATCTCATCTGGCCTTCCCTTCCCACTTGCCAGGCCATGCCTACAGTATTTATCAAAGGACTCTTACATCTCAATCTTCTTCTCGCTTTGACACTAGAGGAACTGCCACTCCTGCTCACTATGACTGTATAAACTTTAGCTCATTACCTTACATCTATATATCTGTATCTGTGCAGTTGTATTTAAATGGCATTACCTCCTGTTGAACCTATTGCTATGTTCTGGTGGAAGTATTTTGTTACATGTGATGGTTATATGTTATTATGTTGTTATTATTACTATGTAATTGTTATGTACGTTCACTCAACCTGTTATGTCTTAACACTGTTGGCAATTATTTTGCCCCAGGTCCATGTTGTAAATGAGCTTGTCTCAACGATATTCCACCTGGCAAAATAAAGATTTTGATTGATTGATTGATTGAACCTAAAACTAGAATGTGAAACCACTAGCTGTGCCACTTCCATAGAATGAAGTGGGCAGGAGGTGAGTACAACATAAGGAGATCTTTCAGGTAACCTGGTCCTGTATAGTGAAGGGTTTTGTAGGTTAACAAACCTAACTTTAAGGTGATTGTCCACTGAACTGGCAGCTAGAGGAGTCCAGGTAGGACCAGAATGATATAGTTGGAATGAGAAGTCCAGGTTATTAACTAGGCCACAGGATTCTGTACTAACTGCAGGTGGTGCATCAAACTTCCAAAGAGTCCCAGGAAAAAAGCACTGCAATAATCCAGTCTTGATGTAATGAAGACATGAACCAACATTACTGGTTCCTCATGCCCAAGGTGGGGCCTAATAGAGCTGTTATTATAAAAGTGGGAAAAGCCACTGCACATGACTGCTAATGCCCAATGTTCTATTGTCAGCTTGCAATCCACAGTGACTACCAGGTTTTTCATCTTTTTTATGGTTCTGAGCACCATGCTGTTCAGAGATAGCACACCAGCCCTTTTGCTCTTCATGGCCAACCACTGAAAACCTAATTTAACCAGCATCAACTCCACCATGCTCAAATTTAACCTTAGCCAGCTGATAGCCATCCAGTCACCAATCTAACCCAGGCAGTTCTCAAGCACAGAGACAATGTCCCGCATAGGATAGGTATAGCTGAGTATGATCTGCATAGCAGTTAAACTTCAAGCCATACTACTGAATGACCTTCCCCAAAGGCAGTACATGCACCGCAAACAAAACTGAAGAGAAAACTGAGCCTTGGGGTACTCCACAGTTCAGCATAGTTGGTCTTGACATAGCATCACCTAGACAGCTTGCTGCACTCTGCCAGAGAGGAAATACTCAAACCAGCTCAGAACAGCACCAGCAGGTCCTAAATACTACCTTAGGTAAGCAATTAATACGTCATGGTCCACAGTGTAAAACATTGAAGAGAGAGCTATCACAACAATAATTGATCACTCCCATATGTACATTGCTAAGGGAAGGTCCTTAAAGGGACACATTCATGTCCAGTGGCCATCATAGTATGAATGGCCACTAAAAGCTCTTTCAAATGAGGTACTGGGCTCATCTGTAGCTGGAAGCATTCCAGAGATATAGATGACTGGGTCTGTTCAATATTAGTACTACATTGCAACCATTTTTAGAACATTGTGATGTCATCGAGAAACAGGCAGTACTTGACTTTGTTTAGTCAGGCACAGCTTGTTCTTCAATGGCATCACAGTGTTCTAAAAATGGCTTCAGTGCAGTGCTAATATTGAACAGACTCAGTCATCTATATTGCTGGACTGTTTCTAGCTACATATGAGCCCAATACCACATTTGAAAGAGCTTTTCATTGCCTTTTTACTATGTCAGCCACTGTACATGGCTATTTCCCTTTAAGTACCTTAACAGTGGCAGTCTCCATGCTTTGCCTTGGCCATAAACCCAATTGGAAAGGCTCATAGATGTCATAGCACTCCAAATGAGCTCCAAGCTATGCCACTACTACCTTCTCTATCACATTCCTCAGAAAGAAAAAATTACTCACCATAGTAATGTTTCTTCTAATGGAGTCTTGCTGTAGTCTGACAATATGCAGTTAGCCCCAGCACTTGAACTGCCCTGGAGAGTTAAGGTTTAAATGCTATGCAAAGCAAAGATTGTTGAGCTCGAGCTCGGTTTTCAAACCTCTGTCCCTGGTACATTATAATGTAACCGTCAGATTCTTATGAACACTAATGCTAACTAACTAGCTTATGAAATTTTTGAATTTTAAGCCATAGGCCAACAAGTCCTTGGGTCCAAAAAGACTCAAGTCAGGAACCCATGAAGAAAACCTTTATCTAGATAATGAT
Organism: Neoceratodus forsteri; assembly: GCA_016271365.2. Lineage (NCBI taxonomy): Eukaryota > Metazoa > Chordata > Ceratodontiformes > Ceratodontidae > Neoceratodus > Neoceratodus forsteri. Next base: position 1,334,184,418 of record CM057455.1, on the reverse strand, counting down.
AACAACTTAAGAATAATAATAATTTTTCAAAATTCAATAATACCCATCCTAGCCAGGATGGGTTAAAGAGGTACACCTCTGGGGTGCAATACTGCACCTGCCAAACCCACATCCCAAAAGAAGGTTCTGAGATGGGAGGTAGGGAGGGAGGTCAGAATACAGCAAGACTCCATTAGAAGAAACAACATTACTATGGTGAGTAATTTTTCTTCAAACAACATGAAGTCTTGCTGTATTCTGACAATATGCAGACTACCAAGCAGTACCCCCTTGGAGGAGGGATCCAAAGAACCTACTTTGGGAAGAGTCTCTGCGGTACTGCTGTGCCAAACCTAGCATCACTTCTGGCTTGAGTATCCAGACAGTAATGCTTGGTAAATGTGTGAACAGTTTTCCAGGTGGCTGCTTTACAGATTTCCAAAAGGGGAATATCCCTAGCTGCTGCCAAAGAGGAAGCTGTACCCCTGGTCAAGTGAGCCCTCAAGCCTGAGGGAGGCTCCTTGCCCAATTTTGTGTAATAGAACTGAATGCAAGAGACAATCCACCTGGCTATTGTTCTCTTGGTGGCAGGTTTACCCTTTCTCATTTCTCCATAAGTGAGAAACAACTGAGAGCAGCCATTTCTATGGGCCTTAGTATGATCCATATAATAGCTTAATGCCCTTTTTATATCCAGACTGTGCAGCCTTCTCTCACCTGAAGAAGAATGGTCAGTGAAAAACACTGGCAGGGACATGGACTGGTTAAGGTGAAAATCTGAAACCACTTTAGGAAGAAATTTTCTATTTGTCCTGAGGACCACCTTATCCTTGTGAAAGGCAATAAAGTCAGGTTCTACTGACAGGGCCTGTAACTCACTGATCCTCCTGGCAGAAGTAATGGCTACCAGGAAGACAGTCTTCCAAGTCAAATACTCTAGTTCAGCTTAAGACAAGGGTTTGAAGGGGGGCTGCATGAGTTGTGCAATACAGATATTCTGATCTCAAGCAGGAGTTGGTTCCCTAAAGGGAGGGTTGAGATGTACCAGACCTTTGAAGAATTTACTAAAGACAGGGTGAGACTTAAGGGAAGAGCCCTTCCCTGCAGAAAGAAAAGCAGGCACAGCTGCTAGGTGAACCTTAAGAGTGGAAGGCCTAAGGCTTAAGCCATTCAAGTGGACCAAATAGTCCAGAGTTGTGGATATGCCAGTGGAATCTGGCTGTACATTCCTCTGAGAGCACCAAATGCTGAATCTCTTCCACTCAGAATTATAAGTTTTTTGGTGGAAGGCTTCCTAGAAACCTTCAGAACATCCAGAACTCCTTGTGAGAGATGCAATCCTGCATACTCTAACTCTTCAAGAGCCAGGCTTTGAGTCTGAGAGACTGGAGATTGGGGTAAAAAAATCCTCCCCTGAGAGAAGGGCAGGAGGTCGTGCCTCCTGGGAAGGCAGAGAGGAATTGTCACTGCCAGGGACAGCAACAGGGGATACCAAGGTTGTCTGGCCTAATCTGGTGCCACCAATATCATTGTACAGGACTGAGACCTGATTTTTATCAGTACTCTAAATATCAAAGGAAAAGGAGGAAAGGTGTATAGAAACAATCCAACAGGAGAGCATCCTGAGGTACACACCCCAGGATTGGGAGTCTGCAGCAGAACAGAGGAAGCTGATGATTGTCTGGGACTGCAAAGAGATCTATCTCTGGAGTTCCCCATCTCCTGAAAATGATGTGAAGAACTTGGTAATTCAGGGACCACTCGTGGTGACCCTGAGAAATCCTGCTGAGAGCATCTGCCAGCACATTGTCCTTCTCTGGAAGATGCACTGCTATCAGGGAGGTCTGGAGAGAGTAAGCCAATGACCATACCTTCATGGCTTCTGTGCACAAGGCCGTGGACCGAGTGCCCCATTGCTTGTTTATGTACCACATAGTGGTGGTGTTGTCTGTCCTGACTTGCACCACTTTCCCCTGAATCAATTCTGAGAATGCTTGAAGGGCTAGAAACACAGCCCCGAGTTCCAGAAGGTTGACGTGAAGAAGAGATTCCGGCTGTGACCATGTGCCTTGAGCAGTGAGGTTCCCTAAATGAGCTCCCTAACCCAGAAGGGATGCATCTGTTGTGAGAACAACAGAGAGTGCCTGGTGAAAGAAAGGGACTCCTTGTCTGAGATTGTCGTCCTCCAATCACCATCGGAGAACCTGAACAAAAGTCTGAGTTACTGGAATTAATTTGGTAAGGGGGTCCTATTTCTGAGATCAGAAGGACCTGAGGTGAAACTGAATGTCCCTCATTTGGAACCTGGCTCCTTGGACCACTGCAGTGGAAGCTACCATGTGGCCTAGAAGCTGGAGAAAATGCCTGGCTGGATGAGACACTCGAGGTCTGAAAGAGGCTGCCAGGTCTGTGAGAGCCTTCACCCTTGGAAGAGGGAGAGAAGATTTTGCTTGGATGGTATCCAGCTCTACCCCTATGAAGGTGAGAAGCTGGACTGGCTCCAGCACTGACTTGGAAAAATTGAGAAGAAACTCTAGGGAACCCAGAAGCCTCTGGGTAACAGTCAGAGCTGACTTCACTTGGTCTGAAGACTGGCCTACAATGAGCCAGTCATCTAGACAAGGAAACACAGAGATGCCCTGCCTTCTGAGGAAGGCTACAACCACTACTAGGCATTTTCTAAAAACTCTAAAAACTCTGGGAGCGGATGTCAGGCCAAAGGGCATTGCTCTGAACTGATAATGACCTGAGGGCAACTTGAACCTGAGGTACTTTTTGTGGGAGCATCTGATTGGAATGTAAAAATAGGCATCCTTGAGGTCCAGAGAGGCTAGCCAGTCCCCTGGCCTCAGAGAAGGAAGAATGATTCCCAGAGTCACCATTTTGAATTTTGGTTTTGTAAGATGTTTGTTCAGATATCGTAGGTCTAGAATGGGTCGCCACTCCCCTGTCTTTTTTGGGGGTAAGGAAGTACCTTGAGTACAACCCTTTCCCTCTGTGTAATAGAGGAACTTGCTCCACAGCTTCTAGAAGCAACAAGGAGGAAACATCTGCCTCTAAAGCAGCTGTTTCCAGAGGTGTAGCAGGCTTGAAGGATCTTGCTCTTATTTTGGGAAATTTCTTGAAACTGAGAGCAAGTCCCTGGCTTACCACTTCCAGGACCCATTTGTCTGAAGTAACAGACGTCCATGCCTGGAAGAAGTAAGCCAGCCTGCCCCCTACTGAAATGGAGGAGGCAACCTGAGCTGACATATCAGGGTGTCTGCTTGGCAGAAGTCTTAGGCTGGGAGGTGGATGCAGCCCTGCCCATCCCTCTTCTGCCTCTCCCTCTAAAGAAACCCCTCTGCTGGAAAGCAGAAGAGGCCTGGGCTTGGTAAAAAGGCCTGTGAAAAGGCCTACCCCTGCCAGCCCTAGACTGCTGCTTCTGAGAAGTAGCTTGCTTTTCCTTGGCCACTGCACTCCTGTAGGTGGTCCTGTATTCATCCATCTTTTTCATATACATCTCTGTCTGCTCCCCAAACAGAGAGTTTTGTGTAGCAGGGAAATCCACGGCCTTAGCCTGGGTATCCTGAGAAAGGCTAGTTCATCTGAGCCAAGCAAATCTCCTTAAGGAAACAGATGTAGCCATGACTCTTGATGATACATCATTTGAGTCCACAGCAGCATGAAACTGAACCTTGGATGCCTCAGTCCCATCTGCAGCCACCTGTTCCAGCTCCTTGGCCAGCTGGGGTGGGGCATTCTTTGCTGGTTCCAGAACTGTATCCCACCTAGATTTCTGCTACCTAGCCACATAGGCCATATAGGAGGAGGATGCTAAATACTGTTTTTTTGCCATAGCATCCAGCTTCCTGGAATCATTATCTTGGGGGGGGGGTGAAGCCAAGGGAATATTAACCTTGTCACAGGCTGCAGCCTACACAACCCCAACATGACTGCAATGGTTGTAGAGGAATTCCATTCCAGAACCTGACAACATATACCTCCTGTCCATCTTTTTGTCCACAGGAGGTACAGAAGTGGGGACCTGAAGAATTTTTTGTGTCTGTTTCCCCAGAGATTTGTGCAGGGAAATTGACAGTCTTTTTGGCTCTGGGACATCCATCATCTCCACAAAGTCAGGTTCTTCTTCCTCTTCAGAAGCTACCACAATTGGAAGCTGAAGAGTCTCTGCCACTTTCTTGTAAAACAAAAAGTGGGAAGGGGACTCAGAAAGCCTGTGAGGAGAAACTGAGGTAGGCCTCTCTGGGGAGATTCTTCATCTTCTTCTTCTCCTTCTCCTCCTCCCCACTCCAATTCGTAAAAGGCCTCTGGATCATATTCGGAAAGAATCTGAACCAACTCAACCGACTGCCTTGTAGAGGTCATCGGTTCAGTCGGATTGGGTAGAAACGATTGGACTATACTGATCGCTTTCACAATTTCCTCTGCGGTTGGGATCTGCGGGTTCGGATCCGAACCAGCCAATTTCCTTTTTCTTTTAGTCGGAACTGATCCCTTGGAATCAGCTTTCCTTTTGCCCAAAGAGGTATCACCTGGGTCAGCAGGCAGCTCCTCAGGTTCGGTCAGACCCAAACTGGGCTGGCCATCCAGATCAGCGGATTTCTCTGCTGCTTTTTCCTTCAGTGATTTAAACACTTATTCAGCGTGGTTTTAGGAAAATTTGCACAAATTTGGCAGTCTGTTTTAAGGTGGTCAAACCCTAGACAATAAACACAGACGGGGTGGGGATCAGCTTTAGCAAAAGCCTCCCCACACTCCGCGCAGTGTTGAAACCCAGTGGGCCCAGTTTTCTTTTTGGGTTACTCAGACATTGTGCTTTTTTCTTATCAAGTTACCCTAAAAGACATTCAAGCCAGGTAACAACAAAATCTTTCGGTCACCAACCAGATTAAGGGTTGTAGAAAAAAACAGAAAAAGTCTTGTTTTTTTGAGACCAAAAGATATCAGAACCACAAGAAAGAGAAACTTTTAGAAATACACAAAAATGTTTTGGTTCTACACTGGACCGACCAATGAGGAACCGAAATAAAACAATGTCTACCACTGTCAACTAACTACCTGTACCATAGACAGAGATTTGATGACCTAAAAAACGAAACGGTTGACAAAACCGACCAATTTTTTTTTACTACCGAACCGAAGCAGAGAGGACAAATCTCTGGTGTGTCTTCACGATTAGGTGGAGTAAAGAATCTGACAGTTACATTAGAATGTACTAGGGACAGATGGCCTGGTGGCTCTGAGGGTTGAGGCACTGGACACCACACTTCGTGCCACGCTAGCGATCCCGGTTCAGATGCGAGCTGGGGCCACCAGGGGTTGGCAGGGGTGGGATTGGATTGAGTGTCCGGAGGACTGCTTTCCTATCCCGGGGAGGGATCCAGGGAGCCACCACTTCTGTAGCAGCCCCTGGTGATGACTGGGTGCACTACTAGAGCAGTGCCACAAGGTGGGTGGAGTGCGGCAGACGTCAGCATGCTGTGTCCTGATGTCACTGCATGCCTGCAGTCCATAGGGAAGAAAATCAGAGGAAACAACAGGTACAGGTTGGGCAGCATGATCTTCTGACCTCCTCGGCCTGACCCGAATGGTGCCTCCTCAGCTGGATCCTCTCTGGGCGAGTTGAGCTATGGGTTGCTCCTCGCTGCCCTGCCATGGGGGGTAATCCGTGGCAGTTAGGAGGAGGTGGCCTGATCTCGGGTTAGGGGCCCGGGGGTCGGGATGACTTGCTGACTGTGCTTAGGTAGGAGAGAAAATATATAGGGAAAAAAAAAAGAATGTACCAGGGACAGAGGTTTGAAAACCGAGCTCGAGCTCAACGTTCTATGCTTTGCATAGAATTGAACCCTTAACTCTCCAGGGCAGTTTATGTGCTGGGGCTAACTGCATATTGTCAGAATATAGCAAGACTTCATGTTGTTTGAAGGAAAGGTTTGATAACAGGTATATTAAAAATTAAAAAATGAGCTACACTCAACTCATATCAGACCTGTTTTATTTTTTTTTCCTATTAATTCTTCAATATATTGAAGTATCTGGTGTTGGAACTGACACTGCTCAGAGATATGTTTGTATTTAACAGGACATGCCTGCTCCAGTTCTTTTTTTGTTTTTACATAGATACATAGACACTGTCGGCAGATAAGGGCCTATGGCCCACCCAGTCTACCCATTTGAGCTTGTAAGTTCCCTTTATGTTTTTCTAGAAGTCTGTTGCCCCTTACCCCTGACCTCCAGAATTCTCTTATGTCTATCTCACTCATTCTTAAATCCTGTGATTGTTTCAACCCCCATGACTTCCTCTGGCCGGGTGTTCCAGTTGTCCACCACCCATTCTGTGTAGAAATTCTTCCTCATGTTTCCTCTGAATCACACTCCCCTCCAACTTTATCCCATGCTCTCTAGTCCTGGAACATCTTTTTCACTGGAAAATAGTGTATTCCTGCACCCTGTTCCTCTCTGTAAGGTACAGGTACTTGTATGTCTTTATCATATCCTCTCCCTCCCTCCTCTCCTCCAGGGAGTACATTTTCAAGTCCTTCAGCCTGTCCTCATAGGACTTGTGATGCAACCCATGCACCATCTTTGTTGCCCTCCTCTGAACCTTCTCTACCCTGTCTATGTCCTTACATAGGTATGGTCTCCAGAACTGTACACTGTACTCCAGGTGGAGCCTCATTAGTGTCTTGTATAGTGGAATTATGACCTCCCCTTTTCCTGCTGGTGATGCCTCTGCCTATGCATCCCAGTATCCTATTTGCTTTATCTGCTGCCTTGTTGCACTGTTTCCCTACCTTAATATCATCAGAGATAATAACCCTGAGGTCCCTTTCCTGCTTGGTGCATGCTATATCCTCACCCCCCCCCCCCAACTGATATGTTGTTCCAGGGTTTTTGTGCCCCATATGCATTATCTTACGCTTCTTTGCGTTAAATTTCAACTGCCAAACCCTTGACCATTCTTCAAGCTTCTGCAGGTCCCTCCTCATTCTGTGTACACCCTCTGGTGTGTCCACTCTGTTACAGAGCTTTGTGTCATCAGTGAACAGGGAAATTCTGCCTTCTAGGTTCTGCGCAATGTTACTGATGAAGACGTTGAATAGGACAAGTCCAAGCACTGATCCCTGTGATACCCCACTGGTCACTCTTCCCTCTGTGGAGTGACAGCCATTTACCACCACCCTCTGTGTCCTGCCGCCCAGCCAGTTATACTAACATACTAAAATGCCAGCAGAATAGGCCTAACGGTCTTTCGAGTCTGCTCGATTGGTCAGCCCCCACCCTGGGTGCTGACCTTGCTGCCCCCCTCGCTTTCTCTGGCTTCTCCCTTCCCAGTTCCGGATATTCTTGCTACATTGGATTTTGCTTCCAGAACCTTCCTGTACCTGTCCCAGCCCTCTTGAACCCCTCCACTGTCTCTGCCTCCACCAGCCCCTAGGTAGTGCATTCCATGGCTCCACCACCCTCCCAGTGAAGTAGCACCTCCTCCTTTCTCCCTGAATCTTCCCCTTCCAGCTTCCACCCATGCCCTCTAGTGGCCCCCTCCTCCTTCCTTCAAGCACCCTGACTGTTCCTCCCCTATTTACCCTCTTCATGTACTTAAAGACCTCTATCATGTCCCCGGTCTCCTCTCTTCCAATGTGTACATATTTAGCTCTTTGAGCCTCTCCTCCATAGGTCCTGTCCCCCAAGCCCCAAATCATTTGGTTGCCCTCCTCTGGACCCTCTCCAGGGGTTTAATGTCCCTCTTTAAGTGTGGCCTCCAAACTGCACACAGTACTCAAGGTGTGGCCTCACCAAGCAGTTATACAGAGGAGCAACACTTCCTCCTTCTGGAGGTTATCCCCTAGCGATGCATCCCAGCATCCTGTTGGCCTTGGCTGCTGCCCTCCTACAAGTCTCCGAGTTGTTCATTTTGACATCCACCACCACCCCAGGTCCCTCTCAGCCATCGAGATTTGTAGCATTCTCCAGGGTGCACTTGGCCCGGGTTTCTGCCCCAGGTGGAGTACTTGCATTTCCTGCATTGAACCTCAGCTTCCACTTTCTAGACCATCTTTCCAGAGCCTCCAGGTCCCCCTGTAGGGCCACCCTCCCCTCTTCCCCATCCACCACCACCTCCAGTTTTGAGTCATCTGCAAAGAGACTCATCTCACTCCTGATTCCTGTCCTTATGTCAGAGACGTAGGAGTTGAACAGGAGGGGACCAAGGACTGATCCCTGTGGGACCCCACTAATGACCCTCTTTGGGGATGAGACTATCCGCCACTCCGACCCTCTGGGTCCGGTCATGGAGCCAATTGCCTATCCATCTGATCATCTGGTTCCCCAACCCCATTTCTCCCAGCTTATCCAACAGGCCCATGTGAGGAACAGAGTGAAATGCCTTGCTGAAGTCTAGAAAGAGGACGTCCACTGGTCTACCAAGGTCAAAGGCACTCTTTACCCAGTCATAGAACTCCACAAGGTTTGTCTGACACGATTTCCCCGAGACAAATCCATGCTATCGTCTAGGCACCCTGACTTTTCCAGGTCCCCCCCAGCCTCTCCTTGACAATGCCCTCCATCACCTTGCCCACCACCGATGTCAGGCTGACAGGCCTGTAGTTCTCTGCCACCTCCCTTGATCCCCCCTTGTGGATAGGCACTATATGTGCCACCTTCCAGTCCTGGGGCACCCACCCTGTCCTCAGAGAGATGGTGAAAGTCTCGGCTAGGGGTTTCGCAGGAGATCTGAAGTTCCTTCAGCACTCTGGGATGTAATTTATCCGCCCCGTGCTTTCTCCGTCTTAAGGGAGCTGAGGCTTCCTCACCTCTCTGCTGTGATTTCCACTTCCAGTACTCTTTCTCCTGCTTAGCCCTCCCTCCTCCTGCCAGTGATGCCTCCCCCTCTCCCCAGACCCGCCGATCGGTAAGGGTCCCCTCCTCAGTATCTCTGTCTCCTCCCATGTATGATGCAGCACCCCCATTTTCCTTGGTGGAAACTGAGATGAAGTACTCATTTAGTACCTCAGCCTGCTCCCCCGGGTCTTGTGCCCATCTCTCCCCTGATTTAATCCTGCTAATCTGCCCCTTCACCCTTCGTTTTTCCCCAATGTATCTAAAGAACCCCTTGTTCCCTCTCCTGATTTCCCTGGCCAGGTTCTGCTCCTTCTTTGCCTTTAGCCGCCTCACCACCCTAGTGGCCCTTCTAGCAATCAGCTCATACTCCCTCGATCCCTTTCACTCCTTGAGCACTTGAATTGCCTATAGGCTGCCTTCTTTCCTACCACCTCCTGGACCTCCCTGGTCCACCAGCAGGAGTTTTCGGGCCCACCGCATTTCGTCTTACTCTTGCACAGGTGCTGGTAGCATCTTGCACCCCTCTCCTGATGATTTCCCACCTACTATCAGCGTCCATGTCTGACCCAATCCCATCCAAATGCTCCTTAAGCATCCTTCCCATTTCCTTAAAATCCATTCCCCTGAAGTCAGTTACCTCCATCTTTGTGCAGCTTTCTAGCCCTCCTAGGTCCAGGCAGAACCAGACCGTGGCATGGTCACTCCCCGCCAACGGGTCCCTTACCTCCAGGCCCCTAATCTGGTCACTGTCTGCCAGGACCACATCCAGTACCCGTGCCTCCCTGGTCGGTTCCCCCACCTGCTGAGTTAGGAACGTGTCTTGAAAGACATCCAACAACCTCTGTTCCCTGGTCACAGAAGATGTCATAGTCTCCCAGTCTGTTCCTGGCATGTTTAAGTCCCCCAAAACCACCACCATTCCTCTGCCACCAGACTCTCCTCCAGCTCCTCCGCCAGGGCAGGGGGTCTATACACCACTCCTATTTTAACCTCTTGCCCCCTTGTTAATCAAGGTGACCCAAATTGCTCCACCTCTGTTCCCTCCGCCTCTTCTACTCCCCTATGCTAATGCAGTTTTTGACTATCATTGCTACCCCTCCTCCCCTTCCCTCCCCCCTGTCCTTCCTGAACATAGTGTAACCCTCCAGGTTCAGGTCCCAGTCGTGTCCTGCAGTGGCCCAGGTCTCAGTGACTGCTGCCACATCTACTGCTCCCTCAGTTAGCATTGCCTGGAGCTCAGGCATTTTATTTCCCAAGCTCCTGGCATTTAGCAGGACTACCTTCCACCCTTTCCCTATACTTCCATTTCCCCCTGCTCGTGTTCCCATGGGGATTCTGTTTTCCCCTGGTCTGCACTTTACCAGTCAGCCTTTTCCCGCAATCCTCCAGCTCCCCAGGGGGGTGGAGACAGAGTCCCTCCTTTATCGGCACCCCCTTGACAGCCTTTTCTCCCATCCCTCCCCCCTTCACAAGTTTAAACCCCACTTTTCACCAATGAACCTCTCTATTTTCAACTTAAGGATTCCCCTCCCCTCCAAATTGAGATGGAGTCTATCTCTAGCATACAGCTCCTTACCCTCCCAGGTCTCCCCCCAATTATCCATCCACCACACTACTGTCCTGCCCATTCCCATATTCGCCAGTCTGGCACAGTGTCAAAGGCCTTGCTGAAGTCCAGATAGACCACATCCACTGCCTTCCTCTGATCCACTTCCCCCTGTCACTCAGTCGAAAAATTCAATGAGGTTGGTCTGGCATGACCTCCCCCTGGTGAAACCATGCTGCCTTGGGTCCTGTAGTCCATTGGCAACCAGGGGTTCCACCAACCTCTCCTTCAATAGTGCTTCCATGATCTTCCCCACTACCAAGCTCAGGCTGACTGATCTGTAGTTCCTCACTTCCTCTTTGTTTCCACTTTTGTATAAGGGGACTACATCTGCTGTCTTCCTTTGGATACCTCCCCTGTTTCCAGTGATTGGCTAAACAGAATTGCCAGAGGTTCAGCCACCACCTCTCTTAGTTCCTTTAGGACCCTGGGGTGCACCCCATCTGGCCCCCATTGCTTTATTGACTCTTATTCCTTTCAATTCCTTTAGGACCCTTTCCTGTGTAAAGGGACTTGTGTCCATTTCCGCGCCATTCCCACCCCTTGTACTCTCTTCAGGCCCATTACCCTCTTGTTCCTCAGTAAAGACTGAGCAGAAATATCTGTTCAGTATGTCAGCTTTACTGTTGTCATCCTCCACGTGGCCCCTGTCCTGCCTCTTCAGCCTCACTATCCCTCCCGTTGCTCTTCTTTTTTCACTTATGTACCCGTAAAAGGTTTTGTCCCCTCTACCCATTGATTTTGCAATGCACTCTTCTGTCTGAGCTTTGGCTTCCCTTACTGACCTCCTTGCCTCCCTTTGTTTCTCCTGGTATGTCTCCCTATCCTCTTCTGCCTACAACTTTTTGTACTGCCTGAATGCGATCTTTTTGGCTTTCACTTTCTCCGCTAACCCCTTGGAAAACCATAATGGCCTCCTCTTCTTTTTCCCCTTGCTAACCTGCTTAATGCATAATTCTGTTGCTCTTGTAATCCCTACTTTAAATACTGCCCAATGTTCCTCCACCCAGTTCCCTCCCCATTCCCATTAGTGCCTCTTTCAAGCATCTCCCCATTTTCCCAAAGTCTGCCCTCCTAAAATCCAGGATACGTGCTTTTGTGCAGTTTGGTTCTGCTCCTTCTGTGATTTCAAACCACAGTGACCAATGGTTACTGTTCCCCAGGTGCTCCCCCCACTGTTACCCCATCACACTGTCCCTGTATGTGAGCACAAGGTCCTGTATTGCCTTCTGCCGAGTTGGTTCCATGATCTGTTGCTTAGGGAAGACACCTTGAAGGAAGTCCACAATAAATCTGCTCCTGGGTGATGCTGCTGCTGCTGCTGGGAGGTTCCAGTCCACATCTGGAATACTGACGTCTCCAACCAGCACCACCTCCCTCTTGTCTGCCATCCTTTGGATGTCTAGCATCAACTCCCTGTTTCTTCCTCCTAGGCTGGTGGTCTGTAGACCACCCCTCTGCGGATGGCTGACCCCATTTTCCTTTCCAGCTTAACTCACAGTAACTCTCCCCCATTTTGTTCATCCTGGATCTCTGTGTTCTTTATGCCATCTTTCACATAAAGTGCCATTCCTCCTCTCTTCCTGCCTGCCCTGTCTCTTCTGAATATGTTATAGCCAGGTATGGCCATCTCCCAGTTGTGGTTATCATTACACCCGGTCTCTGTGATGGCCACAATGTCCAGGTCCAACTACACCATGGCAGCCTTCAGATACCTCCATCTTGTTGCTAAGGCTCCTGGCATTGGCACACATGGCTTTCCATGATGTGAACTCCCTGGACTGTTTAGCTGCTCTACTCAAGCCCCTTCCCTGGTTGTCCTTTATCCCTGGTTCTCCCTGCTATCTGCCTTTCTGTTGAATTTTGCCCCATTTCTGCCTACCCACCCCTTGGGTGCTTATCTCCATCTTTTTTTTTTGTTTTGTTTTGTTTTGTTTTGTTTATTCTTTGGTGACCAGGTAAGGCTCAGTAGGCATACGTGCCCATTTTCAGGGGTTACCTGGGAGCACTGGAAGCACTGGGGAGGTCAAGTGACTTGCTCAGAGTCACAAAGCATGCAAGTAGGGGTTGTGGGAATTAAACCCAGGACTGCTGGATGTCCCAAGCTCATTCACAACTCATTACTCTAACTTCTGGGCTATACTGCCAGCAAAATGGTGAAGGTTTAAAACAGGCCCTTTTTGATGAAGGTTTAAAACAGGGATGTAATATGCAAGGATCTCAGGGTTCAATTATGCTTTTTTTTTTTTAGAAGAGGCCTTACCACAGCCATCTTCAAAGCTATTAGAAAATCCCCTCTTCCAAGGAGCACCTGACAGTCCCCAAGAAAACCAGACTGAAAGCCTCATGCCAATCTACCAACAGTCAGGTGGGACTTGGATCCAGTTCACAGCAGGTTGGCACAACTCAGAGATCACCCTGAGGACTTTTTCCATCTTAGGTGGCCAAAATGTACTCTAAAGTTCCTCAGATCCTTCACTCAACAGAGACTGAACCATGCCAGGCCATAATAACCCACTTGATGGGATCAATGATGTGATAGAGGGCACCCTGTCAAGGAAAAACTGGCCACACGTTTCACATTTCTCTTTCATAAAGACTCTCTCAGAATTTAGGTAGCCAGGATGTAAAAGCCTGTCAACAGTACTGAAGAGCTGAGCTGGCTGGTTTCTCCCTGCAACAATCACCCCTCTCAAAATCCCAGCCTTTTTAAGGGTGATTACACTCTGGTACTCATGGTAATGAGCCTTCAGAGTCAATTTGTTATCCTCAGACCGGGGATATCCTCCAAGAACACTCCAACCTCTGTTCCTTGATCTTCAGCCCCCAGAACTCAATGGTGAACCATGGTGCGCTCTAGTGGGGGACCCAGAGACATACATGGTAAATTGCAAGGGAGTCAAGTGCGGCTGAGAACGACTGATTGTAACCCTCTACAGCCTTCTCATCTCCCTCTACACAAGCCTGTGCTATATCCAAGATGTCCAGCATTGCCATGAGCATTATTCGCCTCAAGGGCACTTTTATGGCAGCACCTGAACATCTCCACAGAAGGTGGATTAACACGGAGGGCCCTACAGTGAAACCACACTATGTGAGGATCTGACCAAATAACTGTATCAATCCTGACATCAGTTATGTCATGTCCCAGTGCGAAAACCAGGTCCAAGGCATAGTCATCATGATGAGTAGTGGGACATATCCACCTGTGTAAGGCCCAGTGATGTCATCAGCTGGAGCAACTGTTGTCCAATCTGCAAGGCTCCATGGTCAACTCAAGCATTAAAATATCATAGTACTAATAGACTGGGGTCATCCACTACTAGGTCCACCACAAAGTCATCCAATTTCTGCAGGAATATACTTTCATGCCCCGGAGGCCAGCACACAAGAGGAACCCTGCTACTTGCACCCACTTCCTCACTGGCAGCCATGCATTCAGTGGTGTTCTGCACTGGGAACACAGTGAGGATCACTGCACACCTAAAACAGAAAGCCACACCACTACCGCTGTGCTCCTTTCTTGAGCTGTGTATCACTGAATAGCCATCCAAATGGCTGTCTCCAGCACTGGTCCAGAATTATCCCCCATGAGGTTCCAAAGCAAACAGTTACCATGTGACAGTGTTAGGGAAAGGTGCTCTGGGGGGCTAACCCTGCTAAAACTTATCAAGCACTCCCAGGATTAGCCACGCAGCTGTTCACACCAATATACCAAACTCAGAAGCAGACTTCAGTAACATAGCATTTTATTGCCTAAAGGCTATAAACATGAAAATGTCCAAGTTGGACCCATTTACCAAGTGAGAACAATAGCCCCAGCACTTCGCCAATAAAGGCTTTGTTAGGGTGCCCCCCTGACAAAGCCTTTACTATTATAGGCAAAGTGCCAAGGCTATTGTTCCCACTTGGTGACTGGGTCCAACTCGGACATTTTCATGTTTTTAGCCTTTTGGCAATAAAATGCTTCATTACTGAAGTCTGCTTCCATGTTTGATATTTTGCTGTGAGCGGTTGCATGGCTAATCCTTGAAGTCTCAAGAGTTATTCCCCAGCCAGGTCTCAGTGATACTAATCAGTTCAGCCAAGGTTTCAGTGATAAAATTTGAGATTACCACTGTTTTGTTTCTCAGTGACCTACTGTAGCATTAAACAAAACTGCCCATGAGGGTAGAGAAGGGGTGGCTGGCCCCATGGCTACCATACTCTTAACAACCCTGTGGATGGGCACCAAGGGGAGAGAGCCCCTTTCCTGGCCCCCAGTTCTTCAAGGGTATATACTGCATCTGATTACTTCAATATGCCCCAGTTCCCTAGTGTTCCTGTTCAAAGCCTTGGTGTGTTTTTCTGAACTACTTTGTAAAACCTTCAACTCCCTGCAGCAGTAGAGTTCCTCCACAGGGAGAGCGAGTTACATGAATTGATGCAACAACCATAACAGTCCTGAAGAATAAGAACAAACACTGTTGGGTAAGACAACACAGCTTAACAGGCTCTAACTAAGGCCCAAAGCATAAGAAAAAATTACTCACCTTAGTAATGTTGTTTCTTCTAATGGAGTCTTGCTATATTATAGACATTAGCAGTTTGTTCCAGCTCTAGAACTGTCCCGGAGTGAAATGGTTAAAAGCATTCCAAAATAGAATTTTGGCACGAGAGCAGCTCTATTTGTGTCATTTCAAACTTGAACTGTCAGATCTTTACGAGCCAAACTCACTAAGGTCTGTGTGGAAGCTGTAACCTACACTAGCCAAATGGCTACCTAAATAATAACAACCATTGATGGTCCCAACACCCAAGACTCAAGTCAGGGGACCAGAAATACTAACACCATTCTAATAATATGAAAATGGAACATAAGTATAATAAAACACACACACGTACACACACACACACCCCAAAGTCCCAAAGGGGACAAAATGCTAACAGGACATAAGTGGTGCCCACACTAGTTGCCCGCACTCCACCAAGTAGAGGTTCTGAGAGGGGCAGGTTGGGGGGGAGGTCTATAATATAGCAAGACTCCATTAGAAGAAACAACATTACTAAGATGAGTAATTTTTTCTTCAAACAACATGAAGTCTTGCTATATTATAGACATTAGCAGAATACACAGCAGTACCTCCATGGAGGAGGGGCAGAACCTACTTAGGGAATAGGCTCTGAAGAACAGCTGTGCCAAAGCGAGCATCTCTCCTGGCCTGGACATCCAGGGAGTAATGCTTGGTAAAAGTGTGTACCGTTTTCCAAGTAGCAGCCTGGCAAATCTCTAATAAAGGGATATCTCTGGCAGCAGCTAGAGACGCAGCTGTACCCCTGGTAGAATGAGCCCTCAAACCGGGGGGGAGCGCTCTACCCACTTTCTGATAACAAAATTGGATACAAGAGACAATCCACCTGGCTATTGATCTCTTAGTGGCAGGTTTGCCTTTCCCAGCTTCACCATAGGTAAGGAAAAGTTGGAGGGATTCAAACCTGTGACCTTTGGTACGCTCTATATAATAACTAAGAGCTCTCTTAACATCCAGGCTGTGCAACCTTCTCTCACCCGAAGAGGAGTGATCAGTGAAAAATACTGGAAGGGAGATAGATTGATTAAGATGGAAATCTGAAACCACCTTAGGCAAAAACTTCTTATTAGTCCTAAGGACTACCTTATCCCTGTGGAAAGAAATAAAGTCAGTCTCCACTGACAAGGCTTGCAATTCACTTATGTCTGGCAGAAGTGATAGCCACTAGAAAAACAGTTTTCCAAGTTAGGTACTTAAGCTCTGCAGAAGACAGAGGTTCAAAAGGGGGTTGCATTAACTGGGCAATGCAAACATTAAGGTCCCAAGCAGGGGCCGGTTCCCGAAAGGGAGGATTAGTATGGAGTAATCCCTTAAAAAACTTGGAAAACACAGGATGAGAGGAAAGAGGGGATGACTTTCCTGCTGACACAAAAGCAGACACAGCTGCCAAATGAACTCTCAGGGTAGCTGGTCTGAGACCCAAGGAATTAAGATGTACCATGTAATCTAACAAAATGGGCAATTCAGCAGATTCTGGGGAAATATTTTTCCCAGCACACCAAATTGAAAACCTTTTCCATTTAGAACTATAAGTAGCCCTAGTGGAAGGCTTTCTGGAAGCCTTTAGGATCTCAAGAACACCCTGAGAGAGGTGTAAATCAGCAAACTCTAACTCCTCAAGAGCCAGGCCTTGAGGTTGAGGGATTTGAGGTCCGGATACCAAACCCTACCCTGGGCACAAGTCAACAGATTGTGATTCCTGGGGAGGCACAGGGGAAGATGGAATGTCAGAGACAGAAGGAGTGGGTACCAGGGCTGCCTGGCCCAATCCGGGGCAATCAGAATCACCCTGCAAGGCTGAGATCTGATTTTGACTAGTACTTTGAATAGGAGAGGAAAGGGGGGGAAAGCATAGAGGAACTTCCCCTCCCAATCCAGAAGAAGGGCATCCAGGGGAACTGAGCCCAGCACTGGAGGCCTGAAACAGAACAGAGGAAGTTTGTGATTGTCTGGGGCTGCAAAAAGATCTATCTGAGGGATGCCCCACCTGGCAAAATCTATCCCCAGCACTTGAGGGTCCAGGGACCATTCGTGATGGCCCTGGGAAATCCTGCTGAGGGCATCCGCTAGGACATTGTCCTTCCCTGGAAGATGAACTGCTATGAGGGAAGTGTTCAGGAATAGGCCAGAGACCAACTTCATTGCCTCGGTGCACAAGGCCAAGACCGAGTGCCCCCTGTTTGTTGATGTACCACATTGTGGTGTTGTCTGTTCTGACTTGTATCACCTTGTCGTGGACAGATGCAGAAAAAGCTTGAAGAGCTAAAAAGACAGCTCTGAGTTCCAGCAAATTGATGTGGAGCAGAGATTCCTGGGGGGACCAAACTCCCTGAGTGGAAAGGTCGCCCATGTGGGCTCCCCAACCCAGAAGGGAAGCATCTGTAGTGAGAGTCAAGTCGTGAGAAGGGGAAATGAAGGGGACGCCCGCTCTTAAATTGCTCTGATCCTGCCACCACTGGAGAGCTAGGATCAAGGTTCGAGTCACTGGGACCAACTTGGAAAGGGGGTCTCTTCTCTGAGACCAAAAGGTTCTCAAGTGAACTGAATGTCTCTCATCTGAAATCTGGCTCCCTGCACAACAGCTGTGGATGCAGCCATGTGCCCCAGGAGCTGCAGAAAGTGTCTTGCTGGTCGAGAGACCTGCAGAGTGAAGGAAGAGGCCAGAGCCACTAAATTCCTTACCCTTTCTGGGGGAAGAAAGGCTCTGGCTAGCTTTGTGTCCAATTCTGCCCCTATAAAGGTGAGTACCTGGACTGGTTCCAGAACCGACTTTGGTAGGTTTAGCAGAAAACCCAGGGAGGTGAGAAGCTGCTGGGTGACCTGCAGGTGAGATTTTACCTGTTCTGGGGACTGGCCTACAATGAGCCAGTCGTCTAGATAGGGAAAAACAGCAATCCTCTGCCTCCTTAAGTGGGCCACTGCCACTGCTAGACACTTTGTGAATACCCTTGAAGCAGAGGTAAGGCCGAAGGGCATTGCTCTGAACTGGTAATGACCTGAGGGTAGTTTGAATCTGAGGTACTTTCGTTAGGATCTTCTGATTAGGACATGGAAATAGGCATCCTTGAGGTCCAGGGAGGCTAGCCAGTCCCCTGGCCTTAGGGAAGGTAAAATCATTGCCAGAGTTACCATTTTGAACTTTGGTTTCAAAAGATGCTTGTTCAGATATCTGAGATCTAAAATGGGCCGCCATTCTCCTGTCTTTTTTGGGGTAAGGAAGTATCTGGAATACAGACCCCTGCCCTGATGCAGGGGAGGAACCCTTTCTACTGCTCTGAGAGCTAACAGGGATGAGACCTCTGTTTCCAGAGCGAGGGTCTCTGAAGCACTTGCAGGTAGAAAAAGTCTGCTTCTCAACTTGGGAAACTTTTTGAAGCTGAGAACCAGACCCTGGCTTACTACTTCCAGAACCCACTTGTCTGAGGTTAAAGAAGCCCAATTCTGACTGAAGTAAGCCAGCCTGCCCCCCACTGGTACAGGAGAATCGGCCCTGGGCACCCCATCAGGGTGCCTGTTTCGCAGGAGCTTTAGGCTGGGGGGTGGGAGCAGGTCTGCCCACCCCTCATCTGCCCCTGCCTCTGAAGAAGCCCCTCTGAGCATAGGCAGAGGAGGCCTGAGTCTGGTAGAAAGGCCTGTGAAAAGGCCTACCCCTACCCCTGGGGGCATGCCTTTGAGGAGTGGCTTGCCGCTCCTTAGCCTGGGCACTCTTGTAAGTAGTCCTATATTCATCCATCTTCTTCATGTAATTCTCTGTCTGCTCTCCAAACAGAGAATTTCCCACCACAGGAAAATCCATAGCCTTAGTCTGGGTATCCTGTGACAAACTAGTACACCTGAGCCAGGCCAACCTACGAAAAGCTACAGATGTGGCCATGACCCTAGAGGAAACATCATTAACATCCACAGCAGCATGAAACTGAACCTTAGAGGCTTCAATGCCATCAGCAGCCACCTGTTCTAGTTCACTAGTCAGCTGGCCATGGGCCTGCTTGGCCAATTGCATAACAGTATCCCATCTAGATTTCTGATACCTAGCTACATAAGCCATATAATTTGCTTGCCTGAGTCCCAGAGAAGCTGCCATATACTGTTTTTTTGCCGTGGCATCAATCTTCCTGGAATCCTTGTCAGGAGGATGTGAAGCCAAGGGAATATTAGCTTTATCACAGGCAGCAGCCTGAACTACCCCAACATGACTACATTGCTGAGAAAGGAATTCTGTATCAGGGCCTGACAATGTATACCTTCTGTCCATCTTTTATCTACAGGAGGCACAGAATTAGGAGCTTTTAAAATTTTAATTGTTTGTTTCCTAAAGACTTATGTAAAGGAATAGACAATCTCCTAGACTCTGGAATATCCATCATTTCTACAAAATCAGGCTCCTCTTGCTCATCCACAGCCTCTTCTAAAGGAAGCTGGAGGGTTTCAGCAACTTTTATAAAACATAAAATGAGATGGGGACTCAGACAGCATAGGGGAGATTCTAAAGGTCTGTCTGGAGAGATGTCCAGTTCAATGGGCACACCCAGACCTTCCCAGCCACATTCATACTGTTCATAATCCTCCTCCCTCCTCTGGTTCATAAAATTCCTCAATATCATAATCCTGAACCACTGGGACCGGACGAACCGACTTTACCAGATAGTGGTGGTCTGGACGGACCCTGAGACAGTGACTGGACAATCTGTATGCCTTTTGTTATCTCTGCAGCAGTTGGAGAAGGAATTTTGGACTCCAGACCTGCTGATTTTCTTGTTTTCTTTACTGGAATTGGTTCCTCAGAACCAGCTTTTCTTTTGCCCGAGGAAGTCTGGCCCTGGTCAGAGGGCACTCCCTCTGGTTCGGTTGGCACCGAACCGGGCTGGCCATCCGGGTCAGCGGACTTTTTGGCCTCTCGTTCCCTGAGCCTGCCCAATCTTTTTTCCAGGGTGGCTGCAGGGAAATTCTTACATACCTGGCAGTCTGACTGGAGGTGGTCAAACTCAGACAATAAACACATGTGGTGTGGGTCAGCCTTGGCAAAGACTTCCCCACAAACATCACAGTGTTGAAACCCAGTGGGCCAGTTTTCTTTTGAGTTTCTCAGACATAATGCCAGCCTAACCAAAAACTTGCCTTTTAGCGGCAGTGCCAGGCAAGACACCCTTATCAGTTCCTAACCGTGTCACGGGTATTGGAAAAAAACGTAATAAATCCGTTTTTTTTAGAACCGATAAGAACCGGGAACCACACTCTAAAATAGTAACTTTTAGTTTTAAATGAGTTTTAAACCCACTGATCGGTTCAAAACCGAACCGATAACTTACAAGTTCCACACAGACAAAACCTTCATTTACTTACGGTTACCACAGATAGAGCTTGAACCGAACGGTTTTGCGGTTAAAATAAAACTATTCTCGGTTAAATCCAACCGAGAAAACACTTTTTAAACCGAGAAATGAACCGAGCAGAAGGAGAAATCTCCGGAGCGACTGTTCACTGAGGCGGAGTAAAGAATCTGACAGTTCAAGTTTGAAATGACACAGATAGAGCTGCTCTCGTGCCAAAATTCTATTTTGGAATGGTTTTAACCATTTCACTCTGGGGCAGTTCTAGAGCTGGAACAAACTGCTAATGTCTATAATATAGCAAGACTTCATGTTGTTTGATAAGAGAGTCCAAACTCCTCATCTTGGAAGACCCAGGGCTCAGCTGTGGGACTGGGCAAGCTAGTTGTTTAATTATTTCATGCTGCACAGGGCTTCCCACCAGTTAACTGGTATCCCTCTGATGGGGACAATCAAGAGCTAATACTCATGATAACTTGTACTTTAAAAGGTATTTTCTGAGAACCTGGGCCCCAGATACATGAGCCTCAATAGAGTCCCTGCCCCATGGAGTTGTTCTTAGGTTTCTCACCCCCTATCAACCTCCCCAAAGACTACGGTTTAAGTGCCCAGATGTTAATGAAGTTACCAGATGTTTAAATGTCCTTAATAGGAGACAAAGCTTCTCAGTGCCCACAATGCCAAAATCAGAAACAATAAATCAAGGTAGTCACTCACTCCACTCATTTCACAACTGGGACTGCTTTCATTCACTCTGCCTGATCCATTGTAAGACAGCTCATGCTATAAGAGTTACAAAGCATCACAGAGATCATTTAACAGTCTAAGATAGTCAGACTGTCTAACAGCCCAAGATATTCTGCAATTTGAAGACAGAAGTATCTCTCATTTACTCTGTTTCAAACCCCTCTTCTTGCTGATAAGCTTTGGCATCTATTATAGAGCTGTTCTCACTTCCCCCGGTACTGAAGCCCACATGTTGCAAAGTAGTACCCAGTCCCAAGTTGATGTGTGGCTTATCAGCAGCCACAGTGTTAATAATTTGGCCTAAGGTGTCCACTACATAACCACTCACTCCCGCTGATCTCACCAGTAGAGGAGGGAGACCCTTTAAGCTGTTACTCACCAGCACCACCAGATCAGTTGCCAAACTCACACTGACCACCACTACTCTCACCAGGTGAAGGCTGAAACCTCAGTTTAGTCACCCCAAACTCCGATGGGCACTCTGGTCTCTGGTCATCCCTGAAAACAAGATTTTTCAGTTCAAGGACATACCATGTTATCAAAAATCAATCAAAACCAAATCAAATCACTGTGGTCCTCCAACAAACTCTGCACTTGGAGTTGGCTGATGGATTCAACAAGGGGAATACTAGGCAAGGTAGGGCAGAGCACAATTAAGACAACAGCTGCTTCATGTGTGAAGTGGAGAATGGCAAACAATCTTCTGTTCCCCATCACCACCAACACCTGTATCTGTTAAGCTCACTTATACGCTCACATCTACAACTTGTCCCATTATCCACTCCATGATTTGTTTCTGATAAATAATAATCATTTATCTAATCAGATCATCTTTAAAACTCGTTGCCCTGATACAACCTTATTTTGAGTGGAAAGGACTGTTCCTTTACCAAACATCTGGCTACCTTAAAACTCCTGAATCCCAGACATGTTCTTAAAAAAAGTTATTATAACTTATTATACAATTGATGAAATCTATACTTTTGTAAGACTTGCTATTTTTCTACATCTACTGTAGAAATAAAAAAATATATAATAAGAGTAATGCAACAGAGCCTTTATGATAAGGGGCACCAGTAACTCTAATGCTGAACCCTGATTTTTGTTTACTTGTAACTTGGACACCTGTGAATAGGTCAAGATAATTTTTCAGGGTTTGATGATGTGCAGAACCTACAAACCATGAAAATGTCCAATTAATCTGTTCAGTAATTTTTAAACTGCAGTTTTCATGAAATATTTGAAGTGTTAAACATCTCCCATTGCTTTCTGCCTGACTGTACAATCAAAACTTCCATCAGAGTGGCATAAAGGAAGAAAGTGTCTGGAAAGAGGGAGGGGTGACTTGGTGAATGACACGAGCATTAGAGGGACAGAGATGGTCATGGGAAGGAAGGGAGAGGAGGAAAATGAAAAATGGGAAAAGACAGATTGAAGTTGCAGCTTCAAGTCCTGGGTCCGTCCTGTACAATGCAAGCAAGCACAGTAAATGCTGTTGCATTGAGTAATAATCCTTCCTTCCCCAGACTTACTTCCCTTCCATCTTGCAAAGACCCCGGTATCACTCATACTGACATGAGGAAAAAGGAAAGAAAATACTAGATGATGAAAAGGGATAGAAGTGTAAAAGAGAGATTGGGGATAATTATGAAGAACAAGACATAAAGACGAGAAAAAGAGATGGAAAGAGGCAAAGAGATAAAACAAGAGATGAAAATAAAGAATCTGAAATAGGATGAGTTGGAAAGAAATCCACAAATGGAAAAAAGGGAGGGACAGATGGATGGATGAATGGATACAAAGGGCTTGCAAAATAAATAACAAATGGGTCAG
The DNA here is from genome assembly GCA_016271365.2 of Neoceratodus forsteri. Lineage (NCBI taxonomy): Eukaryota > Metazoa > Chordata > Ceratodontiformes > Ceratodontidae > Neoceratodus > Neoceratodus forsteri. Next base: position 1,334,161,508 of record CM057455.1, on the reverse strand, counting down.
TGAGAGACAAAAAAATAGAGAGCCAGGAAGACAAAACTTCAGCCTGTAAAGATAAAGCCCTTCCTCACTGCAAACATGTTCCTTATAATATGAATACTGCTGACCTGCTTATCCACAGCATTGTTACCTGAACCTATACAGCCCTGATATAAAGGAGGCTATCTCCCTTGGTCTCACACTGATGCCAAGGCCTACTGATTCCCCTGAACAACCCTACAGTACCCAAGCCCCACCCCCAGCAAAATGCCCCCCACATTGGACACCTACCCCTGGTGGCACATAGGGAGTGCTATGAGTCTGGCCAACATAGCCATGTCTCTAGGACCACATGTCTGCCTCTCCTTCCTAGGAGTAAAACCTGGAGACTGAAGCACTACCTCAGAGCCACCAGAGGCTTTACAGTAATGTTACTCCTACTGTCTGGCAATGTCCACTCCAACCCAAACCCTGCTGGTAGCTCTGGGTCTGTCATCCACAGTCAAGGACTACTGAACATAGACTCCGCAAATATCAGTAGTCTCTCATTTAACTTGTCCCAGTTCGAAGACTGGGTCTAGTTAGTGCAGCCAGACATTATTTGCCTAACTAAAACTTGACTCAGTCCATACATACCTAATGCCACTTGTCATAGCATGTGGGCATAAACATCAGACAAGGCAAATTTACAGGTTTAAATCACACCGTGGTATGATATTTGTTTTTTTCAAAAGTTCGAAAAATAATAACTGAAAACAAAAAAATTGCAAAGAAAATCACTACTTAACATCAGTAGTTTCTCACATAACACAGTCCTGGATCTTAGTGCTCCTAAGACCCTTCTCATCTGAATTCAACAGCTTGTCTACAGTAATACCTCTCTCCTCCTTTCTCTCAGGGCTGAGCCCCACTGGACTGAACTGAACTGAACTCAGTGAAGAGGTTTTTATAGCTTTTGGTGGGGTCACCTGACTGAGCCCTTTTTTATTTACATGTCTGGACATGTTTCACATCTGAATATGTTGCAAAACCAAGGGGGAGTGTTTTGTTTCAGGGGACTTCCTGGTTCGGTTAAAGGTACAGTGTATATCTCCACAGAAATTGATTCTCTATATCTCTGATCCACAGTGAATGAGCATTTTTATAAAGCATACCACAGTTTTTTGTTTAGCTTCATACAGTAACAGGTTTACAATGTGAATTTATGAAAATACCTTAAGGATTTTGTATAACTGTACTAATCATGGAATGATTAATTTGATATGACTTTTGAATCATTTTTCTTTAAAAAGGCATTATTAACTGTATTCATTCCTGCTATCTAAAATAGCCTTCATGTTTATTTTACACAAAATGCACTTATGCACTTTACACAACACCTCTCCGGGTGTTTGGCATCATTCCAGGGACTGGATGGATGGAAATGAAAAAAGAATGAAAACAGAGTACTAGTAGGAAGTTTAGTAGGGATAGTAATGAGCTACGCTAGGTGGCCAACCTAGGGTAGGGGGGGAAAGAAGAAAAGAAAAGAGAAAAGTGTTGACTGTTGCACAACAGATGTTTTGGTAGCTAGGAAATAATGAGATAGAAAAGTGATTTATCAGTCACAGCTGAGGGTGTTGCCTAACTCCACCACACATCTCCCTCCTCAAGAAAAAAAGAGTTCTCAAAACTATACTGTTTTCTCAAGAACTCCCTCTCAATCATAAATATTCTACCAAAACAGTAGAATGAGGGTTGGTTGAAACATTCTCTCACCCACTATGAGAGCTTCACCCCAGGGTCCCTTAATTCAGCTGTTTTTAATATTGTGCACCATACCAAGTTACTGCGATATGACAATACTTTCACATTACCCTGGGGCTATCATACAGTTCAGCACAGTACCCATCTGTGCTCTCAGAGGATTTCAGTCTGTAGTGATTGTCTACCCCCTAACTATTTCACTCTGGTTACTAAAACTCAGACATTTCATATGTAATATCAGGGATCCATCAATAGGCATAGTTTCTGAATCCATCACTTGGCATTGTTTCAGAACCCATCACTTGGCATCATTTCAGCCCTGTGCGCCCACTATCATACCTTCATCAGTACATTAAAAAACAGGAAGTAATACACAGCAGTTTTATGTTGACTGCTAGCTTCTTCCATACCCATCACTTGACATAGTTTTTCAGAACCCATTATTTAGCATCGCTTCTGAATCCATCACTTGGCATTGTTTCAGAACCCATCACTTGGCATAATTTCAGAACCCATCACTTGGCATCGTTTCAGAACCCATCACTTAGCATCGTTTCAGAATCCATCACTTGGCATCGTTTCAGAACCCATCACTTGGCATCATTTCAGAATCCATCACTTGGCACTGTTTCAGAACCCTGTGCACCCACTATCATACATTAAAAAATAGGAAGTAATACACAGCATTTTTATGCTGACTGCTAGCTTCCTCTATACCCATCACTTGGCATCATTTTTCAGAACCCATTATTTAGCATCGTTTCTGAATCCATCACTTGGCATTGTTTCAGAACCCATCACTTGGCATCGTTTCAGAACCCTGCGCACCCACTATCATACCTTAATCAGTACATTAAAAAAGAGGAAGTAATACACAGCAGTTTTATGCTGAATTCGAGCTTCCTCCATCTACTGTAGCTATCAGGGCATCTGTACAGGCCTATACCACAACTTTTTCCAGGGTGAGTTGTACCCAGCTCTAACCCCATTCTGACACATTGCTTCCACTCAGGAGCACAATCATAGGTTTCACCCCATACCTAGATCTTCCTTGACCCTAGGTTCCTTATTTTATGTCATACAATATAGACATTTATTTTATGTTATACATTTCTTGTAATCATTTCACACATTTCTTTTCAAATCACAGGGGGTTCCAAACATGGGGAAGTCCCTTCAGCCACCATGGTGTCTTCTCTGTTGCTTGTAATCTTCATCCCAGTATGCATATGTCCTGAAACAGTCTTACCTGGGGTCTTCACCTTGTCATCCTCCAAGTAGCAGCAGCCCGTAAAAATGGGCAACGGGATCTCAAAAGTGGCTGGCAACAAAGGTTTCATCAGGGGGGTCCTCCTCCTATAGAACCCAAGGATCCTGCTCCTCTGCTTTGGCCATGAAATCCTCTGGTCAGGAACCCTCCATCAGCACCTGGCAGCGGTGCTCTGCCTCTCTCCGGTGCTGGTCCGCCACCACGTTCCATTGAACTCCAATTCAGGTAATAGCTCCTCTCCAGTTCTCCTCACCTGGGTGCTGGTATGCACACCGGTAAGCGCCTCCTCCTTCAACAGATCCTTGGCATCCACCGGATCCCAGAGGTATGCCATCCTGCTCTTTGCCCCATGTCTGGATTCCAGGGCTGGGATCTGGGTACTGGTCTCTCCCTTGTTTCTCACAACCAGTATTATCCCACTTCTGATACCAAGTTTGTCATAGCATGTGGACATAAACATTAGATGAGGCAAATTTACAGGTTTAAAACACACCATGGTGTGATATTTATTTTTTCAAAAGTTCAAAAAATAATAAATGAAAATGAAAAAATTGCAAAGAAAACTACTACTTAACATCAGTAGTTTCTCACACAATACAGTCCTGGATCTTAGAGCACCTAAGACCCTTCTCGTCTGCATTCAACAGCTTGTCTACAGTAGCACCTCACTCCTCCTCTCTCTCAGGGCTGAGCCCCACTGGACTGAACTGAACTCAGTGAAGAGGTTTTTATATCTTTTGGTGGGGTCACCTGACTGAACCCTTTTCTATTTACATGTCTGGACATGTTTCATGTCTGAACATATTGTTTCAAAAACCGGGGTGTTTTGTTTCAGGGGACATCCTAGTTCAGTTAAAGGTACAGTGTATATCTCCACAGAAATTGACTCTCTATATCTCTGATCCACAGTGACTAAGCATTTTTATAAAGCATACCACATTTTTTTTTGTTTAGCTTCATACAGTAATATGTTTATAATGTGAATTAATGAAAATACCTTAAGGATTTTGTATAAATGTACTAATCATGAAATTATTAGTTTGATATGGCTTCTGAATCATTTTTCTTTAAAAAGGCTTTATTAACTGTATTCATTTCTATCTAAAATAGCCTTCTTGTTTATTTTACACAAAATGCACTTATGCACTTTACACAACACCTCTCCGTGTGTTTTGAATCATTCCAGGGACTGGATGGATGGAAATGGAAAAAGAATGAAAAGGGAGAACTAGTAGGAAGTTTAGTAGGGATAGTAAAGGGCTATGCTAGCTGGCCAACCTAGGGTAGGGGGGAAAAGAAGAAAAGCAAAGAGAAAAGCGTTGACTATTGCGCAACAGAAGTTTTGGTAGCTAGGAAATGAGATAGAAAAGTGGTCCATCAGTCACAGCTAAGGGTGTCACCTAATTCCGCCACACCACTCTCCTATTGCCAGGCTTCAATAACGTCAGAGAGGCTAGAACAGGCAAATGAGGAGGAGATTGCCTCAGATCAGATCTGCAAGCCTCTAAAATGTGATCAAACACCTAAACAGGGACTGTGAGAGCCTATCAGTAAAGCTTTTGATAGGGCGAGGACACAAATCTCTTGTCATCCCATCTGTATATATCCCACTGGGTAAACAGAATCCGACCATAGAGTCACTTACTCACTACTTCATGCAACACAATCAGAACTGGAAATATATTGTTACTGGTAACTTTTAACATCAGTTGGGATGATAAGTCCAGCACAGGTCATAGGGATAAGATGTCCAGCATATTTCTCACACAAATGGTCACTGAGCACACCAGCACCAATTATAAACAGGCACCATAATGCTACTCGACTGGGTACTAGTTACACATCCTGATGGGATTAAAGTTGTCCAAGTTTTCCCAGATACCCTAAGTGACCATTTCCTGGTGCAATGTTTATGGACGGTTAAACAGACCAGGCCACCCCCACCCCCCGGATCACAGTCAGCCGAGACTTAAACAAAATGAGGTTTTGGCCCAAACTGATTGGAGCATCTCAGATGCCATTCCCAATATTGACTCAGCCCTAGAATTCTTTGTCTCTGAATTCACATGTGCCTGTGATAAATTTGCAACCTTTAAAAACAGCAAGGCAAGAGGGGCACAGTCCAGATGGATCACCCCCAAACACCTTGCCTGCATGAGGGAGAAGGACAATCTGTGGGCACTTCCCAGGGAAACAGGGTCCCCTGTCCACCTGCAAAGGTACAAGGAAACCCACAATAAGTGCACCAGCATGATTAAAAAAGGCCAAATCTGACTTCTAAGGACCAGCAGTCCCAGAACTGGAGCAATGGCGAAAGATTCTGGGACAATGACTTGGAGCTCCTAGGAAAGGGAGTTAAAACTTCTCCTCAGATGCTCATACTGGAGGGTTGAGAGGCCCTTTATCACACTGAAATTGGCAATTACTTCAACACAGCCTTTATTGACCTCAGTTCTGTCATCCCCACTGAGTCTGCCCAGACCTCATGCAAGGAACCCGGTCTTGAAGTCTCCTAGATGGTGGGCTCTGAACCAGGGTACCCTAAAATTCTACTTTAATGCTGTTTCAGTCAAAGACACATCAAAATACATCAGTAGGGTACTTGGCAAAACTAGGTATGGGAGTGATTTGGTTGATATGAAACTTCTTGTCCTGGCAGTAAAGGAACTTTCCCACTCCTCCTCTAGAATTTTTTACTTTTCCCTGTGCTATTCATAGTTCCCTGAAAAGTGGAAATCTGCACTGGTTACACAAGCTTTCAAAAGTGGAGACCGCACTAGTCTTGGCAATTATGGACTCATTTCTATTCTCTCCCCCATGTCCAAGGCCCTGCAGAGAATATCAAGTTCAAGTTTATTTAGGGTTAAGTCACTGAGCAAAAGCTCATTTACAATACTTCCCCACACACATTCATACAAATGTTACATCATAACGCATTTGAGGAACTGGGAACTTGGTAAAACATAATATTGTAGGGGACTAGGAAGGTAAGCTACACTTTCTACAGAAAGTTTCATTATTTTCTTATTGGCATTAAGAATTGCAGGATTCCATTAAAGTGTAGTAATTTTATAACCAGAGGGGTTAAAATACAACTGAAGTTGCTTGATTTCTGTGCTAGACACATAGGATTTGGAAGGATATTTGTGCAATATTTTAGAAGTGTCCTGCTGGCTGAACAGTGAGTTCGTTTTTATCCCTGGACTCAGTAGAGTGGTTTGTGTAGGAGCAGTGGTCTAGTACATTGTGGGGTTGGTTGACTTACTATAAAGGGCAGTACTCACCAGGGTGGTGGAGCAGTGGTGTATTTGATTGTTTCTAACAGTCACCAGTGGTTGTGGCATTTCCTTTATAGCCAAGGTTCTGACACCCATTTCCTCAACAGGTCTTGGAGCAGAATTGTCATATTCTTAATTACCCAGCACAGTGCATACAGGGTAAGTACACACACACAAAAAAAATATATATATATATATATTACTCGTTGTATATTATAAGGAAGAGGGACATGTGGGGAGTGGTGCAATGCACTGGCTGTAGGGCAGCAATTTTCTGGGAGACATTCTGGAACCTGCGTTGCTGCCCTATTTGCAGGCAACTGTCAGCTCTGAGGGAGGAGGTTGCCCACCTCCAGGCTGAACTGGCAAGGACTAAGGAGGCCTCCCCCACCCAAAGAGCACCAGTTCCACAACCACTGCCTCAGAGGTTGCCATGTGTGAAGAGCAGATGGACCACAGTAGGTCTGGGAGGGTGAGGGTGGTGGAACAGAGGCGAGCCCCAAGTTGCACCTATACAAATCATATGTCAGCCTGGCAAATCAAGGTTCCTCTATGATGACACCCTCATTGGAGACCAAGAAAAATGCTGGGGACATCCACAAGGGAGACCCACAAAGAGTGGCAAGGGACACCACAGGGGAAAGAAACAGCTTCTGATGGGGACTCAATTGTTAGGGGTGTAGACCTGGGGAAGGGAGAGGAGAGGGAAGTAAGGTGCCTGCCTGGTGCCATGGCTTGGAGGGACAGGATGCAAATTCTCAGGATTGCAGAAGCAGCATCACAGGAGAGGAAACTAGATATCATTGTCCACCTCTGGACAAATGACCTAGCTAGGCATGAGATCAGTGCAGTGCAGGATGAATTTGTGGAGTTGGGGAGGGGCCTCAGACAGGTAGCAAGCACAGTAACCTTCTCAGAGGTGCTGCCAGTCTATGGCAGGGGTGAGGCTAGGGTACTGCACACCATGCAGTTTAATGAATGGTTGCAAAACTGGTGCAGAGCACAGGGCTTTGGCTTCATTGGGGACTGGGGGTCCACCTGGAGAGATGAAGGTGTATACTGGCATGATGGTCTGCATCTCTCCAGGAAGGGAAACACACTCCTAGGTGACAGGTTTAAAGGCTTCCTTGGCAAGCTTTTAAACTAGCCAAGGGGGGAGGTGCTGATAGGAAATAGGAAAGTTCAAGCCTCCCCCCACAAAACATGGCAGGTAGTAGGGTAAACACTGAGGTACAGAACTTGACAGAGGGCAGGACAGGGGCAAATGGAAAACTGGACAAGGGCAATAACAGCAGGGATGGGGTAAAAAAGGATAAAGCCAACATTAAATGGAGGGCAATGAGTACCAATGCCCATAGTCTGGGAAACAAGCTTCCAGAGTTAGTAGCCCTGATGGAAGAGGAACACTTGGATATTGTGGCAGTCACAGAAACATGGTACACGGAGAACCATGACTGGGATGTCAACATACCAGGGTACACAATCTACAGAAGGGACAGGGAGGTAAAGAGGAGGTGGAGTAGCTCTCACATAAGGGAAGGATCAAAGCTACAGAACTAAAAAGTAAAGGAGGAGGACAAGAGGAACTCTGGGTCACCTTGGAGACAGGAATGGCATCACAATCCACAGGGGTTGTATACAGACCCCCGTCCTCAAGGGAGGAAATGGACAAGAAAATGATAGAGGCATTCTCAAAATGGCTGAAAAAAGGGAGATACTGTTGATGGGGACTTGAATATGCCAGATGTTAACTGGCTGACATGGACTGCAGCCACATCCAAGAGCAAGGTCATTCTCGATGCCCTACAGGGAAGCACGCCTTAGACAGCTAGTGGTGGAACCCACTCGAGCAGGGAGCAATATTAGACCTGGTACTCTCAAATGGAGAGAGATCACAAACTTAGAAGTCAGTAGACATCTGGGGAACAAGCGACCACTGCACAGTGTGCTTCACAATAAACACAACCATGGAGACAAGCCATACCAAGACAAGGATACTGGACTTAGAAGGGCTGACTTTGGCATAATGGGTGAATACCTGAGGAATGCATTTAGCAAATGGCCAGAAAGGAGGGTGGAAGAACAATGGAGAAAATTCAAACTGCCATCATGGAGGCAACAAGCCTTTGTGTGAAACAGATAAAGAAAACAAAGCGAATAAAAACCACTATGGCTCTCAAAAGAGGTGTCAGGGAAGGTTAAGGAGAAAAAGGCTGCATTCAAAAAGTATAAGGAATCACAGACGGAGCATGACAGGGAACTGTATCAATTAAAGCAGAAAGAAGTGGGGAAGGCAGTCAGAAAAGCAAAGGCCCAAACCTGAGGAAAAGATAGCCAACTCAGTTAAGAAGGGGGATAAAGCCTTTTATAGGTACATTAGGGAGCATAGAAAGGTTAAGGGAGGGATAGTGAAGATTAATAAAGGAGAGGGGAGGTGGGCAGAGGGAGACAGTGAAAAGGCAGAGATACTGAATGAATACCTTTGCTCAGTATTCACAAAAGAAGAAGAGGAGGAGTTACCTAAACCAAACAGTAGAAACACTCTGGATAGTGGGGTTGACACCAGTCCATTTACAGAAGAAAGAATACTGAAAGAACTCCTAAAACTCAAGGTGGACAAAGCAATGGGGCCTGACGGGATTCACTCTAGAATCCTAAAAGAGCTAAGGGAGGACCTAGTGACACCACTAACCACACTTTTTAACAAATCATGGGAAGATGGGGTGGTACCTGAGGACTGGAGGAGGGCAGATGTGATTCCCCTTCACAAAACTGGGAGCAAGGCAGAAGCAGGAAACTACAGACCTGTTAGTTTGAACTCAGTGGTGGGGAAAATGATGGAATCACTTCTGAAAGAAAGAATTGTTGAGTACCTAGAGGCCAGCGGGGCACAGGACCCAAAGCAGCATGGATTCACAGCAGGACGGTCATGTCAGGCCGAATCTAATCGATTTCTTTGACTGGGTGACCAAAGTAATAGACCAGGGAGGGGCTGTGGATATGGCCTGCCTAGACTTTAGCAAGGCATTTGACACAGTCCCGCACAAAAGATTAATAATCAAGTTAGCCAGCCTGGGAGTGGGTCCCAGGGTGGTAGCCTGGGTAGCAAACTGGCTGCACAACAGGACACAGAAGGTAATAGTGAATGGAACACATTCTGAAGAAAAGGGGGTTACCAGTGGACTACCTCAGGGCTCAGTACTGGGTCCAGTCCTCTTTAACGTCTTTATAGGTGACATTGCGGAGGGTCTAGAAGGAAAGGTATGCCTCTTTGTGGATGACACAAAAATCTGTAACAGAGTTGATACACAAGGGGGTGTAGAAAGGATGAGAAGGGACTTGGCAAGGCTGGAGGAATGGTCAGACATATGGCAACTTAGATTCAACGCAAAGAAGTGCAAAGTAATGCACCTGGGAAATAAAAATCCAGGAGAAGAGTACACAATAGCAGGGGAGGTACTAACGACAACAATAATGGAAAGAGATCTGGGTGTAGTCATATCAGATGACCTAAAGGTGGGTAAGCAATGTGAGAAGTCAGTAAAGAGAGCCAGGGGATACTGGGATGCATAGGGAGGGGCATCACAAGTAGAAAAAGGGAAGTGGTTATCCCTCTGTACAGACAGTTGGTGAGACCCCATCTGGAGTACTGCGTGCAGTTTTGGAGACCCTCATCTACGCAAGGACATAGACAGGATGGAAGCAGTCCAGAGGAGGGCAACTAAAATGGTGCAGGGCTCACATCAAAACCATATGAAGAGAGACTGAGAGAGCTTAATATGTATACCCTTGATGAAAGGAGGGACAGGGGGACATGATAGAAGCTTTTAAGTACCTCAAAGGAATCAACAAAGTCCAGGAGGGTAGCATGTTTCAGAAAAGAGATGTGTAAAATAAGGGGCACAATTTAAAGTTAGAGAGGAGACGGCTCAGGGGTAATGTGAGGAAATTCTTTTTCACGGAGACAGTGGTGGACGCATGGAACTGCCTTCCTGGAGAGATTGTGAGGTCTAAAACAGTGGGGGAATTCAAACATGCATGGGACAGACATAAGGCAATTATAGTAGGGGGTTGCAGGAAGTAGGCTGTTGGTTAACTAGAATCTGCAGCTTATCCAATAGGTAGGGAAATGGACAGACTGGGTGGGCCAAGTGGTCCTTATCTGCCGTCAAAGTCTATGTTTCTATGTTTCTAAAAGAGAAAAAATAAGTACAGTTATAAACTCACATTAAGAGATAGCAATCTCAACATATAATATGTGAACTACTATTTAAAAATGAAACATTAGTCAAATTGCATCATAACAAACATGGATGTTCAGCACGGGGGATTAATATGTACTGTAGATTAAGAGTATTTGCTGTTACGTTACTCCATCCCTACATTTGACACATATTTGACTTAATGACAGGAACCATGTTTTTATCTGCCAGTTAGGAGGGGATTTTGGTCCCTATATTCGATAAGTCTCTGGGAGAGAATTCCACACTGAAGGCACACAATAGCTAAAAAAATGTAGCCTTTACAGCAACAGTCCAATGAGATACCAGTTCTAAAAGACATATGCTTCTCAAGGATACATGTTTTTCCGTAAATACCAACCTCTCTGTTAGATAATCTGGAACTCTGTGCTATATACATTTAAGTGCAAAAAGCATGTTGTGCAAAGTGTGTCTATTAATGTAAGAGATGTCCATCCTAAATGTTTGTATAAGTCACAACTATGGGTATCATGTAGGCTGTTTAAAACAACATGTGCCAGTCTGGTGAACAATTTATCTAACTTGCATAATTTACCCATTGTACAAAACTCGGAAGCAATATCTGCATAGTCAAAGATGGGAAAAATCCAAATCTTAACCACTTGTAATCTAATCTCAAAATCCATACACCCTTTGTTCCAATAGAGAGTTTCTAAACATCAACCAGTTATATTTCTAAGTTTTGTGCCATGTAAATTTCCTGATCTCTGTGTATGTATCTAAAAGCTTAAACATTTGTACCTCTCTACTTTCTCAATCCTATTACCCTCTTTTGAAAAAAATGACCAATTATTATCTAACATGTTTAATCTCTGGGCTGTTCCAATTAAAATTACGTTACTTTTCATTTAATTTATTTCTAAGGAGATCTGATTGAAAAATTACTATAGACTATTAAAGAACTTCTGCATCTGTAGCTGCACTACCACAATGGAGGCATCCGAGGTGTAGACCACTGTATCATCTGCATACGGAGGGTAGTGTACACCTCTGATGCTCTCCCCTAAACCCCTCAAGTATAATGTAAAAAATAAAAGGCCTAATACAGACCCCTGCAGAACTCCATTTTTTAATAGGCAGCTCTCCTGACCATTTCCTATTCACCAAAACCTTTTGAGTTCTACCAACAAGGTTGCTGTTGAGGCACAACAAAGCACAATCCCCTGGACCAACCTCCCTCAGTTTCCCAAATGTATATTGTGGTCCACTGTGTCGAAGGCCCTGGAAAGGTCAACACAAATTGTCCCAGTAACTTTTCAAAGCTCTGAGGCCCTGTTGATGTCATCTAAGACCTCTGATATGGAGGACACTGTACCATGGTTTCTATGGAAACCAGATTGAAATTTGTCCTGTCTGCTGTCCTCTTCTAAAAACGGCCCATCAATGTCCTGCCACTATTTTCTCCAACAACTTAGCCACCACCGAAAGTAGAGATTGGCCTACAATTTGTCATTAGGCCAGGGCTGCCCCCCCCCCTTAAAAATGTGAACAACCCTGGCCCCCTTTCAACTCAAAGGCAAATTCCCAGATGACAGGGAACAGTTACGTAAGTAGGCTAATGGTTCTAAAATCTGTACTTCTGCATATTTTAAAAATCTAGGTGTAAGATTTCCGTCCAACAATTTTTATCATCTTTTAATTCTAAAAGATTTACACAAACCTCCTGTACTGTTATTTCTTTAAAGGCAAATTGTCTACCATCCTCACTAGCACCCTGTGTTATCTCCTTAAATTCTTTTTGTACTGCAATTTTGTTGGGGTCCCCTACCTTAATGAAAACCTCATTAAACTTGTCTGGCAGATCCTTCTCTTTGATGAAATTGTTATCATCGTGTATTATTTTGATGTCTCCACCCATCTTATTTTTCCCATTTAAAGCTTTAGTTGTATCCCAGAATTTTGGGGGGTCACCAGCCAATTCCCTAGCTTAGCTCTTAAAGTATTTTTCTTTTGCAGCCCTCACTTTTCTCACACACTGTTTTTGTTTCTTGCTACCCTGTAACTGATCCAGTTTTCTGGGCTACTTGTTTTATTAGTTATCCCCTGTAGCTTATTTTTTCCCCCTTTTTAACTATGTCAAGTAACTGCTAAACCACACAGCTGAGTTTATTTATTTATTTATTTTTATTTTATTTTAAGGGGAAGTGTTTGTTGTTGTAGATTGCACTTAATTCCATAACCAGATAATTCCAGGCATCATTTATGTCTGGTACCAAGTAAAACATTTTCCAATTTTGTCTACTCAGGTCATTCATTAAATCTATGTATTCAAAATATTTTGTGGCTCTGTAAGTTATTATCCTTGGTGCAGCCCTAGAATGCAGCTTCCCTTTGATGCAAAAAATAGTATGGTGATCACTATTTAGATCTGCTATGGTAGCTGCTTCTTTGTCAATATGTGGATACTTCGTAAAAATTAGATTCAACGTACTTGCAGCAGAGGGGCACTTGGGGTTAATGTGTGTGTTTGTTTATTAATTGCTCTGAATGTAATGAGAGGGCTACACTACATAGAAGTTGTGACATTTCTTCGTTGCGCTAATCTATATTGAAATCTCCCATGAGGAGCAATTTTTGAGTATTGGCAGATGGCAGTAAATATATTGCTAGTTCTACAATGGGGGGAGTAAAAGCATTGGTTTACCTCAACCATATTTATTTCAACACCAACTATTTCACATACATCAACTGGGACATACAATTCCTCTTTTCTAACAGCATTATTTATTTTGACAGTGTACTATTATCCCCCGTTCCTGTTCTGCCTTTTTAACCATAATTTTCAATCCCAATCAGTTCATCCCCTACTCTCTTATTTAACCAGGACTCTGTCAGTATCAAAACACTTGGACAGTGTTCAAGAACAAAATTTCTAATCAAATCCATTTTTGGTACAAGACTTCTCATGTTTGCATGTATAAGTAACAATCCTTTCTGTACATGTTCCTGATTGTGCAGATTTGCTGATAGTTTGGGGCCTGGATTTGACTGAACATCTCCACAAGTCAAGATACTGACAGAGTGCTGTAACTTTTCAAAAAGATTCATACCATTTCTGAGCAGTCTTGTTAAAATCCCAACAAACTCCCACACCCACCCCCCTAAATGTGCTAAAACAAATTTCTCTTTCAATTCTAAAAGATCCATTAGTTTTACCGTTTTCAAATTAATTACATCCAATTCCTTGTTTAACTCATGCAAAATGTTTACATGGGTGTCTTGAATTTAATGAACTGTATTTAAAGAGCTAGTGTACCTTCCAAAACTAGTATTAGTCTTTAAAAGCAGTTAACCATTACATTGTATATCTAAGGTTATTTTTCTTTTACCTTTGGTCAATTAAAAGATCATGTATCTGGTGTTAGAAGATGTCCTGTGTGGAACAGTACTCTGCCTGGCAGGTGACATATCTAGTTCTGTTCTACCCATTACATCATCAGCATTGTGACATCACTGACTATGACATCACTACTGTTTAGGAACAACCACTCAGTAGTTGCCAGGTCAGTCACCTGTGATGTCATTGTTAATGAGATCACAATGCTGATGATGTAGTGGGGGGCGGAGGCTACAGATAGATATGTCTGCTGCCAGCCTGAGAGCTATTCCATATACCCAACACAATAGTATCACATACAAAACTGTATAATGAGCAAAAGGAAATAGAAAAATGCTTTAGAAATAAAAAGTTATAACTGATTACTTCTTAAAATTTGTATCATTTTCCAGTCTGTTTTAGTTTAATTAGCTCTTTAAATGATCTGTAAAAGATCATGTTGTCCAGTTTTAATGGTTCATGCTATTATCCCCCATCCCTCCCAAAACAGCCATTTATCACCCCTACCATAATACTAAGGTTGACAATATAACTGAGGTGCATACTGCAACGTTTACTAAGTACTTCATCTTAGTATGTTAGTTAGTAGTGTAGTGTAGAATAGTCTCTGACCACCTTGTCACATACCTCAAAAAATACAACATCCAGTGTGTACAGCAGCATGGCTTTCAGAAGCTCCATAGTACCAATACAGCGTCACTGGAATACACCAACTATGTTCATGAGGCCCTTGAAAATGGTGACCTCATTGGAATGATACATACAGTATTGATCTTACTAAGGCCTTCAACCTGGTCAACCATAAGCACCTAGTTAACAAACTCATTGGCCTGGGTTTGTCACAGAACAAAGCTGACTGGCACCACAACTATCTCACAATCCACTCCCAGCATGTGATGATAAATAGATCCATGTCCGACACTAGGGGAGTACCAGCTGGTGTCCCCCAGGGTTTCATCTTGAGCCCACTCCTATTTGGCTTCTTTGTAAATCAAACGCCTGATGCCTGTCAGACAGTCAACATTGTCCTCTATGCCAATGATGCTGTCAACTATTCCAAAACACCTTTCCTTGATAGCCTCACCGCTACACTCCAAAGTAACCTCAGGACACTAGAAAGCTCGTTTTCCAACAACAAACTGGTGTCAGCTACGAAAAAACAAACAAAAAAAAAACAAAGACCATGCTCTTACGGAGCCTCCTACAGAAGAGGAACGTTCCACCTCTTGTCATCCAAAACAGCAAAAGACAAAATCTTGAACAGGTGGAGACCTTCAAATACTTCGGAGTAACTCTGGATGACACCTTATCTTTTGCCCCCCCTTCCCTGCTGATAAACTGGTGGCAATAGTTAATAGAATGCTGGGTGCCCTGTATTGTAACTGGAATAATCTCACTGGGGATGCTGGATGCCTTATTGTGGCCAGCTCCATTCTGTCACATATATTCTACGGCCTCCCTGTCTACACAGCTGCCTGTGACATGGTGCTAAACAGAGTAAAGCTGGTCTGTAATGACTTGAGGCATGCCACTTTGTACTTGGTGCAGATAGCCACACTTATAATTGTACCCTTTATGCATTCACTAACTAGTAACCTTTACCCAGCACAATAATGCTCCAGACCTGTTTATTAGTCAAAAAGGCACTTCTGGGCCTACCACCCCTTGCTTTAACAAATTGCTTCCACACCATCTCCAACCAATACAGCACCAGGAACATGGCCAGAAGTGCCCTTAAGCCTCCTTTCCAGTGTACTCAACTGGGCAAGCAGTCATTTGTTGTCAAGGCCACAAACTGGCCAAATGAACTGCCTGTTACACGGCTCAATCTCCTCAAGGTTAATCAGGTGCCTCAGGAATCAGTGCTAGGACAGATCCTCTTTAATGTCTTTTTAGAAAATGGCAAGAATCAATTCTGAAACCTGATTGGCCGAGACAGGCTCCAAGCTGGGCATTTATTTTTCAATAGATGCCCAGCTTAAAATAAGAGCCAGTCCAAGTGCCACTTCACCAGGTACCCTTGTGTACTGGTGCCCAGCCTGCTTTCTCATTGGCTGAAAGCACCCAGCGAAATTTCAAATCCCCGACATCTTTTTCTCTCACTTAGTGAGAGCTACTCCCACACACACACACACACACATATGCCTTACTTCAGTCCAACAAAAAAAAGATAGCTCACACTCTGGATACTTTGCGGTCAGGAAGAGTGAGAAAACATCAAATTTACACAGTTGTCTTCTTAAACAATGGCACCACTCTCCCGACCGAGCTCCTCTAGTACTGCGCTGAATCAAAAGCAAGCCGTTAGTCCATTCACTTCATGCTAGCAAGCGAGTACAAGAAAACGGCAGAAATACTAGAGTCCCCACAGTTAGTCAACCTGCTGCCTCAAATGTAAAATAAATAAAAAAATTACATCGGGGCTCTCCCTCGGTATCGCAGATGCAGCTGTCCATCAGTTTCATGCAAGTTCAGTCATGCGCTTAAGACAGGCATCCTCCTATGGCTACTAGATAAAAAAACAGTCTTGCACAAAAGGAGACACGTAATATCCAGACACTGCTGGAGTGAATGTTTTCTACACATTTGTTGTTCAGGTGTGTGTGGGTGTGTGTGTGTGTGTGTGTGTGTGTGTGTGTGTGTGTATGTAGGGGTGCGTGTATGGGGGGTGTCAATAGACTAGAATAGCTCTCTGGGGAGAACCAAGAAGAGCTGGAACAGCCTTTATAGAAATGGACTATTTTTTCAAGAAAAAAACTAATCTACTGCTTCTATTCATTTTTAAACTTATTTCCTTTGTTATTTTATTGAGATTACTAACATGCCCATTTTCTAAGTGCAATAATACCCTCCAGGGTGGGCATTATTGGGAAATACCGGACCTTCCAGGGGCTATAAGGCTCTCCGCCTGCAGCGTCAGGCCTCATTACACCCCTGTGCGGTCCGGTATTTCCCAATAATTCCCACCCTGTCGGGTATTATTGCTTACATAAGTGACAAAGCAGAGCAGCTGGAAGGGAAAGTCTGCCTCTTTACGGATGACACCACAATCTGCAATATGGTGACCTCTCTGGGGGGCTGAAAAGGATGAGCAGAGACCTGAGAAAACTGGTTCTAGGTTAAGTTAGCACCAGAGTGAAACAGAGTGGTCAAAAACCATTAAAACAAAATTGTGCCAACCATGTCCGCGCATCCACACAGCCACAGACAAACTCCACGGGGAAGTCAAGCTGAGGGAGTTGATGGAAAACTCACCGCAGGAAGAACAATGCTTGACAAATTTCTAAGGGGGGGGGCTATGCCCCCTGTATCCTCTAAACAAAATATAACCAACTCCAAAGTCAGCAACTGGGAGGAAGGTGAGAAAGTCCAGGCGGGGCAACAGCAACAAAGCTGTCCTGACACATGGAATATAAAAAAAGAAACATGTAGGACTGGAACCCAAGTCAGCCGCACCATAGCCTGTGATCATAGCCACTACACTATGGTGGCAGCTTGTTCAGCAGGCACACACTTGGGCTCTTCTCCTACTCCACTTGCGTGACAGCAACTATCTGGATATAGCTATAATGTGTTGCGCTCTTATCCAGTCCTTTTTCGCGGTTATGTCTGCGTGGACTTGTACCATGCTATGACGCCAGTTGGAAATTAACCAGACACTGTAAAAACTAGAGGAGCGGTTAACAGCATGGCAGCTGTTTTTTTAATGTAAAAAGCTGCAAAATAATACACTTAGAGCACAGAAACCCAGGAGCAGAGTACAAAATTAGTTGAGTGGTATTGACGACTACCATGCAGGAAAGAGACCTGAGGGTAATCATACAGGATAACCGAAACATGGCCAGGCAGTGCAACAAGGCAGTAGGGAAAGCTAGTGGTATGCTGCGGTGCAGAGAGAGGGGTATCACCAGCAGAAAGAGGGAGGTGGTGTTGCCTCTGTATAGATCACTGGTAAGACCACACCTGGAGTACTGTGTCTAGTTCTGGAGACCACAGAGACTGGAAGAACATAGACAGAGTGGAGGCAGTCCAGAGAAGGGCAACTAAAATGGTGCAGGGTCCACATCAAAAGCCCTATGAGGAGAGACTGAAGGACCTCAATACGTACAACCTGGAACAGCTGAGGGAGGAGGAATATGATACAGATCTTTAAATACCTCACAGGGGTAAATAGGGTACAGGAGGAAAGTACTTTTCAGAAGAAACATGCTTCAGAGAACATGCTATGAAGCTGGAGGGTGGGGTAGAATCAGGAGAGATACGAGGAAGTACTTCACAGAAAGAGTGGTAGATTCCTGAAACAGTCTTCCATCAGATGTAGTGGGGGACAAAAATTGTGGTGGGAGTCAAGAATGCATGGGATAAGCACAAGAGAAGTATAGTGGAATGGGGTGAGGGAGGGAGAAAGAGCTGTAGATGGGGAGCACAGTCTGCAGTAATAGTATAGCTAGAGAGAAATGGGCAGGCTGGATGGGCCAAGCGGTCCTTATCTGCCATCATATTCTATGCTTCCATGTTTCAATTTAAGAGATCTTTGTGGTCTGCCCTTGCAGTCCAATGCAACTGTAACCATTAAACTATTTTATTTGATTTCTCTTTGTACATATTCTGACTTTTTGTACAATAATCTGCATAGATTTTTTTTTTTTCAAAACTGCATGCAGTTGTTCTGTCCTATGTTTTGAGCCTGACTCAACTACATTTCCTCTGGAACTTTACATTTTTTTTGTGACTATGTATTTGACGAGGAACCTTTGTAAATGAGCACCTGAGGTAATCACCAAAGCTTTCAATAAAAAAAATAATAATAAAAAGGATTTAAGGAATAACTTAGAAAAGAAGAAAAAAATATTCTTGGAGTACCAGAAGCACAAAATAAGGGCAGAAGAATACAAACATTGTAACACATCACCGGGTGTTCATGTTAGAATGGTTCAAAGCAGCGAATATCAAGTTACAGTTTATTAGAGCTATCCAATAAAAATACTGTCCACAACAAATACAAATACTGGATGATTTACAAATACAGATATCCTTCTAAATGTAAAGTTTTATTAGACCTTTGCTGAGCTGCTGTGACACACATATGATGTTGACTACTACCATTCATAACATGAATATACTAGGGCCGGGATATTCAAAGGGGGGTTACGCCTGGCATAACAGGGCTGCGCTGGTACAAGCTCGCAGTGCACCCTGGTGGGATTTTGAGAAGGCTGCCTGATGCAGCACAACTCCCGATGTGCCGGGCGCACTGTAAGTGTATGCAGTGGAGATGCAGGGGGCATACCCATGCATATGCGGCACATCCTGATATTCAGCCGGGGATGTGCAGCGCATATGCCAGTGCTCCCTTGCATTGTGCCACATGGGTTGCTCAAAGTTGAGCCCATGTAAAAGTGGAGCAACTCCTGGCCACCCACAGGTGGGCTGCCATATTGCAGGGTGCAACACAGCAGCTGCCAGTCGTGGGTGGCCACCCGCCCAACCGGAACACCATCCACAAGCACACACACATCCCTGGTAGTCCAGTGGAACCCCCTCCCTCCCATGTCCCCAGTCGCTGGAATATGGCCACCGAGTAATGCCCTGGTAGTCTAGCGGAACCCCCCCCCGCCCGTTGCCACGAGCGCGGCACAGCACCTCTTGCCCACCTTGTTCCCCGTCATCGGTAGCGTGGCTTCAACCCACCTGCATACCGCCCAGCTGCCCGCCAAATGACAGGCACAGTATGGGCTGTAAGCCCATTGGTCCACAGTGTGGACCAATGGGTTTGCAGAGCATACTCTACTAGACAGTCCCAAATATGTGCATGGCACCCTGCTCCCCCCCCCCATCATTGGTGGGCGGCTTCAACCCACCCACATAACGCCTGGCCACCCCCCAAATGACAAGCACAGCATGGGCTTGCAGAGCATCTGTACTAGACAGTCCCAAATATGTGAATGACTTCATTCACATATCTGAGACTATCTCTAACTATGCTCTAAACCCATACTGTACCTGTCATAAGCTGGTGGTATATTAGTGAGGTTGCAGCCACCTGCCGATGATGGGGGAGCAGGGTGGGCAAGAGGAGTGCTATGGGGGGGGTGGGGTCTTATGCAGTATGCCCTGTAAGCCCATACTGTACCTGTCATTCACCAGGTGGTATACAGGTGGGTTGCAGCCACCCGCCGATGATGGGGGGCAGGGAGCAAGGGGTAATATGCTATGGAGTGGTGGGGTCTTGTATAGTATGCCCTGCAAGCCCATACTGTACCTGTCATTCTCCGGGCAGTACACGGGTGGGTTGCAGCCACCTGCCGATGATAGGGGGTGGGCAAGGGGTTCTGTGGGTGGGAGGGGGTGGGCGTCACTGGATCACCAGTGAATTGTGTTCTGGTGCCATCGTGCACTCATCGCAATGGGCAGGGGGTTCCACTAGATTACCAGGGCATTACTTGGTATGCCCGTGTTGCAGCAATCGGGACATGGAAGGAGGGGTTCCACCACACTACTAGGGGCATAACCTGGCAGCCTGATTCCAGCAACCAGGGACTTGGGGGGGGGGGGGAGCCACTAGACTACCAGGGAGTGTGCCTCACATATTTCCGCGTTTGCAGTTACAGGCGGGGGTTGCCCGGGATCCCCACCACACACATCATGCTGAGAAGGGTGCCAGGCACAAGTCACCAGGCAGCCCTGTGCAAGGCATGCAAATGGGGCCATAATGACATGCTAATGGGCCCATTTGTGCCTTGCATGGATTATGGCCTCATTTGCATGCCTCCGGCTGAATATCATGGGTGATGTGCCTAGAGAAACTGCACTTGTGCTGGCGCATCCCTGTCCTCCCCCTCTGTGGTTTGCACTTGCGCAGTGCCACTGCACCATGTGCTGTCTGTGCGCTGCACACTCCATATTCGACGGTGCAGGCCATGGCACAGCACCGCTGAATATCACCTGGTCCTGATCCCTGCGCAGCCTAGCTACGCCTGCACCCAGGCTTGTGCCCCTGCCGGGTGCAGTCTGAATATCTGGCTCTCAATATTTTACTGATAACTCTGCATATTTCATTGATAACTGTCAAACCCTTGGTCTCGAGCCATCATTAGCAGCAGAACATTGCTGAAAAGTAAAAAAAAAAATTAATAAACATGAACGTGCCTACAAATACAGATAGATGCAACTCAATCAATCAATCACTTTATTTAACCAGGTATAAACCCCATTGAGCAAGCTCATTTTCAAGGTAGTCCTGGGCATTAATACAATACAGTACACTGCATAAGACTACAATTACGGTGGACAGCGGTGCAAAAAAAAAAAAAATTGTGAAGGTGCCGGTCAATATGGGCCTATACATACCGGTCAACATAATTAACATGCAAAGGTACATAATGATAAGCTTTACTGGAATGAGAAGAGACAACAAGCCCATATAGTCTCCGCTAAGTAAGAGCTCATACCTAAATGATAAAAAATAAGGAGGTATTAAGGAATAGGGTAGAAATTGGGGAGAAAGAGTAGGCAGCCAAAAGGGAGGCCAGAATAGGTAAAAGGTAGAGAATAGGCAGGGCCCTCTTTGATTAAGGGAACTAGGCTTGTAGGTCCTAGGTTTCTGTTGTTAGGAATGTGGGGTAGATGAGCTACTTAGGCGTAGGATTTGAGAGTGGCACCCGGGGCTTAGGGGTCATAGGCATCTGAAACAGTTGCATGATTCCTTCAGATAATCCATTAATAGAGCTTTGAATGTGAAAATGCTTGGAAGTGAGGATAATTTTAATGAGTCTTGCATAGTGTTCCAAAGTGATGGAAGTGAGAAGTTGATTGCCGCCGAGCCAAGGGTAGTTTTCACTCTAGGAATCTGGAAGCAGATTATGGAGAAGCATCTAAGGCCACAGGAACCTTCAGCCTGTTTGAAGAGGTTCGAGATGTATACAGGGAGGTTATCAGATAATTTAGGTTTAGGATAAATCTTAAAGCCCGGTGGTAAAGGGTGTCCAGTTTGTTTAGCATCGTTGATGGGCAATGACTGTAAAGGAAGTCAGTGTACGTCCAGTATAGGTAGGAATGTAGTTAGTACTAGTTTCATTCTGGCATCTAACATAAGTAAGTGTTTAATGCAATAGAATAAACCTAATCGATGTCTTAGTTTCTTCGAGGTTTCATTTAAGTGGCACAGAAAGTTGAGCTTGTTATCCAGCCAGAACCCTAGGTATTTAAAGGTATCAACTACTTCAAGGTGTTCATCTAAGAGTGTTCGGATCTGTGTGATATGTGGACATCTGGAAGTAGACTTTGGTGAGAGAATCATTGCTTTAGTCTTTTTGGCATTGAGGAGGAGCTTATGAGTGATAAGGTTGTATTGGTGGGTGACAAAGTCTTTCTGTAAGTACTCATGGGCCAAATCCAAGGATGAATTTGTGGTATAGAGTACAGTATCATCTGCGAATAAGTGGTCATTTGCTGTGCCCAGCTGCAAGTCCAGATTATTGATGTATACTGCAAAGAGGCTAGGGCCCAAGATGGAGCTTTGTGAGATTCCTCGTAACAAGGATTTTTGTGGGGACAGATCTCCTATGGCCTTGACTTGTTGTAACCTATTGGTTAGGTAGCTAGTGAACCATTTAATGGCAGAACTATCAAGTCCGATGTTACTCAGTGCAGTAAGCATGATGGTATGATCCACAGTATCGAAGGCCTTACTTAGATCAAGGAAGAGGGCAAATACATGCTTCTTAGAGTCCAAGGACATTTGGAAGTCTGTAGTTACTTTGGCAAGAGCCGATACTGTACTGTGTTTGGCTCTGAAGCCGGACTGAGCTGGGTTTAACAACTTTTGTGAATCCAACTGTTCTCTAAGTTGGATGTTGACAATTTTTTCAAGTAATTTAGAGAGCACGGATAGTATAGAAATAGGCCGGTAATTGTTCAGATCACTCGGATCCCCAGTCTTGAATAATGGTAGGATGTGGGCAGTTTTCCATGAGACAGGTAGCTCACCTTGAATCAGATGTTTTGAATAAATGTGTAATGGGGGCGGTCAGATAGGTATGGCCAAGTTTTAGGAAGTGAGGTTCAATATTACCTGCACCCGCACTCTTTTTTTGTATCCAGAGAAAGGAGGAGGTCCTCCACTTGCTTGAATGTAATTGTGAGGAAGCTAAAGGGGGTAGGATGTGGCTGGTTATGGTTGTGGTTATCAGTGAAGCCAACAGTGTAGTCTCTTGCCGGGCTAAGTTTGCTGATAGGTGAGGTGTCAAAGGCAAGCCCTGCAGTGGCAAAGTGATCATTAAACTTCTCTGGTATATCAGCTTTGTCCGTATAGGTGGTACCATCAGATGCAATTTTGTTTGGAAGGGGTGTTGCAGTGGACTGACCTTCGACTTCTTTGAGGATGTTCCAAAATTTGGCAGAGTTGTTTTTATTGTCTTCTAGTTCTTTTTGGAAGTACCTAGCTTTTTCTGACCTAATTAGCTTGGTACAAGCATTCCTAGTGGTACGCAAATACTAATACCAAAGACAAAAATACAAATACCAAAAATCAGCCATGTACTGCAGTCCTTTCCCCCTTTGGTCTCCACAGTTTGATGGGACCTTGAGGGAGATGCGGCAACAAGGACGAAGATTAGAGCATTGTTGGCAGAAATCTGCCCTTGATACTAGCCATCTTAGATTGATGGAACATTATCAATTCTATCATTCCGCAGTCTCCCGTAAGAAGGCAGAGTTCCTGTCCAGGAAGATTGAGAATGCTCAGAACCGACCAGCTCAGCTTTTTTGAACTGTCGACAGACTGTGCAACCCAGCCTGTCTGCAGGTTCGGAAAGCTTTTTCCCAAGTGGAGTGTGATGAGCTTGCTCACTTCTTTGCGTCTAAGGTGGCCGACATCAAGGCAGTACTCCAGCCTGCACCTCCTATGGGAGAAGCTGTAGATCGGCATCTGGCTGCAGCCTCTAGTCTCCCCTGGAGTTCCTTTGACTGGCCTGAGTTCATTGATGTCATGAGGATTGTGCAGAGTATGCGCTCTACATGCTGTAATTTGGACCCGGGCCTGACTTCCCTGATAAAGGGTTGTCATAATATTATTGGCCCAGTCCTAGCATGGATAGTCTGGTGCTCCCTGGATATGGGTGAGTTTCCTAGCTCCCTGAAGGAGGCGTGGGGACGTCCCTCCTGAAGAAAGCTTCCCTGGACCAAGACTGCCATGCTAACTACAGACTGATCTCTAACCTTCCCTTTGTAGGGAAGGTTATTGAGAAAGTAGTGGCTGTACAGTTGGAGAACCATTTAACCATCCATGACATCTATGAACCATTCCAGTCTGGTTTTCAAAAAAGGCATAGTACCGAGACAGAGCTGGTTCGGGTGCTCAATGATCTCCTGATGGCAAGAGATCAGAAGAGCCGCTCCATCTTGGTTCTTCTTGCTCTTTCTACAGCTTTTGACACTGTGGACCATGGGGCACATCTCGAGCACCTGGAGTTCATCTGTGGTCTGTCAGGTACAGTCCTCAGTTGGTTTAGATCTTTCCTCACAGGCAGAACCCAGAGGGTGGTGTCAGGGATTAATTCTTCCCGCCCAGTCTCTCTGTCATGTGGGGTTCCCCAGGGCTTGGTGTTGTCCCCCATGTTATTCGCAGTGTATATGCTGACCCTTGGAGACATTGTAAGAAGGTATGGGCTGATGTTTCATTGCTATGCAGATGATACCCAGCTCTACCTATCTTTTGCACCTGACCAGGATAGAGCCCTCTCGGTACTTAATAGCTGCCTCACTGAAATCCAGTGCTGGATGAATTCAAGTTGGCTGAAGTTGGACTCAGAGAAGACTGAGGTAATGGTTGTGGACCCAGATTGCAGGGTATCCCTACCTCTGAACAGGTGTGGAACCTGGGGGTGGTCTTTGACAATGAGCTGACACTGCATTTGCAGGTGTCGGCAGTTGTCAAACTATCCTTTTACCATCTTAGGAACATCACCAGGATTAAGCACCTTGTTCCGCCCAGCGATCTCCCTATATTGGTCCACACTTTTGTGACCTCACGTCTTGATTATTGCAACTTCCTTTATCTAGGTCTTCCTGGGGTTGATATCCACCACTTGCAGCTGGTGAAAAATGCTGCGACCCAGTTATTGATAGGTACCTCTTATGCCTGTCATATTTCTCCAATTCTGCACGATCTGCACTGGCTGCCAATACAGTGGCAGATCACCTTTAAAGTTGGTCTTCTGACTTATAAAGCCCTACACGGAAAGGGCCCAGACTACTTGAAAGAGCTTCTGGTGCCTTACTGCCCTAAGCAATCTCTCTGCTCGGCGGATGAGGGGTTGCTAGAGATTCTGAGGGTTTCTTTAAAATCTTCAGGGGCTCGTGCTTTTATGTATGCTGCCCCTACCCTCTGGAATTCTCTACCCTGTCTGCTTCGTCAGTGTGCGTCCGTGGAGGAATTTAAAAGGCCTTAAAGACTTATTTACAGTCTAAGATCTAGCCTGATTAATTATAGGAATTTGATGAGCTCAGACGTGATGTTTTATCTGTTTTATTTGTAATTATTGTAAGGCGCCTTGATTTTGAGAAAGGCGCGATATAAATAAAGTTTTATTATTATTTATTAATATTATTAAAATTGCAAAGCTTCCATGTCTGGTTTACCATCTTGTGCATCTACCTTTCCTGCACCCCAAATTCACTATTTAGTGCCTGATTCCTGCCTGTTACTGTGTTAGAGTGTCTCAGAATTCTTACTGACAGATTCACTAAGAATGTATCAGTAGGAACATTGGCACATCAGCAACATTATCGCTCACCAAGCCAGTGATCCTATGTGTTAATTAAGCAATAATGCACGACAGGGTGTGTGTTGTGCTGGGATAATGTCATGCCTCGGGTGGTTGGGCACAAGGCTGCAGGCCGAGTACATTCAACACTCGAAAAGTTACATTATCTCAGCACAACACACACCCGTGTAGTGCATTATTACAATTATACAATGGCTCATTTCTTACAAAACAGGAAAAAGGGTTGAAAATATGTTTAAAGTACTTATTTTCACTTACTGTGAGGGCAGGAGCATCTACTGGAAAAAAGTCCTCAATTTTTCTGTTGTCCAGTAGGTGGTACTGTTGTTGGCGTTTTACGTGCCTTTGGGTTTCTGTGCCCTCCTATGCCTCTCTCTGTCATTTTCTCTGTCTCCGTGCTTCTCTTCCTCTGTCTACCCCCCCAAATGTGACAGTAACTGATGTGAATGTTTCCATTACTGAAACGTGGTGTTATACACATGCACTACTCACTGAGTTTGTGGCAGCATGCCAGTAGGGACTGTGAGGGCACCAGGAAGGACTGTCACAAAGTCGATCGTACTGACAGCTTTTGTGTAAGGGAAGTGCACTGTTGTACACATGCTCAGTGTGTTTATGGCAGTTTGCCAGCGGAGACTGCAGCGGGACCGGGAGGGGCTGCTAGGTTGTGAAGCTGATCTGATGGCTTTTAGGTACATTATTCTTTTCACTTACAAAAATAAAAAGAATGTTCACAGTTGAGAGTGTAATTACAATGAGGGAATGAGGAGAAACTGATCAGAAACAAGGCTTTAACTTTGTCTTTTTTGGTTTTTAATTAAAGAAACCGAAAATGATAACAGCGATTGAGGGAATGTGTGAGTGTTCTGAGTCTGATTTTTGGTGATTAGCTGCTGTGGGAGGGAGGGATTTACATTTTTAAGGGTTTGAAAAGTTCTGGCAAAATCCACTGTGATCATGCCAAGTACGGGCAACTTGTACATAGCATGCACAATGATTTTTTTACTCATGTGATGCGGTCATGTGTGTAGTGGGACTAGATCCATGATGTACTGGGCTAATATCATGAGTCTAGTCCCTGACTGACAAATCAGAGCCCAGGCATTTTTCTTGCCACTGTATAATATAGTTTTTGCAATAAATTCATGAACCCATAATTTATGCCATAACTATCATATGAAAGTGTTTTCTCAGAAATGCCATTTTTTTTTTGTAGTCAAACACTGACAGTGTCTTCTACTAAGCTTACATTCCGGATAACGTCAATTTTCCAAACCACTATTTGTTGCCTTGTAAACATCTGACCAGGGCTACTACAGCTCCCAGAGGTTGGCAGACTCTTCTCCAGCCGCCGACCGAGACCAAGACCCCAGACAAAATCAAGCTCAAGCTGCTTGCCCTCTGACCAGGGCTGCTACAGCTCCCAGTGGTCGTCAGGCTCCTCTCCAGCCGCCGACCGAGACCAGGATCCCGGACAAAATCAAGCTCAAGCTGCTTGCCCTCTCACCAGGGCTGTTACAGCTCCCAGCAGTTGTCAGGCTCCTCTCCAGCCACCGACCAAGACTAGGACTCCGGACGAAATCAAGCTCAAGCTGCTTGCCCTCTCACCAGGGCTGCTACAGCTCCCAGCGGTCAGCAGGCTCCTCTCCAGCCGCAGACCAAGACCAGGACCCCAGACAAAATCAAGCTCAAGGTACGGTGAAAGCGCACCCTATCAGATTCCAGGCACCACCTGGCAGTCGCAGCTGATTGGCTCACCTATCTCTCTCTGCCGACAGGGCTCCGACTGTGAAATTACATTGATTTTTACTGTTTAAACTGAAACCTGCCTGTGTAAAGTAAGGAAAAAAATATAAATCTGTGTTCTAAGTTAGAGTGCTAAGTGTTTGCAGCTTCTTTCTGAATCTGTGAAACCCCACCCCCCCACTGAGCCAGCCAACAGGGCATTGACTGTGAAATTACATTGATTTTTACTGTTGAAATTGAAACCTGCCTGTGTAAAGTAAGAAAAAAAATGGAAATCTGTGTTGTAAGTTAAAATGCTAAGTGTTTGCAGCTCCTTTCTGAATCTGTGAAACCCGCCCCCCCCCACACACACACACACACTGAGCCAGCTCTCTTTGGTGCCCAATTTCTCTAGGGTTATTGTTCTGCTAAATCTCCCCAAACCCCACGCCTCTTACTGTCTTCTAAATTTTCACCTTTGTCTCCTTCCCCTATTTAACCTCGCTTCTCTTCTCTCCTCCCAGCTGCTTGCCCTCTGACCAGGGCTCCTATAGCTCCCAGCAGTCGGCAGGCTCCTCTCCAGCCACCAACCGAGACCAGGACCCCGGACAAAATCAAGCTCAAGGTACGGTGAAAGCGCACCCTACTGGATTGCAGGCGCCGCCTGGCAGGCCCAGCTGATTGGCTCCCCTATCTCTCTCGGCCGACAGGGCTCCGGCTGTGAAATTACATTGATTTTTACTGTTTAAACTGAAACATGCCTGTGTAAAGTAAGGAAAAAAATATAAATCTGTGCTCAAAGTTAGAGTGCTAAGTGTTTGCAGCTTCTTTCTGAATCTGTGAAACCCACCTCCCCCACTGAGCCAGCCAACAGGGCACAGACTGTAAAATTACATTGATTTTTACTGTTTAAATTGAAACCTGTCTGTGTAAAGTAAGGAAACAAATATAAATCTGTGTTCTAAGTTACTGTAGAGTGCTAAGTGTTTGCAGCTCCTTTCTGAATCTGTGACCCCCCACTGAGCCAGCTCTCTTTGGTGCCCAATTTCTCCAGGTCTATTGTTCTGCTAAATCTCCCCAAACCCCATGCCTCTTACTGTCTTCTAAATTTTCAGCCCCCACCCCTCCACTGATTAAATACTCTCTCTGCCCGCCCTCTTCCTCGACCCCCCACCAGCCTCCTGTAGCCTTCCATTGGCTCCCCTCTACTCTAGAATTTCCATTCTCTCTGTTTCGCCTCCTAGACCTATTGGCCATTTGCCCTCCAAGGGGCCAACCAACACATTCGTCCCAGGCCATCTCAGGCTCCATTCTCCTCATAATTACTTCCTTGTCTGAGAAGCTGCTACAAAATCCCAGCACCATGTGCACCGTGGCTAGCGTTTTACCTCTACTCAGTTGTCTGTTCTCCTGCCTCCCAACCCTCCTCTCCACCATGCCGCCTATCTTTCTCATGCTCCCCTCCCCCTACTTGGCTCATATTGTAACTCCTCCTTGCCCCACCAACCCTGTGCTCTCTCTCCTACCCACTCCTACCTGGGCACACTCCACTATATGTCCCCCCCCTTTCCTAATCAGGCCCTCTCCCTCTTAGACTCTCCTGCACCTACTTGCTTCTCGCCCCACCCCTTTTACCCACACAAATGTCCATCCTTGCCCCCACTCGTGGCAGGGCTCTTCCATTCCAAGCTACCTCTGTATACTAGCCCAACACCTATCCTTGACTGTCCTCCTTCTCGTAGCGGGAGACAAACACCCAAATCCGGGACCCTTGACCACCACATCCACACCAACCTCAGCTGGCACCCCCAACCCACATCCCACCCTCCCAACTACCAGGTTACCCCCTATACAAAGGCCTCCATCTCCTTCACCTAAATATTCATAGCCTACCACTTAAAATCGACCAGCTACAAGTTCTCGCTGCCCTACATGCCCCTGATGTCCTCATCCTCTCTGAAACTTGGCTTAACAAAAACACTCCCGACTCCTCAGTTGCAATCCCTGTCCTGCCAGGACAGGGCCACGAAAGGTGGCGGCATAGCCATCTTCATAAGTTCGGACATACGCTACGAAATAATCTTATCTAAAACTGAACCCTTGATGGGTCAGAGCTGGAGGACATCACCTCCTTCCAGTATCTTGGAGTTTGGCTTGACCGCCACCTCACCTTCACAGTCCATGCTGACTCTACACTAACAAAACTCCGCCCCAAACTCGGAGCTTTATATCGGAACCATTCTAGCCTCCCCTATCTGGTCTGTTGTGAGCTGATCCAGAAGATGATACTTCCCTCCTTTGATTATTGTGATATTGTTTACAGTGCCGCCCACAAGTCAGTTTTATCCAAACTGGATACCTTTTTTAATGCTTTCTGCCGGTTTGCTCTTGACGCTCCTCCTCGCACCCACCGCTGTGAGCTATACCGCTCCCTTGCTCTCCCCTCCCTTGAGAACCACCGCCTAATACACTGTGCCACGTTTATCTCGAAGAACTGGTTTGGTACTCTCCCAGTATATCTGACCTCCGTACTATCGCCCCCTCTGGCACCCACCTATGCTCTGAGGTCCCTAGACTCCCGGCTGCTGTTAGTCCCCAGGCGTCGGACATAAACTGGCCAGGCCGCCTTCTCTCACCGCTTCCCTCAACTCTGGAACTCTTTCCCCTCTGAAATTCAACACTCTTCCTCTATCCGCTCACTATCCTATGCCCTTGCCAACAACTGCTCAGTAAACTGCTCCTGCAGCTAACTCTCCAATCTTTCAACCTCAGACACTCCTATATTTCTTCTCCCAGTAGGCCCAATGGTGCTACTTCACTAACCACACCCAACTACTGCACTTGATCCCAACTTTTGAGCTAGCTAGCTTGCACTTACCCCTATTTCATTATATACCACAACCCCATACCTTAGCAAGATTTCCTCATTGTAACTGTTACTCTCGACCATTAGAGTATATGTATTAATCCACACTTACCTATTCCTGTCAAACATATGCAGCTGTATTATCTAATTATATGTTTTCAAGGTATAAAGCATGACTTCCCCATGTAATTGCTACTATACTATAAGTAAGGGTAAATTGTCATCTATGCCCAACTATTTCTGTCAAATGTTTTCAACTGAATTGTAATTGTATGTATATATGTCAGGACCTTGACTACCCTTGTCCTCTTCCCCACTGTACCCCTCCCCCAGGTCGCACTGGGAGACGAGCAGTTCTTGCTCAGTGTGCGTTTCCTGGTGAAACAATTTCAATAAATAAATAAATAAAATAATAGGCCCAATTCAAAAAGCATTGGGAATGATGCAAGGTGGTTACATCAAAGAAATATGATGCAAGGGGCTCACTGTGCTGCATCATATGTCATTCCTGATTCAGTAAAGCAGCTTGCACAAGTTGGGGGACCACCTGAACCAGCCAGGTTTGCACCATCCTTGCAATGGATGCACCAGTGCGCCATGGCAGAAGGGTACTATAGCATCCCCTTAAATGGGATTCAAGAAGCCCCCAACCCATACAGCACACAGTCCATGAAAGTTAGACCAGCCCCGAGCTGGTCTAACCAGCCGTACGCTATCCCTGGAGCTATCACCTGTGGTATCCTGTGCCCACTCAAAGCCCGGACAGTGGTGTAGCAGCAGTGGAGTGGCTGGAGGTATCCCGCTGTCACAGGTACAGGCCTGCTGGGTCCCCCATGGTGCCAGTTGAGCAACTGCCTCACCACATGGACAGCAGAGGCATGGTGGCAGTCATGCAATGTCCCAGTCAGGGGTTTGTAGCCACCCCCTCCACCCATCCAGACCCAATCTGCCCTCTGTGTCCCCTGGTCTGTCCCTCACAACTCTGCCAGCCACCAGGAGAGTCTCCATCAGTGGGCGCAAATGCTGTCCAACCACCTCACAGCTTGCAGCAGACCCCTCAAGTGCGCCCTGACTTTGCTGCATGACAGCAGTTGCCACAAACTGTGGGAGTTTGGCACCAGGACCCCTCCTGATGGTGAATCAGGTGCAGGGTCCTTGGCACATTGGAGAGTGATGCAAGCTGCTGTTTGCTGCACCTTGCATTGATCCAACAGCTGCTTTGTGAATCTGGCCCCGTGAATGTAGTTGGGTTACTATTTATCATATGCAGTTTAGGAAGACTTGTATAATAGATGGCCTAACCTGAACCCAGATAACACCTAAGTTCTTTTGGTGGTTTGAGGTACTTAAACTAAGGAAATGAACTGTACCCTTGTGGGTTCTTTTCATTGATGAGGGTGCTCCTGGGAGAGCAAAGTGTGTTTCCTGCCTGGGGAAGGTCTTGGACTGCAGTTTACCTCTTGAAATTCAAGGGTTGACAGTGGCAAAGACTGAATTTTATCATACAGTACCTGGAGTTCTGTTTAATTGCATTCTTTTCTGTCTCCCAAGGATCAGCAACCTTGATATACTTAATGGCTTAATCATATCAGGAGCCTAATTTTTAACAGGTGGCTTGCAGCACATCTCCAATGCACCATTTCCATCCAAGCAATATTCACACATGCTTGCAGGTCCCCTAGCCATTGCATGAGTATACAGATGGTTCTGTCCAGCTGTGATCAGAAAGTGCGTGACCATGTCCTATAGGCCAGGAATATTGTTCTGTCATGGTTTCCAAGAGGCACCACAAACTGTAAACGACTCTGTTTGATATGGAATTCATATGAGACATGTAGGTCCCTGATCACATACTTTCAAATATCCCAGCGAAATATATGGGACCAGCATTGTTGGGCTCAGAGTTCACCAGCCCACCCTTCCTCGTCTATCCAGCTGGTAAATTCCCTGGTTTTGTGCACGTTATTCACCTTCTAGTCTTGGGAACACCCCTAACACAGTCCAACTACTCATGACACAGTGGGAGGGGAAGGGAGGAGACTACTACATCACGAGTGACTGCACTGTTTGGGGGTATTCCTAATGTTCCAAACGTATGCAATAAGAGTAGAACAAGGATCTGAAACAAAACAAAGTGGGTATAACTGCACTATTATAATGCATTTGAGTTCTACTAAGGAAAAAAGCAGATAAAGCAACCAACAACTTCAATGAATTTTAGAGAGGGTAAGTAATCATTAACTGCGGAGTTTCAACTAGAAATAAAATGATGCAAACAGGGTCGACAATGTCCCTCAAATACAACATGAAAGGCTATTTTGACATTCCTACACAAACAAACAGCCCCAGCTTCAGTTACTAAATCTGAGACTGCCAGCAATGCTTTTTGATTTTTAGACTCCTATCTGCGAACTCGTTTTCAAACTTTGGCATTGTGCGTCAATCCACTCCAGGGATGTCATTATCCCCGTCATCCCTTAATGCTTAAGCTAAATTGCTAAAAAAGAGGAAAATTACACAGTATGAGAACCATGAGCTAACCTAAGCTGAAATTATTTTCGAAATGCATTAATGATGGGCTGGCCCGCTGGAGCAGCGGTTGGATTGCTACTTGCGATGCCAATAACCCAGGTTTGGGAATGGACCCGGGAGTCGGAGGGCTGGCCAGGGGAGAAGGATTGAGCATCCTAGGGACTGTTCTCCTTCCTTGGGGGGAGGGAGGGGAAGTGTGTCCAGTGCCCTACAGACCCGTGACAGAGGCTGAGGGCACCACGACCAACACCATTACGACTGATGGGCAGGGTGAATGATGTATGTCATTGCACATCCCCACACCCAGGGAGCAAAAGCACTCTCAAAAAGCCAGCCCCCTGGCATGACTGCCAGACCCCCGGCATTACGGCTCACCTTGCTCCGCTGCCCACTACCTCTGACATCTACTGGGGTGGGTCCGGCTCCCGTGGCCCCAACCCAGGGGGTAAGCCAGGGCTTGACAAAGATGTCTGTTGGGAGGGCAAGCCTCCCCAGCGAGCCAGGGGGACAAACCTGGGCTTGGGGGTGGTGGACAGGGATGGGTCCGAGGACAAGGGGGACCCCCAAAAAAATGCATTAATGACGTGGCTGAGTTTTCAGTGAAAGGAGGATACAGGGCAACCACTCTCTTCAATGGAAATGAAAGATCTTATGTTGGAAGGCAAGGGAGCTTGTGACCCACACAGCGTAGAGAGTAGAATTTCAATAACTAAACACTCTAGGGCATTACGCATGTATAGACTAGATACAAAAGTAACAGTGTGACCATCCATCACATTCATGTTATTAAAATAACTGCAACAAGGGATGAGGGAGAGTTAGTTGGTAGACTAGGTAGGCCAAGCGGTCCTTATCTGTCGTCAAAGTCTATGTTTCTAGAAGCACATCAGGAAGTGAAGACTGCCAGTCGGAACTAGAAAACTAAAGGGGAAATAGAAAAGAAAAGTCAAGAGAGATGAAAACAAAAAAAACAAGGCAATAAGGGCAGAAACAGACAGAAACATAGAATTTGTCAGCAGAAATGGACCGATACACCCATTTAGTCTGCTCTATTTTCCCTGCCTATTTCTATGATTATATATACAGTAGATGGGGACAGAACTGGAAAGAAAAAGGGGAGAGATCTACTGTAGGTATGGAACATGGGATATGTACAGTATATAGAAAGGGGAAGCTGGAGATGGAAATGGGAGGAAGGAATCCGGAGTCCAAGTCAGGGAGTTGGAACTGTGACTGGGGAGGGAACAACATGACAATTTGTATTTTGGTGCATTTAGGTCCAAGAAGCTGATGCCCAAAATGTACCATTCATCCCCTATATTTTTTACATTTGTATTGGAGTGTACTGTACTGTATTTATTAGGAAACATCTTTGAGCTAAAAGACCATTGTCAAAGGTTCTACATCATTATACAGACAATGCACAATAATAAAAATACAGAGCATACAATAAAAATAATACTAGATTTCCTAGAAGGATGCCCCTGGACCCCTTAGATGGGTTATATTATCTTTCTCCTGTCGCCTCCCTTTCCTCTGGAACCAGCTCTCCTCTGCTGTTCACCAATCCCCTTCACTGTCTCCAACTCACTCCCGCTGCCTTTTGCTCCTGCTCCTCCGCCCTCATCGCCTCCCTACCTCAACCTTCTTAGCCACCTTGTGGTCCTTTAAACAACCTCCCGACTCTTACAACCTGTGCTGAAATTGTACTCATTATTGTTACTTTGTATTTATTATGCATTTATTGTCACTATACACATAATCATAATATTATGATTTTGTTCTCTCCCTTTGTCTGTACTGACTCCTGTTTTCCCTTGGGTCACACCTGGAAACAAGCTCTGACTCAGTGTGCCTTTCCCAGTTACCAAATTTTAAATAAATACATACATAAAATAAATAAATAAATAAAAGTTGCCCCCCCCCAAAAAATAATTTCTTAGCATGACATCCCTGACCTGCATGCATTAATTCTCAGCATGTCCTATGCAGGGCAAGGTAACACAAGCAAGACTCTTTGTTTGCATGTAGCATATCTGGCCTTGCGTCCTCTGAAAATCAGTCCCCAGGGACTGATTAATATATCATGCTCCACCTGGGCATACCCTTGAAGAATTCTGCTACCAGGATGTTGATCCACTCTGGACAAGCGCATAGCCCGGATTCTGCAGTCCTTGTGTGCGTGACACATTAGGGTTGGACACAATATAATGGGCAATTTGCTCTTGTAAATTTCCTCTTGGTCTTGCAATGGCATTGGCTAGTCTGCCCTCATATCTAACTCACCCCTTCAACCTTACTACTCCTCTTGCCTTTCCTCTGTCTCTGTATGCGTTTTCCTATTTCCCCTTCCCACCTCCTGTTTTTTGCCTCCTTCTGCTTGTCAACGTATTGTACGCCAAGCACTAATCCCTTTTTCTCTGTATAATTATTTCATTCATGGTCATATTGCTTAATTAGGTAAATTCCTGACTGACTCTTTAATTTCCTTTGATGTAGCCTGTTTACTGCTGCTTAACACCCTTGGTAATTCACATATGCCCGTATACTGCATTGTTGATGCATTGATTGTCTTTTACCTTTTGGATGCACTTTTTCTTCCAAATCCCCTTTCCCCTGGGTTGCACCTGGAAACGAGCCTTGGCTCAGTCTGCCTTTCCTGGTTACCAAATTTCAATAAACAAATAAATAAAAATAAATGTGTGTGTTAGTTTTATGTGCATGTGTGGCACTATCACGGTCTGCAATACATGCTGATACATGTTTTTTGTTAGTACTCTGCAGAAAGCTAAACCAGTTAGGGTACATCTCTGAGCAGTACTGTATTTTCACTGACATGAAAATAAATATAAAAGAAAAACGATAAGGAGATTACCTATGTGCTTTCTTGTTACTAGGCTGTGAGGTGGACCCCACAAAATAATGGAGGACTCAGGTGGGGAATGACTGCCCTCAAATGCCTTTTCTGTCTGTGCTTTTGGCTCTGCTGACCCTATTTCCCTGTAAATGTTTCGTTTGCTACACATGCAGCCAGTTGAGGGGTACGTTAACTTCACACCACTGCTGCTTCTGCTTTATTAATATTTAGACACACCATCTTAGATATTTTCTGCATTTCTCCTTCCATATTTCTTCAGTACATGGGCAATTTGTGTGGAAACCAGATCCTTGTTCCCTAGAGTTCATCTGTTCCTGCTGCTTAGTCTCTTGCTAAAGTCACAGTCTTGTGTTTGTGACATCACAGTTTGTTGCTGTGGAAATGATTATAATGTCATGAACAAAGGATTCTGACTTCAGCAAGGGACTGAACAGCAGAAGTAAATTGACTGTAAGGGACACTGATCTGTTTCCATGTAAATTAACCTAATGATGAATAATAAAAACTCAGACAATCTATGAGGTATAAACTGAACTGTGTCTAAATATGACATTTTTCAAAGTTTGCCCTACAGTGACAAACTCATTTTAACAAAGTGGGGCCATACTACTTTACGAACCCCCTTGAATGGTTGTTTGGGGAGGAGATTTTGACAGTGCCACTACAGTACCAAGTTTATGGTCTGCACTGCAGGTGATTTTTACATTAGATGTACAAGATATAGAATTCACTCCCACATAATAGATCAGCACATAGGAAGCCTCTTTTAAGTCACAGCTCAATCAAGACCCTCCTTACTTGTGTTCACTGACTGAAGTTTTGCTATATGTTTTTAATTTATCTAACAGGATCACCTAGCTGAAATGCTAAAATCTCATTTCTAGTGGGTTTCTGCTTCTATACAATTCTACAGGCTGGCAGGACTAACGCACAGGCAGATGAATTGACTTGCTCAGGGTCACACTGTGAGTAAGGTGCTCATTTGGGATTCAGTCCTTAGGATCACTTGGGTTTACTGTTCTGTGTTTTAACCACTGCAATATATGTCATCCCATGTGTGTGTGTGTGCTAGTAGCCTGTGCAGGCTGTTGTGTTTTATAAAATAGCAAAAATAAACCTAGTGACCTCATTGGAAGACAGCCATCACATGACCATGCATGAACTGCTAATGGTGCATGGTTTGAAACTGGATCTCATTACAAAGGCTGGAACACCTCATAAACTACAACTAACCATTTTATAAGCCCAATAAGCCACTCCAGGGTGTACACTGAAGGATTAATGATGCACGTCCACAGGTGTGAGGACACTCGTACTTCAGTCTTGTGCCTTACTACACCCCTAAGACATACATCGTTAACCCTTTAATGTGCACCCATTGTGGCTTATTGCTTACATAATTGTTGGAGTTGTTTGTATGGTGATTTGAGAGGGCATGTCCAAAGGTGCACCATATAAACAAAAGGACTATAGGTAACGGCTCTAAAGGAGGTGCAGTCACAAACAGGTTGTGGTAAGCTATGTTTTTTTTTTTTTTGTCATTTTGATCTTACTGCGTTCAGTGTAGGAACAGTCTTGCAGCACCACTGGATGTGTTCATATCCTGCATTTTGCATCATGTGCCCTCTGTCTGATCTGACTGAAGCCTGACTACAAGTTGTGCAAGTAGGAAAGTTCATCAGGCTCTAAGTGCTATTTCT
The DNA here is from genome assembly GCA_016271365.2 of Neoceratodus forsteri. Lineage (NCBI taxonomy): Eukaryota > Metazoa > Chordata > Ceratodontiformes > Ceratodontidae > Neoceratodus > Neoceratodus forsteri. The sequence continues at coordinate 1,334,124,152 of CM057455.1, read as the reverse complement.
CTGGTTTCAGACTCAGGCTTCTAGGTACTTGGAAACAGTTTAACTGTTGACTCATTCCCCACCCATTTATTATATTTCTTTAACAGCCTGTGGCATGGAAATAAAATTATAATGGTAAACTTTAGAATAAGAAACAATACTATTTTGGAATGAGAAGCCAGCATTTTTCAGCATACATATCCTTCCACATAAACCATACTTATGAATTTTAATACACATGATTAAAGAGTGACACATTAGCATGACTGGCTTAAAGGTTGACAAAAGGCCACAACACTTAAAATATAAGTTGCAAATTTAAACATTCAGGCATGAAAATATTTTCCTTAAGTTGTTTTCAAGCATTAGCCTTTTTTTCTGCAATAACTAAAGCAAAGCCACAGTAGCTGCAGCCATTTGCATCTAAGGAAGAGATGTTTTGCTTTGGCGATATAGTTAATGAGTCTAAAAATATTCAGTATAATAATTCTGTCAAAGCCCCCACAGTCTCCTCAATGAGCAGAAGCCTGCAGGATTCCAATGGGGAGCCAAGTAATGAGCTCTCAGCATTCGCTCCCACACCGTCCAGGCGAAATATACTCAGGCCTCTATGGTTCCACATCATTAGCAACATGAAACAAAGACACATGCTTGACTTTAATAAGCGACTAAAGTTGCTGGCTTATTAGGCTGTTACTGCACATAAACTCCATTTCAGTATGACAAAACAGATCCTTGCAAACAATAGGGGAAGGAGAGCTTTTTTTTTTTTTTTGCAGAGAGAGACAGAGAGGAGGGAAAGAGTTCAGCATAATTCGATATGGAAAATGACTGAACCCACAGGAGCGAGCAGTACCACAGAAATAAATGGGTGTCTGACACTGACTCTCCTGGGGTATGTAGCTGACTGCGTGCTAGCTGCTGGAGACAACAGCTAAGGTGGGCTGCAGTGATGGAGGATGAGCATCTATAATTGACTTCCAGTTGACATTTTTGCGAGATGAGGTGAACAAGTTTATTCCCCACAGGGATCGGTCCAAATATGATTAACTTGGGCATGACCAAATAGGTCAATGATATTACACTGAATTTCAGCACAATAATTAGAGAGAGAAAATTGGTGTGATTTGTTTTTGCCTTGTTCACCATGTAGCAATAATGCATTAGCACGGATTAATTTAGCCTCTTCCTCTTCATAAGGGGTATAAAGATTTCACAAGTTATTTGCTTCAAGAGAATAAACAGACTAAACATGGAACTAATTTTACTGAAGAAGACAAAATCTTCCCTAATTGGACATCTTTTTTAAATCTAGGTGTAATTCAGAGAACACATAATTCAAACTGTTACTATCGAGTCCCTTAGAAGCTTTTTTTTAGCCAAGTAGAGAATTGATTTCCACAGAACATGCAACATTCGTCTAAGATTCATTTTTTGAATGGAAATATGGTTTCACATAGTTACAGGAGATGAGGCTTTTTGTGACCCATTTATATTTTCTATATGCCTGTGTCTTTATTCCTTTGTAGCCATCCACCGCAAGTAGCACCTTGCAACAAGCAGTTGCTCAATGTTCCTACCCAGTTAAAAGATTAGTGCAGAGGGTTTGCCACTTCAAACCCTCTCCACTGATGCAATTGCTGTTACAAATAAAGTTTTACACTAGATGTTTTACTCTATAGGTCTTGATCACATACTGTATCATTCTAGGCGAAGAAAGACTTCAGAGCCTGTACGTGAAGTAAGCACTGAGCTACTGCAAGAGCAGAACTGAACGAATAAGAAGTAGCACAGAATGTTACTTATGAGGAAGTACAGTGGCAAAGAGATCAGTCTCCCAATGGATTGTTCCATCATTCGTTACGTTATTTCAAAAACTGATAAATATACCACCTACTGAAATAAAAGCACATTCCATTAGTAGGACAGCAGCTTCAGTAGCCTTTGACAGAGATATTCTACTACAGTACTTGATATTTGTAGGCCCCAACTTGGACCTACACTCACTCCTTTACCTCTCACTGCTGTCTGGATATAAAGGCAAGGAGAGATGCAAGGTTTGAAACTACAGTACTTCAGAACCCTAGTCCCTTAAAGAAGACCTGCATTGAACCTGTAAGTCAGTATTTCCTGTAGAAGCTTGTTTTATGAATATGGGTTCAAATTCTGTTATTTTTCCAACTGTACTAGCTTTTTAATAAACTCAATGGGTGTCCTATATACTGTTGTCATACACGTGGGTACTGCCATAGACACCAGTGAGTGGGGTGTAGTAATGTACTGTATATAAAAATGGAGATCTTTTGTGAGGCATTCAGTATGGAGGCCTTTTTTTTTAATGTAGAATTCCTGCTCCTGAGATGACCAAGCCACCCCCATTCTGATGGTCCCCCTAACCAGTTATCTACCTTCCCCTGGAATTAACTCAGCACTTGCCCAGACCCCTAACATGGGTGGAAGCCACAGTCATCAGTGCTGGGCCTGCAAAGGTGCCATTGTCATCTATTGGGAGACTTCTAACCAACTAGGAATCTTATGGCATATTGCACTTCTGTTATATGTAACTCCACATTCCTCGAGAGAATCTCCTCTATACAGCCACACTCTTTGAACTGGTGTCATTGGACCCAGGACCATGGAAAGATTAAAACATTTGGCCAGCCAACTCAAAACATGTGGCCAATGTGTACTGATGCTACATATAATGTGTGGCAAGCCCACATGCCTCAGTTCCAGACGGAGAGAATGGAAGTCTTCAGCTATTTACTAAAACATTACTAAGCTAAGCTATTAAAATGGTAACAATTTTGATAAAAGTTTTAAAGAAATAATTTTCAAAAACTCCAAAGATTATAAAACTGTTACTCTACTGATCGGCACCTGCAGGAACATAATACACAACCAGGATCAGAGAAGCCATGCACTAGTTACACCAACTGGGTGGCTGATGATACGTTAGGTATTTGGCAGAAGAGAAAGGCCAATCCGGAACCTGCGAGTGAGACTTCTCAGATGCATGAGCACACCTCCTTTGCATGGAACAGACAGTGACTCTATGGATTAGATTCTCTTACAGAAAGAATAGTTACTCACTGTAACAGTAGATCTTTGAGAGAATCTCCACCATTGGGCCACACCTTTGGAACTATAAACTGTCGGTGTCAGGACCACTGTAAGACTTTTGCTAGCCAGGGTCTCTCACAATGACATGCAATGTCAGTGTGCCTATATCATTATGGGTGGCCCAACTGCTCCTCAGTTCCCTGTTGGGAGCAAGCTGGGAGGCCCTCTTACCATGAGGAACTAGGAGGCCTGACCAGTACCAGGCGCACACAAGTAGATGCATGGGACTGGATATATAGTATACATAATGCACTAAGGATACCTTCAAACAAGGCAGTGAACAAACTTGCCGGCTTATACCTCAGAAAGGGGGAGGAAGGGTGGGTGCACTGTGGCCCAATAGAGGAGATTCTCTTGAAGATCTACTGCTAAGATGGGTAATCATTCTAACTTCATCGAGGATATCACCTCCATAGGGCCACACCTTTGGAATGACTTCTACTCAGTACACAAGGTACCCAGGAAAGATGGCAAACTCTGATTTGCAGTCAGGATAGAAGGGCTTATAAAAGTACAAGGCCAAAGTCAGCACGTCTACGAGAGACAATGTCTAGACTACAGTGGCTAGTGAAAGTATGTACAGTACTCCATGTGGCAGCAGCAGATAGGTTAGCTGCAGAAACATTCTGAAAGCAAGCAACTGACGCAGACATACCATGTGTAGAGAGGCCACACATAGCACCAGGAAGTTCTTTACTGTACTTCCCATACCAAAATTTTGTACAGTTTGCCAGCCATTTGGACAGGCACTGTTTAGACACAGGGGCACCCTCTTTCTCAAGGATGAATGAAACAAAAAGCTGAGAGGAATGTCTGCAGTCCTTAGTGCGGTCAAGATAGAAACGCAGTGTTCTGTGTTCATCAACTGTATTTATTTATTTATTTAAAAGTTTCACCAGGAAAGACATACTGAGCAGACATGCTTGTTTCCAGATGTGCCCAGGGGAGAGGCAAAAGGGATACACAGTAAGTACAACAGCAAAAGTCAACAGTACAATGCATAGTGGTAAACAGAATACACATTTATACAGAAAGAACAAAACAGATAACAGTACATTTCAACAAACTACAACAATAACAAGAAATGTGCTAGGAGACTAATAAAAATAAAAACAAACAGCAGCATAATAAAAATAGTACAGGTACTAATCTGCAAACGAGTGCAGAGGCAATTTTGGTAAAGGTGATAAATTAATCATTTAATACATCTACAGGAGGGGAGAAGTGGTCCTTGAGGAGGGAGTTGAGGATATGCGGGAAGCTGCATGACAGCTGGGAGGAGGGAGGGCATCCCCAATTTTTGGGAAGTGGTGTGAGGAAAGCAGCCTGACCAACCAAGGTAGTCCTGGACAGGATGGCTAGAGTGTAGTGGTCATGATTTCTGAGTGAATGAGAAGATGATGGTTTGAGAGAACTAAAGGAGGAGAGAAAGGGAGGCAGTGATACTAGATTTTTTTTATTTATTTAGTTTTTGTTGACTGGGAAAGGGGACTAGACAATTTGTTGCCTATTTTCAGCCTCATCCTGGGGGAGGAGGACATAGATGGAGGCCAACTGAAATTGAACCAGATTTTAAGCTGTTGGTGGTATTTTTTGTGAATTTGGCAAGAAAGTTGGCACAGTGGATAAGGCGTCTGTCAGCTAAGGAAGGAAGAGAGGGTACAGTGATGGGTAAGGGGAGAACAGTCAAGAGAGAAACAACAAAGAGTGGAAGAGAGTGCATGGAGCAATGTGCCACCCTTGTTAGCATGCTTTGGATAATACAAAGCAAGGTATATTTTCTGATTTAATGTAAAATCAGACACCATCTTAGGTAGAAAATGAGGACTTGCCCACAGTAGAGTCAGAGTTCATTTCTCAAGTATGAAAGTGAGGTCCCAAAGTGGAGCCAGTTTATGAATCAGGAGAAACGAGCATGCACAATACCCTTCAAAAAATGTATAGGACACCTCTAGATGTACAAAATCACACATGCCGCCATAATGCAAAGCATCATGGGCTGCATATGCAAATCACCACAGAATATTATGCTGGTTCAACTTTAAGCAGAAATGCATGGTGCCGAAAGGCCTCTCACACAGTTTGCAAAGGGTGCCAACAGAAGACACAGACACATGTTTCATCCTACCAGGACTCATCAGTGTGCCTCATCTGTTTGACACCCCAGTGGAACGAACCAGCTACCCTAAGATTGTCTATCTGGGTTATGTTGTGGTGAACCCAATTAAAAAACAAGTTAAAAGACAAAGAACCTCAGCGCGCAAGCACTGAGGCAATGCCACTGTGCAAGCAATTATAGGGGCATGGAAAGCTGAAATGGCAGAAAAGTGCACCTTAATGGACAAATACTGGAGGCCAGAGTCAGAGAGGAACAGAAGGTAGTCCAATATCATATTCATAGGACATGTGAAGGAGTGCACTGAATGGGAAGCACACCATATGGAGAAGTGCTTCCACCTCAAAGAATACTTGTGTCTTGCTGGAGGCTTTCTAGATTCAAGCAAGACATTAGCAACCTGGGGGTGAACCCCAAAATGGGCCAAGGCTATGTCTTCAGAAATCAGACATGCAGATGCAGTGACTGCAGGTTTGGATGGAACAAGGACCCTTGAGCCTGCGCTAGCAGACCACAAGAAAGAGGATGCTGAGCAGGAGCTTCCACTGTCAGATGCTGCAGAAGTGGAAACCACATCTGGTGAGGCCAGAAGGGAGCCACCAGTATTAAAGAGGCATGCCCTGCCCACAGCTTGAGCAGAATCCTCAGAATGAAAGGGACTGGAGGAAACACATAAAGAAACCTCTCTTTCTAGGACAGGGACAACATGTCTTTCCAAAAAAACTTCATGCCCTGGAGTGATAGAGGAGAAATGCAGCAGTTGTGTTGTGTGGGGATGCAAAATAGCTCCAACTCTGGATGACACCATTTTACAAAGAGATATTTTTTCATAAAGGTCACCAGCTGCAGTTCATGTACCAGGGACTGAGACCTGCTTAAGCTGTCTGCCAAGATGTTTTGAACACCTGGAAAAAACACGGCGGAAGACTATGAAATATTGCCCAGTACCACACTCTCATTGCATCCCTGATCAGAGGATAAGAGTGAGTTCCCCCTTGCTTGTCTATGTAGTACATGACACTGGCATCAAGGCTGTGGTCTCCTGGAAAGCCTGGAGGCCAAGCAGAACAGCCCACATCTCCAGGTCATTGATATGGGGATCTGAGTCCAGATTGCTCCAGGACCCTTGGGTCTGATAGGATCCAAGAAGGTACATAGGCAGGAAGACATGCCCACTGCTGTGTCCAGCACCGCACCAATATATGAGAAGCACAAACAAGGCATGAGTATGGATTTTGGTATGTTCAGCAATAGTTGTCTCCTTCTGGACAATGCGTATAGAATCACTTCCCTGGACAGGGCCTTTAGGAGCCAGTCTTCCAGATATGGGAAGACTTAAACCCCTTCCCCTAAAAGGGCCACTGCCACAACTGCTAAGCATCTGGTAAATACTCACAGTGCCAAGGATAAACCAAAGGGCAAGACTTGGAACTAATAATGGCTGCCCTCCAACATGAAGCAGAGGTATTTCCTGGGGCACTTGTTAATTTTGATATGAAGGTATGCATCCTTCAGGTCCAGGGTACATAGCCAGTCTACCTGTTGTAACAGGGGGATGAGAGCCTGAAGAGCCGTAATTCAAAGCTTTTTGTATTCCATGAACAGGTTGAAGTCTCTGAGGTCCAGTACAGGATGCAGATCTCCTGTACTCTTGGGAACCAGGATGTAACTGGAACAGAACCATTTGTTTCTTTCTTGAGTACGAACAGGTTCAATAACCTGCTTGTCTATAAGCAACAGAACCTCCTATAATGGAAGGGGCAAGTGGCTCAGAGGATAATGACAAGGAGGCAGAGGGTGAACTGGAGGGGTAGACAGCAACTCCATAGCATGCCCTTTTTCCATTATTTCCAGGACCCATTCACCTGTCGTAATCTTCTTCTACTTTGACAGATGAAGGGAAAGTCACCCCCACTTGTACCCCCTGAAGGCAACAGTGGAGGAGGAGAAAGTGGGGAGTCAGATGCTACCAGGGGTGGTGGGGGTGCTGCACTGACTGATATCATTGGGTGCCTTTGCATGGGCACCAGTGGGGAGGGGAACCAGGTGGGGATCACCACCATGTTTTACTGCACGTGGCTGCTAATGGGAGGCACAGCTACCATGGGCAGCAGGCCCGCAAAACATGCCTCTACCACACCTACTGAAAAGTAGAGGGTCAGAGATCTGAGTGACCTTAAAGTCATTCTGGAGGATTAAAGCTCACATACACCCTTATCAACATCACTCCCAAACAGCCTGGAGCCTCTAAAAGGGGAAGTCAGTAAAGCCTGTTCTACATCAATGGCAAATCCAGCTACCTAAGCCAGGAATACCTCTGAAGGCAAATGACAGAGGCAGTAGCCCTGGCAGAAACAACAGAAGCATCATATGCAGAGCATAGCAAATGCTTTCTAGTATCCACACCAGCTGAGGTGGCTTTAAGCAAGTCAGTCTTGGCAGGACCATCAAGCAGAGCCATGATAGACATAGCAGATTTCCCCAGGCTATTCTGAAATGTAACCAAGTATGACTGGTAGGAAGCTATTTGTAGGCCTAAGAATACAGAGTCATAGAAACATAGAATTTGATGGCAGATAAGGACCGCTGGCTTGAGGGCATGAGAAGGGGCATCTCCAGACAGTCCTTAAGATTCTGCAAAGGCTCTAGGCCAAGGAGGGATAACTAAGGAGCCATTGCTGAAAGCTCTTAGGAGTCGCAGCTGTAGGGACATAGGAATGTGACTGGTAAGGGAGCCCACATCCAGCGCCGTTAACATATCTGCCAGGAATCTCTGGTACAGTGTGTACTCAGTGGCCAAGTACATATACATGGTGGATTCCATGTTCTCAGAGGAGGGCACTGATGGAGAAGAGGTTCCGGGCACGGGGGGGGGGTGGCACCAGGGAAATAGTTCTAAACTTAACTCTGTTGGCATGTCTCTGGGACTGGTGTAAGGCACCGGCTGCCCCACTGTACTGAGTTCAGGTGAGTGGCCCCATAGGGCCCAAGATCCCTGGAAGTTTGGGCAAAGGTGGTAGAGGCCCAAGAGGCAAACAGATGTCAGGGACATCAGGATCTTTACCTGAGCTGCGGGGATGCAGAGGGGACCTTGCCCGAGGGGAACGCCTGGCAGGACCGCTCAAATAGAGTCGACCTACATCAGAGGAATGATCCGGGGGATTCCCCCAGGTGGGGAGAGTGGAGTCATACAGTCCCCGTAGGGCAGTCCTGGACCCCACTGGTGCCAGTATCGGCCAACAGCTCCGGGGAGAACTCCATCTCCTGGCCGTCATTTGACTCCAAGCCAGTGCCACCTCTGGCACCAGGCTCAGGGCTGATACCTGACCTGTAGATAGGTTCATCCCCTTCACTGCAGCCCGGGACCAACCACACCCAGTGTTGGAAGCCGTTCCAGTGCCACAAATGGCACCAGAATCAGGGATGGCCCCATGGGCACTGTGACCAACACCACAGTTTATGCCATGTCTGACATGTAATGCCACCTTTGACATAGCCTGCCAGAGGGAATTCTAATATTTTACAAGTTAGAGCTGATAACTGACAATTCAATGACCCTGGGAAGCAGAGGTGAAAACCCTATTCCCATTGTGCCCAGTTTCCTGGACTCCATCAGGTGATCTGGAACTCACATGCTAAGGCATCTTGGGACTACTTGTGTGCAGCTATGATTAATTCTAAATCTGTTTCTGACTGAGCAAAATAGTTCTTCTTATCCTTAGGTCCTAAGTATTGCAGATTAGATTTTCTGGGCACTGCTGGCAACATTCTTGGCCTCTGCCAGGCTGCCTTTGTCCTTTGTCGGATTGTTGGTATATAATAAAATAACTTGTTACATGGTCAAATATTTCCAGTCTTCCATTCAGTGTGTGTGTGTGTGTGTGTGTGTGCATATGTGTGTGTGTGTGTTTGTGTTTGTGTGTATCTAGCTCCTGTCCTTTTTAAAGACTGTTTCTTGCTGTGTGCACCACAGTACTTGGTAGCCATCTCCTGCACTAAAAATAGGATATCAGCCTAAGTGGTCACAGTAGTCACTGCTCTTGGATGGCTGTTTCAGCAGTATGCTGAATCACCATCTCTCAGCTGCATCAAATTTCCTGCTCTTACTATGTAAACTATTTAAATCATCACTGTCTCGGTACAGACTTCATTCTGCCTCTATCCTGCTGCATGAGGGTCTTCCACAACAACATCAGCAGTCAGCTGGCAGGTAGGAAGCTGGCTCCTCTCTTCTTCAAGGCAAATCGCAATCTGACTCACACTGGAGCTGGCCAAGCACACCAAGTGATGAATCCATCTCTTTATTAGTTAAATCACAAAATGGGTGGAGTTGTATCACAGTAAAGTCTTCCCCATTGGTTCTTCCTTTGTGCCGCTAACGATGCTGATGTATTGTACAGTAGTAGCACCAAATTGGTCAAGCAATTTTGTGAGATTCCCTATTTATCCTTCAATTTATGTTTAAATTTGGGCCATGTCATTGGGATCCAAAAACAGAAGTCTGAAGTGCTTAAATTTAGATGAAAGAAGCACTAATACGTACCTTCAACCACCGTCAGACCCGGTAAGTCAAACAACTTCAAATAATGTTTTACTGCAGCTTGGCTCCAGTTGCCTGGAACCGAACAAATAGCGGCAAACACACAATTCCCAGAACCGACCAGAAACTGTGTAAGAAGGCAATTAAAACATTTCAGATAATAAATGGCTCTCTGTGGAGCTCTGCTGCCACCTTCCCTTGAACTGCTCCTGCACCACAGCCCTGGTCCAGACTGCAGCTGTGGGACCCGGGGGTGGACTGAACACAGTCATTTGTTCTGCAGACTTGTTCATTACCCTTCTCACCCATAGCCAGTGCTCTGCCACCTCTCTTCGCTCAACAAACCCCTGGTCTGCCTTCAGGGTCAGGGAGCCCACAGAAGGAGATTGCTTAGTTTCAGGCAGCTTTCAAAGCTACACAAAGTGCAAAACGGCTCATCCCCTTGGAGCACAAATTTTGAGGACACTCAACAGTGTTCCTCAGCCAAGGACTGGAAAATATTGATCCTGATGGCCAGAAACCACGCCAAGGGAAAGAAACATGTTAAAAATAAGAGAATGTAAAAGATTACAAAAGAAGCATTGTTTGTAGTTTCTCTAGCCCCAGGACTACTGAAAAGTGAGTCAGAGGGCACACAACCTGGCTGGGAATCTTGCATGTTCCAGTGTTTAGCTTTGCAGAGCCAGCTAACAGCAGATTAACTCAGGTTTCAGTACACTCTGTTCCTGTGAAAATGACGTCAATTTGGACGCTAGCTCAGCTCTGCAAACAACTAAATTGCAAGCTGGCTCAGGACTTGCATGCATGCTTTTCTCCAGCAACTGACATCCACTTAGAGTCAGGGTTTTAGCATAATGAATAATGTATGAGATCCTAGCCACTGATATCTCATCCCTGGATTTCTGCACAAGGGAGAGTCATGTGCAATAGAGCAGAATTGTCTGGGAGACATGGAAGAAAGACCTGTGAAAAAAGTCAGCAGTCAGCCATAAGGTTGGAAGAAAGTTGTTTAAAGAATCTTTGCAATAAGATTTCTGTGTACTCCAGGAACAACACCAAAGCTCCCGCTCTGGTCATTGTAAGCTATCAGGGTTTGTCAGGATAGAAGGTTTAACTTACCTGAGGACATGGGTGATTGCCTACTACTTGGGCTTGGGTGAAAGCAAGTCCCTTGTGAAGGACATTGCCAGACCAGTACAGCCCACACCCTTCCCCACCCAGAGGCACGCTAGGCCGCCTGCACCTATACTATCGCCTGCATCTGCATTCCTGATGGAGACATCCTGACAGAGTCAGCCTGCAGCATCTGCTAAGGTCATGAGTGATGGGCCAATGCCCTTCAAATTCCTCTGCTACTCAGGAACAGATAAAAGCAACTGTTGGGCATTTCCGCATGATCATTATTCAAAGCTTATATATAGAACTGTAACTGCCACGAGCAACTAGCATTTGTGTTGAATAATTTCTTTGGGATCCACAACCACCAGTGTTCAACCAGTACCATGCCATGGTCCAACATCAGGCCTCCAACTGCCCACTGTGTGCACATAATTAATGGACTGCATTGGGAGCTCCCAAGGGACTTTGGGGCACTGGTGCACCAGTACGGGGAAACAGTAAATACTGTGTGTGTACTCATCAGAGGGTGGTAGAATTTGAGGAGTGATCTCAGAATTGTTTCACTGAATTTAATCCATTCCATTCCTTCATCCAGAGTCTGTTCCTAGCCCCCTAATAAATATCCTGTTGTTTAAATTGCAATTTATTGTGTTTCGTATATTGTTGTGTTTGCATGCATACAGTATAATCTGGGGATAGTGTATAATCCTATAATTTCCTGTCACAAGGGTGGCATCTGTATTTACTTCCTGTGGGGCAGTACCCTAGCAACCATCTGTCAGAAGGATTCCCATAGATGGAGGCACACCACCATAATTGCATTACTTCCAATACCAACCGAGCCCAGGCAACATTCACCTGAAGGACTTATAGACTATACCAAGGTATTATCAGACTGGTGCAGTCTCACACCTTGCAGGTGGGGGTGGTTACAAGTTGGAGGCACTGCTGGGATTATCCTAGAATATATTGCAACACCACATCTTGGTGCAGGAACTGTGTTGATCCACCCACCCCCAATTTTTGGAGTTTGAGATGGATCAAAGCAAGTTGCTTGACAGGTGGTGAAGATCTGGACCCTGCCAAAGCCATTCTGGTCCGGGGGACCAATAGAGAACACATGGAGAGCATATTTGGGGTCATCAAGAGTTTCGGGAAAGTTGCCATTCAGGAGAGATTGTATGATTCTGCCTGAAAAAAACTGTCTGTGCTAGTGGAATGCTGTGAGATAGTAGACCCCTCCTCAGTGCCTGCCCAAATCACTCTGGAAGGGGAAAGTTCACCCTGGTATCTTGTGATCTGAGAGAGTTCAGACCCTCCCCCTGAGGGCACACAGAGGAAACAGAGTTTAAGAATAAGCTGAAGTTGTTCCTAGCAAGTGACAGGAAAATTGCTAGCAATGTGAAAGAGTTTTTCTGAGAAGAGATGCAGACACTACCTGTGCCACCTGCAGGAACCCCTGCTGGTGGACAGGTGCATGCCTCAGGCCCACCTTTGAGTTTTGAATCTAGTCATATCTGTAGACTGCTTACTTTCTCTGGCACCACTCCCACTCCTGCTGAGGAGGAGGACTATGAGGGCTGGATGAGTCGGGCCACAGAGATAGCCAAAGTGTGGAGCTGCTCCAAGGAAGAGAAATGCAAATGAGTAATTGAGAACTGTGGTGTCTAGCCTTGGCTGTGATCAGATTCTTGCACGCCAGCCAGCAGTGCAGGACCATTTAGTCATACTTAAGAGTTCCTTTGGTGCCAAGGAGAGTGGAAGGGAACGAATGTACCTTTTGGGAGCCACCACTCAAAACGAGGGAGAGAAATTGTCACATTCATATGACCTTTCACTTCATTTTTATTTTATACTGAAAAGGCCTGTGAGCAAACAAATGCTCATTTTCACAGGTGTCCAGTTTTGTTAAAACAAAACTTAGTTACAATAAAAAACAACACGAATAACAAAACATTAAAATATACATAATAAAATTAGTTAAGAGATTTACAGTCAGACTTAGCCAATAGATAGTTTTTGAGGGATTTCTTAAAGGTTGAAATCCTTGTACGATTGACTATACAACTCGGTAAAGTATTGTGAAGTTTTACAGCCAAAACATTCATTGAATTTTGAGCAAATGTTGTGTGATGCAGAGGAATTTGAAAAGAGTTTCTGCTTTGTGATCTAATGTTAACATTACTAATATTGTATAGAAATAATTTGGTAATACAATCAGGTAATAGTCCAAGATAAGCCTTATGCAAAAAAAATATGATTTGAAATTAATTATATCAGACAATGATAAACAGACAAAAGACCTATAGAGTTGACAATGATGCGTCATTAGCGGAAGACCAGTAGCAAAACAAACAATGCTATTAAAGGTGGACCTAAGTTTTGTAAACATTCTATCAAACATACAAGAATAAATTATGGACCCATATCCGATAACTGAAAATAATAAATTGTGAGTTAGAATTGACCTAGTGTCAGAAGTAAGGTGTGTGTTAATTCGATAAAGCATCCCCAATCTTTTATGAAGTTTACCAACTACATGTAATACAGGTATGTGCTGCTCAAAGGTCAAGTGAAAATCAGGGAGCAGACCTAAATATTTAAATTCAGTAACCTGTTCAATTTGGTTTCCAAAATTGTCATAAAGTCCAAAGTCATTAATAGGTTTTCTTACATTTGGAAAAACATTGATTTTGTTTTAGTGGAATTCAAGACCAACTTACTATATATGTATCAAACCACGTATGTAAAGAGCTGAAATCCTTTTGTAAATTTTGTTGTAAATTTAAGATATCATTACCAGAGCAAAACTAAAGAGCATAATCTATGTATAAGGTTCAGTTTGCTGACAAATATTTGAAAGAGAATTGACCAAAATTGAAAACATGAGGAGTCTAAGGATGGACCCATGAGGGATCCCACATTGCAAATGAGTCTCTTTAGAAAGTTTGCCATCAGTCAAAGTTTTCTGTGACCTATTTTGTAAGTAATGTTTGAACCATTAAATTATTTTATCCAATATCATCATCATCATCACTTTATTTATATAAGTGGCCCTTCCGATGCTCAAGACGCCTTTACAATACTCATTAAAAACACAACATTACAGCTTAAATTGATTAAAACATACCAATAAAATACAATGCACATTTCAATAAGCTCCTGAAAATGCCTGGCTAAACAGGTAGGTTTTCAGTGACTTTTTAAAACCTTCTACGGTCAGGCTATCTCATATCTGGTGAGGTAGAGAATTCCATAGGGTAGGTGCCTTAAAGGCAAATGATCTTCCCCCTGATGTTTTAAGGGATACTCTGGGAATCTCCAGCAATCCCTCACCAAGGGATCGGAGTAAGAAGGTGGGACAGTAGGGGCACAGGAGTTCTTTCAGGTAGTGGGGTCCCTGCTCATGTAGGGCTGTATAGGTCAGCAACGCGACCTTGAAGGTAATCCACCACTGTACTGGCAACCAGTGCAGTTCACGCAGCACAGGTGTTATATGACTGGATCTGTGGATCCTAGCTAGCATTTTTAATAATTCCCCATGATCAACTAAATCAAATGCCTTGGTGAGGTCCACGAAAGCCGAGGCAACATGTAGAGACTGTGATCAGAGGCGTTGTGGAAGCTTTCAGAGCCACTCATGCCCAGGCTGCATAACTGAGAATAGACCAAATTTTGAGAGAAGCTGTGTACTCTAGGCTGATGTTATTTCCCTGAGACTAAAGGAATGCATGATGAACCCTCCATGTTTCCATCAGTTGCTGAATGAGGTGAGGGAGGAAGAGTCACAAGAGGTCATAGCTGATTCATTGCGGTTGACCACAGGGAAAGACAGCTCCCTGTAACCCCGGATTACCAGACCCAAAGAGAAGCCTGCCACCCCAGATGTGGGCATGAAGCTGAAGGAACTGACTGAATGCGTGCGAACATTACAAATGGCACAGGCCCCTTAGCAAAGAGCAGCATCCATGCCTCTGGGGTGAGGATGTGCTTTGTACCCTTCTTTTGCCCTGCAGGTCAGGCCCAGACTCTCAAATCTGCATTATGATGGTACTTTCTGTTATCACTGTGGAGAGGATAGGCACTTTGCTCAAAGATATGGAAATCCAGAGAACCCACCACTAGTAGCCTGAAAGTGGGAGAAGCAATCCCAGCCCCAGGAAAATGACAGAGAAGCCCAGTAAGGGAGCACATGGGGACTCTTAAGTATGAACAGTGCCATCAAATGGAATATACCAGCGCTGACAAGAGATATCAAGTTGCCCCCTGGATTCCTGAATCCACCACTGCATGTAGGGATTGCCACAGAAGTAGATCAAGTGTTATTGGACAGTAGATCACAGGTGACAATCATCTACCATTCCCTCTATCAAATGTATCTTGGACAATTGCCTTTGCAACCCTTGGAAGGACTTGCCATTTGGGATTTGAGTAATGCCAGTTACCCCTACGATGGATATACAGATGTGCATATCAAATTTCCTGCAATCTTTGTGGGAGTCTCTCTGAGGATTGACATTTTGGCTCTCATCTGTCCAGATGCCCAGATTCTGGACAAGACCCCAGTATTGATAGGAACCAACTTCCACATGTTTAGATGCTTGACTCATGTCTGTTCACAAATGGTTGGAGAGAAGAATTACCAGGCATTGCCAATTCACACAAGAGTGCACACCATCCAAGTGAGGAAGGAGGCCCAACCTTGCAGTGTCTCTGAGGAGATACTGGGAGTGGTAAGACCAGAGGGAAAGGAGCCTGTAATTGTGTCTGATCAATCAGAATGCTTACTGGAAGCATCTGTAGAGTGCCAGTCCCTCTGACCAATCAGACAATTATTGTGGAGTCCTTGGAAAGCAGTCTGCTGAGAGGACTGATGGTACAGTGAGGAGTATTGTCTGGTACCAAACCCATGGTAAAGACAATCACCCTGAAAATAAAGAATTAGATGCATAAGGAATTAACTGTGCACCCTGGCACAATGCTTGCCAACTTGCATGCTGCTGATGCTATGGTGGCCCCACTACATCAAGAGAAGACCGCTCGACTGGAGGGAGCATTCAACTTTGGATTGTCTTCCCTTCCCCTTCACTGGAAGAAGCAAATGCAACGCCAGTTAGTGGATCGATTGGCTGTTTTCTCACATCATAAAGGGGATGTGGAGTTAGGGTTGCCACCTGTCCTGATTTTCGCAGGACAGTCCTGATTTGGGCAGCTGTGTCCTGCAAAAAAACATGAGAAATACTAAATGTCCTGATTTTACAGTAGGAAAAATATTTTCTAACGTCCCACTAAATGTTCTAGAAAACTACAATAGCTAAACTAAAATGCCTTAAAATGATAAGAAACAATAGAAGCAACTAAGAAACTAAATACTTAGCCTTAATTCTGATTATATAGAGAAAACAAGTCTGTTGCATCGATCAAGGTTAGATACTGTCCTGCGAAAAATCATGTTTCAGTAAGAAATGTCCCACTTTGGGCTTCTTAAAAGGTGGTAACCCTATGTGGGGTGTGCTGGCTTGGAACAATTGGATTCATCTACGTGATGAGAGACCTTTCAGGGAGAGGTCCAGAAGACTGGCACCACCTGACACTGAGGATGTCAGGAGAAACCTGCAGAAAGTTCTGACAGCAGGGATTATTAAAGAGAAAAGGGAAATTGTTTAACCAGGAAAGGCACACTAAGCTGGAGCTGGTTTCCAGGTGAGACCTGGGAGCACAAGGAAGTTAAGTGACTTGCTCAGTGTCACACAGTATGCAAGTGGGGGCTGATGGGATTCAAACCCAGCTCTCCAGGTTTGCAGCTCAGTGCCCTTATCCACTATGCTATACTGCCTCCTATTAAGGAGTCTCGGAGTCCCTATGCTTCACCAATAGTGATGGCTCATAAGAAGAATAGTGCAGTGAGAATATGTATAGATTACTGGGCTTAAAATCAGAAGACTGTGCCCAGCTAGTACATGATGCCTTGGGTACAGGATGGTTTGGACAGCCTTACCAGGAGCAAATGGTTCTCAGTGCTGGGCTTACACTACAGATACTATCAGTTACTAGTGGGAGAAGAGGATAAAGAGAAGATGACATTTATCTATCCACTGGGGCTTTATCCGTTTGAGAGGATGCCACAGGGAATCTCTGGTGCCCCTGCAAATGTTCCAATACCTGAAGGAAAAGGTGGTCAGAGACATGAACCTCCTGGAAGTGCTAGTTTACTTGGGCGACCTCACAGAGTTTAGGTAGACACCTGACATGCATGAGGCCTGACTTATGATGATTCTGGACCACCTGGTGGAGTATGGCTTAAAGTTACCCCTAGACAAGTGCCAGTTCTCCCAGATAGCTGTTAAGTACATGAGACATATCGTTTTGGACAAAGGAATTGGCACAGATCCCTGAGGAAGCTCCAATGAGCGAAGTGCCGGAGTATTGCACCTCTGTGTGGGCACGCTGTTTCTTTTTGCTTTACATTGTGTTTGCAGACCTGAATGGACTAGTAAAAGGCCTGTAATAAACTTTCTTCTATTGAATTCAGAAGCATCTTGCCAATTTGTGCATTTAATTTGGGCTGATCATGTGCGATATCCTTGGTTGTGTGTTATTGTTGGGGCTGCTAACCGCCATCTGCGACACCTCCATTTCTGAGCACAGTGTTTTCTCTGGTTTTTCTCTAATGCTGACCAACCAGAAAGCCTTACTCTCATTTTTGGGATTGTGTGGCTACTACTGACAATTTGTGAAAGACTTTTATTCTGTGGTGAGGCCCTTAGCCAATCTAACAACAGGCTATCTGCCAACTCAGAAAATATGTACGGGCTGTAAAGGAATATCACAAGTGAACCATTTGGTGACCGATGGACAGAGAGGTGTGAAGGCTTTTAGAGAGATCATTCTATGCTTTACAAATGTCCCTGTATTGGGTTTTGCTGACTTCACCAAGCCACACACCCTTTATATTGATATCTGCATGAGCAGCCTAACAGCTATACTATCCCAGGAACACAAGAGTGGCATGGACCTGTAACATACGCTAATTGAAGCCTAAGCACGTTGGAGAAAAACTAACCAGTCCACAAACTGGAACTTCTCACTTTAAAATTGGCCATGGTGGACCAGTTTCATGACTATTTGTATGGAACTAGGTTTACTGTGCTAACAGACAACAATTCGCTGGTGTATGTCTTGGACTACAGACAAGCTGCATGCCATTGGGCATAGGTGGATCTCTGCTTTGTCGTCTTACAATTTCTAACTACAGTATCATCCTGGAACAAACAATATTGATGCAACTGCTTTGTCTACATGCCCCCATCATACTCCACCAACAGAGGGATTCTGGACCCACATTTCAGAGGATAGGGCATGAGCTATTTGCCAACTGCTAGAGCCTGAGGACCAGCTTACCCCAGATAATCCAAAGAGAGCAGCAGATCTTCTTGGAGTGCATCCTGACACCATACCGGTGGTGTATGCCCATCTGGCCACTCTGCATAACACCTCCCTGCGACATCTCAGCCCAACAGACATGAGAAAAGCTCAATGGACATATCCCAGCTTGAAGGATGTCACTGTGACTTTGGAAAAGGGTCTTGAGTCAGACAAAGTGAAGTTAAACCACCTCAACATGCCACATATCCTCTGGGAGTGGAACAAACTGGTCATAGAAAATGGATTGTTCTACTGAATCACACAGCGGCAGACCCAAGGGGTCAATCTTAACATTATTTTACTAGCCCAAACCCTAGCGCAAATTGACCAGGACTAGTGCAGCTAACTCTCTTCTTGTCTGTCTTGACTAGTGCAGATTTTCTTGGCTGTTAATGAAGTTAAAAAAGTCTCTACTTTAATAGGCTCTAGTCCTGGTGCTAATCTCTTTCAATGTTCCACATGGCCTGGTGTGATTAACAGCTCATTAAAAGCTGCAATTATCTGGCAGTTCAAGAGGGGATCCCACAAAAGAGTCAATGTGAATCATTATCACTCCACTGTTAGGACTTTCAGCTAGTGTCCGAGGTGTGATCAAGGGTAGAGTGCTGTTAAGTCACTAGCTTCCTGTTTTCTAAATGTGTCTCTAACAATTTGTCCCATATTATTAAGACCAGTGCTCCTCATTTCCCTACATTTTGAGTGTCTGTATCCAACATTTCAGTGACAAAATGCAAGGAGGTATATAGGATTGGCCCTGAAGGTGGTGGGTTTTATCCTAGCCTCAGCATAACTGCCCTCTCCCCTCCAAATCTCTTAACTCTGTTCTTTCCCTGGACACAACTATAGATCAGACTCTGAAATGACCATCCACAGATCCATAGCTGCCATTACTGGCAAGTGTAGAGGGTCCCCAGCTATTCTAAATGGACCATGCCAGCCATCACCGTTCATATAGTCCTGCCCTTATCCTACCCAGCATGTCCTTTCATCCTAAAAACAAAGCTTTGGATCATTTATGGTACAAAAATAAACCTTAATAAAATACATAAGTTGAAAGCTTAAAATAGGCATTCCTGGGGTACATAGATCATCCTATACAGAAATTGAGATAGTATAGCATTGTGCCTGTGTACTTTTTCCCCTGGGCTGATGAAAGGACATAGAAACATAGAAATTGTCGGCAAATAAGGACCATCCAGCCTGCCTGCAGGCCCTATGCATTGTATGTGGCCACTGACACTATGTGATCAATGGTTTTTCATCACTCCCTCCCCTCTCAAGCTTCCCTTGTGCCTGTCCCAAGCATGCTTAAACCCCTCCACTGTGCTTGTCCCCACTATGATGTTAAAGCAAAATCTGTTATTGTTGGGGCAGAGCATATTAAAATCAATACTTTTAAAAATTAAAATGTCATAATTTTCTATTTCCCAAGCCCCTTAGGTTTGTGTAGCCCCCACCCCAAAGAAATCTTAGATGTGCTCCTGGCTCACTTGAGACTGTACAAAAACTTTCAGAAGTGCAGGTGTCCAGTTGACTACAGAGTGGGGACTGAGAGTGTCTTTCTCTGCCTGACTCTGTTCATTGCCCTGCATGTGGTGGCGACAGTGTGGTGAGGTGCATTATGATGTCAGCTATTGTGTGTGCAGAGTTAGCACTGCTTGATTGAACAGTTGCTGTTGTGATATCCTCTAGTTTGGTGAAGGGGGAGGAGGTAGAAAGAGGAAGAGAGGAGGCCATGGTACAAAACAATTGCAGGGGGGTTCACTGTGTGTGATGGCATTACAGTTTTTTTCCCTGCTGGGGAGTTGGAAGCAATGTCGGAGCATGATAAATGTGCAATAATCAGGGTATTTCTTGGCTTGTATTGTTTCCTGTATAAGTGATCAAAATTTACCATTATAATTAAGGGCTAGTGCAACCATCCGCGGGCTAGTGCAATTTTGAATCAACTTGCCCTGCTGGCTAGTGCAAAAAAAGGTTAAGGTTGACCCCTGGGCAGACCCCTTTCCCAAACAACTGGTTCTTCCCAACAAGTACAGAAAAATGGCCTTGTGAACCCTACATGAGTATATGGGTCATCTGGGATATGACAAAATGCTGGACCTGGTGAAAGCATGATTCTACTGGCCTCACCTAGCAGCAGAAGTAGAACAACACTGCGAAAAGTGTGACAGGCGCATCATTTGCAAGGTTCTGCCAAAATGAGTGGCACCTTTAGGCAATATTAAGAGCAATGGACTGTTGGATGTGGTCTGCATGGACTTTCTATCACTGGAGCCAGACAAACAGGGAATCAGCAACATCTTGGTGGTGACTGGTCACTGCATCCAGTAAGCATAGGCTTACCCTACCAAAGCTGAGAAGGCAACAACAGTAGTGAAAGCATTAAGGGAGAAATATTTTGTGCATTACAGATTCTCAAAACACTTCTATCCTGACCTGGGGGAGACTTTAAGAGCTGTCTCATCAAATAACTTACTGAACTGATGTGTATTGCCAAGTCTTACACCACACCCTTCCATCCATAAGGTGACCCTCAGCCAGATAGGTTCAACTGGACACTTTTGAACATGCTTGGAACTTTGGACCCAGCAAACAAGTCCAAGTGGAGCTAGCAAGTGCAGTTTCTGGTCCATGCATATAACTGCACCAAGAATGAGTCTACAGCGTTCTTCCCTTATTACCACATGTTTGGACGGGAAGCCAGACTGCCAGTGGACCTGTGTGTTGGGAGTATCTGCAGATGGAGCCCTACCAGAGACTTATCTTGAATATACCAAGAGACTAAAACAACAACTTAATGACTCCTGTAGGGTGGTCCAGGAAGCAGTGAGAAAAGCTAATCATAGAAATATAGAAACATAGAGGTTGACAGCAGATAAGGACCGCAAGGCCCATCCAGTCTGTCCATTTCTTTTTCTACCATATAAATGTGCCATCGGCCTTTGCTCTGTCAGTGGTCTACCTATTCATACTCATCTGTATTGCTCCCTTATGCCTATCCCATGCCTGTTTGAAGCCCTGCACTGTATTCATAGCCACCACTTCCTGAGGTAGGCCGTTCCATGCATCCACCACTCTTTCTGTGAAAAAGAATTTCCTCACATTCCTCCTTAATCGGCCTCCCTCTAATCTCATGCTGTGTCCTCTTGTCCTGCTAGTTTTCTTATATTTAAACATGTTAGACTCTTTCACCTTGTTAATGCCCTTAAGGTGTTTGAATGTTTCGATCATATCACCTCTCTCCCTCCTTTGCTCAAGGGTATACGTATTGAGCTCCATTAATCTGTCCTCATATGTCTCCTGATGCAGTCCCTGCACCATTTTGGTTGCCCTTCTCTGGACTTCCTCAATTTGGTTAATGTCCTTGTGAAGGCGTGGCCTCCACTACTGCACGCAGTACTCCAGATGGGGCCTACCAGTGTCTTGTAAAGAGGGATTATTACCTCCCTCTTACGACCTGTGATACCCCTACTAATACACCCTAACACCCCCTAGCCTTACCTACTGCTTTAGAAGTCTGCTTGAATGATTTCATCGGTGATGATGATGCCCAAGTCTCTTTCTTCCTTTGTGACTGCCAGCAACTCCCCTCCAAGCCTATAGGTGGCCTCAGGGTTTCTCGCCCCTATGTGCATGATCTTGCACTTCTTTGCATTAAATCCCAGTTGCCACTCTTCTGACCATTTTTCTAGTTTATCCAGATCTCTTCTCATTCTGCCCACCCCATCTGGATCATCTACTCTGATGCAGATCTTGGTGTCATCTGCAAACAGACAAGCCTTACCCTCTAGTCCATCTGCAATGTCACTAATGAAGATATTGAGAGAACTGGCCCCAGGACTGATCCTGAGGTCCCACTTGTGACTTGCATCTCTTCTGACTGTATACCATTTACCACCACTCTCTGTTTTCTGTCCATCAACCAGTTTGCCACCCAGTTGACCAACTTCTGACCCACCCCAAGCCTACCAGCTTATTTATCAATCTTCTATGTGGAACAGTGTCGAAAGCTTTGCTGAAGTCAAGGTAGGTGACATCAACTGCTCCCCTTGGTCCACCACTCTGGTTACCAGTCAAAGAAATCTATGAGATTAGTTTGACAGGACCTTCCTTTTGTAAACCTATGCTGTCTTGGATCCTGTGCCCCTATGGATTCCAGGTGTTGCACTATCCTTTCCTTAAGGAGTGCCTCCATAATCTTGCCCACTACTGAGGTAAGACTGACTGGTCTGTAGTTCCCTGCCTCCTCCCTGCTACCACTCTTGTGGAGTGTGATCACATGAGCCCTGCCCCAGTCTTCTGGGACCTCTCCAGTGCTCAGGGACTCACTAAACAGTTCTGATAATGGCTCTGCTAGTTCCACCCTTAGCTCCTTAAGTACCCTGTGATGTATGCCATCAGGTCCCATTGCCTTGTCCACCCTGAGCTTAGCGAGCTCTTGTAGGACCCTTTCTTTTGTGAAGGGAGCAGTGCGCACCTCCCTCCCCTGTGTCCATGGTGCTGTGCTGTGGGCCCTGCCCACCTTCCCTTCAGTAAATACTGAGCAAAGTAGCTATTTAGGATAGATGCTTTTACAGGGTCCTCCTCCTCACATGCCCCCTTTCTCCTTTGAGCTTATAATACCCCTCTGGACTTTCTCCTTCACTAATGTATCTATAGAAAGTCTTGTCACCTTCTTTTCACTGTTCATGCTAGTGTTTCTCAGTTTGGGACTTTGCCTGGCTTACTGCCTTCCTTGCTTCCCTTAGGGAAGTTTGGTATCCTCCTATCTTCATCTCGCTGTGTTCCCTTATATTTCCTGAAGGCCAGCCTTTTTGGCTCTGACCTTTTCTGCTACTGTATTTGAGAAGCAAAGTGGTTTCCTTCTTCTTTTGCACTTCCTTTTCTGTCTAACACAATGGGATGTTGCTTCAAGTATTGCATCCTTAATGCTTGCCCACTTTGCCTGTACCCCCTCACCTGTGTTTCTTTTTGCCAGGGCTAGTTTAACTCTGTTGGCCATCTTATCAAAATCAGAAAAACAAGACCATATTTAACACACATATAAGACAGCAAGCTCTGCTACCTGGAGACAAGGGTCTGGATTCACAAAGATGGCCAAAAATCCCACAGCTACAGGAAAAAGGCCTGCAGCACTGTGGAAACACTGGTGTGGGATATTCTGAAAGAAAAATTGCGCACGTGTGGAAATCCATAAAAAAAACAGTAGTTGCAGAAATTCAGCAGCTGCTGAGATTCCGCAAGTGCTGAAAATCCACAACTGCAAATCCACAGCTGCAGAAAAGGCTTAGGAGGCACAACAACAGGATATCCATATTAGCTGGAGCAGCAGACTTTGACAGTCTTGCCGTAGATGTAGGTCAAAGTACCCACAGAGAGAGCAGCAACCATTCCCTCAACTGGGACCACTGCAGCACCTCTGATACCAGCAAAACCATGCACCACAGTGGCTGTCTGTAATGGGAGGGTTTTAAGCCCGAGGTTCGATGGGCAGAGCAACAACGTCACTCCCCCGTGGATCTTAAAAGGTCACAACATCCTGGGCCTCGCCAGGATTCTTTTTCATTGTGGCCGGAGGTGCCACTCCTCTTCTTCCTCCCACTGTGCTGTTGTTTTGGGGTGCCTCCAACTGCTGGTTCTCCCCCCCCCCCCCCGCAGCGATTGCTTTGGTATTTCTTTCCTCTGCCTGTTTGAGCAATACTCCTACTCCTTGCTGTTTTTTCGTCTGTCTGCTTGGATTAACTCGCCACCATTGTATTGCTGCTCTCGTTGCATACATCCTAACCTGTCCTGCCCTCCTTGGACATCCCCACTTCTTCTTATGGCCCTCTTTGGTCGCTCATGGAACACCTCATCGCCTTCCACAGGGAGCCGAAAAACCATCTTCTCCCTGTACCTCAGACTGTTCCTTTTCATCTCTTTCTCCTGCCCCCTTACTACTTCAGAGTTCCAGCCCTGGTTCTGATTGCTCGTCGGTGCTTCCAGGTTTGCTGTCACCCGGCCCTTCCCTCCGTTGCTTCCTAGCCTGGTCAATTTTTATACCTCTCCTCTGCTCCTACTCTCTTTCTCTGCTCTTCGAGTCTCTGCTGCCTACTGCTGCCTTCCCGTATCAGTCATCCTGTATCTTCTTCTCCCATTCCATACTGCAGCTATTGTGCAGATCTGGCAACTGAGAGCGGGGAGCGCTGCAGCTGCGGCTGCAGCTGCGACTATCACTTGCTCATGCTCTGCTCCTTCTACTCCCATTTCACGCTCCTTACACTGCCCCGCATACCGCTACTATGCTGACCACTGCTAACCATTCAGTTTGTGTTGTTACCTGCACCGCGTCCTACTGGCGTTTCATCCCGTTGCCATGATCTTCACTTCACCTGCTGACTGTAAGCTTCCCAGTGTCAAGGGTGGCAATTTCACTTTCTTTCACAGCCATGTACGGTGTTGCCTGCACTTAAGTGCCTCATTCCTGAAGTCCGTTAGGATTAGCCAGATGGTTTTGTAATGGGCATTATTGAAATAAGCTTTTGTTACTGTTACAAAAAAAAAACAAACAAAAAAAAAACGGCATGTTCTGTTCATAATGAGTGGGTATTTCAAGTTTTTAACCCTGATCCATTCTCACTTTGTGGCTGACATGTCTGGTGTCTCTCCTGGATTTTCCATGTCTTCTTTCAGATGCCGTGCCCCATTCTGGCCTCTAGATGGCATCATTTCAGCATGGATTCAGTGTCACCTTCCCCCACCATGCTCTTGTGGCTCACCGCCAAGTCTGTGATATTAGCTCAATCCATCATTGTACTTCATCTGTTCCTATTTTACCTTCCTCAGCCTAGTGCCCATTCTCATCCCAGCAGTTATGGATTCTCTCCACTCATGGCTTCATTCTTCATCATCCAATTTTGCTCCTCTTGATCAGTCTTCCTGAGCATACCCTCTGGTTTGCTTCCTTTCTGGTTCCGGAGATGACTTCTTGGCCTCGAGTCTCCCTCCTTTCAAGAAGCCTCCTTCCTCACATCACTCTCTCAAGCATATTACCTCCGTACTAGTTCCTTTTCATGTTGCAGTTCATTTTCAAGTTCATTCCTGTCTGCTCATCTTTCCATTCCATACTGGCCATCAAGACTTCACTCCACTCGAGACCTGCGATCGATATTTCTTTTGGGGCTTACCTGTCATGACTCCTATGCCACCTCATCGACCCGCAGCCATCCTGCCTCATGTATCGGGTTCATAACTCCAATCGTTCACTCATCCTTACCTCAAGGTTTATCTAACTACATAGCTTACTCAAGCATTCCTATAATTGTATCCTATGCTACCTCATTGACTACAACCTCGGTGTCTAATCATTCAGGGTCTAATCATTCACATCGCATAATCAAGCATGCCTCTTCAACTTCAGTGTCTGCTCACTCTCATCGCTCAATCAAGCCAGTATGCATTATCCACAATCTCCTCATCAGCACATCTGGAATCTCCTCGTGAGCACATATGGATACCCCTTGCTCCTCTGATCTACTATCTCTCATTGACTACTCGAGCATACCCTCCTTGAATCCCTGCTACCTCATGTTCCTTCTTTAATCTGTGCTTCTTTGGAGTTTTTCCCTATCCAATCGTCATCCTCCCTACTTATATCCCTCATCTATGAACCATTCTCTTTACTGACATACGTCCTCAAATCTAACATCGACAGCCCGGAGGGAAGGCAACCTAGGCCTTGGATCCCCAGAGGTTTCCTCCTCAAAGGGGGTTTTTCCTCTCCTCCGTGCCAATGGTCATAATATTAGTTACAGTTAGTGCTTTCTTCACGTTAGTTAGTTAGGTTCCGCTGTTGGATGGAGGCAAATGGTGGCCCCAGCTTTCCCCTCTCTCCTTAGGAAGTTAGTCGTTCTCTTCACAGAATTCATTCATCATCCTCGCCGCTTTGAAGCTTGACATCTTTGGGTATTCTTTTTGGGCTTCTTCCTAACCTACCTTTAGCTGATGCATTCATTCCTGGCACCTGTAGGGGGGGGGGATCCTTTAGATAGGTGGAAAGCCACAAAGCAAATCAAGTTACACAAGCAACATCTCATATTATCTCACCCAGCTGCGTAAGCACATCGAATGGGAGGGCTTTAAGCCCAAGCTTCGATGGGCGGAGCAACAACGTCACTCCCCCATCGAGCTTACAAGGTCACAACACCCTGGACCTCGCCAGGATTCTTTTTCATTGCCCACCATCCACCCCTCCTCCTCCAGTGGCTCATCTCTCTTCCCCATGGGCTTCTTCCTAACCTACCTTTGGCCAATGCATTAATTCCCAGCACCTGTAAGGGGGGAACCCTCCTCTAGGGTTCTTTGTGTTGTACCCTACAGAGTGGTATATCCCATGGATAGAGAGGCGGAAAGCCACAAAGCAAATCAAGTTACACAAGCATCATCTCATATTATCTCATCCAGTTGCATAAGCACATCAAACTGATGGTCATGTCTCTCCCTGGAGTGATTTTGTTGCCTGCTGCAGCAGAACTCACTGCAGGCTATTCAGCCTCTACTGCCTTTGGGGCTCCTTTATGGGCTGCACTGGGTCTGGTGGTGGTTGTTTGTTGTCTTTCAATAACAATATGTGGTAGTGTTGCTGTAACAACTGCCACTGCTATACACCCACTGGTTTGCTATTACTTGTGCCTGACCTCCACTATAATTGTATTTCAATTGTTGGGGCACTGCATTTTGCTCAGGGAGTGTTACACCTCACTCTCATGTGTGCAACATTTTTTCCGCAACTACGGAAAAACACTGGCTGAGAATAGCCTTTAAGAGGATGTGCCATACTTATCAATGACTTTTTTTCCCTTAGGACCTTCCACAGCTGCACTTTTTTCCACAGTCCGTAGTGTATTTTTTCCGCAGCTGCTGAAGTTTTGTGTATAGCACTCAGAGCAATTTCCTCTTTTTTCCTGCAGCTACGGAACTTTTGGAGACATAGGGAAGGTTTTTCACCTTCAGATTGTTTTGTGAACCCCACCCACCCCCCGAGTCATGCTCAGAAATCTTGGCATCCCAGGTAAACATAAACTAGCTGACCGGTGGAGATCTGAACCGTATGTCATCATGGAACAGCTTACCAATCTGCTGGTGTACTATCTATGGCTGGAGAGTGGAAACACTGTTAGTAAGGCACGTCACTGAAATCACCTAGTGTCCATTGCCCAATTGTTACTAGATCCTTGGAGACAAACACCCTGTAGAACTATGGCTGAGTCAGCCAAATTACAAGACGTTCTAAATAAAATTGCACTACGAACCAAAAAATGGGACATGCAACTGAACCTAGACAAATGCAAAGTAATGCATCTAAGAAGGCCCAACATTATGTCTGACTTACATAAACATCCATTTCCTTATTAAAATTGACTGTGAAAAGGATTTGGGTGCGTCTATAATGAATAATTTGAGTTCTCAGCATCAAGTCATAGAGGCCACTAACAAAGCTAATAAAATAGTTTGGTCAATCAAGAAAAATATCATATTAAGATCTAGTGCTATCCTGATACCATTATATAGATCATATGTATGTCCCCACCTGGAATGCTCATCACCGATTTGGAATCCATACAAGGTGGGGAAAAGACATAGGTTGAAAAGAGTGCAGCATAGGTTTACAAAAATGGTGGAAGGTCACCATGATTTAGCCTATGAAAATAGGCTCAAATCCCTTCAACTTATGTCATTGGAAACTCGTAGAGCACGTGATGACATACTTTTCATGTATGATGTGTTGCAGGACCCAGAACTTATGTGTGAATTAGAAACAGATTTTAAGGACAACAGCATTGAAACTAGGGGACACCCTTTACAGATAAAAGAAAAACAGTTTAAAACCAATGCCAGAAAATACTTTTACACAATTATTATTTATTTTATTTAGCTTTTGTTAACCAGGTAAGTACACTAGACAAACACATGCCTATTTTCAGGTACGACCCGAGAGAGTATAGGAAATCAAAGAACATACAGAGTACAATTTGAAGCAAGTAGGGCAGATACACAGATGTCAGGAGAAGCATAACATACATAGTAAGATATCTCAGGTCACAACAGTAATCATAGTCAATATGCTAAGGTACAGCATCACTGACACAATGTCACCAGCAATATATACTCAGATATATACAAAATTTACACATTTGCAAGATACATGGAATGAATACACTCAAGTATACTGTGCAGAGGACCAGACTAATCAGGGAGGGTTAAGACAGTCACATACTGATGAGAGCTTCAAGTGGTTCCACAGGGAGGTACGCAGGCCCAACTTGGGGGAGGTCTGGACCTGGACAGGAAAGGAGTTCCACAGTCTAGGGGCACATGACGCAAAGTCCCTGTCCCCCATTGTGGTACGAGTAGGAGGGACCTTAAGGATAGCAGGGCCCAGTGACCTTAGGGGGTAGGTAGCAGGGGCTGCTGGCACAAGGAGCTCCGCCAGTCCAGGGGGGTGCCAGTACTCAGTACCTTACCCGTGAAACTGCCCACAACAAAATTCAAATAATTGGGCGGGGAGAGCCAGTTGAGCTTACTGTACAGATCACAGTGATGAGTGAGACGAGGGACTCCAAGAGCAAAACGGCAGATGTTATTATAGGCAACGGTCCATCTAGAGAGGTGGATCTTGGAGGTATTGGCAAACAAAAGGAGCCCATAACAGAGGGATGGTAGAAACACCCCTCTAGACAGTGCTAGACGAGCAGCCGGAGTAAGGTTGTTCTTTGCTCTGTAAGCCAGACCCAATTTCCAGTTAACAGCTCTACACACATTTTGGATATGCTGACCAAGATCGAGCTGCGGGTCAAGTGTCACCCCAAGGTATTTGACTGAATCGGTGGTGAGAACAGGAGTGTCATCAATACCCGAGATGCACACAGAAACAGAGGAGGCCTTTAACTTGGCCAGGGAACTGAACAGCATTGCCTGGGTCTTTTTAAGATTTAGGACCAGCTTACGGGATGATATCCAGGAATGGACACTCCTGAAACCCTCACTCAGTTGGTGGTTAATGACCCCAATATCCTTTGAATGAGTGAGGATAACAAGGTCATCAGCATACAGGACAGCCCTGCAGGAGGCCGCCAAGAAGGGAAGGTCATTGATGAAGATGGAAAAAGCAGGGGCCCAAGGACTGACCCCTGGGGGATCCCTGAGGACATGGGGGTGGCGTCCGAGAGCACCTTACTATATTTGGTCAGTTGCTGCCTTCCATGAAGGTAGTTGGAGAACCAACTCAGGGCCGGAGGGGATAAGCCCAAAGACCCAAGTTGAGAGTATAGCAAGGCATGGTCAACAAGGTCAAAGGCTTTAGAGATCAATAAAGATGGCCCCAGAGAGTCTGCCCTGGTCCATAGCAGCCCTTATCCCAGAAGTGACAGAGACCAGCACAGAGGTGGTGCTGTGCCCTTTTCAAAAGCCATGCTGCGAAGGAGACAGAAGCTCATGAGCCTGGATATAATCCAAGAGTTGTCCCGCCACAACTTTCTGAAGGAGCTTGCTGATGGCAGGCAGAATGGCAATCGGACGATAGTTGTCAAGGATCCTGGGGTTGCCCTGTTTGAGCACAGGGACAACCCGTGCCACCTTCCACAGGTCTGGGATAACCCCAGAGGCTAAGGATAGGTTGATGATATGGGCCACAGGGGAGGCAATGTAGGTGGCGGCAAGGCAGAGAAGCTTTGGTTCCATGCCATCAAGGCCAGCACTAGAAAAGGGGGGAAGACCAGCTAGCAATCTCTGCATTTCTTTTACTGTCACAGCCTTGAGATAGAATGGAGGATGGGCGGAAGGTGCCATTTGAGGCAGAGGGACTTGGATAGGACTATCATGACCAGTGGAGGAGAATAGTGAGATGAACGCAGACAGGTCCGAGAAGTGAGCATTGAATGCATTTGTGATGGTTAGCGGATTATTACAGCTAGCACCATCAATGAGCATGTCCGGAGCCTCACAGGAGGAGGAGCCACTCACTATGTTTTTAATATTCCTCCAGAAGTTTCAAGGGTCCTTAGCTGAGGTCTGCAAGGCAGCTTTACAGAAGTCGCTTTTGGCAACCCTGATAGCCTTTTTGCACTCATTCCTGAGCCTCCTGTAATGTTGGACTATGGTCTGGTCCACTGAGACCTTGAAACTGGCCCAACATTTATCTCTAGCCCTCATGAGAGCAAGGAGGCTCCCATGCAACCATTTTGTGACAGCCCCCCTTACCCTCTGTCTGACGAGGGGGGCATGCTTATCCTGTAACATCTCGAAGATACTATTGAAGTGACAGACTGCCGAGGAAGCATTCTGGGCATCCATCACTGAAGACCAGTCAAGGAACATGAGATCCTCCTGGAAAGTCCCTGAGTCAAACCTGGAGAAGTCCCTGACCTGGATGATTTTGGGAGGGATCTTGGTGGCGGAGATCTTCCATATGCTGTACACCGGGGCATGGTCAGAGATGGAGTCCGGGAGGGTACCTGAGGAGCTAATCCGCTCAGGCCTGTTGGTCAGGACCCAGTCCAGGAGAGAGCTGTTACCACCTATGGACAACCATCTGGTGGGCTCCTGAATGAGTTGGGACATTGAGAAGCCAGCTAGCAGAGTTTCATACTGCTTGACATTGCCTCCAAGCCAGTTTAGGTTGAGATCCCCTAGGATTATTACCTCATTGTTTCCTGTCCTGGAACCAACAGATTCAAGAAGGGAGGATAAGCCCAGTACTCCACCCATGGGGGGATTATAGGTACATATAATGTGCAGTTTCTTTGCATTCCCAAGTAGCAGAACAGTGTGCAACAGCTCACAGGAAGACTGCTCTGGCTGAGGGCAGGTCAGCATCAACAAGTTAAGGTGGCTCCTGTAGTAAACCAGAATACCACACCCCCTCTTTCTACCTAGATGATACTGCCTGAGGAAGTCAAAGCTGGGCAGCACACAAGCAGAGTCTGGGATCGAGGGTTTAAGCCAAGAGTCGGTTATCCCTAGGATGTCAGGCTTGTAGTGGGTGACCCAAGCATGGAGTTCAGCCATGTTGGGCAGAAGGCTACGGACATTAAGATGAGCTATTTTCAGCCCATTCTCTGACTGCCAGCCCACAGGAGAGGAGAGGGCTTGACATGTAGGACTTGGGTTCAACTCCACATCCCCTGCCAGGACGAGTGTCACCAGTAAGAGCCAGAGGAAAGCCTCAGAGGGGAATGCCCGCCTTAGTGGATGTCCTGTGGCCGATGCGCCTGACCACCTTGATAGGGTACAGGAAGCACCGCAGGTTAAGGCAGCAGATGGGCCAGGGAGTCTGTCTGTCCCTAGTGGCTATTAGGTTAGAAAAAGTAAAGTCCCACTCATCAAGTAATCCTGGTGAGAACCTAAGTTGCCCCATGTGGGGAGCACAGTCCAGAGTGATAAAAGGGAGGAACAATACCATGAGCAGCCCTATGGCGAGGGCGTTAGAGATGGGGACTGATGCAGCCCCCCTCCTGGAATGCTTTAGGGCCCCCACAGCTCTAAATGCATACCGGAGTCAGACTTAAATACAACCGGGGCCCAGGAGAAATGAGGGAGATAGGGGTGACCAGACCCCCCTAGGCTACCTGGAGGGCACTAAGGAGCAGTCAAAAAGGACAGTTAGACCTGCAGCCATCACTCCACCAGGAGCAGAGTACCGCTGGGTAACCTATTTCACACTTGTAGCCCAACACAGTAATTTTCAAGCAAGCAGCCCATGGTAAAGCAGCGAGACAAGGGCAGACAATAAGATAAACACATGTCACCAATGGCTAGTGACTACAATTGACTACAGCTTTATAGACCACAGCTGACTTCAGAGAAAGATCAGCTATAAAGATCTGTACCACCCAGAGGATTAGACAACACCCCCACAGTAGGTATAGAAGAGAAGGGAGAAAAAGGCAGCGGCGTAATACAAGTAGTCCCCTAGAGTTGTGAGGACAGAATTAATCCCTCCCAAATTCGATCCCCACAGTGGACAGACAGTAGGACAAGCCAATCACCCACTCTAATCATAGAACAACCCCCAGGTGGGAGTGGCTTAGGCCCATTTAATGGGAGGAGGGAATGGGACGGGTGGGCAGGAAATTTTCAATCCCCAGGCAGCGAGCAAAGCCAGTGATTCCATTGTGCCGAACGTCCCACACTGCACCTTTTCCTTCACAACGAATCTCCTGCTGTGCAGCAGGGGTACAGTCCAGCTTACAGTCTCCACGCCAGCGGCAAGGTAATCATGGGGGGGGCCCCACCAGGCAAAGGCTGCCCTCGATACCCCACACACACACGCAACACAGGGCAAACAAGTCCACCGCTGGGCGCTCCTCTCACCTTTGTACTGGCGAGTGACGTCACAGCGGGTGAGCAAACAATCGGCACAACGGCAGGGATTCAATTTGGAAATGGTGCCAATTTTCAATCCCCAGACAGCGAGCAAAGCCAGTGAGTCCTTTGTGCCGAACGTCCCACACTGTTGTGAATTTATGTAATATGTTACCATATCAGTGTAACCCCCTACAAATGGGAGTTCCCAAAAAGTCTTCCTTGAGCTTGCCTAAATGCTCACTGCCAGGCTGGTGTCCTGCGTTTTAGCAGTTTAAATGTGATTACCAGAGCCTGTATAGCCTCTGTGTACTATCTCTTTAAGAGCTGCCTGATTGCAGCACAAGTAATCTAAGAGGGAGCTCTTTTAAAGATGTAACTATTTGCTGAAAATCATTTAGAGTGATAATGTTAATGTAGTTTGTCTAACATGCTTTCTTTGCAGCAAGGACTGTTTTGTTTGTCTCCACTATCTTGGTCCTGGACTGCAAATTGGACCAGTCAGTTCTGGTGGGACCTAAAATGTAGCCGGACTACAGGAGCTGTCTGAAGTCAAAATTTGTAGGAATTGTAGTTTTGAACTTTTTGCACCTTTTTGTGCAACTGAAGGGGGAGCTCTTGCTTTGACTGACAGCCAGATCAGCCAACCAAACCTTTTGGATCTTGGGGAAGTCCTGGGCTGCTTGCAGTTTTCAGTCAGATCTAAGCTGGAAGCTGAAGAGTAAGGAGCTGAAGTGATTCTGAGCAGCAATCCTGAGTGGATTCGCATGGCAGAACTGTGAAAAGGCTAAGTTTTTGGCCTGCATGTCTGCCTCCTGCTCCTGAGAGGGAGAGAAGAAAATTATTTTGGACTAAATCCAAGTTTTTGTGACTAAAGGAAGCTACTGAAGTGGGCCAGGCTCAACCTGAAGAAGACCGAAGATTTTGCTGAATGCGGTCGGCCTGTCAGGAGTCCCAGCTACCCCTAAACTCCCAGTGTATGCAGAGACTTTGCGATTGTGACCAGGGAGTGCTTTGCCTGGTACAGTAGAATTCCCTTACATGTAAATGTGCTGTGAGCTGCTAGTAGGTCGTGAGTTAGATCCCAACTCTGTGAACTGTGTTCTGCTTGCTGAAAGCTGTATCCAGCCCAAAACGGACTGCATCCAAATTTGTCTCCATGTGGTCTGAGCCTTGCCAGACTGGCCCAGCCAGACTACCCACTGCACAGAGAAGCCATTGACGAGAGACCTGCCTGGGGATCAGCCCCCAGCTCCATGCTTGAACAGGAACGACACCTCTGTGACTCGTGTGGGCCCTGCTTCTCCTGGCACTCCCGATCAACCACCTGCAGTCTCAATATTCGTCCAGCCTGTGTCCAGTCTTGGGTATCGTGAGTAAATTCTAGGGTAGATCCCTGCAACAACAGCTTAATCTGAGTGTGTCATCTGATTGTCTTGTTGTTTTGTTTCCTTTATGAACTGAGCCCTCTGGCTCCGGATTACAAAGACTGTGTACTGTGCATGTTGTGTTTTCCATCACAGGGCCCCAACCAGCTGCGACACCAGCCAACCCCAGGTAACAGTCCTGGCTAGCCCATCTCTTCTCCACCTGGGTACTCAGAGGTGTGACTGTGTGGGGGGACTCAAAGCGCATGCATAACAGCTTGATTGATATAACCTTTAAGCTAATTAACCTGATTTTGCCCCTCCCTTGTTCAAGTCCCCTGAATAAATCAGATCTAACTTTTTCTACATGTAATCTGACTGTGGTTCCAGTTTGTGCTCAAACTACTGTACTGCTGCTATTTGCTGTGCATAACCTTGTTTTACAGGGGGTCCCCAGGGTCGAGCCAGAGGAACCAGCCCTGGTGGTAAGTGCAAACAGTGTGGGTGCTTGTGTGGTGTACCAGGGGTATTGTGAAAGTGACTACTGTACAGTGTTCAGGCCACTAGAGGGGAAAGAGGGGGGTTACAGTGTCCTGGAGGGCTGTGCCCAGGTTAGCTTGACCACTACCAACCCTGACCTCCAGGTGGAGGCACCCGTTTCAGAACTCAGGCCCCTTAACCTGCTACTAGTCAAGCAGGCAGGGGAAGTAGCCCTTGGGATAGTGCCACCAAGGGGTTACATCATGTAATACTAGCTAACAGTAAAAGCGAGTTCAAAGCCAAACTTCATAAACATACACTTGAAGGAGGTGTTTTGAATTATTATGTACAATGATGGAGCATTTATGGGCTTTTTTCAGCCTTCTTATTCTTATATGCACCTTAGTATGAACCTTGGTATCACCTAGAAGACCAATCACCAGGAATGAGACATGGAAAAGGAGGATCTGTGCTGCTCAACCTGAACTGCCAATTGCAAATCATGTGACACAGCCTGGTGTGGTCTATTCGACCTCTGATGAGGAGGATCAGTTTGTATGTCTTTACATTCCTGCATTCAGGCCAGCCACACAGTCTTTGGACTTGCACTGACCTGGACAAGAAGAAAGTAGTATCACCAACTCTGGGACTTTAAATCCAGCAACACCACCCTTTGTACCATTTGACCTTGGGCCCAAAGTCACTGACACAGCTACTGTTGTGGAGGAAGATGGAGGACACTTGGATGTAGCACCACCAGAGAATATAGAGATACCTAGACCTTCTGAAGACATTCCTGCATGGGACGCAGAACCCTCCAATGATCTTGCACAAGTCATTGCAGAAAAAACATTTGTACCTCATCAATCTGGAGCAAAAGTCAAGCAACCTGTGGCACTCACTTATGATGGCCCTTGTGTCTCCACCAACATTCCCATAAATGTGGTGCATAAAAGAATAAACTTGCTGCCTAATACTTTGTTGCTTCCCCACTTGTGCTGCCCCAGTGTAATCTTTGGGAAATTGGGTAAAACAGTAAAATTCAAATGCATGCTCTGTATTCATGTTGAACAATGCCATCTTTCATTCAGGATGCATGTGTATTAGACAGACTGTTCTGCTGTGTTTAGCATGTTTGCGTTTCAGGTCTTGACGAGGACAAATTCCTCCTAAAAAGGGACTTACCCTTGTTTCTCTCTCTCTCTCTCTCTCTCTCTCTCTCTCTCTCTCTCTCTCTGTGAAGCACCACTGCTGCCTTCCTCTACACCACTCCACCCCAGTCCCGATGCAGACTGCAGCTGTGGGACCCAGGACTGGAATGGACACTGCAACACACGCTCATAATGCAGTCATTTTTTGGAATGTTTTCACCAAATTTTCAACATGGCCTTTTTGGGACCTCCCCTCATGAACTCGTAACTTCGCCAATTTTTCATATTTTCCCTCCAGATTTTCAAAATTGCCATTTCTTCACACCTCCTCATGAACAGTACAGCTGTCATTTTTCACATCCTACCCAAAATGTGTTTTCGTACCAGTGGTGCCGAATGGCACACTTGCTGTGCAAAATCACCTTTTGGGACTGAGTAACGAAATGATAATGCCACTGTTCATGAGGTATGGTCCCAAAAAACCCATGTTGAAAATTTGGAGCAAAAATAGCAACAAACACCTGGGGCGTTAGGGTTTCCAACCGTAACGCCCACCCTGTACAGACTGACAGGCATCTGGGGTGTGACTTGGGGTCACTGGCCATAATGATCATGCCATTCCACTCCCACTCTGCAGCCACTGACAGGCATCAAGGTGTGTCTTGGGGTCTTCAGCCCTAACGTTCACCCCACTCTCCTATACTGCACCCATCTCAGCTTATTTCCTTATGGAATGGGGTGAGTGTAAGGGCCAAAGACCTCAAGGCACACTGCGACACCTGTCGGCATCTGTAGAGTGGGGTGAGGTGGATTGGCATGAGTATTATGGTAGACAACCCAAAGGCACACCCTCAAAGCCTGTCAGTCTCTGCAGGTGGGGGCAGAGGTTGGCATTACTTCAGTACTTCACTACCAGTCCTATTATGCTTCTCTTTAACTCCTGCACTACCACTGCCATTCCTATTATGCTTCTCTTTAACTACTGCACTACCAATGCCAATACCAGCAAGCAAACATTCGGCATTGACAAATGCTTGTTATCACACAGTGCTTCTTCCTGGTTGGAGGCACCCTATATAGCACAGGTGTTCCCATCTACCTCCTTTTCTTTTTACTGTCCATCGAGTAATTGAGACTTCTGTATATGGGAATTCCATCATTAAACAGTTTGTCATTGAAGATGCACCTCAACTGTTATTTGGTCTTCAAATGTAGTTAGTTGTCTAGCAATTCTGTTTCTTTTTACATCACAACTCA
Source organism: Neoceratodus forsteri (assembly GCA_016271365.2). Lineage (NCBI taxonomy): Eukaryota > Metazoa > Chordata > Ceratodontiformes > Ceratodontidae > Neoceratodus > Neoceratodus forsteri. The sequence goes on along the minus strand of CM057455.1, from coordinate 1,334,087,252 downwards.
ACTCCATCTTATCCAAGAATGTAATATTTTTGTTCTGTCAGAATGGCATCATCCATCTTCCACTTGTCTCCTTTTTAGTGCTATAAATGTGGTGCACTATTTCTAATAAAGACTCTAATGACTTGTGTCTTGATTGTCTAGGCCTAGTCCCAATGTAAAAATTGTGGTATAGCCCAGCCCAGTAGTTCTGGCCAATGATGCACTGCTTTGACACATAAGAAACTCAGGATCAAGTCCTCACCTTGATTCCCCCACCCTGAGTCAGTCCAACTAGAGCATAATACAGAGCCATCCCCTTGTCCCAAAGGGTAGAGACTGGGATGCCCACTACAAAAGCATCTTCTAAGGAGGGAATGGTGGTGGCATTGATGTTGTTGGTGACCATGTGACCTTTGCCATCAACCCCTACTCATAGGATGCATTGTGGTGCATCATGAATGCCCATTCACTGATGCTGGGGTGGTGGGAGGGTTTAAATAGGGGTAAAAACACCATTTATAGCCCCATGACTGCACATCAGACTGCCCGACTCTGGAGCACAAATCATTCCAATGGTCATTCCTACAGTCTCCACAATCTTAGGTTGATCTCCAAAGGTCATAGAGTGAATACCAACCCACAGGACTCTGTCATGTGGGGTGATCCAGGAGGATGGCAAAGATCTGGACCAGAGCTGATCAGGACTAGCATAGATCAGTCAGAGTGAAAGGAGAGAATGTATGTCATGTGAATAGGGGAAATAAAAATGTAAATAACAGTGCTGTTTGCCATGATTTAGCACTATTATCATAGTTTTTGCTGTGATATCTTGCAGGATACTGCAGTGCAATCAAATGGCAATTACTCCAGTTTGCCACACAATAAACAGCAAACTCTCACAAAAAGCACTTGATCCTGGTGGATGACACTTTATAAGAAATATTAGTATCTACCAAAGCTTTGCAGTTAAGACTAGGAAGGAGAGAAAGGATACTTTAGACTATAGCTAAACCCCTGGCTCTCAGTGGCTGTCAGTTCCTGGGGAAAAGCATGCATACAAGTCATGAGCTAGCCTCCAAATTGATGTCAGTGTCACAGGGACAGAATGTACTGAAACCTGAGCTAGTCTGCCGCTGGCTGGCTCTGCAAAGCTAAACACAGGAGCACCAACATTCCCAGCCAGGTTGTGTGTCCTCTGACCCCCTTTTCAGAAGTCTTTGGGCTAGAGAAACTACAAACATGACTGCTTTTGTAGTCTTTCACTTTATCCTCTATTTAAACATGTTTCTGTCCCTTGGTGTGGCATCTGGCTGTGAAGATCAATATCTCCCAGTCTCTGCTGCCATCTAGTGGGACAGGGGTGAATTGGTGGCAGAGGAGCACTGCTGAGTATACCCAAAGTTTGCACCCCAAGAGTAGGAGCAATTTTGCACTTTGTGCAGCTTTGAGAGTTGCTTGAAACTGAAACAAATGATAGCAACCCTCCCATACCCCATTACAAATGTAGAGTTTCTTCATTTCAAGAAATCTGGCAGAACCACACAGCTCTGCCTAGTTGGTGACAACCAACTCTTGTTCTTAGTACCTGTATTAGTTAAACACTCCTGCCTTCTTCCCAGTGAGACTGCTATGGGAGGAGGAATCATCCACTTCTGTGGGGTATACCTCCCACACAGCGACACTTCTACAGCGACAAACGTCAATGCCGATAACATCGACATGTCACTGTAGAAGTCCGCCCAGGACCTGGCAACACTTTCCCCTGCCCTACACCCCCTCCTCGAACCAACTCCAACTCGGAGTTGGAATCCAATAGTACAGGGATGCTGGGAGGTTTGTGGGGCAACGCCCTCCAAAGAAAAACACTGTCCAATGTGTGCGGCTCCCTGTCAACTGCAAATTGTGGTCGACATGGAGCCTGTCGCTGTGATGCCGGTTGATGAAACAGTTGTCGAACCAGCATCGTAGATCCCTTCTGTGATATAGCAAGACTAAAAAAGTACTGACATGAACTGAATTATGGTACACTACATGTCCAGCCTTGAGTGGTAGAGTCAAGACACAATATCCCTGCCCTTTTAGAGGCTCTGATGTATCAGTTAAAAAATGTCTCTTAGCAAAAGCACTGCATATAAAGAAAAGTACAGCCTGTGACGTACTATTTATATTTTAGTTATGATTAGTCAAGGAAGTATAGCTTAGAGGTTAGAGCACCAAACCATGACACTGAAGATCCAGCAGACCTGAGTTTGAAACCTACAACTACCACTTGCATACTCTGTGACCCTAAGGGAGGCACTTAATCTCCCTGTGCTCCTGAGACATACCTGGAAATGAGCATCTGCTTGGTGTGCCTTTCCAAGCCTAAAAATTATAAATTAAAATAATAGCAACTGTAGTTATAAGAAACACATTATAAAATATGTTTGAAAAATTGAGAAACCTGTTTGGCTGAGTTCCATCTTTACCCGTACTGTTACCTCAGCACAACAGTATTGGATAAAGATCCTGTGGCCTCTACACAACAAAATCTATACTAACCCAACGCATCTTTGATTGCCATCACAAACATGGCCATCAATCACCTTTACTCACTAAAAACCTTCAGCTAGGCCATAAAAATAAAACTGCCTTAAATAAAAAAAAATGGTTAATGGAATGTTTATTTGCCTTCTTAAGCCTCTTTTTACGTACAGAGACACAAATTAAACAAGCATTTGCCAATGCCGAATGTTTGCTTGCTGGTATTGGCATTGGTAGTACAGGAGTTAGAGAGATGCATAATAGGAATGGCAGTGAAGTAGTGAACTAACGCCAACCCCCACACCCACCATGCAGAGACTGACAGGCATTGGGGGTGTGCTTTTGGGTCGTCGGGCATAACGTTCATGCCATTCCACCTCGCCCCACCCTGCAGACACCGATAGGTGTTGTGGCATACCTTGGGGTCTTCAGCCCTTATACTCACCGTATTCCGTAAGGATATAAACTGAGATGGGTGAAGTATAGTAGAATGGGCTGAATGTTAGGGCCGAAGACCCCAAGGCACACCTCAATGCCTGTCTCTGGCTGCAGGGTGGGGGTGGGGGTGGAATGGCGTGAGCATTATGGCCAATGACCCCAAGTCACACCTCGACACCTGTCAGTCTCTACAGGGTGAGGCATTATGGTTGAAAACCCTAATGCCCATGGCGCTTGTTTTTATTTTCACTCCAAATTTTCAACATGGGCTTTTTGGGACCCCACCTCATGAATAGAGGCACTATCATTTCATTACTCAATTCCACAGGTGCGAAAACATCTTTTGGGCAAAATATGAAAAATGACAGCTGTACTGTTCTTCAGAAGGTGTAAAAAAATGGCAATGTTGAAAATCTGGAGTGAAAATATAAAAAATTGGAAAAGTTACGAGCGTGCGTAGAAACTCTGCAATGCACATCTGTAACGCAATAATTTTTTGGAATTGTTTCACCAGGTTTTCAACATGGGCTTTTTGAACCCCACCTCATAAACAGTGACACTATCATTTCGGTCCTCCATCCCGAAAGTTGATTTTGCACAGTGACTGCACCATTCTGTGCCACAGGTGCGAAAACATGTTTCAGGCAGGATATGAAAAATGATAGCTATACTGTTCATAAGTAGGTATGAAAAAATGGCAATGTTGAAAATCTGGAGTGAAAATATAAAAACTGGCAAAGTTATGGCGTGCACAGAAAGTGCAACACATGCTCAAATAGCAGTCATTTTGGAATTTTTTCACAATTAATTTACATGAAGTTTTTGAGATCCCCACCTCATGAACAGTGGCACTGTTGTTTTGTTAATCAGTCCTGAAAGGTGATTCTGTGCAGCAACTGCGAAATCACCTTTCGGGACTGAGAAACAAGATGACAGTCACAGTGTTCATGAGGTGGGGTCCCAAGAACCCCATGTTGTATATCTGGAGCCAACATTCCTAAAAATGGCTAAGATATCAACCTAAGTTGAAACTCCCCATTGAATCCCATTATACAGCTTACCTTGGTTCCTCAGTTTGGAGTTCGGTTTTGGAGAGTGCAGCCGTGTCCTGGTCAAGAGAAGATTGCAACACCAGACCTCCAGAGGTAAGTATGGGGTGAGGGGGGATGCAGGGAGGTGAGGTGTGCAGAGGGTTGGTGGGGATGGGGAGGAGGCACCTGGGGAGATGACGAGGGACTGTTTTCTTTTTTACAGGTAAACAACAACAAAAAAGACATCAGGGATGGTTTTCTTTATTTACAGGTAAATATTTACTTTTTTAGGCACACCGGGGTTGGCTCCCAGTGTGCCAAACTAATGTGTGTGGGGGGATGGACACAAGCCAACTCGGAGATTGGGCACCCCAATGTCAGCTGAGAAAGAACAGGCTTGGGGGGAGGGCATCCAACACTCGGAGGGGTGGCATCCTGGTGTTGGAAAGATTTAAGAATTATTATGGCACTCTGGTGTGGGCTCCCAATGTGCCACATGAGTTGGGGAGGGGTATGCATACATGATGCTGACAGGGGGGATTGGGTACCCCGTCGGCAATGAAAGATTGGGGGGGGCAAGCATCCGACACCAGGTGTGGGCATCCCGGTGTCGGAAAGTAAAAACAAAAAAAAATTTATCTGGGCACACCGGGTGGGCTCCCAGTGTGCCACAACTGTGGGGTGGGGGGGCATGCCGACACGGGGATTGGCCACCCTGATGTCAGCTTTCAGGGGACTGTGTGGTGGGAGGCAGGAGCCGCCAATCTGCAAAGCCACGGTACAGCTCATTTATGATGTTTAATTAACTTTATTTATTGATATGCTTCACCATGAAAGGCACACTGAGCAAACAGGTTGCTTGTAACTCCAGCCATGCGCATTACTGTGCACTGTAATGCACATGGCTGGAGTCTTCTCTGCAGCTGTGTGCCTGGTTGCGGGGGGGGGGGGAGCTGCCGCTGCAATCAGGGATGACAAAACTGTCCCTGATTGGAGCAGCAGATTTCTTTCAAGTTCGGCGCTCACTCTGCAACTGCCGTCATCAGCAGCTTCCCTGTTGATTGGTGGCGAGAGACGTGCCCCTGAAAGTGTTTGCTGGATTGGCCAAACACTGCCACACCTCTGTAATGCTTTATCAACCTAAATATGTTTCTTGTGCACTGTGTGCGTAAGCAAACTTAAAAATGAAATACTACAGCACTTACAGTTTTAAATTCTGGTATTTCTTTGATAACAAATGAAAAATTCCCCCATCTTTCCTGACCTACTTACTGGGGAAATCTCTACTGTTTAACCTGCTTAAGATGAAACAAGAGCTCTGACTCTATATGATACCTTCTGCTGCGTGAGTGTGGGGGACACCAGTCTGCCAGCAGAGATTTAAATTTTTGTAGTCCACACATAATAAACATTCCATCTACTGAGTGTAAGAAAGATGGAAAAAAAACAGGGTGGGGAAAAAGGAGAAAATAATATAAAGGAGGAGGAGGAAAGATGTGGAAACAGGTAAATGGGGGTGGGTTGGTGTAAACAGCGGAGTCAAACGTTAACATAACATATATATCTATTTTCCTGTGCATAATAGATGAAACTGAGGTGGCATGCCAATAATGGGGTGGGCTGGGGTGGATGAACTTTTTTTTTTAATCATTAAAATGTTTAACATAATTTTAGTTTTGTGCATCAGTTGTTAACCTTCCCCCAAGACACACACCCAAACACAATTGGTACACATTTTTAATTTCAGTAAAACACTCCAGGCTGTTCTTTGTGATGGGGTAATGGCACTCTTTGAGTGGCTGAAGGCACTTGGTGATGTTTCATGCCTCACAACTCATCTGAGGTGTGCAGTTATCCCACCATAACGCACACCCTCTCATGCCTTATTGCTTAAATTTGTATACATTTACATTTTTCCTAAACAAGCCTGTGACATGTCAGAAAAACTTTGAAAAACATAGGTTATCTGCAATTCTATTCTTATGTCACATATTTCCTATATTTATCATCTCATCATTATTACTAAGGACTGCAGCCTAAAAATAGGGTCATTGGGCTCGAGTTTCAAAGGTTGATGCATGGCTTGCACTAAGCCCTGTGTCAACACCATTCTTGATGCAGCTAAACCCGATTTTAGTACATTGGGCACAGTTGCGGCACTATCCTCGACTTACAGCAGCTTGTGCCAAATATTTGGTGCAAGCCCCATAAAACAGGTCCCCCAAATGACGCAAGTTAGACCAGGAAAAACCTGGTCCAACTTGCAGCATTTGGTTCTCGGGATCGAAAATCCACATCACCATCAGGGTGAATGCCACAAGCCCCGTGCATCAAATGATTGGCACACCAGGGGATTGCAGCATTCACGGGGCTTCGAAAATCAGGTCCCTTGTCTCTCTGACTCTATCTGCTCCTGTTGCCTTTCTTCATGTGATGTCATACTCCCTATTTATGAATCACAATTGTTTGTCCTGGAAATAATGATGATGTCACAAGCAGGAGACAATGGCATCATAAGTCAGCAAGCAGCAGGGACAAAGAAAATCCTGTTTTCATACAACTTTCCTTAGAAACAGAGAATAAGGAGAAGATGGGAAATACAATTGAAATAGTGACTAAACACTGAATAGATGGGTGCAGTGGTCTGGGGCGACTATGCTATTCAGTGGAGACTAAAGATCTGGTATTTGAATGCTAGGAGGCTCAAGACCAGCACAGTGCACAGAGCATCCTTTGAAAAACATTCAAAGTTCTGGAGCATCACCCATTAGCAGGAGAAGTTGCATAAATCTGACTTGGCTGTTCCAATTCATGTTGTTAGAATTTATGATTTACAGCATTTAATAGTAGTATAGTAGTAGTAGTAGCAGCATTAGTAGTATTTATTTTTGTGGTAGTCTTTATTTATAGCTGGCACCCTTCCCCAGAGGCTCAGGCACCCTTACAATCATAGAACAGTAGGATCAAAAAATAAATTAACTCAGGATTTTAAATACAGCATACATAATAGAATTCTACAGCACAAAAAACCCTTATTAAGTTAAATCAATAAATAATAGCAGACTGGGATTGTGACAAATGGGGAAACTCAATCCCCAAATGCTTGCACGAACAGGTGGCTTTTCATACCCCTCTTAAAGGCCTCCACTGAGGGGGCCTCCCCCAGGGCTCTCAGGAGAGAATTTTGAAGGACCAGATCCAGGACTTCAAAGGCCCTGTTCCCCCAGGGTTTTTAACCTTGCCCTGGGAACCACCAGGAGGCTATCCTCAGTGGAGTGGAGCAGGCACAAGGGTATATCAGGGGTCAAGAGATCAGCCAGGTAACCAAGGTCTAACCCTTGCAGGGCCTCATAAGCGAGCAAACTCAAAGGAGATGAGCCACTTTACTGGCAGCTAGTGCAGATCACATCATGCCAGGGAGACATGATACAAGTACTTGAGTTTTGTCCGGGTTAAGTCTCAACCAGCTAAAGGACATCCAGTCTTGGAACTCAGTCAGGCACCTATTTAGCACATCCACTGCCCCCAGTGTCACAGGTGCAAACACATAGAGATGTGTATCATCAGCATACCAATGACACCCAAACCCATATTGTCTTACAATCTTGCACAGGGGTAGCATGTACACCGCACACAGCATGGGCAAAAGTCTGAGCCCTGGGGTACACCACAGAACAGGAGAACTGGGAGTGAGGAGAACCCTCATGCCACCACCCTCTGAGTCCTTCCACTGAATTAGGACTCAAACCAGGAAATGACTTTGCCAGTGAATCCAACATACTCCCTAAACCAGACCAATAACAATCCATGGTCCACAGTGTCAAATGCTAAGGAGAGATCAAGGAGAACACGAATTGACTATTCTCTATCTCTTGCTCTGAGCAAGACATTATGCACCTTAACTAGTGAGGTTTCTGTGATGTGCCTAGACCTAAACATAGACTAGAGAGAATCACAGATGTCAAAGGGAGTGAGGTGTGCCTCAAACTGCAGTGCAACTACCTTCTTAATAACCTTGCCCAAAAAGGGCAGATTAGAAAAAGGTTGGTAATTCACTAGGACAACTGGGTCCCAAAATTACTTTTTCAGAAGAGGTTTCACCAGCGTACTTTTCAGAGACACCAGGAATATCCCCTCTGACAGTGAACACTGGACAATCCCAGCAAAGACTGTACCCAACTGCCCCACATGACTCACAAGTAGATGTGTCAGGCCTGGGTCCAGATTACAAAAAGTCATCTGCAGCTCTGAAATCACCCCACTTACCTCTTCCATCACCACTGGTCAGAACTCTCCCCAAGATCACTGAATGTGTTTTACACTCACAGGCTCAACACTGCTGGGCTGTGATGGCCCACTTGGTGAGATCCCAACCCCAATAGAAGACACACTGTAAGAGAAGAACCAAGCAAACTCCTTGTATTTTGCAGGTGAAACAGTTCTCATGGGCTCCAGACAGGCTGGATGGAGAAACCTGTCCATAGTATGAAAGAGCTGAGCTAGTCGGTTCCTCCTAGCAGCAATCTCCCTAGATAAGAACACTGCCTTTTTATGACTGATTGCCTTTTGATACTCACCATAGTGAAACATCAAAGCCAGGCTGTCCTCCTGGGCACTGGTCCTCCTCAAACAATGCTCCGGCCTCTGCTTCTTTGTTTTAATTTCACTCTGCTTGTCATCAAACCACAGTGAGCCCATGTATGAAACCAGTGGGCATAAACAAACTGGTGCCACAAGATCAAAGGCTGCTATGACAGCCCTGTTATAGGCTGCCATGTCTTTTTCAAAACCCAAAGTACAAGCTGTTAACACATCTGAGGTATTCACTACTGCCAAGAGTCCCTCTGGCCGAAGCCCTCGTAAAGGGTGGAACAGGACCACCTTCATAGTGGTGGACTACCAGGCAGGAGGGGGGGGGGCCCTGAAAGTGAACTTGATGGCACGGTGATCCGACCAGCTGGCCAGATTAATCTGGAGATCATCAATCTCAAGCCCCAGAGAGAATACCAAGTTCAAGGCATGGCCATGTTGGTGGGTTTCGGAAGTAACTGCTTCTGCAAGACCCAGGGATACCATGCCCTGGAGGAAATCTTGACCAAAATGTGAGAGTTAATTGTTGACCCACACACTGAAGTCACAGAGAATAAGCCATCTAGGTGTTTCCAATACCCTTTTGGCAACACAGTCCGCTATTTCCTGCAGAAATTCCCCCTCCCACCCTACAGGCCAGTAAACAAGGAGGATTCTGCAACCTGCTTCAAGAGCCCCACGCATGGCCACACATTCAAATGACAAAGTATCCCCCACTGGATGCACCATCAGATTCAGCTCAGATCTAAAGCAGATGTCCAACCCCCTTAGTGGTCCTTTCTCGGGCAGTGCGCTATGGAGAACCCAGCCAGGACCAACAACTCCAGGACCAGGCTTGCATCATCATCAGCCAGGTCTCCATTGTGCAAGCCAGATCAACAGAGGAAATAAAATCTACCATAATATTCTATTATTCTAGAAATGTCATAGAGTCTTAAAATATCTGTGTCTTCCCTTTGGTGGAATCCACTCTTCTGATATACTCTTTGTGTTCATTTGATAAAACATTTTTGTACCACTTTTCACTGCCATGGAGTCTGCTTATATTCTCTGTTTCTTGATTTCCTATACTTTCTATGATGATATTTCTACTGTTTACTGCTAGTCACTCAGCTGTGCAAAAAGGCAGAATTGACATGACAGAATTCTTATGACACGCAGAAACAGTCAACAGTAAAAGGTGAAGAGACAGACTTTAAGACTAGTACAGTGGTTGTTAAGAAGCAATAAATATGATATATTATAAAAACAAATACAATTAAAAGCACATCAAAAGCGGCTCACCGATGGCTCAGTGAAATCATGCTGCACTTCTGTGCTGGTGACCTGGGTTCGGGAGCAAACCCAGGGAGACAGGATTATTGCAGCCAGGGGAGGGAAGTGCTCCTGAGGGGAGAGCGAACCAGCCCAGGGAAGGACATGTCTGGGTTCAGGCGCAGTTGTGCCCTGCCCACAGCAAGCCATGGAACTAGCTCCCTTGTTAAAGGCAGGCTTAGCCTAGTGTGGGCTGCTGCAGGTGAGGCCACTAGAGACATCACCCAACATCAGGGGAGATGGGAGGGTTAATGGAAGGAGAGAAAATGCACAAAAAACAGTATGCACTTTAAGCTGTCAGCATGATGATTGTCAGTACCCTGTGCTCTGTATTGTGTGGGTCATCACCAGTCTGGTAGCGGGAGCAGCAGAAGATGGTGCTGGGGTTTGACAGAGGCCCTAAGTAGGAGTAGGCGATGGCTCAAAGGGTCAAAAAGCAAAAGCACAGCAAAAGAGTAGATATCACCAGAAGGAAGAAATAAGTAATTTCCTATCACCTTAAAGCAAAAAGCAAAGCACTTTTAGAGGTTAGCAGCTGTATCTTTTAATTTACTACCTAACATGCCAACTCAGTGAGAAATCAATGCCATACACATTGCTGTCTAGCTTCATTGCTGCCTTCTCGATTAACAGCTGCACAGAATGATTCATTCAGGTACACTGGTACATGCCTGTGTTCCTTTCATGAATATTGTGTAATCCACAATGCAGAATTTAAGCTGGGTGCAGACTGACATTTATTATAGAAAATCTTCCAGGAAATTCAAAGACTGGGAATTTCTAAGCTTTGCACATGGGAACCGTTTTAACTACTGTATATCCATGGACTGGTCCACAGTAAGGGCAATATTATATCCCTGAGGTGAAGGAGGAAACTAGCAATAATTCAGCCATTACAGAAGAAATGAAGCTGCCTGCCTGCAGCACCTTCTAGTGACTTATAGCATCAAGTTCAGTGGTCTGGGAGCTTGTACTTGACCAACCTCTGACCAAGCCTGCAGAGGTTGCTGCACTGAATGAAATATGGAAACATAAAAAGAATAGACTAAAGGATGGAAATTATAAATACTGTATATACAATCATGACTATATAACATTAACAACACAGTAAAACCAAATAGTACTGTACTACAACTCTATTATCTTAAAGAGTTGATACAGCCTAGAGGTCAGAAGTGAGGCTGTAGTCACATGAGGCAATTATAGGACCAGATTTCCCCAGGTCTTTTGAGCTGGCACCCTATGAGATGCTCATAGTTTGGGTCTTCAAAATTCAGTTGTCCATGAAAATTGACAAGGCACCAATTTCTGCTACCAGTGTGGTAGTTTTGAGTTTCCAGTTGCAACTTTGGGCCACAAGATGTCCAAATCACTATAAATACAGCCACCAAGATGGCAAAAAAAACCAAAAGTGTGTCTTCAAACAGAAGGTTTTTTTTTTGTTTAACTAAACAGATGGGCAGTTAAAGAAAAATTGCTTACAGATTCAGGGATCCCCCTTTCAGACACCTTGGTATCTGATCCATCTTTACCATGCCTTTCAGAAGGCTGAGCAGCTTTATCTTTTTTCATGTCACCTTTTACGGTAGTTGCTGCTGCTGTACATGAAGAGACAGACCCTTCTGATGCATGCTATCCACCATCATTAGGAACTCCTCAGAGCCTTTTTTATTATTTTGTTGACAAGGAGTCAGACTGAGAAGCCATAATTTCATGTAATATTCTACCCTTTTCTTTAAGGTTTTAGGGCAAAAGGCAAGACAAGACATACAATTAGTACAGTTGTGGTCTGAACCCAGGCACTTTAACCAGAGCTCAAGGCAGTCTGCCTTTGCCAAGAGCTGGAAACAATTTTTACAATTTTTTGAGCAGTGGGTCTTGCCAGTCTCTCAGGCATACCAATTATGAGACAGCCAATCAATCAATCATTTTCTGGAAAGCAAATTGAGAGTAAATTCTCTTTTTCAATTGCATCCAACATTAAATATACAAAGACAAATCTGATACATAATACACAACTACAAGATTACATTTCAAGAGCAATACAGTATTAGATATAATTTCATCTAAAATAATCACATTTTGTGTACAATAATCTATTAATACCAGATTTAAAATGAGAAATAGTTGAGTTACCATTTTTTATTTCTTCTGGATAGCTTCCCAGTTGAGTGGTATGAATACTGATAAAGAATTTCCCCAAACTGTGTTTCAGTACCTTGGAGTCAAATACTGTATTAATTTTGCTGATCTAAGCCCATAATTAGTGTTTGACTTAAGCTGCAGCAAACTTAATTTTAATGAATAAGAGGGAAGTGCACCAACTATATAGTGGATAACGTATGGTGTACTATCCATAACAAGCATATGTATTTATCGAGAGGTTGCCGTGGGGACCGTTTGAACCTCGAGAGCGCAGCTCGAGAGGTTCGTCACCATGGCAAACTCAAGATAAATACAGACGCTGGTTATGGATAGTATACCATACATTGTTTTCTGTAGTGTATGGTTTACTGCCCATGTTAAAAGAATAGCAGAAAAAAAAAGTACTTATATTTTTTTTCCTGTCTGAGCCGCTCTCCTCCACTCTCTCTCACAGCCATGGCCCCTTCCTGGGAGGTGGTGATCATGTGACATGCATGCACAAGCGCACCCCTTGTTATGCTGCAGCAGCTATGTAGCCAGTGCAGCATAACAGCTGCGGTGACGTAGTTACTGCAACATAACTATGCTATTCTAGGGATGGATTTCCATCCCTAATAGTGTTCTACCATACACTATAAATTTGTAATATATGGATTTTAAAAATAATACCCCCGGAAAGCATGTCAAAAAATCCCATAATAGGTTAGTCAGTCCCGTAATACTATACTTCCAGTACTCGTAATACTATACTTCCGGTCCTCGTAATAGTATCGTTCGGACCTCACCACTGCGGCTAATGTCTGAAGCATGTTTTTTTTTTCCCTCCTGAGAGAAAGAAGCGGAAGCGGGGGGGGGTGAAGGGCACATGGTGAGTGGACAGTGAGGAGCGATGAATGAGGAGCACAAAACCATCCCACAACTAATCCACAGGTAAGACCTTGTCGGCATCTTACATCCATATACTACAAAAAATAATTAGGTTCCAGTGAATCACTTGGCTGTAATTCTGTCTTGAGGTTCTGGGGACATGGGGACCTCTTGAGCTTTGCTCTCAAGATTACCTATGTCCCCAGAACCTCTCGATGGAATTGCAGCCTTGTAATTCACTGAAACCTATCTATTATTCTGTTTATATATAAAAATATACCAGTGCAATTGCCTCCTGACTGACAAGGGATGCCAACCAACTGCTACATACAAACTGCAGTGGTGGGTCCTCCATGGCAGCCTTATAATAAATCTTAAAGCACGATGGAATAATGGATCCAAGGTTCCTAGCAAAGTCGCTGAAGCTTTTATGTATAAACAATCTCCATAATCTAATTGAGACATAAATAATGAATTCCTCAAATGTTTCTGAACAGTCAAACTAAAACATGCTTTATTCCTATAGAAGAATGCCAATAATCTTTTTAGTCTGCTTGACAAATTTTGAATATGTAAATTAAGTGTTATTTTTATCTAAATGCGTTCCCAAATATTTCGATGTATCGACTCTACTTATCTCTACACCCTCTAATGATTTTATAGTTGGCTTAGCACCATCCTCTCTTTTTTTGTTGATAAATAAAATCTCCTGAGTTTTTCCAACATTTAATAACAATCTCAATTTTACAAGTGCGCTCTGTATCTTAATAAAATCATTTTGGATTATGTGTACTGCTTTAGAAATATCTTTGTCTTGTGTATATAATATAGTGTACAGGAATGTGTTAGTGTTAGCTGAGCTACATTTTGTAAAGTCATTAATATAAATCAAGAATAAGAGGGGTCCCAGTACTGATCCCTTTGGGACCCTCCTTCTAACATCAGTCAAATGTGAACAGAACTCTCCAATACTAACAGACTGCTGCCTTGATAACAAGTAAGAAGCAAACCAACACAAGGAGTTCAAACCCAGGCCAGAAACCTTCAATCTATTTAACAATATGGTATGTTCTACTGAATAGAATGCCTTTGATAAATCCAAGAAAATTGCTGGCATGGTCATTCCCTTATCGAAAGATGTAACAATATGATCAGCTACTCTAGATGTCACATAAGTTGTATTATGACTTTTCAAAAACCTGATTAATTTTCTGTCAGAATTTGAAATTTAGATAAGTAATATGACAAGATTCTAGTAAAAAAAGAAAAAAAAAAATATTACTAAAAAAAACACTACAGAGCAAGAGCTCAACAGTAGAAAATGTCTCTTGCTCAAAACAATTGTGCCAAAGGTCAAATCGCAGTTCATGAAACAGAAACCAGTTAATTAGGGTGAAAGGGAACAGACAGAAACAGAAAGTGAAAATGCTCAGTTTCCTGTACATATGGAAAAAATGAAAACACTATGAATAAGAAGATCCACTGATACTGGAACTAACTTCAGGATGACTGCTTCTCTAGGCAGGGAAAAAATCTGCTTAACTGCCAGAGTGGAGCATGGCTGCAGAGTTTGAATCAGTATTCTAAATTTCATAAGTAGAACAGGTTCCATTTCCAGGGCATCTGTCACCATGGAGATAGATCCACAGAGTGCAAACATTCAGTGAGGGATTCCTGGGGTTAGAAGCACAAAACAGGGACCATTCTTGCTTCTGGACGAAGAAAAGTAAAAGGATATGAAATCCTTGCCACCCTCGTCAAGGCATAAAAAACACAAACATGCTAAACTCAACAGAACAGTGAGTTTAATATGCCTGCATCATGACAAAAAAGATGGCATTCAACATGAACACAGGGCATGAATTAGAATTTTACTGTCTTCCCCAATTGGTATGTCTACAATTCCCCAAAATGACATGGGGCAGCACAAGGGGGAAGCAACAAAGGATTGGGCAGCAGTTTTATTCTTTTATGCATCACATTTATTGGAAGTTTGGTGGAGACACCAAGGGTACCCTAAGTGAGCTTCACAGGTTGTTTGACTTCTCTTTCGGACCAACAAGGTAAAATGGCTCTTCTGCAATGACTTATGTAAGGTCTTTAGAGGGTTCTGCCTCCAACCTGTAACCACCCTACCCACAAGGTGTGAGACTATGCCTGTCTGATAATACTCAGGCACAGTCTATAAGGCCTTTGGGTGATTGATGCCTGGGTTTGGTTGGTATTGGAGGTAATACAAAAATGGTGCAGTGCCTCCACCTACAGTATGGGGATCCTTTTCACAGATGGCTGTCATGGAACTACTCCACGAGAAATGAATGTAACCACCATCCTCGTGACAGGGAACCTTTATGATTATACACAATCCCCAACTTATACTCAATGCATGCAAACACAACAATGTGCAAAACATACTCAATTGCAATTTAAACACAAGGGATATTTATTAGGGTGACTAGAACAGACTCTGGATAGCGGGACATGGAATGGATTAAATGTAGTGAAACAGTTCTGAGATCACTCCCCAAATCCCACTACCCTCTGGTGAGTAACCACACAGTATTTACTGCATATCCCTACTGGTGCACCAGTACCCAAAAGTCCCTTGGAAGCTCTCAATGCAGTCATTAACTGTGTGCACAAAGTGGGTAGTTGCAGGCCTGATTTTGGACCACAGTGCAGTGCCAACTGAAGGCTCGTGATTGGGGATACCAAACATATTATTCAACACAAATGCTAGTGGGTCTAGTACGAATTCCCGACTCTAAAACTCCCGACTTGTAAATTCCAATCTCTGATTTACTGACTTAAATTAGCCCGTATGGTTATTTCGCCCATAACTGTATTCTACCAACAACTAGTGCCCTCATATGTATTGTGTGTTGAGCTAAAAAGTATAAACCTACAACAAAGTAATTTTGCCCATAATTGAATTCAGCCGACGATTTGTTAACAACTTCACCAACTGTCAATTAGCAACTCACTACATAATAAATCGGTAATTGAATGCTGACGTTTCCTGTGGTCTGTTCACGTAGCAATGTCTGATTCAGTTCCTTGCGTGCGTAGCTGGAAGCTCTTCACAACGGGGAATATGGGGAAACTAAGTGTTGATGGCTTCTTATATGTGCAAGAATGACATTGTGCTGATTTGTATTTACTGGTATTGTCAGCACAGGAAGGAGGGATATAGAGGAAGAGCTTCTACTTGCTTATCGGTGGTCAACACCACTTAAGATCTACCGCCGAACATAACCATGCCCCTGATGCAACAAATGCCCCAGTTGCCACTGCAGTTCCCTCTTTGAAACAGTGTGCACTTACTACACATGATACCTCGGCGCAGCTCATCCAGACAGAGCTTTCAAAAGTGTCAGAGGAGGTGAGGCATAATATGCCAGATCTGCATTCACTAAGGCAAGTGGTCAAGCGTGCTTGCAGGGTCAATATTCCACCAGAGCCCAAGTCATTACATGACATCTGTATATCACCTGAATACAGAACAGTTAATGGCCAAGTATTCCTAGTCCGGGAGTCTGCTTGTGGTGCAGAAAAAATACTATTGTTTACAATGAAAAGAAATGTTGAAAAGCTGAGCATATCAGCTTCTTGGATAATAGACGGTACCTTTAAGACCGTACTGACACTGTTCAGACAATTGCATTCCATTCACGCACCTGTGGGCAATGAAGATACAGGTATGTTGCTCTTTCTGTTGTTATTTCATGACTAGCTATTTTGTTTGTTTCCTCCTAGCCCCAAATACTGTCCCCAAAACAGCTATTTTGGTTGTTTCAGTTCTCAGCTTTTCAGCAATTTGTTTGTCAAGGGACTTATGTGCTATTTTGTTTGTTTCCTCCTAGCCCCACCGCATTCCCCCCAAACACAAAAATACTGTCCCCAAAACACAAAACCTGTCTTTTGTTTACAGTCCATTTCTGATACTGCTGGCTCACTGTTAAACTGCTCTGTGTCCCAATGGCTTCCCGTTTAAAATGCTGGCAGAGAGATTTTGTTTGTTTCAATCTCAGCTTGTTCATGACGGGATATGTACTTATGGGAAAATTATTGTCGGCATCAAGTACAACATGGGCAATTGGAGTCGGGCTAAGTACTGTCGGGAGGACAACTGTCGGGAATTCGTACTGATCCCATGCTAGTTGCTCCTGGCGTCTACTGTTCTATAAATGGTCTTTGAATAATAATCACACAGAGATGCCCAGCAATTACTCTTATCTGTTGCTGACTAGCAGAAGAAATAAAGGGGTATTGGCCAGGGCTGTGCATCCCCCAAATATCATTGTCCGAATACTATGAATAATGGGCTATCCGAATAATCGGACCTGAATACCGAATAGCCAACTATTAGAGCGGTATTCGGCCAGGGGACTGCCTAAAATGAAAACAATAAAGCCTTTTTTGGCTCCCCCCCTCCTGTCCAACAGTAGAACAACAACTGTAATCCCTGGTGTCTACTGGTCCCTCCCCTGCCGATCATGGCCTAAACTGAAGAATCACCCCGCTGAAGTTGCCATCAATTTCCGATCCTCATTATTTAAAATAAAAAAATATCCTGTCTCCCTGGTGTCCAGTGGACCCCTCACCCTCCATTTTCAAGCCAATATGAATCTCTTGGTGTCTAGTGGTTTACCTTCGGCTGATCACCGCCCAAACTTAAGCAATGCCATATCATTTCTCGTCCTCGTTGTTCGAATAAATAATGTTCTTGTTCCCTGGTATCTAGTGGATATTTTCCATTTTCGTTATCAAGTTTCAGTACATATGCTACCTTGCTTCCCCAAGTATCTCGAATGTTATTTTCAGCACAGTTTTCCATCACTTGTTGCCTGGATTGAGCACTCAGTGCATCGAGCCAAACATGCCTATTTATTGAAGTGCCTAGTCGGGCTGCTGGCCGTGGAGGTGAGTGGAGGGCTGTGCCGGTGGCCCACTCAGGGTACTGGGGGAGCAGGGTTTGTGCACTGGAAACTATCTGATGGCAGGGTGGAGGGTGGGGGTCCACTGGACACCAGGGAGACAGGACATTTTGTTTTATTTTTAGACAATGGGGACCGGGAAATTGATGGCAATCTTGGCGGGGGGGGGGGATGATTCTTCAGTTTTAGCCGGTGATCAACCGGAGGGGTGGGACCACTAGACACCAGGGATTATATTTGTTGGCAGCGTGGGGGGTCTACTGGGCAGCAGGGAGACAGGACATTTTTTTTATTTTTAAACAATGGGGATCGGGAAATTGATGCCAGTCTCGGCAGAGGAGGGAGTGATTCTTCAGTTTGGCCTGGTGATCGGCGGGGAGGGGGGGACCACTAGACACCAGGGATTACATTTTTTTGTTGTACTGTTGGTCAGGAAAGGGGGGAGGCCTTTTTTTTTTTAACACATTTTAATCAACCTCCCTTCTGGCCACGAATGCCGAATATTCTGGCCCCAAATACCGAATATTCGGCCGAATATACGAAAAAAGGTATTCACACAGCCGTAGTATTGACCCAGTACTTACAATCACAGCATACTCTGCATGATGGCTGTCAGGAGGTTTCTCATAGGGTTGCAAATGCAGGCAATGGTATAGATGTGGCAGACCCAATGTGCTTCCGGGTGGCAAGTGGTGTAGGCCGTGCTGGTCACTGATGTCCTGTTCACTCTACAAGGGACTTTCCTTCACCCACAGCCAAAGAGTAGGCAATCACTCAGGGCCTCAGGAAATTTAGAGCCTCTGTCAGGACAAGTCCTGATGCATTACAAAGCCCAGCCAGGAGCTTTCGTGTTGTTCCTGGAGGAAACAGAAATCTTTATGCAAAGATTCTTCAAACAGCTTTCTTCCAACCTTGTGGCTGACTGCTGACTTTTCTCACAGGTCTTTTTCCTTGTGTGTCCCAGACAAATCTGCTCTATCTCATATGTCTCTCCCTTCTGCAGAAATCCAGGGATCAAATACCAGTGGCTAGCATCTCATTCATTATTCATTATGCTAAACCCCTGGCTCTCAGTGGCTGTCAGTTCCAGGGGACAAGCATGCATGCAAGTCCTGAGCCAGCTTGCAATTTAACTGTTTTGCAGAGCTGAGCTAGCCTCAGATTTGATGTTAGTTTCACAGGGACAGAATGTACTGAAACCTGAGCTAATCTGCTGTGGGCAGCTTTGCAAAACTAAACACAGGAACAACCAACATTCTCAGCCGGATTGTATGTCCTCTGACCCCTTTTCAGTACTCCTGGGGTAAGAGAAACTACAAAATACAAAATGGCTGCTTTTGTAGTTTTCACTTTACCTTCTATGTTAACACATTTGTTTCCCTTGTGTGGCTTTGGCCATCAGTATCAATATCTCCCAATCCCTGTTGCCATCCGTGAGACTCGGGGTGAATTTGTGGCAGGAAGTGCTGTTGAGTGTCCCCAAAGTTCATGCTCTCAAGGGCAGGAGCAGTTTTGCACTTCGTACTGCTTTGAGATCTGCTTGACACTGAGCAACCTCCTTGTTGTGGGCTTCCTGACCTTAAAGGCAGTCCAGGGGCCTGTTGAGTGAAGAGAGGTGGTGGCGCACTGGCCACAGTGAGAAGGGCACTGAACAAGCCCACAGAACAAATAATAGTGTCCAGTCCACCGCTGGTCCTGCAGCTGCAGTTTGGACTAAGACCAGGGTGAAGCAGCGGTGTAGAGGAAGGCGGCAGCAGTGCTCCGGAGAGAGAGACAAAGGTAAGCCCCCTTTCAGGAAGGGATTACAGATATAGACAGTGAAAATAAAAATGGAATATAAAGGATTAACAGCCTAATAAGAAGGAATGGAAGCACTTTTCTCCCTAAGATGCCATCCCCTCAAGGGCAGACAGATTATAAACAAATAACGTACAAGAGCTCCCAAAAAAGCCAGGAAAAAGAGAGAAAAATATAAGGTCATGATTCAGGACAGCTGCTATCAGGCAAGACATCCTGTGCCTGGTGCACAGTAAAGCAGTCCAATAATGCAAATGGCAAATTGCGTATGTCAAGCACCAAGGCAGTAGGTGTGGAAAAATCTTTCTAGAAAGAGTGGGAATAAAGGTGTTGGACAGCAGAAGTATGCAGTTCAAAGCACAGAAACAGACATTGTTGGCAGAGAAAGATCGTCAGCCCATCCAGTCTGCTCTGTTTTTTTTTTTTTACAGACAGAACAAGATATGTGCTGCACTCAGGACCAAGGGCAGGGTGCAGGTGATGGGTAGAGGCCCGTGAATAAACTGTATCAAAACTAAAAAATTTCACTTGCACTGCAGTCATGAGCTTTAGTGCTCCAGTGAAGTTCCCAACACAAGGTTTATTTTAAATCAAAATTAGTGTTTTATTTCAGCTGCAATAGCCAAATCAAAGAACTGAAAACACAGCTGTGGAATACACCGTGAAAGTCCGGTGTCCCTGAATTTCATGGTGTATTCCACAGCTGTGTCTCCAGTTCTTGCATTTGGCTATTGCAGCTGGAGTGAGAAAACAGGTTACTCACCTGTAACAGTAGTTCTAGGAGTGGTATATGTTGTTCATCCACACTGTCTGGCATTGTCCCTTTCCCTTTAAATCTTGCCGGAAGTCTTCAAGCTGGCTCCTCCCACCCACCCAGGTGGTAAATACCTCGGCTCCGCCCCATGACGCCAGATCTAGCCCGCTGGAAGCAAGGTTGTGCGCCTTAAGCCGGGGAGGTCGGGTGGGTACGTGTGGATGAACAACATATACCACTCCTAGAACTACTGTTACAGGTGAGTAACCTGTTTTTCTAGGAGCGTGGATATGTTGTTCATCCACACTGTCTGGCAGACTCCTAGCAGTTCTCCGGGAGGAGGGAGGCAAGGCGCACACACCCTACTTAGGAAAAAGAGATTGGAGAACCGAGGCCCCAAAACCAGCATCACGTCGTGACTCAAGGTCGATGTGGTAATGGGTAATAAAGGTGTTCGCTGACTTCCAGGTAGCAGCCCGACAGATTTCCTGGATAGGGATGTCCCTGGAAGCAGCCACTGAAGCAGCAGTATGGCGGGTAGCATGAGCTCTTATCCCTCTGGGAGGCTCCTTGCCCACCAATTCATAACACAGACTTATGCATGATGTGATCCATCTTGCAATAGTCCGCTTGGCTGCAGGTCTGCCAGAAGCAGCTTTAGCGAAGGTGACAAACAGCTGGCGAACCTCTCCCCAAATTTCAGCCGTCCTCTCCTTATAGTAGGAGAGAGCACGTCTGAGGTCCAGAGTATGGAGCCTGTACTCGGCATCCGAGGTGTAATTAGGGTAGTATACCAGCAAAGTCAACACCTGGTTAAGGTGAAACTCTGACACCACCTTCAGAAGGAATTTCGGGTGGGGGTGCAAGACAACTTTGTCCCTGTGAAAGACCAGATAAGGGGAGTCCACCGAAAGCACCTGGAGCTCCCCTGTCCTTCTGGCTGACGTGATAGCCACCAGGAAGGCTGTCTTCCACGACAAATGCGAGAGCTCACACTTGTGCACGGGTTCGAATGGCTTGCCCATGAGCTTTTCCAAAACCAGCAAGAGATCCCACGGAGGTGGGGGTTCACGCACCAGAGTGGATATGTGATCCAGGCCTTTGAAAAAGCGCCACACCACTGTCTCCTGTGCCAATGTCGGCTCACCGGCCCACGCCCGGTAAGCAGAGATGGCTGCCAGGTGCACCCTAAGGGTCGATGACCGAAGAACCCCTTTGGAGAGGGACCAAAGGTAGTCTAGAATGTTAGCCACAGAGCAGGATAAGGGGTCCAGGCTCTTTCCCTGACACCAAATGGAAAACCTTTTCCATTTCAAGGCATAACATTTCCTGGTCGATTCCTTTTGAGATGCTTCCACCACGGTGTAGACATCCTCGGAAAGACCCAGAGCCTGGAACTCTAGCCACTCAGGAACCAGGCTGTGAGGTGCAGAGATTGAAGGTCCAAGTGGAAGACCTTCCCCTGGTTCAACAATATCAGGTCCAGGCATGTACAAAGCTGCTCTGGGGTCCTGCAGCTGAGGCTGAGGAGATCTGGATACCAGAACTGGTGTGGCCAATCTGGGGCTACCAGGATCACCTTCGCCTTGTCCCTCCTCACTTTGAGTAACACCTTCTGGATCAAGGGAAATGGAGGGAAGGCGTACAGGAGGCCTGGGGTCCACGGCCTCGAGAAGGCATCCCCCTGAAGCAAGCCCTGCTGAGTGGGCGCGGGCATGGTACAGCCTCAGCTTGGTGTTCTCCCTGGAGGCGAACAGGTCCACCAACGGTTTGCCCCAATGGGAGAACAGATCGTAAGCTACCTCTGGATGGAGAGACCACTCGTGGGATGTCTGGCCTATGCGACTGAGAGCATCCGCCAGATGGTTTGAGACTCCTGCCACATGGATGGCTAGGAGATCCGCCTCCAGCCAGCTGACGAAGGTCCAGATCTGGAGCACCTCCTTGCATAGCAGACGGAAGTGCGTGCCGCCCTGTTTGTTGAGGTAGTACATGGTCGTGGTATTGTCCGTCTGGACTTGAACCACTTGACCCCGGAGCTGAGGAGTGAAAGCTGACATTGCCAGTCTGACTGCTCTGAGCTCCAACAGGTTGATGTGGCATTGGGACTCCTCGGGGGTCCAGAACCCGTGAGCTCTGTTGTTCCCCATGTGGGCTCCCCAGCCCATGAGAGAGGCATGGGTCATAAGGACGACCATCGGCTCGTGGCGGACAAATGGGATTCCTTCCCGCAAATGACTCGGGACGGTCCACCACTGGAGAGCGTCCCACATCCTCTGGGTGACAGTGACCAGCTGGTTGAAGAGACCCTGACGCTGAGACCACTGGGTGGCCAGCTCCCATTGAGGGGGGCACATGTGCAATCTGGCCCAACGGACCACTGAGGTGCATGCCGCCATGTAACCCAGGAGGTGCAGGAAGTCCTGGGAGGGCGTAGGTGCCCAACCAGAAATGATTGGGCAAAGGAGGAAAGAACCTCCACCCTGTCTGCCGGGAGCCAAGCTCTGGCTTGACGTGAGTCAAGCTCTTCCCCGATGAAGCCCATCACCTGAGAGGGCACAAGTTCTGATTTGGCCTCGTTGACTAGGAGGCCCAGGTGGGAGCAGGTTCGGAGGGTCAGGTCCCTGGACCTCTCCACCTCCTGTAGGGAGGAACCCGCCAGGAGCCAATGATCTAGACAGGGGTAAATACGAACCCCTTGACACCGTAGATGGGCTGCCACCACTGCGATGCATTTGGTGAAGACCCATGGGGCCGATGACAGGCCAAACGGCGTGGCTCTGAACTCGTTCAGGGTCCCTTCAACCCTGAAGTGGAGGAACCACTGATGGGACGGATGGATTGGGACGTGGTAGAACGCGTCCAGAAGATCCAGTGAACAGAACCACATGTTTCGCTCCAGAGATGGTATGATCTGGGTCAGAGTTACCATCCGGAAGGTGTGAGACCTGAGATATCGATTCAGGTCGTGGAGATCTAGGATGGGGCGCCAACCCCCCGTCCGCTTTGGGCACCAGGAAATACCTGGAGATGAAGCCTGGGTCTGAAGGAGGATCCAGCACTGGAGCTACCGCCTGCTTGAGAAGGAGCTGAGCAATGTCATCCCGAAGGGCCGACTGAGCGCCAACTGAGATCCTTTCCTCCTGTGGGGTATGGGCCCAGCTGGGGGGTACTGCTCGAACTCTAGAGGCAGTCCCTGCCCGACCACTTCCAGAACCCACCTGTCTGAAGTGATACCGGACCAGGTGGAAAGAAAGTGGCGGAGCCGGCCTCCCACGGGAGGACCCAGAACTGGTGTGACGGGTGTAGGGGAGGCCACTCCTGACCCGTCACTGTGCAGGCTTGGAGGAGGAGGAGGCACCTGGACCGGCACCTCGGGCTCCTTTACGGGGCTGCTGGGGGACCTTGCTTGGGCCTAGAGCACCAAGCAGGAGCCTGCTGCTGTTGCTGACCTCCCTGGAAGGAGGGCTGTCTAACCGCAGGGGAAGAATGCTGAAAGGACTTCTTGCACTTCTGCTGATTCTTGCCCGAAGAACCCTTAGCAGAGGTGGCATCTAAGGTGGCATTAGACTGCTCAATGCACTGCAGATGACCTGCCACTCCCGGACCGAAGAGGTCAGTGCCAAAGAAGGGCATGTCAGCTAGCTTGTGCTGAGTATCCGAGGGAAAGGAGGATAACCTCAGCCAAGCCCTGCGGCCAGTGGCTACCGAGGCAGCTAGTGAACAGGCACAGGAATCACAAATGTCCAGAGCCATCTGGAGCTGTTGTTTAGCAACAGCACAGCCCTGGGCCCGGACCTGTCTGCATGTCTGCTGGGAGATGAGGGAGGACTTCATTAAGCGACCCCAGAAGGGCGTGAGAGGTGTGTGCCACGATCACTGCTGAGCTAGCTTGACGAAGGCCTAGGGATGATGCCGCATAAACCTTCTGGGCCGAGTGGTCCATATTTTTGGACTCCTTGTCCGGAGGGCTCTCGGCCGAGGGATGCTCAGTGAAGCCCGCCAAGGACCCCATGGGCACCACATACTTGCGGGCCATGTGGGCAGATGGAGCCGGGAAAGAGGCAGGACGCTGCCAAAGTTCCAGTGCCAGGCCAACTATGGCTTCGGCCACTGGGAAGGCCTCCATCGGGGTATCCCCCCTCTTGAGAATATCCGTGAGAGGATATTCCACCTTCTTTTGTATGGGCTGCAAAGGCATACCTGTGGACTCCGGAATGAGTTGAAGGATGCCCTGGAAGGAAGAAGGGCCTTCCTCCAGGCCTGTCACTGACAGCTCATCATGTGAGTTAAGTCCGGTAGTATCCGAATCTGAGGAATCCGGATACAAGGGTCTCCCACCTAAGTCCCCCTCAATGCGCCTAGGGTGATCAGGAGTGACCGTAATGGACAACCTATGGGGCAAGCCTGTAGTTGGTCAATCCTCCTTAGGGGAAGCCCCTTCCTGAGGCTGTTTGGGTAGTGGTTCCACCAAAATAGGTGGGGAGCCCGTAACAGGCCGAGCCAAAATACGCACCGGTCCCACCGGAGGGAGAACCGGAGTCCTCGGAACCGAGGGAGTCGGTGTCGGCCAAGAGGCTGGGGCCAAGAAATGGCCGGTACAGCCGGAGCAGATGGCTTTTGACCCATCAAAAGAAGTTGCTGCCACATGAGGTCCTCATAACGTTGACGGAGCTTCCGTCTAAGTCTCTCCTCGTCCGAGGAGGATGAGGAACGGTGGCGGCGCCTCTTCCGGGAGCGTTTGTGACCCTTTCTCAGTTTACCGACTGACGGGGTCCTACTCCTCGATCAAGACCGACGGCGTCAGCTCTGTCAGTCGGGAGAAGCTGGATTTGGTGAAAACCGAGGTTCCGGCTCTTGTCCCTCGATCAGGATGCCCGAAGGACGGGTCTCCTCATCGGGGAAGGAGAGAATCGGAGTCCTCTCCAAAGAGTCGTCGACAGGCATTGGCGACAACGGCTCGATTGGGTCGAGAGAAATCTCGGCCGGTTCTGCTGTATCCTCAGCTTCAGTGCCCTGGCCTGACGGAAGGTCCGAAAAGCCGGCAGCCAAGGAAGCGATCTCGACCGTGGCCGAGACCACCTGCTCCTGAGTGTCGGACCGCTCTCGGTCCCAGGAATGTCTTCTTCGGGTAGAAGAAGAAGATTTTGGATCCTTATCCTTCTTCTTGGATCGGGAGGAGTGCGAGCCCGAAGGTGCCTCACCCTTAGTAGGAAGAGACTGGCACAACTCCCGGAAGGATCCCGTGAAGGTGGAGCCCAGGTTGAGCGGCATGAAAAAGCTGCGGTTAGCCGGAGCTTGGGCAGCTTCCTCTTCGAAGGCCGCCATCTGCTCGAGCTGCTCGGCGGATCCCACAGCCACGGAAACTGCCCACCTGGCCTCCTTCAATTTCACCAGAGGATTGTGAAGCTCCGGTATCCCCAACTTGAGGCACGCCTTGCGGTCCTCCAGAACGGTGGGATGGAAGGTCGAACAGATGGTGCAAGCCGAAGTATCATGCACGGCGCCTAGGCAGTAGACGCACGAGAGGTGGGGATCGGTGCAAGACATTTTTTGTCCACAAGGACACCGGCGAAACCTGGGGGACGACTTGTCCTCCATATCTGAAGCGTTCGGATCCGAATCGTAAACTCTGATGAGTTTTAAAGCAAGTAAGTGCAGCGAAAACCGTCGATCTGACTCCAGGGCCTATGGTACTTGCAAAGTAGCACGAGGGAACCTGTATCTTCCAGTGGAAAGGAAGATCTGGCATCATGGGGTGGAGCCGAGGTATTTACCACCCGGGTGGGTGGGAGGAGCCAGCTTGAAGACTTCCGGCAAGATTTAAAGGGAAAGGGACAATGCCAGACAGTGTGGATGAACAACATATCCATGCTCCTAGAATATTTATTTTGATTGAAAATAAACCTTGTGTTGGGAACTTCACTGGAGCATTAAAGCTCCTGACTGGAGTGCAAGTGACATTTTTTAGTTTTGATGCTCTGTTTTGTTTCCCTATCTCAACCCATCACCTACTGTGTAGGTGGAGTTTTCATCTCCCTACCCAACTCATCTGTCATCATACAGGTTCACCCAGTGTAACTATCAAACCTCTTACTCTGTGCCAGACATGTTTCAACCAAGTAATGGTTGTTGTTACATAGAAATATAGAATTTGACGGCAGATAAGGACTGCTTGACCCACCTAGTCTGCCCATTTTCCTACCTAACAGATAAGCTGCAGATCCTAGTTAACCAACAACTTACTTCCTCCTACCCCCCACTAGGACTGCCTTATGTCTGTCCCATGCATTCTTGAATTACCCCACTGTTCTTGACTCCACAACCTCCTCAGGGAGCCTGTTCCATGCATCCATAACCCTCTCCGTGAAAAAATACTTCCTCACATTACCTCTGAGCCGTCCCCCCTCTATCTTCAAATTGTGCCCCCTTGTTCTTGCACATCTCTTTTTCTGAAAGATGCTACCCTCCTACCAGCTCTGTTGTTTCACAGCTCAACCAATCTCTATTTGAAGTAAACTTTCTCCCATCCCTCCTGAATCTGGTTCCCACCAGCATCCATTCGTGCTCCCTCATTACTCACCCATTATTCCTATTGAGTAACTCCTCACTATTCACCTTTACTTTTTTTTTTAGGAATTTGAAGGTCCCTTTCAGTTGCCCCCTCCCTCACGTCCTTCCGAGTATACAGAAACAGAGAAAAATTCTGGCAGAAAAAAAACGCAAAGCCCACTCAGTCTGCCCAAGGGTTTCCAGCCTATCGTACCTCCACAGACTCTAACTGGTCTCCGGATACATTCCCCACTCTCTGTTTCTGTAATATGCCTATATGTGTAACCCTTGCATGCTTGAAGCCTTCCATCATTCTAGCCTACACAACTTCCGCTGGCAAGCAGTTCCATGCATCTACCACCCTTTGTTTAAAGAAGTATTTCCTCACCCTTTTTGAAATGCCCCCATTTCAATTTCATTGCATCCTCCCTAATTTGGAAGCTCATCTTCTCATGGAAGGGACTCCTTCCTTGCCATCTGTTAACCTTTATGAGGTACCTGAAGGTCTCGATCATGTCACCCGTCACTCTCCTGTCCTCCAGAGTGTAAATATTGAGATATCTCAATCTTTCTTTGTACAGCTTCCCTTGTAACCCCTGTACCACACTGGCTGCCCTTCTCAGGACCACCTCCACCCTCTCTGTCTTTCCTGAAATAAGGTCTCCAGAACTGGACACAGTATTCCAGGTGGGGGGCATACCAGAGATTGGTACAGTGGCAGTACCACCTCTCACCTCCTACTGGTGATGCCCCTCCCTGTGCACACCAGCATCCCACTAGCCCTTCCCATGACTTGGTCACACTGTGTTGCCACCTTAAGGTCTTCTAAAATAATAACCTCAAGGTCCCTTTCTTGCTTAGTGACTGGCAGCTCCTCCCCAGTCCTATACTTAGCACTGTGGTTTCTGTGCCCTAGGTGCATGATTTTGCACTTTTTGGCATTGCACCCCAACTGCCATGCCTTCGACCATTCCTCTGGTTTCTCTAGATGCCTGTACATTGTTTCCACTCCCTCCTGCATCCACTCTATTGCAGATTTTGATATCATCTGCAGAAAGACAGACCTCCCCCTCCAGTTCCTCTAGAATGTTCCCTACGAAGATATTAAAGAGGACTGGTCCCAGTGCTGAACCCTGTGGCATCCTGCTGGTCACCCCTGCCTTTAGAGTGCATGCCATTTACCACTACCCTCTGCCTCCTATCCACTAACCAGTTGCAAACACAGTTTATCATTTTGGCCCCCACCCCTAAATTAGTCTGCTTCCTAATCAGCCTTTGGTATGGCACAGTATTCAAGACCTTGCTAAAGTCTAGATAGGCTACATCCACTGCCCTATCTTGGTCAATTTCCCTGGTCATTCAGTCAAAGAAATCTATCAGTTTTGTTTGGCATGACCTTCCCACTATGAACTCATGCTACTTGTGATCCTGCAGCCCACTGGCTTCCAGGTAATCTACCAGTCTCTCTTTTAGCAGGATTTCCGTTAGTTTTCTCTACACTGAAGGTAGACTGACTGGCCTGTAGTTGCTAGAGTCCTTCCTGCTGCCCCTGTTATGCAAAGGGATCAGGTCAGCCCTTCTTCAGTTCTCCGAAACCAATCCGGTTTCCAGTGAGCTGCTGAACAAAGCTGTCAGTGGAGCAGCTAGCACTTTCCTGAGCTCCCTCAGTACCCTAGGATGTATCCCACCTAGTCCTCAAGCCTTAACCACTTTCAGGGCTGCAAATCCTTTTAGCTCTCTTTCTTCTGATGATCTTGTGTCCAGACCCTCCTCACCTATGATCTTACTCCTCTCTGGTGTCCCCCGTCCCTACTTCTCTCCACTGTGAAGACCGAGTGAAAGCTCTTGTTTAATATATCAGCTTTTTCTTGGTTTCCTTCTGCACAGTCTCTCCCTTCAACCCTTTGAATTGTTACTATTCCACCTCTAACTTTTCTCACTGACATATCAGAAAAAAGTCTCATGCCCTTCCTCACTTCCCTTGCAATCTCTTCCTCTGTTTATATTCCGTGCCCTTAGCCTTTCCTCATAGGATCTGCCCTGTTGGCCTTGAATCATATTGCTGACCCTTCACTGTCCATTCCGAATGGCCCCACCTACAACTTGTACTTTTAGTATAACAGACACCTGCCCACAGACACCTGCCAACGGACTACACTCAGCAAACAAATTTCTACTCACCATAGCCGGGTGTCGTACTTCAAAAAGCTGTGGAGCATTTCACTGCATCACCCCCGCCACCTAGAACTCCCTCCCTCTTGCCTTGAGGCAGGCTAACTCCCACCCAATCTTCAAAAATGAACTATATTGCCACCTATGTCTTTGTAAGCGACATTGCAGAGGGAATGGAAGGAAAAGTATGTCTCTTTGCAGATGACACAAAGATCTGCAACAGAGTTGATGCACAAGGTGGGTGGAAAGGATGAGAAGGGACTTGGCAAGGTTAGATGAATGGTCAAATGTATGGCAGCTTAAGATTTAATGCTAAGAAGTGAAAGGTAATGCACCTGGGAAACAAAAACCCAGGGGAAGAGTACACAATGGGGGGTGAGATACTAACAACAACAAAAATGGAAAGGGACCTGGGGGTAGTCATATCAGATGACTTAAAAGTGGGCAAGCAATGTGAGAGGGCAGTAAGGAGGGCTGGGGGGATACTGGGATGCATAGGGAGAGGCATCACCAGTAGAAAACAGGAAGTTGTTATCCCTCTGTACAGACAGCTGGTGAGACCCCATCTGGAGTACTGTGTGCAGTTCTGGAGACCCAATCTCCGCAAGGACATAGACAAGATGGAAGCTGTCCAGAGGAGGGCTACTAAAATGGTGCAGGGTCTGCACCGGAAGACATATGAAGAGAGACTAAAGGAGCTTAATACGTATAGCCTCGAGGAAAGGAGGGAGAGGGGTGACATGATAGAAACATTCAAGTACCTCAAGGAAATCAACAAAGTCCAAGAGGGTAGCATCTTTCAAAAAAAGAGGTGTGCAAGAACAAGAGGGCACAATTTGAAGATGGGGAGGGCGGCTCAGAGGTAATGTAAGGACGTATTTTTTCACAGAGAGGGTTGTGGATGCATGGAACAGCCTTCTGGACGAGGTTGTGGAGTCAAAAACAGTGACTGAATTCAAGCATGCATGGGACAGCCATAAGGCAATTCTGGGGGTAGAAAGAAGTAGGCTGCTGGTTAACTAGGATCTGCAGCTTATCCATTAGGTAGGGAAATGGGCAGACTGGGTGGGCAAGCAGTCCTTATCTGCCGTCAAATTCTATGTTTCTATCCCGGGACCCCTGCACATGCTTTGACCCACTTAATGCCTCACAGCTAACCACCCTATTTCGCCCAAGACACTGCTGTACTTCTAAACAAGCTTTGCTATAAAATGTCTTTATAGCTGCCACTTAGCCCAGTTTCAGTTATTTGCATGTACTAATGTCACTTTTGTCATCTCTGCATAGCTATATGTATTATCTCGAGTACTGTCTAACTTGATATGTATTCTAACCTACCTGTACTATATACTATGTACCTGTACTATATACTGTGTATTGTCTAATCCCATCTCATTTTATGTATGTATTCTCCCGGGTCGTGTCTGAAAATAGTCAACTTTGGCTAACGCACCTAACCCGGTTAACAAAACCTAAATAAATAAATAAATAAATGTTTTTAAGTCCAAGATAAAGCTCTCCAGCCAGGGTCTGTCAGCTAGATAAATACAGAAGCAGTCAGTCAAGCTGCACAAGCACCACAGCGAGGCAGAAAATTTAGCATATAAAGGTAAATTTATTCTGGGGCCACCACTCCATGACTGATCATAACATTCCACTCCCAAACGTTTTCATCGCAAGCAAGGTGTGGCTTTGTCAAGGGGATGGATGGTCCTGCAATCAAAACAATATAAAAGTAATACTTAATCCGCTGGTTGAAAACACTTGTAAATGAAATGTAACACAAAGCCTAATGAGTAGCTCATAGTTCAAAACTACAACTTAATTTACCTGCTGAAGTGTGCCTAAGGTCCTCTAATACCCATGGTGCCAGTACATGTGCATTTTGTGTATGGCACATTCTGCAATTGAACTGGGTTGGAAGTGGTAGCGCCTACTCCAAATGGGTATAAGAGGACTGTAAAAGTTAGAGATAGCTGCTCCAAGATGCATATGTTTTCATTATTTTATCTTTTTCTTTTCATCTTGCTGTCTCCATTCATGTCATGGCCTAATTACATCACATATGTACATTGTTCCTAAATACGTTATGTCTGAAAATCAATAAAAATGTCATAAAAAGTAATACACAGTCAATTGCACTTTTATGCCTTTCGGGATGTGTGCACATTTCAGTTGTCAAGCATCTGGCTACTCCTGATTCTCCTCCTATTCTGTTAGTGTTAAACTTTCCGTTTGTGTGCACACAGAATTTCATTTGTGTGCCTTTTTTTTCACACCTTCAACTGCTGGCTGGCTCTCAGAGTTGTTAAGTGATTAAGCTAGTGTCAGTTACCGTGGTGCAGTTAATCACTTAATCACTTAACAATATTTTGTGTGTAGAACAATGCTAATGCTCAGGAAAGGTGCTAATTGCCCGTACAGGTGAGGCGAGTTGCTGGCAATCTATAACAAGCTCTCCCTTAAACACATTTCAGCACTAACTTCCCTACCGCTGTGTTGCTGTTCTCTGAACACATTCACCACTTGCCTTCCTACTGTGTTGCTTTCTTTGGAGTGATGGAGGGTCTAAAATGCAACGCCCTTTCAGTCAAACAAAAGGTGAAGTTGCTTGAGAAATCAGAAACAACAAGCCGAAAAGACCTAGCAGCGGAGTTTAAAATTGACATCTCCTGCATTGGCCGAACAATATGGAGTTGAGAAGCAGTGCTTAATGACTGGTGTAGTGGGACTCCCAAAAGCCAAAAAAGGAAACGGGATGGTAAAGACGTCTGTGTGGAGGATGTCCTTCTCACTGTTTTCTGCCGCCAGGGACAGGAGGATTCCACTCTTGGGGCATATTCTGCTACAAAAAGCAAAAAGCCTGTTTCAGAGCATGGGGCTGGACTTTGAGACGACATCAGGGTAGCTGTCCAGATGGAAGGAAGGGCATTCCATCAGTTACCGGTGAATTCACAGGGAGAGAGCGGAGGCAGACCAGCATGCAGCCAATGACTGGATTCGAACAATTCTGCCAACCTGCTGTCACAGTTCGATGCAAAAGACATTTTTAATGTAGATGAGATGCCATTTTTTGGGGGGCTACACCTGATGGAACATTGTCTTTAAAGGCTGAAACACTGACAGGACATAAAAAAGATAAAGAATGGGTGTCCATCTTAGTTTGTGCAAATGCAGATGACACAGAGAAAACCCTGTTGTTAATGGTTGCAAATCCAAAAAGCCTAAGTGTTTCAAGGGAGTCAACACTGCCGCTTTGCCAGTGGAATACACTGCAAACTGTAATGCGTGTAGGACATACAATGTGTTTCATGACTGGCTCAAAAGAACTGATTAAAAAATGCAGCGTCAACGTTGAAAAATTGCAATGAAAATGGACAATCGTCCTGCCCACAAGACAATAACCCTGCACAATGTAACACTCTATTTTTTGGCCCCGAATTGCACATCCATCATT
Source organism: Neoceratodus forsteri (assembly GCA_016271365.2). Classification (NCBI taxonomy): domain Eukaryota; kingdom Metazoa; phylum Chordata; order Ceratodontiformes; family Ceratodontidae; genus Neoceratodus; species Neoceratodus forsteri. The sequence continues at coordinate 1,334,054,696 of CM057455.1, read as the reverse complement.
CAACCAATGGATCAAGGTATAATCTACAGCTTGAAACAACACTATCGACATTGGATTGTTTCTAAAATTTAAGTCGATATTGACTCTGTCACAGAAGCTTTTAATGGCAGGGCTCAAAAGTTAAACATCCTTGATGCCATTCACCTGATCAATCAGTTGTGGGCAGACGCATTAAGTGAAACAATAAAAAACTGTTTCCGTATGACAGGTTTGTGTTGTGAGCAGATTGACAACACACCAGTGTTAGAACCAGACCCAGAAACACAACCCCCAACCCCTGGAATGTTACCTGAGGACTTTGAAGCCTATCTTGCCATAGACACACATGCGCCCACCTCAGGAGAACTGACCGATGCTGAAATCTGTTGTTTGGTGGTGGTATCTGACACCGGAGCAGAGGAAGATGAGGAGGAGGAGGACGACGAAGAACCAGTGCCCAGCACAGGGGAGATGTGGGCACTTATGCGCAAGGTCTGCTGATACATTGAGACTAAAGAGGACAAAGACTTCGGGCGGTTTAACACTTTCGAGCGGAATCTTGAAAGACTATCTGCTAAAAATGTTACGCAAAGTAAGATTACCGATTTCTTGCACAGTTTGCAATAGTTAACACCACACCACACATTAATGTACTGTACTGCCTCTTTAAGTTTTAAAATGTTTATACTGTATAGTAAATATTTACACAGTACTGTATATGGTTTTAATGTTTTTAAAAGTCTTTAAAAGTTTTACATTAAATCACCAGACTGGATCATATTAAAAATCAGTTTTCTACATTTAAATACATGCACATGACATTTATTGCAGTCAGCATTCATTTTTGAGCACCAGCAAGCATCGTAAGCATCATTCCGGATAAGTGCATTTTTGGTTGTGTGCACAAATTTTACAATCTCCAAGCATGTGCACACAACCAAAATTGACTGCAGTTGGCAGGGACAACAATAGAATAAATCTCTGGCCTAGCCCTGAATGGGAACAAACCAGACATGGATAAGTAGCCTCCTATAGAACATGAGGCCAGGCAAGCCCTGCGTCCACCGCAAAGTTTGACGCAGCTGCACCTAACAGTTTGTTGCAACTTGCACCACATTTTACTACCTTTGGCACAGTTGCAACAATTTACTCACTTTACAGCAGCTTGCACCAAAAGGTTTGGCACAAGCCCCATAAAATGGCTCCCCCATGGTGCAAATGTAGACCAGGGAGGAGCTGGTCTAAGTCCTGCATTCGGCACAAGGGACTTGTGCCAGGGAGTTGGGCTCCGTTTTTTTGCAAAATCAGGCTTGCGGCATCACTTGATACAAGTTGCCACTTGCATCAAACTCCCTGCTGCAAATCCTTTGCGGCGATCTAAGTCCATTATAAAATCAGGCCCATGGTCTCTAACAGTGCTGGCAAGAGAAACAACATTGAGGGTGTAGCAGTAAGCGACCCAACTGCCATTTCTGTCAGATGGTTACAGCTATGGTGGTAGGATGTTTTGCCACTCCAGGAGTCCAGTCCAGATCAAGGACTGGATACTTAAAAGTTAAAAGCTGTGGTAAAGAAAAAAATTGGGTGTACTGTAGTCCAAAAGGACAGGAAAAGAAGGGATGTACCCTGTCTGGAAAATGAAAGGAAATAAGAAGATAGGAAAGAAATAAGAGAAGAAAAAATTACTCACTGTAATAATGTTGTTTCTTCTCAGGAATCCCTCAGTATGTTTACAGCTTAGCATGTCTTCCCAGTATATAGAGATATCTTGGAGACAGAACCATATCCAAATTATAGATTTTGGAATGTAGGTTCAAACTTTGCACTGGTGTTATGCTCCACTCTAACTGATTACCTTAGATTTGCTTCCATAGCTGGAGGGGAGCTAAATGGCTACCACAATTTACAAACACACAAAAAAAAAATTACAGAATTTTGAAAAACACCAAACAACATTAAGGCAGTCATGTTAAAAATATATAAGAACTAGGGATGTCATGGAATACCGGTTTTACGGTATACCACAACATCAGAAGTCATGGTATTGATATCGTGGGCAATTTATGATACTACGATAACTGTGATTCATGGTATACAACAGTATTCATGGTATACCATGGTTAGAATCAGGGTTTGTTGTGCCGTCCCATCAGTGCAGCAGTTGGATTTCTGCTTGCGATGCCGGTGACCCAGGTTCAGGAACGGACCTGGGTCACTGGGGGGCCAAACGGGAGGAGATGGATTAAGCATCCCATGGACTGCTCTTCTTCTGCAGGGGGAGGGTGTGGGTGTCGCTGGTGCACGGGGGACCTCTGGCGGAGGCCAGAGGTTCCACAAGCAGTCAGTGCCAGCAAGGATCAAGGGTGCGGGATGGATGCCGGCATCATTGCACATTTCTCCCCCCCCACACAAAATGGGGAATAACACGCTAACCTGCCGCATCTATGAAGCCCGCCCCTCCAGCCACAATCGGCTCCCCCAGGCTGACTCCCACCCTATCCCGACAATCGTGGCACCTAAGGCCAGGGTGCCATGACCCTGCCCTAGGGGCAATCCAGGGGGTCATGGGAGGGCAGCTAATCTGGGCGAGCCACGACTGTGGGGGTCCGTGACCAGGGCAGATGCTTGGCCGTAGGAGAGGGCACATAAAGAATAAATTAAAAAAAATTGTCTGAGAACCAAACAGAACCTGAACTATTCGATTTTTGCCCAATTCAAATGGAACTTGAACCCTAAAAAAACAAACATATGAACCCAAATGGTATCGTGTCAAAACGGCAAAGAAATAATAGCAACTGCAGTAAGGGCAATGGCAATTTTGGGACTGTTAAAACGGCGATGGGAAATTAAGGCTACTGCATTAATGGCTACAATGGCTCCCCCCCTCCTGAGGTGCTATGACCTTGGAGTTTGTATATTAGGAAATAGGGGGTGAAGCCCTCCTGCATAAATGCAGTTGTTGTTGTCAATGCAGTAGCCATGATTTCCAAACACCATTTTAACAGTCGCCAAACTGCCGGCGCCCTTATTGCAGTCGCCGTTATTTCTTTGCTCTTTTGACAGGGAGCGAACCCAAACCCAGACCATGTGAGATGAAGAGAACCAACATGGAGGCAGTAGGGTGAATTCACTAGAACTCGAATTGATAAATTACACACAAAAAATCTTGAATTGAACTGAACTCGAACCCAAACTTCTACTTATCAAATCGAACTGAGCCAAACTTGAACTATACTCTACCGAACCCGAACCAAACCCGAACTCTAAAAACATGTTGAACCCTGATTCTAACCATGGTATTAAGACCTTTCAACCAATTTGCTTTGTATTTTCAGGGAAAACTGTCCCTTCCATGCCTACTCTCCCTGATGCTTTGTACAAAAACTACTTCTTATGTTATACTGTACCACGATATAATGGTTATCATGATAATTTTATCATGGTTATTGTATTGTGGAAATTTTGTTACCATGACGACTCTAATAAGAACAGGGAAAATATTTTAATGACCACATTTTACAACTGTCAAGAACTGCAAAAGTAATGCTCAAGCAACTTCAGTGAAATAACTGGTTTTCAGGTTGTGAAAGTGGAGGCAGGGTTAGGGAATGTATACATATTGAGGGATCCCTGAGAAGAAACAATATTACTATGGTGAGTAATCTTTTCTTCAAACTCCAGGAATGTCTTACTAAGTGTTTACACCTTAGAAGATTCTACAGCAGTACCTTGGGAGGCTGGATCCAGAACCTACTTGAGAAAAAGGTTCTGTAAGGCAGCAGTTCCAAAGCTGGCATCCCTTCTGGACTGTATGTCCAGACAGTAGTGCTTTGTGAAGGTGTGCACTGTTTTCCAGGTAGCTACTTTGCAAATGTCCATTAGTGGGATGCCCCTTGTGGATACCACAGAAGCAGAGGTACCCCTCATAGAATGTGCCTCTGGGTGGTATTTCCCCAGCTTTTTCATAACATTGTATGCAAGAGACTACCCAATGAGATATAGTCCTCTTGGTTGCTGGTTTACCTTTGCCCACCTCACCACAGGTAACAAAAAGTTGAGTGGTCTGAGACCTGACATCCTTAGTTCAGTCTAGGTAGATGTAAAGTACTCACTTCAGGTCCAGGCTATGCAACTTTTGCTCACCTGGGTTAGGGAACTCATGATAGAGTACAGGAAGGGCAACTGACTGGTTCACAGACACACAGAAATTGACAGCAGATAAGGACCACTAGGCCTGTCCAGTCTGTCCACTTTCCCTACCTACTGCAAAAGCCACATACCCTACTTGATCTCTGGCTTTACCTTCTCATTCCTATCGCTAGGGTTACCCTATGCCTGTCCCATGCATTTTTGAATTCCCCCACTGTGTTTGCCCCCACCACCTCCCCTGGGAGCCTATTCCATGCATCCATCACCCTTTTCATGAAGAAATGTTTCCTCATGTTACCCCTTAGTCTACCCCTTTCCAACCTCATGTCATGCCCCCTTGTTCCTGAACATCTCCTTTTCTGAAAGATGCTACCCTCCGGTACCCTTTTTATGCCCTTTAGATAGTTGTAGATTTCTATCATATCTCCCCTGTCTCTCCTCTCCCCCAGAGTACACATATTGAGGTCTCCCAGTCTCGTGATACTATCTTAAGCAGGAACTTCCTATTGATGCTAAGAACTGCCTTGTTCATGTGAAACATTATGTAGTTTGGTTCTGTGCAGAGGGCTTGCAGCTTGCCTACCCTCCTAAGAGATGTCATGACAAGCAACAAAATGTTTTTTTGTGTAAAATATTTTAAGTTGACAGTAGCCATAGCCTCAAACGGTGCCTCCCTCAGCTGAGCAAGGCTGATGTTCAAGTCCCATGGGGCACTGGGTCCCTCACGGGTGGATATAGGTGGCTGAGACCTTTGGAAAATCTTTTGAAAATGGGTTGAGAGGCCAGTGAGCTAGGGAGGGGGAGGTGTCTAATCCAATTAACAGAAGCACTCTGGATAGGGGGTCGATCCTAGTCCATTCACAGAAGAAAGAGTTCTCAAAGAACTTCTAAACCTGAAGGAGGACAAAGCAATGGGGCCTGATGGAATTAACCCCAGAATTCTAAAAGAACTAAGGGTAGAACTAGTGACACCACTGACTACCCTTTTTAACAAATCATGGGAGGATGGTGTGGTACCTGAGGACTGGAAGAAGGAGGATGATGTGATTCCCTTTCACAAAAGTGGGACCAAGGCAGAGGCAGGAAGCTACAGACCTGTCAGTTTGACCTCTGTGGTAGGGAAAGTGATTGAATCACTTCTGAAAGAAAGAACTGTTGAGTACCTAGAGGAAAGTGGGGCACAGGACCCAAGGCAGCATGGGTTCACAGTGGGAAGGTCATGTCAGACAAATCTAATTGATTTCTTTGACTGGGTGACCAAAGTAGTAGACCAAGATGGGGCTGTTCACATGGCCTACCTAGACTTTAGCAAGGCATTTGACACAGTCTCACACTAAAGATTAATAATCAAATTAACCACTGGGAGTGGGTCCCAGGGTGGCAGTCTGGGTAAAACATTGGCTGGACAACAGGACACACAGGTAATTGTAAATGAAGTCCACTCTGAAGAAAGAGGGGTTACTAGTGGGGTATCGCAGGGTCCAGTACTGGGTCCAGTCCTTTTTAATGTCTTTATAAGTGACACTGCAGAGGGACTGGAAGGAAAATGAGGCCTCTTTGCAGATGATACAAAGATCTGCAACACGGTTGATACACAAGGAGGCGTGGAAAGGATGAGAAGGGACTTGGCAAGGTTGGAGGAATGGTCAGAAGTGTGGCAGCTTGAATTCAATACAAAGAAGTGCAAAATAATGCACCTGGGAAACAAAAACCCAGGGGAAAACTACACAATAGGGGGGAGGTAGTAACAACAACAAAAATGGAAAGGGACTGGGGGTAATCATATCAGATGACCTTAAGGTTAGCAAACAATGTGAGAAGGCAGGGAGAGCTGGGGAATACTAGATGTATAGGGAGAGGCATCACCAGCAGAAAACAGGAAGTTGTTATCCCTCTGTACAGACAGTTGGTGAGACCCCATCTGGAGTACTGCATCCAGTTCTGGAGACCCCATCTTCACAAGGACATGGACAGGATGGAGGCAGTCCAGAGGAGGGCAACTAAAATGGTGCAGGGTCTGCAAGAGAAGCCATATGAGGAGAGATTAAAGGAGCTTAATATGTATACCCTTGAGGAAAGGAGGGAGAGAGGGACATAATAGAAACTTTTAATTACCTCAGTGGAATCAACAAAGTCCAAGAGGGTAGCATTTTTCAGAAAAAGTGATGTGCAAGAACAAGGGGGCACAATTTGAAGATAGAGGGGGGACAGCTCAGGGGAATGTGAGGAGAGGGTGGTGAACACATGGAACAGACTTTCTGAGGAGGTTGTGGGGTCTAAAACTGTTGGAGAATTCAAGAATGCATGGGACAGACATAAAGCATTTCTTGTGGGGGGCAGGAAGAAATAGGCTGTTGGTTAACTAGGATCTGCAGCTTATCCTGTAGGTAGGGAAATAGGCAGAATAGGTGGACCAGACGGTCCTTATCTGCCGTTAAAGTCTATGTTTCTATGTTAGCCTGCTGATGTGTTGGTCAATACTGCTGCAAAATGCACCTTTAATGTTTTTGACCTCAGGACTAAGGGCTGCAAGTGGACTAGGTAGTCCAGGACTGTGGGCAGCCCTTCTTGCACTGGGATTATCTTTCTGAGTGTGAACCAGTATGAGAATCTTTTCCAGTTAGAGAAGTATGCTTTTTTGGTTGCTGGTTTCCTGGAAACTTTAAGCACCCTCAGAACCTCCTCTGATAGATTCCATCCAGAGCACTCTAGCCCTTCAAGAACCATGCTCTCAGGTGTAAAGTCCCGGGCTCTAGGAATGTTATCTTGCCCTGACGCAGGGTCAACAGATTGTAACTCATTGGCAGGCTGATCGGATACTTGCTGGACAGGGCCAGGATAATTGAGTACCAGGTCTGCCTAACTCAGTCTGGAGCTATTAGGATCATTGTTGCAGGCTCTCTCCTGAGCATCAGGAGGACTCTCTGTATGAGTGGGAATGGTGGGAAGGCATACAGAAACCTCCCTGTCCAGTCCAGAAGTAAGGCCTCCCTGGGACACTGCCCCGGCAGGTGGTCTGTAACAAAACTGTGGGAGCTGATTGTTTTCACAGGATGTGAAAAGGTCTATTTCTGGAGTGACCCATCTTCTAAAAACCGTGGCCAGAATCTGCTAGTTCAAGGTGTAGTCATGGTTTCACTGGCTGATTCTGCTTAGTGAGTCTGCCAGAACACTGTCTTTGCCTGGCAGTTGTACTTCAGAGATCTTTGCATCTAAGGAGTAAGCTAGGTCCTAGATTCTCACTGCCTCTGTACACAGTCTTGAGGATCTTGTACCTCCCTGCTTGTTTACGTGGTACGTTGTTGTGGTGTTGTCTGTTCTGATCTGGGAAGACTGATCTTGCATCTGGGAAGAGAAGGCTTGCATTGCCAGAAATACTGCCCTGAGTTCCAGGAGATGGGTGTATTCTTTGGTCTCCTGATGGCTCCAGGTGCCACTTACTGTGAGGACCTCGAGGTGGGCACCTCACCCTAGGAGTAAAGCATCTGTTGTAAGTATATTTGTTGTGGATTGCTGGAGGAAGGGAATGTCCTCTCTGAGACTGCCTTCTTCCTTCCACCACTCTAGTGCCCCAATAAATGCTTTTGTTACTGGCAAAAGTTTTGAGAGGGAGTCACATCTTTGAGATCAGTGGTCTCTTAAGTGGTACTGAAGTCCTTCATCTGAAACCTTGCCCACTGGTCCACAGCTGTGGAGGCTGCCATGTGGTCCTGTAGTTGTAGGAAGTCCCTTGCAGGCCCTGGCTGACCCACCGTGAAAGATTTTGCAATGGTAGTCAGAGTTGTTACCCTCCCACGAAGGAGGAAGGCTTTTCTCTGCAGGGTATCCAGTTCTACACCTGTGAAGTCCAACATCTGAGCAGGTTCTGTTTGGGACTTCTGCAGATTTATCAGGAACCCCAATTTTTCCAGGGTGCTTTTTACCAATTATTAATCAAGCACCTTGTCTCTTCTTCTGTTTTCCCTGAGACTAGCCAGTCATCCAGGTAGGGAAAAACCACCATTGGTAAACACTTTGTGAAGACCCCTGTAAATGCAAAAACAGACATACAGACACACACACATACACACACCCGAGACTGGTGCTGAAAGGTTTATTCACCAAGAAGTAAAAAGACTACCCCATTCCTTGTTGGTGAATAACCTTTTAGCACCAGTCTTGGAGTGTGTGTCTGTTTTTGCATTTCCTAGTATGTGAAGTCATACACTGCACTTTCTGGAGACATGGGGCTCGATTTTCAAAACAGCCGGACTACTGCAAGCCCCAGATGTGATGAACACACAGCGCATGGGGCTTGCGGCATTCCCTGGCTGACAATTGGGATTCTTGATCCCTTGCGCCACATGCTGCGAGTTAGATCAGCTTTTGCTGCATTAACTTTGTGCTAGTCCTGGGACCTTTTTAAAGGATTTGCGCCAAATGTATGGCACAAGCCACCGTAAAAAGGATACAGTGTCACAAATATGCATGACATTCGAGAATGGGGTGCAAGGTGCATCCCTGTGTTCAGCGCAGTGCAGGGTTTGACACAGGGCTTATGCAAGCCCTGCATCAGCTTTTGAGAAACGAGCCCATGGTTTCCAGTAAACAACATTTGTGTTCTCAGTTTGTGAAGACCCCTGGTGCTGAAGTGAGGCTAAAGAAAAGGGCTATAAACTGGTACTGGCAGTTTTCTAGCCTGAACCTCAGGTATTTTTTGTGGGTAGGTCTGATTGGAATGTGAAAGTAGGCATCTTTTGGATCCAGTGACCCTAGTCAATGCTGTACCTTTAAGGATGGCATTACTACATCTGGTGTGACGATTTTGAACGTCTATTTTTTTATGTGTTTGTTCAGATATCTGAGGTCTAAAATAGGCCACCAGTCCCCATTTTTCTTGTGGGTCAGGAAGTACCTTGAAAACAGGACCTTGTCCCATAGTGAGACAGGGACCTGTTCTACTGCTTTTGTCTGTAGCAATTTGTTTACTTCCAGTTCCAGCAGAATTCTTTCTGTGGAAGAGTATGCTGTAAAGTGTTTGTGCTTCTGCAGTTTTGGACATTTTTTGAAATGCAGGGACAACCCATGGCCCACTACTTCCAGGACTCACTTGTCCATGGTATTGTTTACCCATTCCTGGAAGTAGTGGGACTGTCTTCTCCCAGCTGACAATGGTTGGGTGACCTGGGCAGATTGTCATGGGTCTTGTTTTGTCTGAGGCTTGGGGGCTGGTGCTGCAGAAGCACACTTTGAGCCCCTCCTGCCTCTGCCTCTGTAGTAACATGCTTGGGGCTGATACTCATAGGAGGCATATGGGGCATAGGCTCGTGGAAAGTAGCCCCTGTCCCAGCCTCCCTACAATAATGCCTGTAGGAAGTAGCACCCTTTTCCTTTTCAGTGTTGCACTTAAGAGGTTTTGTATTCATCCACTTTTTTTCATATATACCTCTGTTTTGTTACCAAAAGAGAATATCCTTCAAACTAGGAAATCCATGGCTTTGTCTCAGTGTCCTGGCAAAGGGTAGTTGCCTTTAGCCAGAAGAATCAGTTCAAAGAAACTGCCTGAGCTAAGACTCCTAGGGCAGTGTCATTAGTATTCACAGCTGTGTGGAAGTGGTATTTAGTGGAATCCAGGGCTGACTTTGCTGTGGTAATCAGGTCTGTGCCATTTCACCATTAGCTCTTGTCAGTCAGTGTCAGCACTGTATTCCACAGTGCCTTCTGGTACTGGGCTACATAGGCCAAGTAAGCTGCCTGCCTAATGAATGGAGAAACTGATGTGTAAACCTTTGGTCATTCTGGTCTGATTTTCTGTAGCCCTTTCAGGGGCCATGCAGAGAAGGGTGCCTTAGCCAGAAGGGTACCTTAGCCCTCTCACATGCAGCCATCTGACTACATCTTGATGACCAGGATGGGCATATAGATACTCCACCTTCGTCTGTCCACCTGATACTTTTTTCAATATTTCTGTGTATGGCTGAGGCTGAAGTAGGTGTAGACAAGATTTCTGAAGTGGCTTTTTGTAATGATTTGTGAATGGGGACCAGCAACCTCCTTGTAGGAGCTAGCCCCATCATGTCCATAAATTCTGCATCTACCTCAGTTTCCTGAAGGGAGATGTTGAGAGTGTTCACCATTTACCTAACAAAATAGGAAAAAGATGAGAAGTCCTCTGTAGGCCTTGAAAGAGAACCAAATTCCTGCTCAGGTGAGCCATCTGGTTCAATAGATTCACCTTCCTCCTCCTCTTCATAGTACATTTCTTCCTCCTCCTCCTCCACAGGCAGATAAGTTGGAGCCTGAGCCTGGGGGGGTAGGGCAGGCATATTGATAAAATGTCCCATGACCTGAAAAGGCCTGGAAAAATTGTTTCATTTTTGTTATGTCTCCGTGTGAGGGCATCTGTCTTTGGTTAAATGCCTGCTTCTTTCCTTTTCCAGAAGGAGTGGTAAGGACGTTCTTTTCTTTTTGTTTTTTCTTGGCAGAAACTGTTTCCAGTGCCTGCTCTGAGGCTCTCTTATTTATATATTTGACATCACTGGACTCAGGGTCCCCCCTTTTGGACACCCTGGTATATTTACCATCTTTACCATGCCTATCTGATGGCTGAGCAGCTTTATCTTTTTCTCTGTCTCCTTTGACAAGGACTGCTGCTGTATTTGAGAAGACAAACCTTCTGATGCATGCTTTCCACCATCATTAGAAACTTCCTAAGAGCCTCTATTATTTTTTATGATATGGTGGCAGATTGAGAAGCCATAAACTCTTCTCTTTTTAACCCTTGTCTTTTGGGTTTTGGGGCAAAACTTTAAACGGAGCTCACAATTAGTAAAATCATGGCCTGGACCCAGACACCTTAAACAAAGCTTGTGGCAGTCTGCCTTTACCAGGAGATGGAAACAGATTTGACACTTTTAAAGTCTGTTGGGCCTGTCATTTCCTTGGGTTTATCAGACATGCCAATTTCTGAAGACCCTGTGAGAAAAAAATATAGTCAGTTCCAAAATGAGAGTTCTAACAGATAATTGTTTTTTTTTAGTTCTGTAAGAAAAATAACAGGTCTCTAAGAATAAAATGAGTGGGAATGAGAAATCAGTCCAGTTCCCTCAAAAACAGGAACTGTGACTGAAAATAGAGAAGGACCACTAAAAGAGGTAGTAATTTAACACAAAATAGCCAAATTTAAAAGAAATAATAGCAGTTCCCCTGGCGGGGGCTGCTATTTCAATGGCTGTCTCTGGTTGTGGAAGCCAGGGAAAAGTAAGAAAATGACCAAATTGCTAAAAATCCCTAAACTAATTAGGAGTTATAAAGGTTAAATAACACATTAATTAATAAGAAATAAATACTTTCTGGAGACCAGAATACCAGAGCTGAACGTCGGGCGAGTGCTCTCTTCAGGCGGAGAAACAAATCTGAAGCAACTGCCTAGACTGGAGCATGACACCAGTGCACAGTGTGAACATACATTTCAAAATCTATAAATTGCATAAGGTTCTATCTCTGGGACATATCTCTATGTTGGAAAGAGATGCTGAGGTGTAAACACTATGTGAGGGATTCCTGGGGTTAGAAAAAGGACAGTTACTTACCACCACTCCAAATCTTCAAGAATATATTTTCCATAGAGACCCACTCTTTGGTCTTAGGCCAGATATGCTAGGACTCTGTTGGAGTAAAGTTTTCGGCAGGGCATTGGCAATGGGGCCAGCATCAGTGCATGTGAGACACTATCCACTGAGTTCAGTAATCATTGCTGATGTCAACCTCAGTTCTGTTGGTGAAAGTATGACAGATAAGCATATGCTTGTAGGGAGAGCAAGAAAGGAAAAAGGGTATAGATAGAGAAAGGAAAAACATGAAAATTACATACTTACCATACTTGTTGATCTTCCAGAATATTCTCACCACTGATTAGCACTTATGAGTCTGAGGTCAGAGGCATTAGGGCCCTGCAGAAGCCTGTTTTTGTTTTTTTGCAGGGAGGGAGCTAGTGTTGACTACTAAGCATGGCGCCTGCACACCCCCGTGTGGTGTCATGTGTCAGCCAATAACCACTGCCGGTTCCCTAAGGCACCTCAGTTCTGTTCCCCAGGAGAGAAACAAAGCGAGGTAAAAGACAGAGAGAAGGATAAGAAGCATCCCAGCCCAAGGGATAGAGAAAGGATATAGGAATATATAGGAATATAAATAAACAATAAAATAAAACCCAACTACCAAGCTTTAGATAGAGAAACAGGGCACACTAGGTGGCATGATTGGGTAGTTGGGTATAAAGCCTTATTCCACTATTCAGACAGGGGGTAGGTAGTGATCTTAAAGGTAGCAGCCCTGAAGCATGTGACTCTGGCAGAAGGCAAGAGTGGGATGCCCAGAATTGGTAGCCCCTTGTCACTGAGATGGCATACTCTGCCAAACAGGAATGAAACCCATAGACTCATGTAAAAAAAAAAACAACCCACGCTACCAAATAGAGAATTGACTGGATAAACAGTCAATACGTCCCTTTTCACCCTTGCTAGAGAAGAAGAGGGGAATTGCAGGTGCATGTGGAGTTGCTGGACTAAACTGTCTAAAGGAGTCGAAATGTGCTCATCTTCCTAGACATCACTAAGGGTAGTAGGCTAAGAGCCCAGCTGGCATAAATGAAGGAAAAAGGGACATACCAATAAAAGTCTGACCAAGTCAGAAGATATGAGAGGAAATGAGAAGAAATGACCTGCTTCTCCTGTAGCAGCACGTATATATCCAGTGTCAGAGCTAATGTACTTGACCCAGTCTAGTGCACAGCACCTTCTACAGGCAGTGCAACTGCCAAGTTGAGTTAGACTGGATACTGCCCAGAGGCACAGATTGCATTTAGCAAATAATAGGGATACACTCCAGAAGGGGATATACCTTGGATTGGAGAAGGAGAACAAAAAAGAAATAAAAGAAGAAAGAAATGGAGCTCCTTCCCTTTTTTTGGTTGGCATGAGGGCCATAAAAGGACCCTCACCTTAGTTTTTAGAACATTTTTTTGATGGGGAAGGGGTCCAAAAATCATCCCCAACACCCTTTCTATAGTTTTTGAAAACCACTCCAACAGAGTGCAACTGGAGAGATGTGGCACTAGATTTTTTTTTATTCTTTGGTAACCATGTAAGGCCCACTAGGCAAACCTGCTTGTTTTCAGGGGTGACTAGGAGCAATGGAGAGGTTAAGTGACTTGATCAGAGTCCCACAGTATGCAAGTGGACACTGTGGGAATCAAACCCAGGTCTGCTGGATGTCCCTGTACCAAGCTCATATGCAGCTTGTCACTCTAACCTCTAAGCTATACTGCCAGCCCCTAGATGGTGCCGGTCAGCACAAGCAGAGTGAGCTGCCCAGAGATCCTGGCTCCACTAGAATGGGAGCTGGTGGGCTGGTATGGTAATCACAGTGAAGATATTCTGGAATGTAAACAATTACAGTAAGTATGTAACTGAATCTTTCAAAAATCAGTTTTCGCCACTGATTCTGACTTATGGGTCTGGGTACCAAGCTGTCCCTTCTTTTGAGGAGGGGACTGGCTCACTGTGAAGGTATAAGATACCCTCAGCCCTCTGCATGGGGGAGAGTACCTGAGGGTAGGTGCTCCTTACAGGTCTGGTGAGATTGGAAACTAGTCAGGGCCAAATATGGGCTCCTGTGGCACAGGAGCAGGAGGACACCCCCAACAGCTCCCATCTTTCCCTGTGGGAGAAGAAATAAGCCCCCTAGAAATGTTTGGCACCTAGCACTGGGCCAAAGGTGCCAACTGGGAAAGACGAAACCATGCTATCTGCCAGAAGTACACTGCAGATCCTGCTAGCCTGGAGGCCACCTCATTGGCATTACACAGTGCCCTTAATTGGTGCTGAGCTACCTCCAGGCCTTGGGCAGAAAGGCCAATGGCTTGCCTGACTAATTCGCTTTGAGGTGTGTGCAGCTAAGAGCTGACATAACTGCAACCACAGGTGACAACTGAAGGTTGCCTGACATGCCTGGCATGCAGATACACACATGAAGGCATGTGATGAGGTAAAAACAAGCCTAGCAAGGGCATTCATCTAAGCAAAGTCTGCCCCTTGAGGTTGATCACACATGGGGCATTGAGGCTCCAGTGGGTCTGCAGTGCTTCCAGCCCTGAGGAGTGGTGAAGTACTGTACCTGCAGACCCTGTGGGTGCACAATATCACATGAGGAGGTCCCTGTGGGCTAGTGGACAAGAGAATAGATGCCTCCGCACTGTCCTTGATGTCTCCCTGAAGGCTTTAGGCCATGGAGGGATGAGAATTATTTCATCATCGGGAACCCCAGGTATTCCCAATGGCAGGGCTGCTGGATCATGGCTAGTGTAGGAACCTAGGTCAAGTGCTTGGAGCATCTCCATCAGGAATCACTGTTACAGAGCAAACTCAGCAGCTTAGGACAAGTGGGAAGATGATTCACTCTCCTCTGAGGATGACGTTGACAGAGATGAGGCACTGACTCCAAGGGTTGTTGGTGCTGGGGAGAAGGGGATAAACTGGCCCCTGTCAGAGTTCCTATGGGAAGCTGTCTATGGCACCAAAAAACTTCCTGTGTTGCTCCCAAGTTAGTGGCCCCTCAGGCCTATGAATATCGGCAACCTCTCCATAAAGCGGTAAAGCCCTGATTCATGGTCTCAAGGGCCTCGACCTGGGCTGCAGCACTGTGCAGGGGGTCTTGCACAAGGGGAGAGCCTGGAAGAGTCACCCAAAGGGGGTCCTCCATCAGAGTGACCTGACTGTTGCCCATGGGGGAACACTCAGGTGAGCAGAGTGGAGCCATACAGTTCCTGTAGAATGGCACCAGTCCTCACTGGTGATGGAGTCAACCTGCGGCTCCAGGAAGAACTCTTTGTTGGCCTGCCATCAGACTTCGAGCAAGTGCCACCTCTGGCACCAGACTCAGAGTCAATGGCATTCTCAGAAATGGGATCATCCTTGGCACTGCAGCTGGCACCATCATCACTGCCAGGCCCAGCATTGGCTGCAGTGTCAACCCTAGATTCATCCCCCACCCCGGTGCCACGAGTGGCACCAGGGCCAGGAATGACCCCAAGGATGACACCATACTGGCGTCGATGTGGTGCCACTCCTAGAACTGACACCATGACTGTTGTCACATCTGTCACTGGGGCCTGCATCATCATCCCCTTTGGTATCATAAGCAGCACTGGGGAAAATGACAACCTCCACCTCAGCAACAGTATGAACAGCCCTGGTACTGGTCCATCCTCTGACACTGCAATCTGTGTCGGTTGGGGGGCGGCTTCGGCAGCTTTGCCTTTGATGTTGCCTGACTTGTCTTCATTATGAACAGTGACAACAGCATAGGTAACACCAGAAGATGACACCGAGGTGTCCACTGGTGTATATTGAGCATATAGCTTCGGTCTCCCCACCAGGAATATCTGCTGCTCAGGAGATGCAGACTGTGGGGGTTCACAGCCAGCCATCCAGAAGGAGCTGGCTTCTCAACAGACCCGCAAAAAAAGTCTCAAATGCCTCAGCATGGTGAGGTGGGGCAGGACCTTGTGCTTTCTTGGGACCAGAGGTCCCAAGAAGAGGCCCATGGGAAATTCTACAATCCATGCCTCGGACGCAAGTGTGCGATACCTACCTCCAAAGTTGGTGACTGGACGACCCCACCTCAACGCATGGATCTCTAGTGTGTGGTGGTCCATAGAGAAGCAGGTGTTGCACACATTCATATTATGCTCTAGGCAAATGCAGGCCACCCAGCATTGATACTGGCCTATCACAGCCATGAGCTGCCAACAGGGGCACTAACGCATACTGACAGGCTGCTAGACTTTCTTTGATGACTTAGCCCCTTTCTTTTTTGACTCCGGCATAACAGAAAGAAAATAATAAACAGTAAAGGCACTGTGAAGGAAGATGTACACTCAGTGGCAGGAACAACAGAATTGAGGTGTATGAGGAAGTCAGTAACAGTTATTAGCTGGCACATAGCACAACACTGGGGTCCACAGGCACCATCCTAGTAGCTGCCGCCAGCTCCCTTCTTGTGGGGTCCTGATGCCTCCAGCCCCAGACCCATAAGTGGGAATCAATGGTGCAGACTGATTCTTGAAAGATCTGAATACAAGTGACTAAAATCCTAAAAGGAGAGTGTAAAGTGTTTCCTTCCTCTCAGGAGAATGACAGGTTGCATACAAAAATCTTCACAAGTAACTGGAACCAAGGCTACTGCGCACAAACCCGGGCGATGAGCAAATACTCCTGCTAAAAACATTCAAGCAGTGATTTAGGGCAGCTGACTTCAGAGTGTTGTCAGGCAACATATTATGTGCTCAAGTGCAGGTTAGTAGTCTAAACATGTCAATGACAAGCTGTGCATGCTAATAACAAAGGCAGACTCAGTAAAAAAAATATTTGGAAACAGTGGTAGTTTAGAAAATGGAGAGCAATGTAAGCAATCTGAGTACCTACTTCCCTAGATAGCAAAAATGGAATTATGGAGAGAAAACAGAAGACCACTGTAGAGGCTAGCTTTGGTAACAGAGAAAAGCATAATATTAGGCTCCCTATAGTTAATACCCCTCATGTAACAAAATAGGGAGCACTCATATGAAAAATAGGGCTGGTAATCAGAAAAACAGGACATGCAGTCCAGCCTTATATAGAGCAACAGAAATTCTGTACATTACAGATGCTGGAAGTGGTGGGGACAAGTACACTAAATGGGTTTAAACAAGGCTGGGACTGAACAAGAGGACTCATAGTCCCAAAGGGGAGTCCCAAGTGAAGGACGGTTGAAGGGAAGGGGGAGATGGAGAGGGACAAACGACCATGGCACTAGGTCAGGGGGTGGGTGTAAGGTAGTATAATGTGAGCAGATTCAGTGGACCATCAGTGTCTTTCTGATAAGAAATTCTATATTTCTATACAGTAAGTCTAAGAAAATTAGAAGAACAAAATTGTTGCTGTGCCCAACAGTGCATGTCATGCGAAATAGCTCATTATCTTGTCTTTGAAAATAGAAGGACAACAATAACAGAGAACACTGGTATAACCTTTAATTAAAGCAATTCAGATATAAAATGGCCTGTCCTTAAGATACAAGATCTCCACAGTACCGGCAGAGAAAAGCAATCCATTGGCTGGAGCACAAAAGAGACACATTGCTGTTTCTGAGGAGATTTACTGCAGGAGGAAAACAAAAGACAACAAAAACATATTCATTTTATATTTTAAAATGTGCCTTTGCAGCCAACAAGGAAAATGTGTGTGTGGGTGGGGGATGTATTAGCTGCAGAGAGAAAATTGAGTTTTGCCCATACCAGAGGCTAAGCTCTTGGAGCCAGTAGCCTTGGCTCAGTCTACTAAAGACAGAGAGTGTGACACAGTGGGTAGTTGAGCAGAGGTCAGTGTGAAGATATTCTTGAAGATCTGGAGTTATGGCAAGTAACTTTCCTCTCTTCAAAGAATCAAACTTCTCCATAAAGCCCCACTCTTTGGTTGAGTTCAGGCCTTCATTTAATGGGAGCAGCTGGTTCAGCCATAGGCCTCAGCACTCAGTAAATGAGAACTGAGGGGAGATCCCCTCAGTCACCTTCAACTAAGTGTCAGGCAAGTGAGAACAGCAGTTCCTGCAGTGCAGGAGTTACAGGTGTCCCAGACAGTTGCTGCCTAACCCACTAAGAAAACAGATGAGTCCCTCAGAATGAGGAATTTACCATTTCTCCACATGGTGACCAGAGCCAGCCCAGACAGCTGTAGCCAGGACATCCGTCTATGATGGACAGCTGAAGCTGCAGAGTGGGAAACCCCCTCAGAAACATCGTAAAATGCACTCAGCTGGTGATGTGCTGCTTCAATGCCCTTCACTGCATTGTCCATGCTGGACCACACCTTCTCACTCACCAGCAGTACAGATAAAAAGCTGTGTTTCTGAGACCCCACAGACATTTTTGGTAGACTTCCATGTTTACCTGGTGGTGTGCTAGAGTAAGGGAGTACCGAGCCATAGTAAAAAGCTTCCTTACCAAGGCACCTATCCTTCTGGAGTTTTGCGATGAGGAACTGCCCACTCATGGGATGGTGTCCCTCAGAGTTAGTGGAGAAGTCACCTTGATGAGGGATGAGGGAGGTCTCGAATGGTTCCAGTAGGTGCATGATAATGTGCCTGGAGGTCCCTAGGTATGGGGAGGTGGAGTGGTGATGCCTCCAGACATACATATCCACCTCTCCCAGAGCCTGATTTTAGGGAGGGATCACAATCATGTCCATGTAGGGCACTGCTAGGAGGCTCAATGGCATGGCATTGGGATTCTGGCTCATACAGTATAGCACAGCTATTCCAATGACATGTTCAGCCATGGGGGAAAGTCAGCAGCATGACTCATTGCTCTTTGAGGAGGAGGCTGAGGAAAAGAAGGAAGGAGAGTCAGCAGTGGCTGTAGCTGGGAAAGATGTATGGAAAAGCACTGGGTCAAGTTCTTTAAACCATTGCTTCACATTCTCCATCCCCTGGTGGTACTGTGGCAGATACATGGTCCTGGGGCCTAAAAGTCTCTGCCACCCCATCACAAAAAGCCTGAGGCACCTGAGGCAGAAGCCTAGGTGGCAGAAGAGGCTTGGTGGGCCACATAATCTATGCCTTAGCCTGAAAGTAAAAAATATTTACAATAGTAATCTTGTTTCTTCCAGGGGATCCCTCAGTATGCTAAACTCATGCAGTCAGCCTCCTGTGTTGAACTGCCCCAGAGAGATTGGAACATATGTAAATGATGGAATTCATCATTGGCTCGTGTTGCAATTCAAACTGCTGCCCCTAGGTGCTGCTGCACCCAGATTCATTACAGAGCCTAATGGGGTGAAGACCCTCTAACTATGCTATCCTAACCAGAACAAGTTTCCCTCAGGGGGCTACATTAAGAATATCAGATCTCTGCAAGAAAGAGAACAGAACAGATTGGTTTGTAACCTTACAAGTTAACATATACAATAGACGGGACAAGAAGTGAGCAGCAGGGGTGCAGAACCCCCCCCCCAATCTGGTTCTGGAAGGGGAGACAGGGTGGGTGATTTAAGCATACTGAGGGATCCCCTGGAAGAAACAAGATTACTATGGTAAGTAAGTTTTTCTTCAAACCCCAGGAATCCCTCCGTATGCTTAACTAATGCAGACTACCAAGCAGTACCTTGGGAGGTTGGGTACAGAACCTACTTAGGGAACCGGTTCTGCAGGATTGCAGTGCCAAACCTGGCATCATTTCTGGACTGTATGTTCAAGCAGCAGTGCTTTTTGAAAGTGTGTACATTTTTTCAGGTAGCTGCTTTGCAGATCTCTAGCAGGGGAATGTCTCTTGCAGTAGCCACTGATGCAGCTGTGCCATGGGTGGAGTGTGCTCTGAGGTGGCTGTTTGCCAGCTTTGTTGTAGCAAAACTGCATGCAGAAGACTATCCAGCATGCATTGGTTCTTTTGGAAACTGGTTTACCTTTGCTCACTTCCCCATAGGTCAGGAACAATTGTGTATGTTCTGGCCTAGAAGCTTTGGTGCAGTCAAGGTAGTGGCTGAGTGCCCTCTTGACATCCAGGCTGTGCAACTTTCACTCACCTGAGCTGGATTTAGCTGTGAAAAACACTTGTAGGGATATTTATTGGTTCAGGTGGAATTCAGAGACCACCTTAGGAAGGGACTTCCTATCGGTCCTAAGCACCACCTTGTCCCTGTGGAAGGAGATACAGTTCAGGTCTGTGCACAGGGCTTATAACTCATTGACTCACCTGACTGAAGTAATGGTTACCAGGAAGACAGTCTTTCAGGTAACATACTTTAAGTATGCAATTGACAATGGCTCAAATTGAGCTTCTATGAGCTTGGCTAAGCAAATGTTCGAGTCAGGAAAATGGACTGGCTCCCTAAGGGGGAGGGGGTGGAGATGAAGAAGCCCCTTAAAGAACTTCCTGAAAACAGACTGGGAGGCTATTGACCTTTCTTTGTCAGCTGAGATATGTGCTGAAATAGCAACCAGGTGGACTTTTAGAGTGGAGGGCCTGAGGCCCAGTGAGTGAAGGTGGGTCAAATAGTCCAGGAGGACAGGCAGCCCAGACTGAGAGTGGTTGATCTTTTTCTGTTTGCATCATAAGGAGAACCTTTTCCATTTGGAAGCATAGGTTTTCCTGGTTGAGGGTTTCCTAGAAACCCCCGAGTACATTTAAGACTTCCTCAGACAGCTGTAGAGCTGAAAACTCTAGGTCTTTAAGAGCTAAGCCTTGAGGCGGAGAGACCTGAGGTTGGGGTACAGGATCCTGCCCTGTGATGTGATCAGGAGATTGTGCTTCTGAGGAAGATGGATGGGCTGTGAGACTGAGAGGGCTAGCAGGAGGGAGTATAATGGCTACCTCACCCAATCTGGTGCCACCAGAATCATGGTTGCTGGGTGAGTCCTGAGCTTTATGAGGACTCTGAGCAACAGAGGGAAGGGAGGGAAGGCATAGAGAAACCTCCTTGACCAATCCAGTGCCAGGGCATTCACGGGCACTGTCCCCTAAGCTGGAGACCTGCAACAGAACTGCGGCAACTGATGGTTGTCTGTGGAGATGAAGATATTTATCTCTGGTATGCACCACCTTCTGAATACTAAAATCAAAACTTGTCTGTTTAGGAACCACTTGTGGCGGTTCTGGCTGATTCTCTTGAGGGAATCTGCCAAGATGTTGTCCTTCCCTGGCAGGTGGATTGCAGACAGAGATACTTACAGGGAGTAGGCCAGGTTCCATACCTTCATGGCCTCTGTGCACAGCAAGGTCAACCTGATGTCTCCTTGTTTGTTGATGTACTACATGGTAGTGGTGTTGTCTGTCCTGACTTGCACCACCCTGCCCTTGATCTGGGGGACAAAGGACTGCAGAGCCAGGAGAACTGCCCTGAGTTCTAGCAGGTTGATGTGTAAGACTGACTCCTGAGGTGACCAGATACCCCTCACTGTCAAATCATCTAGATGTGCCCCCTGCATCTGTGGTGAGGATGACCAAGGGAATTTGCTGTTAAAAGGGCATTCCTTCCCTGAGGTTGTCTCTGACTTACCACCATTCCAGAGCCTGAAGAAGAGACTTTATGACAGGTACTAATTTGGATAGAGGATCCCTCCTCGGAGACCAGAGAAACCTTAGATAGAAGTGGGTGTCCCTTATTTGAAATCTGGTCCCTGGCACCATGGCTGTGGCAGCTGTCATGTGGCCCAAGAGCTGCAGGAAGTGCCTTGCTGGCCTGGGTCTGTTGAGGTCAAAGGAGCCTGCTAGAGCCAGTATACTGTGTACCCTGGCCTGTGGGAGGAAAGCCTTCCTTTGCAGGGTGTTCAAATCTGCTCCTATAAACTCTAGGGCCTGGGTGGATTCTACTTGTGACTTCTGGGCATTTATAAGAAATCCCAGAGACTTCCAAGGTGCTCTGAGTGAGGGTGAGAGAATCTCTGGGGTGCTGGGGGACTGCCCCATGACTAGACAGTCATCCAGGCAGGGGAATACTGTTACTCCCAGCCTTCTTAGGTGTGCCACGACCACAGCTACTCACTTGGTGAATGTCCTGTGGGCAGAAGTGAGGCCGAAGGGGAGTGCTGAAAACTGGTAGTGACCTGAGAGCAGCCTAAACCTCAGGTACTTCCTGTGGCTGTGTCTGATGGAAATGTGGAAAAAGGCATCCTTGAGATCCAGAGATGACAGCCAATCCCTCTGCTGCAGGATGGGAATGATCATGGCCAAAATGACCATCCTGAACTTTGGCTTTGTCAAATGATTTTTCAGAAGCCTGAGATCTAAAATGGATCGCCATTCCCCATTTTTCTTTTGGGTAAAGAAGTATCTGGAGTAGAAACCTTTCCCCCTCTGAGATGGAGGGACAGGTTATACTGCCTTGATGTGCAGTAGGTTGGTGACTTCTAACTCCAACAGAGCTTTTTCTGCCAAGGTTGCCTGGTTGAAGTGCCTGCTCTGCAGTCTGGGAAACAATTTGAAGCTTAGAGACAGGCCCTGGCTCTCTACCTCCAAGACCCACCTATCTGTGGTGATGGTTTGCCACGCTTGGAGGAAGTGAGCCAACTTGCCTCCTACTGGGTGTGGGGAGGCAACCTGTGCAAACATTTCAGGGATTCTGTTTGGGCTGGGACTTGACCTGAGGTGCTGGGCCAGCCTTCCTTGTGGACTTCCTGCCCCACCCCTGAAGTAACCCCTGGGTTGCTGGTAATTTGGCACTGCTTCGGCTAGAAAGAAGGGACTAGGGTAGGGACCTCTACCCCTGCCTCTCCTACCTTGAATCTTGTAGGATGTGAAAGGCTTCTCCTGAGTTGAGTTGCTCCTGCAGGTGGATTTATATTCTTCCACCTTCTTCATATAGGCCTCAGTTTTATCCCTGAACAGAGAGTTATTCTCACAGGGGAAGTCCATGGCCTTAGCCTGGGTGTCCTGGGACAGAATAAAAAAGAGCTCCGGCTGCGCTCAATGTGCAAGGGGATGCACTGACAAGCGGCCAGCCAGCTCAAAATCAATAAACAATGCGAGGGTTAGTAGTGCTCCACAGAACAAAACAGCCACCAAACGATGAATTTAAACAACTGTTGTTGTATTTAATTACCACCTTGCATTGTGTCCTGGGACAGGTTGGTAGCCCTGAGCCACACAAATCTCCTTATGAGGATGGCAAGGGCCATGAACCTGGAAGCTGTATCACTGACATCATTTACCATGTGGAACTGATACTTAGTGGCGTCTACAGCTGTCTTGGCTGTTTCAGCCAGGTCAACAGCCAAATCTCTGGTAATGTTATTACTCATAGTCAGGACTGATGACCAGAGAGCCTTCTGGTACTGTGCTGCATAGGCCATGTAGGTAGCTTGTCTGAGGAGGAGGGAAGCCGCCAGGTACCCCTTCTTCCCCAAACTGTCCAGTTTTCTGGAGTCCTTGTCAGTGGGTGAGAGAACAAACATACCCTAGCCTTATTGCAGGCAGCTGCCTGTACCACATCTTCATGTCAGGATGGACAAAATGAAATTCAGCATTTGTTCTGTCAAGTTGATATTTCTTATCTGTTTTCTTATCGACCCCTTGGTATGGATATGGGGGTCTGCAGAATCTTGAGGACAGCCTTTTTTGTGACTCGTGGATAAGCAGCAGAAGCCTTTTTGTGGGGATCAGTCCCATCATATCCAAATACTCGGCCTCATCCTTGTCTTCCACCATCTCTTGTGTGGCAAGAGCGAGGGTATCTACCATCTGTTTCACAAAGGCATAGTGAGATGAGTAATTCTCATCTCCCTGCAGTGGGGAACCGAAGTCCTGTTTCAGAGAGAATTTAGGCTCGATGGGGTCTCCTTCCTATTCCTCCTCATCCTCTGGTTCCTTGTATAGAAATTCCGGTTCCTGGCTGGGGGGTGGGGAACTAAAGGCAGAACCGGGGAGAGGATGAGGGAACCAACGGCCTGAAGGGTCTGTAATATCTGCAGGGCTTTGGCAATATCCTCTGCAGAGGGCTAGGCTGGTTTGTCTGCTGAGAGCTCCTTTGCTTTTTCAGCAGGTGGTGCAGCAACATGCTTTTCCTTATGCTTACTTTTGGCAGGAACCGGTTCTGTTGCCGGTTCCATGGGCCTCTTAGATATTGATGCATCACCCGTCTGTAGGTTTGGGCTTCACAGATTGCTTAGGTCTATCCTTTTTGGAGTGAGAGTATGAGGCCTCCTCAGTTGGCTTCTGTGAGGTAGAGGCAGGATAAGCCATTTCTGCAAGCCTTTTTGGCCGCTTCTTTACTATCTTGGGGCAAAAGGTACTGCAGACCTCACAGTTTGCAAATATGTGACTACAGGACTGAGACACACCAGGCAAAGATTGTGCCTATCTGCCTTGGTGATGATCTGCCCATACTTCAAACAATTTTTAAAACAAGTCAGTCCTGTTTTCTTTTTGGGTCTCTGACATGCCAATTGCCAGAAGACTGAGAAAATCAGTGCCCAAAAAGAAAAAAACAATTGCGGTCGGTTCCCTAAAACCACAAAAGCACAAGTTAAAAAGGAAGTGATTGATTCCCTAAAAGGTTTAAAAGTAGGGAAATAACAAATAGCGCTCAGTTCCTTAAAAGGGGAGAAACCGCTAAACAAAGTACAATTTAAATGAAAAAATGCTACAATTCCCAGGAACAGGAACTGGAACGTTAATAAAATTTAAAAGAAAAACGTGGGAAAACCTGCTGAGTAGACGGTTCCCTGGAACCGCTGAGGAACCGAGAAAAAATGCAAAATTTAATAAAAACTAGACTGACTAACTTGAAAAGGCTACTAGGGGCAGCATTTACTGATTTATTAAAACTACTAAGTTTTTTTCAAGGAAAAATAAAATCAGACAGATGCTGAGGAAAGCTCTCCCGAGGCATCTTTACTAGGCAGGTGGAGAAATTAATCTGGGTGGTTTAGAATGCAACAGTACCCAGAGGCAGCAGTTTGAGTTGTGGCATGAGCCAATGATGAATTCCATCATTTACATACTTTCCAATCTCTCTGGGGCAGTTCAACACAGGAGGCTGACTGCATTACTTAAGCATACAGAGGGATTCCTGGGGTTTGAACTCCTGATTCTGTGACTGCCTCACCCTATGAGAGGAGCAGAAAGAGTCTCCTGATTCAGAAGCTCTGGCAGTGGCAGAGGCTTCTGACTGGGTATTCCAAAGGGGGGCCCCCCAGTCAGACGCCAGTTAGTAGGGGTTCTGCGGCAGAGTCCAGCCAGGTCTGGTGTCAATGTCTGAGCTGGCACTGCTGGAGGCCCATTGCCAGCACCGAGCCCACACCTGGTATTATCATTGTGAGTGGTATTGACACCTGTATTAGCATCACTGACATTAAAAACCCAACAGGCGACAACCATAGTGTAGATCCAGGTACCTATACCAGTAGTCATGTCAACACATCCTGGAGCTGGCATCACAGGTGGCACCAACACCAAAACCAGTGCTGACAGTCGTCACTGACATCATCTAAGAAATAGTCAACATCCAAGGTGCCAACCCTGATGATGGGGTGCTTTGGCTCAGAAGGTGACCAGATCATGACTGACACTCTCCGATCGACTATAAAGGGTCAAAAATCATCCTGACACCACCATCTAAGACTCTATCATGATCCCAGCTCAGTGGGGGGAGGGAGGGCTTAGTGCTGTGTCCGACTCAAGAGGAGTGGGGACCTGGGGAAACAATGCAAAGACTTTCCTTGTGATGGTCTGGTTTGAGGCATGCAGTCAAAGGTTGGAACAGTCTCAGGAAATAATTCTCCACCATCCAGAAGTGGAAGGAGAATCAGGCATTGCAGCCATCCATATCATGGTCCAGCTCAAGGTAGATGAGGCAAAGTCAGTGCTATTCAGTGGGGGTGATACCCTGCCTGACAAAACACCACCAGAAAAGTGGCCCTTCTACTTTAGCCTTTTCTACTTTTTGGATGTCAACACAGAAAATAATAAAACAAAGTTTACAAGAAAAAAGGCTAACTGAGGTATTGTAGTAATTTTCACTCCAGGCAACACACTGGATGGTGGGAAAGACAGAACAAAGGTCATTAGTGCTTTGTCAATAGTTAGTGGAAGCAGCACATGAAGTTGCATCTGTGCTGGTTTGTACCACTGCTGGCTCCTTAACAAAAGCTTTAACCCGACCCCCCTCCCGGGTCCTAGTGCCTTCAGCAGAAGACCAAAGAGTGGGGCATTATGGGGAATACTGATTCTAAGAAAATTTGATCTTTTTCCTAAAATATTTTTAGCATTTTCCCCCATTTGTTTGTGCCCATGTGGGCAAACAAGTCACCAAAGGGACAAATAAGAGTATCAGCTAGAGGCCACAGGCAACAAGCCTCCTGGCTCCTACTGGCATCTGGTGAGACCACGGGTTTCCATCAGTGGCAGGGAAGTCCTGCCAGGTGCTCCCGGAAGTTGTGCTCCAACGGACGAGTGAGTTTGGCTGTGTGTCAGTAATTTTGTTGGCTGTGTGGCTTTGAGAGATACTGAAAAAAAGTGCATGCTCCCCAATGACTCCCCACCCAAGAAGGTAGTCTGTGGGGTCGGGTGAGTGAAATGCCAGCGTGGGTTGAGCCACTGGTGTCCGTGGCATGGCTGCATCAAAGAAAGAAGAGCTACAGTCTGTTTGCTCCCTAGTCCTGCTGCCGCAGTCCATGGGGGCCAAGAAAGTGAAGTGAGGTTGCAGCTTGCTGCCTGCTCCAAAGAGGGCACTTCTAAGTCCAAAGACAGCAGGGAGTGTTAAGTCCAGTCCCTGATTCCCAGCTCCTGATCTGCAGCCCAAATGGGATCAGGGGGTGAAAGCTCTGCAAGGGAAGGTGGCAGCAGTACTCTGAAGGGGAGCCAGAATGTAAGCCATCCCCCCAGAGGAACTTACTTATTTTCTGTGACACTTTTGGATTGAAAAAATGGTTAAAAGTACCTCAAAGAACCACTCCAGTGCTGCATTGGCAGCCCTTTGAGCTACCACCTGGGAGATAATGGCCTGTATGTAAGCCCCAGAATTTCTGGAGCCAGCTGTGGGCCTGGCAAGCCGTGGGGGGAGGAGTCATCTGGCTCTTTAGGAGGGAGGGAGGGCAAAGGCATCTGGTATTCAGGCTCCCCCCCTCCTGCTGGCCAACCAGTGAGCAACATCAGCATCGGCTGTGACAGCAGCTGAGCGCCTGCTCTACCAGCTGAAGGAAGGGTGCAGCCATGATGACCTGATCTCTGAGGTGAGGCAGAACAGAGGGAACAACTGTAAAAACAACACTGTGCCAGAAAGCCCTGTGAGCGTCGTAATATGATGCAGAAGAACAGGGTTTGTGCCACAAACTGTCTCCCTGTCCCAGGCCTGTGGAGTCTTGGGATGGTTTCAGTGGGATGGGGCTGCAATCCGATGCCGTAGGCCACCACGGGACATTCTGTCACCCCAGGCTGTTATACAGGAGAAGGAAGAAAAGACCTTTGGTTGGCCAGAATGATGCTGTTGATGACCTCCAGATCACCAGCCCCAAGTTCACCTGGGCTGTTCCCACCACCACACAAGTGATATGTGATAAGTATGAAGACAGGGACTGGTAGAGTCCTCCCTGCCAGGGGACTTTGTGAGTTTGGGTGATGACCAGAGAGGCAGACTGGCAAGCCCCTAGGACAGCTGAAAGAAGAAGAAGAGGCAGTAGGCAACCAGCTGGGAACAGGGATGCAAATAAAGAAAGCGCCACAAAATAGGCTTCTATTGAAGAAAAAAAAAGAAAGAAAAAAAAAAAACTGTAATAGACACGGAAAATACCCACTACAACATATGGACCAATTACTGCACCAAAATGTTTGGGCAACTTTGGACCTCATGCTGTTTCAATGTTTAAAAACATGCCCCCCCCCCCTCCATCTCGCAGACTGTATTTCAGTGCAGAGCAATACTAGCATGGTTCAAATGCCTCAAGTGACTTAAACAATGCCTTTCTTTCAAAACTCAGGGAAAGTTGGGTATGACTCCATGAGGCTCACTCATCAAAATAAATGCTTTTCTCATTCTGCGAGGATTCAGGAAAAAATGCTTCAACAGCAATAACTGAGATGGACGCTGTGTTGTAATAATTCGGATACACTTGACTAATGCAGTTATTTGCAATGAGGTTGGCACACTGCCCAAAGCAGTGTGCAAACAAACAGAGCGAGACTGCTGGTTTAGCACCTTCCATTACTACCACCAAATTCCTCTATCTTCCCTGTTTGGCAGGGAGGGGGTGAGGATGTGGGGGGAAGGACACTGTCCACCTACAACGATTCTACTACCAGCATCCCTATAAAAACACTGACCTGTTTTATTTCAGCAGAATTCATCAACATGTTTTATATATAACAAAGCCAGTGACACAAGCATTTTTAATCAAATTAGTATGCAAGATAAGGCAGCTGTGTATTCAAATAGGTTTTATAGCAATTTGGTTGTTTTCCTTATAATAACAGGAAAGAACATTTTGATTTTGAAGGTGACAGAGGCAATATTACCCGAATTAAACAATCTGAATTAGCTTTTTCCTGAAATGTAATATGTTTTATGCTTTTAGATGGGACGCTCCAGTGCTTTCAGATGAGCCTTTCACTGTCACAGTCAATGGCCAGGAACAGAATAAGCTCTGGAGGTAGGATTATCCTCAAATTTAATTTTTTTTTCAGTAGAAGCTAATGGCAAATGTTTCTAGCAAACTTTAAGTTCATCTGCATTATAGCTAAGGAACCAAGGCAAAGTATCAGGATGAAAGATGCGTATAAAATGAGCAAGCACTCTATAGCTCTTCTCTTGCAGCTTGAATTTAATATTTAAAATGAAAGAACTGCATATACAGGACACAAATATATACAAAAAAGAACTGGAATAGGAAAACTCACAGTGACAGTGAAAAGACTGACAAGTTAGCATCTGTAACAAGACAGAATTTATTCTTTAGATGGTAAGGGAAACAGTTGGTCTACATGGGTAGATGTATTAACAAATGGGAGAAACATTACTGTGCACCAGGACTGGCAGTATTTCTAGCATGGTCAACATTCTGCTTTGAAGTCAAAAAGTTAAGAATGAGCACTAGACAGTGAAGATGTCTTTCTGATGCTGGGAATCCTGTCAGTCATTCTGGGAAGGGAACAGGGGGACCAGAAATCATCTGCCTGCTAAAGACCTGCTACAATTGTCTTCTTTCTGCCCTCTCCTGATGCTGCTGAGTGAGCATATCCAAGATGCCACTCCTGCTGTATGGACAGCTCAATTGCACCCCTTGCCAGAATGTACCATCACCAAGTCTCCTGCTGCCAGTATACTCCTGAGATCCAGAGGTTACAATGCAAACCCAGGCTCACAGCATGTCAGGCAGCACCCCCCCGAACACACTTTTGAAGACCATGGAGCTGTCTGCTGACTGGCACGCCATTTTTAATTCAGCTGCCTAGATTTCAAGGCACTTTTTATCTGCAGAGAGGTGCCTTCATAGAGTCTGAAGGGATACTACTTGCATTTACAAATATAATGCATTCAGATGGCATCCCTCTGGGCTACAGGGTGGCATTCCTCTGCAACTCAACAGAGATTTAAAATATTAAATATGGAGTGCAAAACCAGATTCTTTATACAAATCAGGATTTAAACTGCAATACTTTATCACAATGCACTACCATGCCTAGTAGTCCATGTCATATTTGTCATGATATACACAATCCAAAGTGCTAATACTGGCATTTTTACGATGTTTTATCGTTCCTCCTTCCAGTGCAGGTGACAGACATGCACACATTTTCCAACAATTACTGCAAAACTGGCTTTCTTGGGCACTTTAGTATCACTCTCTGAAACCCAGGTATGCCATCATTATGTATACCTGGTCGTACCTGGAAACAAGCTCCGTCTTGGTGTGCCTTTCCCGGCTACCAACCTTTTAAATAAATACATAAAATAATGTACATGTAGTTATTATTTCATCAGTTAATATCTCCAAGTACAATAAACTAGGAAGTGAAAATCCTATGTCCTGATTGGTTGTTAGCCATGCTTTAGAAGTGCCTAATGCACAGCTAAAAACAAGTGCTGCCAACCTGGATGCAGGACATAAAACAAATCCTTCAGCCAAACTTTAGAATAAAAAAAAAATTACAGCTGCCTATTTTTTTCTTTTACTTACCTCAACTGTTCAACAGATCAGGCCCCTGGCACTCAGTAACAGTGAACTGAATACTCAGTGACTAAACTGGGCAGTGTACTATTTTATATATAGTATTATAGCATTTTGTCTATTTCTCCTTTTTTGAATTCTGCCTGAAATGAGCTGTAGCTACACCTGAGCCCGTCACCCCCATCTGAGCTGTTAGAACCCCCCTGGTCACTCGATTGCTTCCTCCTTTGGTAGGCCAGGAAACTCTGGTTGTCACAGAAATAAAACCAAAATAAAAATGGGCAATCTAAGTAGCAAACTCTCATTTAAAAAAAAAAAAAATCATTTACATGTACATTTACATGTATTGCAGGGTCCACAGCTTGAGGGACATTAGCTCAAGCTGTGGACTCTGCAGTATGAGCAGACTTGATAGACCAAATGGCCTTCTTCTTCTGGCTTCTTCGTATGTTCATGTGTTCACTGTTCACCCGTGGTTTGAATGGCTGTGCTCGTGCTCACCGCTCAAAGACCCCACCCTCTTCAATAATCACAGGCCATCTACTGTTCAGTGCTCAGAATATCATAATTTATTTCAAGAAAAAATCATTACAGAGCTACTTTGTAGTTCTGCCATCACAGATCTCACTGACTTGCCTGTCTTTCACTGTGCTTTCTCTTCTGGTGCTGTTTTTTTGCTTTCCTGCTGTGCTGGCATCAGCTAATCTTTTATGCTCTTATACAAAACAAGCTATAGAGATTGGCAAAGAAAGGTTTTGGCTTACACACTGTGATGGTCAGAACACCTACAGTCCCCAGTAAGCCTCTCTCTCTCACTCAGGCTTTTGCCACTGAGACCATCTGGGCCAGCATCACCGCTGTCAAGGTTCCCTCTTTAGCAAGAGCTCAGACCCAGGTGCTCTGATGGCCCTGTTCCGTCACCTTCTACCCTTTAGACTTGCCACAGTGAAGGTCTCTGCGCTGGGTAGGACACTCTCTACTCTCAGTATCCCTTTTATACAGGTACCCTTCCCTCACAGATTCATTCACAAACAACCAGTTACTCCGGTCTTTAGAAAAATGTATTAATAAACTCTGGCTGTGTAAATACATCAGTAATAGTCCATTACAACACTGTTTGCACATAGTAAAACAACAGTACACATACAGGACTACAAAAGAAAGCTTGCACACTTGCGCAGGTTAACACTTCTATCTTTCCTAGAAGTTACAGTTTTCTTACCTCACTATCTACTAGTCTTGTTACGTCAACCTCTCTCTCTCTCTCTCTCTCTCTCTCTCTGCAGGCACAGTCTGGCTCCCTCCTTGAATGCACAGGAACCCCAGTGCAAAAAGGAAGAAAATAACTGGGTTGAAGCATTTCTGTCCTCTCCCTCTCTCTCTCTCCCTCTCTCTCTCTCTTCCTGGTGCCTTGGTCAGGCAAGGTTGTGATGTCACTTCCTGTACCCAGGTTCATCTGATTGACTGAAACTGCTTCAGGCTTGGAATTTTGGGTGACACCTACCTTGTGATATTACCTGCCCTCTGTATCTCAGGGACCCAACTTCCTCTCACAGACTGTTTAGCACCTGAATGTATGTATTAAGATGACACTGAGACAGCCTATCTCTGAGTCCTTTGTGTACTAATGGCCTACCCTCCTTTCAGGAAGCCAATACAAAACCCTGCTGGGCTGCTACAAATCTCTCAAATAGGCCAGTTTTCTCACTTTTAATCAATGCCTCCTGGCCCCCACAGCTACAGAAGGTATTAGCATTTGAAAAAATATTTCAGACTACTAGCAAACATTGCCTGTCTGTCACACACCTTCCCCTCTATTTTTATGAAGTTACATATTTGTGAGGTCCACAAACAGCACTTCATGCGAGCTATGTGATCAAATGTTTACTCATACTGAAAAGACAGTCCATCTGCATTAGCATTTTGTGCTCTGCTGCAATGCTGTGTGATGGAATCGTACTCCTGGAGGCTAATACTCCAGTCCTACAGTCTGGCATTTTGCCCACTCATTCTGTTCAACCATTGCATTGAATTGTGGACTGTGACCACTGTGAATGACCATCCATGCAGATAGGGGTGCAATTTCTTGATTGCCCAGACAACAGCTTGACACTCCTTCTCAATGACTGAGTAGTTCATGTCCTTCAGTAGCAGCTTCTGGTTGAGGAAAACAACTGGCATTTCGGTCCCATCCCTGGATACTTCAGACAGCTCTGGCTCTAGGCCCCTGTTGCTTGTATCTGGCTGAACAAATCTGGGCTCACCAGCAATGCCCACTGCAGAGTTCCCTGGCACAAACTCTCCCTGTACCAGAGCAGTCGGAGGTGTTTTCTCTGTTTGCTGTGACCCCTTGGGCTTAGTGGCCACA
This sequence comes from Neoceratodus forsteri, assembly GCA_016271365.2. NCBI lineage: Eukaryota > Metazoa > Chordata > Ceratodontiformes > Ceratodontidae > Neoceratodus > Neoceratodus forsteri. Next base: position 1,334,022,532 of record CM057455.1, on the reverse strand, counting down.
CTATCTGGTACAGGCCTGGGGTTATGAACAGAGTCAGATCTTGTCTCCCTCCCAGTTTTCCCATTTACCTCTACCTGACCCTGACTACAAGTCATAGCACTGACCGTGTCTTGCTCTCCTTCCTCATCCAAGTCATTTCCTAGCAAAACATCTGCTGGTAACCCAGAAGCAACCACAACTTCCCTCTAGCCTTCACCCCCTCCCACTTCAGGAGTACTCCTGCCTGTGGAACTGTGACCCAGGGATAAGGACCAAATTTAATTGAGACACCGTTCCCAGGCAGGATCTGATCAGGCTGTACCAGCTCCAGCTGCAGGATTGTGATACTGGCACCGGTGTCCCTCAATCCTGTGTCAAGGTGTTGTTTACTCAGACTGGCCTCAGATCCTTCTGAATATTCCTGGGAATAGCACTTGAGACACAGTTTACCACATCAGTTCTTCTACAGAGGTATGGCTCTCACCCTCCTCAACGAGCATGTGGTTGACTACATTGGGTCTCATAGTGGGGCAGTGGCCTCCTCCTTGCCGTGGCTTAGTCCCTGTTGCCTGAAAGCAATCATAAGACAAATGCCCAAAATGTTGGCACACATAACCCTTCAGACTTTCTATTCTATTACTTTTAAGCTCTGTCCAGTTATTCCTTCTAGTTCAAAGGGCTGCTAGGTTTTAGGGACCCCTTGTGTTCCACCCATCCCCTTGTTAACAAAACCCCCTCCTCTACGTACCTCCTTGTATGTATCAGGGTGGCTGGCAGCATACTGATTGGCCCATTCAACAGCTTCTGCCACAGTACTAGTATTCTTATCCGATAACCATATTTTAAGTTTGGCATGCACATATTTTGAAACCTATTCAATGAGCATCACTTCTCAAATTTTTTCTGCAGTTACAGCTTACGTCCCATTTAGCCATCTCTCCAGAAAAGTACTCAATTGCACACTCAGTTCTTTATAATTTTCCCTGGCAGCTTTCTTAACTGTCTGAATTTGAATCTGTAAGCCTTGGGAGTTAATGCATGTTTTAAAATAGCAACCTTGTTTTTCACACAGTCCCTGCTATCATTAGGGTCCAAGCGTAAAAACGCTTGCCCTGTCTTCCCAGTAAGCAATAGAGTCAGACAGGTTTGCCAGTGCTCCTCTGCCAGTTCATATTGCAGACAATTTCTCAAATCAATTAAGAAAATCATCAATATCCATATCCTCTGTTAATTCTGGAAACAATATGGACCCAATTTTTGAGCTTTGGCTACCCCAATCTACTCCATTATTCACCTCGTCCAGCATCTGCCTCTGCTGAAGTGTTGCCAACTGGAGTTCATGGTCTCTCATCTCAAGCTGATGTCTGCATTCTTTCTCCCCTTCTTCTGCACAGGCTGCTTCTGGCTCTCACAGCTTTTGCTTCTCCTCTGCATCCGCCTTGCGTTGTTTTTCTCTCTCTTCTGCATCTAGCGTAACCACTTCAATTTTTAATCTGGCAAGTTCAATCTCTCTGTCCTTCTGCATTTCTGCAATGTGAGATAATTCCAACTCAGCTTGCAGTGCTGCCTCTGATTTCTCACAAAAAACACTAGAGTCACCCAGGGCTCCATGGTCAGCTGCTTCCAGAGCCTGAATCAGCTTAGCTCTGTTCAACCCTTCATGTAGTATGCCTCTCTCTTCACACGCTGCTAGAGCTCAGGCAACCTCAGCGCATCATATCTGCCTGGCATTTCTATCTCTAAACTTTGTAAACCCAGATGGAAAACAAAATAAAAAAAAGTTAGGACTGAAAGAAGATAGAGTTGTAGTGCTTACTGTCGTATACCTGTTAATAGTGTGTAAATTTGTGACTGCCCCCTTAGGTACTGGATAGCAAAACTGTGCTTTGTGCAAGTAAGTCTCACTTTCTCATTCTCACCGCTGCTACCATATATGATGGTCACAGCACCCTGCAGTCCCCAGTGAGCCTCTTTCTCTCTCAGGCTTTTGCCACTGAGACCATCTGGACCAGCGACACCACTGTCAAGGTCCACTCTTTAGCAAGAGCTCAGATCCCACTGCTCTAATGGCCCTTTTCTGCCACCTTCTACTCTTTAGGCTTCCCATAATAAGGGTCTCTGCCCTGGGTAAGATACACACTGCTCTCTTGGAAATCTTTTACTATGCACCCCTTTATCCAGGTACCCATCCCTCAGAGATGCAGTTACAAACAACAAGTTACTCCAGTCTTTGGAAAAATAACATTTATTAATAAACACTGGTTGTGTAAATACAGCAGTAATAATCAGGTGTAACATTATTTACGCATAGTAAAACAACAGTACACATACAGGATTATAAACGAAACAAAGCCTGCACACTTGTGCAGATATATGTTTCTATCTTTCCTACAAGTTACAGAGACTTCTTACCTCATTATCCACTAGCCTTTTTACCTCAATGTCTCTCTACAAATACACACAGCCTGGCTCTCTCCTTGGACACACAGGAACCCCAGTAAAAAGTGGAAGAAAATAACTGGGTTTAAGCATTTATGCCCTCTCCCTCCCTCTCTCTCTCTCCCCGCTCTCCCTGGTGCCATAGTCGAGTGAGGCTGTGATGTCATGTCCCTGCACCCAGGTTCATTCGACTAGCTGAAACCGCCTCATGCCTGGAATTTTGGGTGATGCCTTTCTTGTGATATTATCTGTTCTCTGTGTCTCAGGGACCCAACTTCCTCTTGAAGATTATTTAACATCTGAATGTATGCTTTCAGATGCTGTTCAGACTGCATGTCTCTGAGTCCTTTGTGTACTATTGACCTATCCCCTTTCAGGAAGCCAGTACAATGAAAGTCCACACCACTTAATCACTTGTGCTCCCAGGTCGCTCCTGTAAAAAAGCTTTCAGCTTACTGTGCTATACCTGGTTAAACAACTAAATAAATAAAAATAAAAAATGTGAAATGCTTTTCAAAACCAAAACAGGCAGCACCACTAAATAAACATTGCTGTAAAAACATAGAAATGTAGAATTTGATGGCAGACAAGGAACGCTTGGCCCACCTAGTCTGCCCATTTCCCTGCCTAGTGGATAAGCTGCAGATCCTAGTTAACCAACAGCCTACTTCCTCCTACCCCCAACTAGAATTGCCTTATGTCTGTCCCATGCATTCTTGAAACTGTGTTTTCCTGGTTTTGTAACAAAAGTTGACAAATTCATACTTTCTTAGCACCTTTTTGGTGTGTTCCATTTCTCCACGGTTGCTGGATGCTGAGTCAGCATGCCTCCAGGCTGCTGATGTCATTTGGGGTGCTAATCTACTGTGCCTGTTAGGAAGTTATATTGCTACTAGTATTGTAATGCTGGTAACTTCATTGCCATTGGTCAGTGTCTGCTTTAAAAAAAGTTTTATTTGGGCTCGTATCTGTGTTAATTCCTACTAGGGATGGATGTTTAGCCCTGGTAAAAGTATCATTTTAATGTGGAATAAAAAATAGCTGAACCTGAATGTAAGTCAAGAAAATATCTGCCAGGGAGAAAACACTGGGCTGGCTAGTGCATAGAAAGTCTAAGGTTTCAAAACAACATGTTAGATGTGAATGAGCACAACAGGTATTAATATGACAACATAATACCTGCCTTTCACCACAACAGAAAGTTATAAAATCTGCAAACTTACAGTAATGTGCGACTCTCTATTACGCCTGCATAGGCTAAAATTATCAATTTAAACTATTGTTGTTCATTACTGCACTGAACATGACAAAACCACAATCAAATAGCTGACTGTCTTTCAGTTTCTTGCAACAGGCACAGAGCAAGAAAAACAAACTCTGGTCAGAGCCGATATGGCTGCACAAAGCATTTTTTTCTGTGGGAACAGGTCATTTATGTTTGTTTTGTGCAGTAACACAGTTGAGAGAAAGTACTGCTTACAAGGGCTGTTATGATGCCCGCCGGAGTGCTTCTTTTTATTCTGACCAGGACATTTCTGTTTGTTTTGTGCAGTAATACAGTGGGGATGGTGTTACAAGTGGCACCAGAGAGCTTCTTTTTTGTTCCGCAGCTGCGGAAGTAATGGCCCCTGTGCACAAGATGGCAGCAGTAACAGAACTGCGCATGAGCAGTCTGAGCTGACGGCCATCAGTTACGTAGTTGCAGGAGAAAAATAAGCACTCCAGCGGCATTCGTAAAAGCACTCGTAAGCAGCACTTTTTTTCCTACTGTGTTACAGTTGTAGTCTTAGCAGGGGCCATGTTTACAGTGGGCAGGTATGCAAGCGGCTGGGTTTGAGGCTGGAAAAGCACTCCTAAAAGCTCGTAAGGAGCCCTTTTTATTCACTGTATTACCGTTTCATGTACTGTTAGCAAGAGCCATATTACATACTGTTGTTTGGAACATCACTTCTGCAGTTGGGGAACAAAACAAAAAGTGCCCTGCAAAGTGGGTGTGTTTATGCAGCCAGCATATGGGTTACATACATCAATGGCTGCTAAGGGAGTGAAGAAGAACCTCTAGTAACTCTGTTCAGCCAGTCACTGGAAATACAGGAGATACTAAAAGAGTGGAAGGCAGCTGATGTAGTCCCCCTGTACAAAAGCGGGAACAGAGAGGAGGCAGGAAACTACAGACCAGTCAGACTGACCTCGGTAGTGTGGAAGATCATGGAAACATTACTGAAGGAAAGAACAGAAGAACACCTGGTTGCCAACGGTCTACAGGACCAAAGGCAACATGGCTTTACTGGAGGAAGGTCATGTAAGACTAATCACATTGAATTCTTCAACTGATTGACAAGGGAGGTGGATCGAGGGTGTGGGAGGGAGGGCCATGGATGTGGCCTACCTGGACTTCAGCAAGGCCTTTGACACTGTGTCACATAGAAGGTTGTTAAGCAAGCTGGGGAACATGGAAGTGGGTAGGATGGTGATGCAGTGGGTGGAGAACAGGCTGGATAGCAGGACACTGATGGTGGTGGTAAATGGCTGTCACTCTGCAGAGGGAAAGGTGACAAGTGGGGTTCCACAGGGATCACTACTGGGTCCAGTCCTCCTTGACATCTTTATCAGTGACATTACAGAGGAAATAGAAGGGAGAATTTGCTTGTTCGCTGACGACACAAAGACCTACAACAGGGTGGACATGCTGTAGGGTGTGGATAGAATAAGGAGAGATCTGCAGAAGCTTGAGGACTGGTCAAGGGAGTGAAAGTTTAAGTTTAAAGCACAAAAATGCAAGATAATGCACATGGGGCACAAAAACCCAGCAACAACATATCAGCTGCGGGGTGGGGGGGGGATATAGAGTGCTCCAAACAGGAAAGGGACCTGGAGGTTATCATCTCTGATGACCTCAAGTAGGTAGTCTGTGTGAAAAGGTGGCAGGAGAAGCAAACATGATGCTGGGATGAATAGGCAGGGGAATCACCAGCAGAAAAAGGGAGGTCATAATTCCACTATACAGGACATTAGTGAGGCCACACTTGCAGTACTGTGTCTAGTTTTGGAGACCTTGCCTACATAAGGACATCGATAAGGTAGAGGCAGTTCAGAGGAGGGCAACCAAGATGCTGCAAGGATTACATCACATGCACTACAAGGACAGGCTGAGAAACCTAAATATGTACTCCCTGGAAGAGAGGAGGGAGGAGGGTAATATGATTGAGACATAGAAGTACCTCATGAGGAGAAACAAGGTGTATGAAAACACAATTTTTAACAGGAAAAGATGCTCCGGGTCTGGGGGACATGGGATGAATCTGGAGGGAGGGAGGTTCAGAGGGAGCATGAGGAAGTACTTCTTCTCAGAGAGGGTGGTGGACAAATGGAACAGCCTGCTGGAGGAGGTGGTGGGAGCAGTAAGGGTTACAGAATTTAACAATGCATGGGATAGGCATAAGGATATCCTGGTACTTGAGGGAAGGGGACAACCTAGTTCTAGGGAAGCTTGAAGAATCACTGTCTCGTACGTAAATGGACAGACTAGGTGGACCGAAGGCCCTTATCTTCCGTCAACATCTATGTATCTATGTATGTCTGCCCCCATAAGTGTGAAGGCCTACTAACTTTTGACATTTCCCCTTTTCCCTCTAGCCCACCACCAACCCTTACAGAAACCATAGTATAGCCACTGATGTCCGGTACACCACCTGCAAGTACGTCCCCCACAACCATGCTCAATCACCTAATAACACATCCACATCTCATATATGAACATTGTTCCACCTGCCAATCCGACCACCATTGATGGTTAGTGTGTCCCGCCCTCCAGCCCATGGCACCAGCAACACACCACCAGATCTCACTTACCTGACTGTAGCCTCAATGAAACAAAGGCAAGCAACACATGCATCCACACACCATATCGGCCACCTGCCATCTGGCAGAAGAGAGAAGCACACTTCAAAGGGTAATGATCAACTTACTTTTGACAGTTGCTGGGCAACAGAGGTGGAGTGTGGAAGAATGTGTCATGTGCCAATGGTTCACCACTGTACCATCATGACTGTTTGGGAGAACATGGGGGTGGGCTGACGGTGACATGGGTTAGAGTGGGGCACACTAACTTTCAATGATATTTGGGAAGGGTGGGGGTAGGGGAGTTGGTGAGGAAAAGCAATGTTCAGTGCCAGGACTGGACTGTGTAATTGAGGGGGTGGAAGACATAATGATGAAGTTGGTACCAGGAATCAGTGGTGATACAGCTATCACTGTGTAAATGGGGTGGGGCCTGACAAAATGTTGTGGGTGTTCTCCATTATGCAGATGGTCATTGGATGGGGGAGTGGGGACACGAGACAGCAGGGAAATAAAAAGGTTTACTTTGGTATGCTTCAGGTGAAGGGAGGGACCAATAGACAATATAGAAACAGAGCTGCATATACCACAGAAAAACAAATATACAGTATTTATATTCACAACTGCTTAGATGCTAGGCCTCCTCATCTAGATGTACATGCATATACCAGGTGAGTTGACTTCCTTGGTATGGAGAGTATGTAACGGCCATATTCGACTAAGTCAAGCATGGTATGACATCAAGGTGATGGCAGGGTATCAAGGTGGTGGGTGTATGGGGTTGGTAGTGTTTTTAAATTTTTTTCTATAAATTTTTGACAATACGTGTTTTTCACTTATGTTTGGTTGAAATTACCTCTAATGTCACATTTTTTTTCTCTTTGACTTTTTTCATGAGGTTTTGCACAATTCAAAAAAAATGCTAATGAGACATAAACAAAAAGAAAAATATAGCACACCATCTTAACAGTGCTGATCCTATCCCCCCTCCCAGTGTAATTTCCGTTTTCTCGCACCAGATGGTGAACTACACATATGATGTGGTCTACGAGCAGAAATAAAAAAAATCAAAATCGAGGAAATGTCATTGAGTAGGCCTGAAACAGCAACAGGAAGTGAGACACAGGTTTTTTCTTATGTGCCCAGAGGACTTAGGAATCAAAATCCACAATCCAATACACTAGTTCTATAAACCAAAACCCGTGGTCCTCCACCTTCCCCACACCACCACTTCAATGTCATAACAAAAAATAGGTGATCCAATATTTCTCAATATTTTATTTTATTCAATCTGTTCTACTTTTTTTAGGGTAATCAAGTAAGTCCAACTAGGCAAAAGAGGCTTTTTTTTTTCGGGGACAACCTGAGAGCTCTGGATTGGTTAAATAACTTGTTCAGAAATGCACAGTATTGCAAGTGAAGGTTGAGGGAATCAAACCCAGGTCTGCTGGATGTACCAAGCACATCCACAGCTAATTTCTCTAACCCACATATAGTTTACAAACTCCTAAACAAAACGGTATGCATATATACAAGTAAATCATACAGTGAGAACTGCAAAGTAATGGTGTGTACTTTTCAAAGAAAATATAAATATCTGGTTTTCAAATGGTTTGCAAACAGGAAGCAGTTTATATATGCACAATAACTGGATTTTTTTACTTAAACCTTTATATTACAAAGAGGTCCATATCAACAAAAACTCCATAAGCTCTTTCTTTTTCATAGTTGAAAAATGGAAAAATTATAATTAATCTCATAACATTATAAAAGACTGGGAAGTCCATTAACATCTTCTTAGCACTACCACACCATGACAACATAAAATGATTAAATATTTAAGTTTATCACTACATAATCAATGTGTTGTAATATGTGCTTACTGAAGGATCTACTTTATAAACCTAGAACAAGTATATTGTCAAATACTGTCAATCAAAAAAAATCATAATATTTAATGAAAATGTACAGTATGCAGATCGGGACAAGCAAATAAAATATACTGTATGTGTTCAGGTAATACAACTAAAAAATTAACATACACAAGAAAACACTATCCTAACAATCAATAAAAGTTAAAATTTCAAATGGATGACCTAGGTTTAGTTTAAATTGAAACAAGATTCAATTTTATAGGAGTCCCTCTTAGCACAGCAATTGCTGCTTCACTAGAAGATAAGGGAAAAAGAGTGACAACAAAAAATGCAGAAGATACCATAGTCTGCAGACATAACAGAACAAAGTCCATACTTTTGTTTGCTTTGTTGCAGGCAGCCAGCACTACACCACTCATCAGTCACACTACTCCTTGATTTAGTCCTGCTTTGGAATCGCTGTACCAATGGTGATGTCCATGTTTGATGTCGCAGTCTGGCAGATCAGCGGACTCCTCTAAAGGTACTCGCTCTCCCCGGTCCAGGTGATTGGCAGCTGGTGATGGCGGGTCCTGGCGGTGAATGGCAGGAATGGTTTCAATGAGTGCTTTGGCACCGGAGGTCCATCAGGGATGGGTGGGCACTCACGGTGGTGTTTCGTGTGGTGGTGGTGGGGGTCCCGGAGCACTGTGTTGTGCATGAAGCAGAGGAAGCAGGCAGCACTGTAGGAACCACGGTGGACAGGCAGTGTTGAGCAGCATTCCAAAACTCAAATCTAGGCAGGTAGCTCATCTCAACCAACAAAGTGATGGGTCAGACTCATACTGTCATACATCCCCCTCTCCCCTTTGATGCACACCAGCTGCAGGGCTGGGGGTGCCAGACACACATGCGCTTAACTGCTCTGCAGAGGTGCCAACTTGACAGCTACATAATTTAAATTCACATTATTTATTTTATTTATTGCAATTGTTTCACCAGGAAATGCACACTGAGCAACAAGATGCTCGTCTCCCAGTGCGACCTGGAGGGGGGTTACACATGGATATGATAACACGCAGGTAATCAAGTGAACAGTTAACAGAAGCAAATAAAAAGCAGCATAAGGATACATGATTGCATGAATATACAAGCAGCGCACATTGAATGTTTAGGATATTATAGTATCAAATAACAATGTTTGTGACAAGAAGCAGCAGACAAGGTAAATTAGCATAGTAGTAACAGCTGTAACAACAGAGGATGTATATCACAGTTATACACAGTACACAGGGCAAAACAGGCCCAGGACATAAGTGCAAGGTTGGGGTTATATGCCAGCTTCTGTAGCAAGGCTAAGGCCACTGGTCAGGCATTGGGGAGGGGATAGTGGGGCATGGCAGGTTCAGGGACAGGAGCAATTTGTAGTAAGGAAGTTTGCTAGGATGGTAGACAGAGACTAGGAAGAGGAGGAGTGCCAAATTTGCAGTGAGAGGGCGTTCCAGAGCTTGGGTAGCCGGTGTGAGAAGGCAGCTCGACAGGCAGAGGTCTTCCACCTAGGGACTGAAAGTTGGTGGGAATCACTGGATCTAAGATGATGGGAGGGTGGGGCATCTGTGAGCACAGTGGCAAGGTAGGAGGGAAGGACCCGAAGCCATAGGTTGAACAAATTGCTGATGAGAAGTGGGCGGTTTTTCGAGACGGTGAGCCATGGCTCGATGAGATCGCAGTGGTGGGTGAGGGAGAGGTATCGAGAGCAAAGCGGCAGAAGGCATTATAAAGTGTGTCCAGTTTAGATAGGGTGGACTTAGGGGCTGCACTGTATACAATGTCAGTAGTCGATGGAGGGCAGTATCATCTTCAGGACCAGTTCACATTGGACTCGGGAGGGAGGCTGCTGTGGTTCCTATAGTGCACTGAGCATGGGCGTAGTTTTTGAGATAGCATCGATGTGGTCAGAGAAGAAGAGATGGCTGTCGAGCCAGACCCCCAACTAATGGAACGAGGAGACATCTTCAAGTTTTTGGCCATCCAGGGTGGTGAAGTAGGGAAGGAAGGTGAGTCTGGCCAGGCGTTGTCGTGTGCCGAAGGTCATAGTGACAGTTTTTTTTTTGCATTTAGGGAGCGCTGGTGGGAGCTAAACCATTGCTGTTCCTTGTTGAAGTCAGCTTGGAGGTTTGATTGTACCACATCAGGGGTGGAGCCCGAGTAGTAGAGTACAGTATCATCTGCATACATGTGGACTGAGGAAGTAGAGCAGATAAGTGGCAGGTCGTTTAGGAATATAGAAACAGAATGGGACCAGAACCGACCCTGTGGGACACCGGTAGGTAAGGGAAGGGGGGTGGAGATCGCACTTGAGACTCTAACGGACATTCAAAGACCAGAGCTGAGCTTATTTCTTTCATCTTGGGCAAGATGGCAGGCAGTAGCGCAGTGGTTTAAGGCTCTGAGCTGCAAATCTGGAGACCTGGGTTTGAATCCCACAGCCCCCACTTGCATATTGTGTGACCCTGAGCAAGTCACTTAACTTCCCTGTGCTCCCAGGTTGCACCTGTAAACAAGCTTTCAGCTTAGTGTGTCTTACCTGGTTAAACAATTGGGGGAAAAAAAGATAAGAAGCTCAGAGGAGTAAAACTTATGGGTTCAGCCATTTACATGCGCAGTTGTACTCTCACAACCATGTTGTTAATGGCAGCCGTCACTTCCACAGCTGTGGAAGAAAAAGTAATGCCCTGAGAAAGGGGTGTGTTTATGCAGCCCCTGGAGGGGAAGGGCCTCATAAACACAAGGACTGGAATTGTGCCTAAGCACTGTGGAAGCACATAGGACAGCAGCCCGGTCATGTGCTTCCACAGTGCTTTTAAAAAACTTGTGCGATGGCAATAAGTCTGCTGAGCTCCGTCCATGCAGCTGTAAAAAGGACCTCAATGTGACAATCTCCCTGGCTTCTTCATAGGTGAAAGAGTATAGCACCCCAAATGACATCACCAGGGTGGAGACATGCTGATTACCACAGGGAACAGCATGTCTCAGCATCTAGCAGTGTGACTGAAGCAGAGCATACAACAAATGGCTACAGTTAGTATGAAACAGTAGATATTCATATAAAACACCAGACAGACACTGTTATAACAATATTTAATGAATAATGCTGACAGTTTAATTTCTGTAAATTTCATTGCACTTGATCTTTAAGGAACCATGCTTGGCTGCTGCAAATCTCCTAAATAGGCCAGGTTTCTCACCTTTGATCAATACCTCCTGGCCCTTCACTGCTACAGAAAGTAGTAGCATTTGACAAAATATTTCAGACTATTGTACCAGCAAAACTTGTCTGGTCGTCACACACATTAAAAAAAACAAAAAAAAATTAAACCAAAAATACCCCTTGATTTTTAACATGATTCTTATACTGTTGCTAACACACTCAGGCAAGAACTCAAGTCCAAATTACTTGCTACCACTTGTGATGCTGGCAAGCCAGGTTCAGGAATGAGCCCAGAGCATCAGAGAGCCAGCTGGAGGGAGGTCGGATGAACATCCTATGGGCAGCTCTCCTCCTCCTCTGGGGTGGGAGGGCTGTGAGCTCCTAGTTCAGGAGAGATACCCAGTGAAGACTGGGTGTACACTGGCCAGGGTCACATACAGTAGGGGCAGAGGCATGGTGGGTCATCTGTAGGACATGCATGGGTGCACACATGTCCACTCACTGACGTCATTGCACTTCTGTGCCTCCAGGGAACCCACAAGTGAAAACCCTCAGGGACAGCAGCAAGATGATGCACCCAGGGCAACCTCCTAAATGACACCACAGGTGTAAGACTCAGCTGGGGTCTCTGGTTGATCTCAGTCTCCCCCCCCCCCGGGCAGCCCCGATGCAGGGCACAAGCTGCAGGCCACCTAGTCTTGGCGACTTGGGGAGGATGCCGGGTGGGTTAGCCCAAGGGCTGAACAGGGGGCATATCCCCCACCTAAACCAGAGAGATAAATAGAACTGATAAAAACAAAGTCAAACTACTCAAATGGAACTACAACTACAGAATTTTAATTAGGACAAAAGTCCTAAAGCAAAATAAAACCCCATACATTATAAAGAGGCAGATGAACTATTTAAATCAAATTTAGAAAAATATTTTAATTTTTAATACCCAAACCTGTTGACTTCAATTTTTTTCTTTCATCTCAACTACTGGGAACCATTTTTGGAGCGCAATAAAACACTCTGGGATTTGTTTTAGACAGTTCTAATGCACATCAAGGGTCCGAAAGTACTCGGCCTGCAGTCTTGTGCCTTACTATGACTCTGCCCATTTGTTAGAACTGTCTAATACACACTCTGTCATGTCTTATTGCTTACATGGCATCTGAAGAAAGTACAGTTACGTAAGAACTTACCATAACAGTAGCTCTTCGAGAGGAGCTCTTGCAGCAGTCAACACCGGTACGACTGAAGCCTTCAGGTGCCAGGACCCCATGGAAAACATCTATCTAGCAGTCTGCAATGGGGGACTGCTCCCTGCCAGCGTCAGCATGCTGACGTCAGCCTATCCTATGAAAGATGCGGTCCCCCAGACCAACCTCAGTTCTCCTGCAGGAGACCCCAGCATAGTTAGGAGAAGGAGAACCAAGGTGGTTCCTCAGAGCTGAGAAGGAGAAGCAGCAATCGGGGGAAGGAGGGAAGGAAGCAGCACCTGCTGCAAGAGCTCCTCTTGAAGATCTACTGTTATGGTAAGTTCTTACATAATTGTACTATCTTACTTCAAGGGGGCTCTTGCAGCAGGCAACACCAGTAGGACTGAGTCCTAAGCAGTACCAGAACTGACCTGGTCAGCAGGGAGGAGGAAAGGAACAGTCAGAGGACAATTATGAGAGAAGGCCCTGAAGGACAGCAAGTCCAAAGTTGGCCCTACAACGAGAGGCGATGTCCAGACTGTAGTGCTTGATGAAGGTATGGACCGAACTCCAAGTGGCGTCTGCGCAAATGTCTGTAGTGGACACATCTGTGAATGAAGCTACTGAGGAAACCACACCTCTAGTGGAGTGGCCTTTGACTGGTCCCCGCAAAGGCTTGTCATACCTGCAGTAGCAGTAAACAACACAATTAGCTAACCACTTAGACAAACACTGTTTGGAAACAGGTGCCCCTCCTATCGTGGAGGCAAACAAAACAAACTGATCAGTTTTTCTAATAGGGTGGGTGCAGTTCAAATAGCACCAGAGCACCTGGCAAACATTCAAAATATGAAGCAGGGCCTCCCACTGATTACTATACTCAGGAAAATAAACAGGCAGGTGGATGAATTAATTTAACATTTATTTATTTAGTTTTTGTTAACTGGGTAGGTACACTAGACAGCACAGCTGCCTATTTTCAGGTACGACCCAGAAAATTACAACATAGGATATGTAGACAATTGTAGATACAAGAAAACATCATGGGAACAAGCAAAAATCAGACATAGTACACTTATACAAAATGTTCAGCAATGACAGTACATTTGCAGGAATCTATATGTTGTAACAAAACAGGAATATAAGTGCAAATAACTAACAGTCATAAGTCATACAACTAGTGAGTAAGTGCTAGAAGAGAGGAAATAACAAGATTTCCAGGCAGGTTTGAGAGTAGTAGAGGTTGAAGCCTAGCCTGTAGGCAACTAGGAGGAACCAGTACAGAAGTGGGTGGATAGAGAACAGGAGCAGGGTTCAGAGCTTAGAAGAGCCATATGAAGCTCCTGTTTGAAGCTGCATGAAGAAAGGGAGATTCTTAGACTCAGTGGAAGGGAGTTCCATAGTTTAGGGGCCCAGCTAGATAAAGCATTCTCCCCCATTTTGGTTTTACATCTCGGTTGGACAAGAAGGGATTTGTCAGCTGATCTCAGTGGGTAGGAAGAGGTCACAGGTTTGAGCAGTAGAGCCAATTTGTCAAATATTTTGGAGGAGATTATATTCTTTATAAAACAGTAAGAAGTAAACTGACGGAAGGCTGAGGGGGTAAACCATCCCAGACTGGAGTATAGTGTGCATCAGTGAGTAAGTCTGGGTAAAGATAGAGCAAAACAGCAAATGCTAGCCTGTTGTAGCAGACATCCCACTTTCGGAGGAGCCCTCCAGTAGTTGCCGGAAAGGCTATTAACCCATATGCCAATTTGGGTCTCAGGATCCCCTGTGCAATAGCCATCCTCGCTGTGGATGTTAGGCTATGTTTCACCTTATATGCCAGCCCAAGTTGAATATTGACGGATTTAATGACTGAGGCTAGGTGCAGGTCAAAATCCAAGGTGGGATCAAGGGTTACTCCTAGGTATTTGAAAGAGGTAACTGTGTTAAAGGGAGCGCCATCAAGCACTCTGATACTTAATGGCTTGGTGCAGGACCGAAATTTTGAACCTGAACCGAACAGCAAAGTCACCATTTTATTTTTATTTAAGACAAGCTTGTTTTTCAATAGCCAGCTCTGAAAGGTATTGAAGTTACTATTGAGATTCAGGTTGATATCTGAGAGGTTTGAGGAGGATGAGTAAAGAACAAGATCATCGGCATATAGCAGACCTCAGCAAGCACCAGTAAGTGGTGGGATGTCGTTTATGAAGACTGTAAACAGGAGAGGACCAAGAATTGAACCCTAGGGCACTCTGATCCAAGTAGGAGCAAGAGGGGACTTAGCATCACCGATCTGGACAAATTGTTGACACTTCGAAAGATAATTTTGGAACCAGGCGGTGATGGAGGTAGAGAAGCCTAGGGATGACAACTTTGATAGGAGCAGCGGGTGGTCAACTAAATCAAACGCTTTTGTAAAACAACAAAAGTAGCCCCAGTGAGACAGCCTTTGTCCATAGCGAGTCTGACATCATGTGTAAACTGTATGAGAGCAGTGGATATACTGTGCCCACATCGGAAACCATGTTGGTCAGGGGTGAGAAGTTTGAAGGAGTAGAGGTAATCCGAGACCTGGTAGCAACAGTTTTCTCCAGTATTTTAGAAAGGGTGGAGAAGATGGCAATAGGGCGGTAGTTATCCAGGTTAGTGGTTTCCCCCTTTTTGTGGACTGGTACAACTTGAGCAATCTTCCAGAGGGAAGGGACATGCCCTGTAAGAAGAGACAGATTGAAAAGTCTAGTCACTGGAGAGACTATAGATGGTGCAATGGTTCTTAGGAATTTTGGTAAGAGTTCATCTTCACCTACCGATCTAGCAGGAGAGATGGACTTAAGTAAGCAAAAGATTTCAGTCTCAGAGACTGAGCGAAGGGTGAAAGATGGGTTAGAAGGTTTAAGATTATCCTGTGGAGTGACAGGTAAAGGCCCAGGAGGTGCAGTATAGGAGGAGAGGTCAGTGAATCCGGAGTTAAGAGCCTCGGCGAGAGTGAGCAGGTTATTGCAATTACAACCATCCACGACCATATCAGAGACGGTATTGCACTTGTTTTTCCCCATGATGGTATTAAGATGACTCCAAAAACCACGAGAGTCACTGACAGAGGTACAAAGGAGCTGAAGGTAGTAATTGCCCTTAGCAGATCTGATAGAAACCTTACATAGGTTTCAGAGTCTTCTATACTCTGCCCAATCCGATGGGGACTGGGTTAGCTTAGCTCTGTTCCAGGCTTTATTCCCTGTTTTTTGAGAGAGGACAGGAATGAAGAATTTAACCAGTGGGTAGCAGATCCCCGGATATGGTGCCTTCTTACTGGAATATATTTGTCTTGCAGGTTCGAAAGCATGGTAAGGAGGTATTGAGCAGCACATTCCATATTACAAGTATTATATAGAGGCGCCCAGTCCATGTTCTGTAGCTCCAAGATAAGGGCTCTCTTATCCATTTTTGAAAAATCCCTGAAAAGAATTTCTCTGGAGGGTGGTTTAGGGGCCATAGCCTTCCAAACACAGTAAACTGGAGAGAGGTCACTGACTGAGTCTGGTAAAACTCCAACAGCACTGATACTCTCAGGCCTGTTGGAGACGACCAGGTCTAGAAGAGACTGGAGACTGCTGTTACTAGCCTGTCTGGTTGGGAGAGTGACTAGTTGAGAAAGGTGCAACCTGCGGAGTTCAGCAGCATAGAGATTAGAGTTTTCCCTAGCCAATCCAGGCTGAAGTCCCCCATAACAATGAGCTCTTGTCTACTCTTTAGCAAGGAAAGATGGTCAATTACCTTAGCCAGGCCTGTTATTCAATTTTTAGGAGGGTTGTAGATGCCCACTACCTTTAGCTTAATCAGATTCAAGGTCAGTTGGCATTCATCTGTATCCCCCTCCCCCGGGTCGTGCCTGAAAATAGGCAGAATTTGTCTAGTGCACTTACCCGGTCAACAAAAACTAAATAAATAAATAAATAGTGAGACCTAAGGTAATAACTACATGAATAGTTTCACATAGACAGGTAGTGTTGAAAGGGAGGACCGTAACGTCAAGGTCCTGTCTGGTACAAAACAAAACACCACCACCCTTTTTACATAAACTCAGGCACTACCTTAGGCAGAAACTTGTGATTTGTATGCAAAGACAGCCAATTTTTGTGAAAAAACAAATAAGGCTGTTTTCACATCAGAGCCTGAAGCTCAGAAATCTTCTGAGCAGAAGTAACAGCAACTAAAAACAATGCTTTCCATGACAGGAAGCATAGCTCGCAGCTTGCAGCTAGCTCAAAGGGAGGCAAAGTCAGCTTTTCCAACAAGAAGATCCCATGGCGGAACAGGATCCCTAATGGGAGGTTTCAAATGCCAAATACCCTGCAAGAAAGTGCAGGAAAGTTCCAGCTGGGCAACAGCCTTGCCCTCAACAGGAGCATGGTATGCAGAGATGGCAGAAAGGTGCACCTTAAGTGATAAGTATCCTAGGCCTGAATCTGAAAGGGGCAGAAGGTACTCCAGAGTAAGGTTCACCAGACAGGTGAAGGGATCCTAGTGCCCAGCGGTGGCCCAGATGGAAAAGCGTTTCCACTTCATGGTATAGGTAGCCCTTGTGGAAGGTTTCCTGGTGGCCACTAGGACATCTGACATGTGGAAAAAACTCAGAAGTGGGCAATAGCTAAGCCTGCAGGAGCCACGCATGAAGATATAGCGACATGAGGTCTGGATGGACCAGAGTGCCCTGGTCCTGGGAGAGCAAATCAGAGCATAGGGGCAAGGGGACTGGAGGCTCCACTGTCAGTTGCTGCAGTAGGGGAAACCATATCTGATGTGGCCAGTAGGGTGCTATGAGGATCATCTCTGCTCCTTCTGACTGAAGCTTGAGGAGTACCCTCTGCAGAAGAGGAAAGGGAGGGAAAGCGTGCAGGAGCGTCCCTGTCCAAGAGAGGGACAATGCGTCTTGCCAGAAAACACCAAGCACCTGGACCGAGTGAGCAGAAATTGGGCAGTGTTGCATTGAGTGGGGATGCAAAAAGCTCCAACTCTGGACAAACCCATCTGCCAAAGAGATCCTTGACCATGGAGCATAGTAGCTCCCACTCATGGGCCGTCGATCTGGACCTGCTTAGGCTGTTGGCCAGGATGTTTTGGATGCCTGGAACATGTATGGCAGATAGTTCCAGGCTGTGCCTTATGGTCCAATACCATACCCTCATGGCCACTCTGCAAAGGGGGTTGGAGTGTGTCTCCCCTGTTTGTTGATGTAGTAGTTCTTTACGTAAGCCACACGTCATTACAATCTGCATGTAATGACCTTCAATCTGAGTTTAACCTGCTGCAACACCAACTCCTAAACAAAAAAATATTACTTAACGCCAAGAAAACAAAAGCAATGCTCTTTTCCCCCTCTGCCCAAATTGTAAATTCAGCCTTATCAGATCCTGTACCACAGATTACTACAATTCTTGGCGAGAAGTTGGAATTTTTCCCTAAATTCAAATACGTGGGAGTATGGCTGGACCATAGGCTATCCTTTATAGAGCACGTTGAAGAATTACTCAAAAAATTATGACAGAGACTTGGCCTGTTCTTTAGGATAGCCCGCTTTTTAATTAGAGATGCCAAACTACAGCTGGTACAATCAACCTTTCTATCCTTGATAGATTATGCTGACATCCTCTACAGTCACTGTCCCATTTCCTACCTCACAAAACTTGACACATTATATCATAGAGCTTTGAGGTTCATCACAGACCTACCTTATTCCACTCACCACTGCTCCCTATATCAATCAGTGGGGTGGAGTTCTCTTCAATTCAGGCATGATAAAAATGCAGCCTTATGGACCCTGACAGCCATCTCCAAAAAACTGCCACAATACATTACAGACTGTCTTCCTATAAAACCAATAGGCAATTACACCCTGAGAAGTTGCAAATCTCTCCTACTGATGGTTCCCAAAGTTAACTCTTGCTTTGGCAGGGCTGCTATAAGCTTTACACTGTCCTCCTTGTGGAATAAATTGCAAAAAAAACTGAAACTGAGGTCACCGATCAGCATCTCATCTTTCAAGCTCTTATATTCATGTCTCAGAAATGATTAGTGCAATTGTTTCCCATGGCCATGAATTGTCATCATGCTAACCTGTACCATTTAACCATGAACAAATTAATTCTAGTGCTTGTCTCCTCCTTGGCCCTGGTCTGTCATCATGCTTTCATTTAACACCTTGATGCCTCTGTCCTCCCTTTGATACTGGTCTATCTTCCCACTTTCTCCAGTCTTCTTTTCACAACTCTATACTGCACTCATCCACAATCTACATGCAATCATACTATAAAAGTCCTAACTCCCCTTTCCCTCTCCCCGTAGGCCCCCACCGCCGCATCAGTTCTACCGACCTATCCTTGGGACTTCACTTCTCACAATGTTTATCCTTCGCTTACATATTACATACCCCTCCTGATACCCATCTGCCATTAGTTGGTGGTTCTCCAAGCCATTTTCATGGCTAGTACTAGTGACTGCCCCGGTAAATGAACTAACAGGTACTTCTATACAGAGAACATGGTTTATATACAGTTGCATGGTTCAATGGTGGACCTGCCCCCTTGTATTTGAATCCTCCTCTGTTATGGCTTGCCTTGTCTTCCTTTTATCATTTGACTCCCCTATTACTGCATCATTGTGTTTGTGTTTATATACTTATTTACATGTATTTATATGTTTTTATGATGGATGTTACCCAATCCTGTTCTAACCAGGTCCATCTTGTAAAAGAGCTCTGCTCAATGTTGTTCGCCTGGATAAATAAAGATTTTGATTGATTGACTGATTGATTGATTGATTGAGTAGATTACAGACATGCTGTCTGTCAATTTCAGGGGTGGGCCTGGAAGAAGGTGGGTCAAACAGGGCTGAACAAGGCCCTGCCCCCATTTGTTATGCAGATAGAGTTAAATGCAAGGAACTGTTCTATCCTCTCTTTTTCTGTCTCTTCTCTGATTGGCCATGCAACCAAATTTTCTCATGAGACCTAGGACTTGATCACCCCGACCATCTTGCAATTCTCTGCCTCTCACTATTTCTCTGCCTTCCCTTCCTATTTCTGTCTTTCCTTCCCTCTTGCATATCTACAGGTATAAAAATATATGTGAATCTTTTTGTGGAAATGTAATTGATACTGGGATCCCTTTCTTTAAAACTGTATATAGTTATACTGTTGAAATGATTGCAAAGCTATCTGGAACTCAAGGGGTTAACCTGAGATGCATTTTTAAAGCCTTTTACAGGAGATGTAAACAAGAGGTCAGTTCTGGGTCACAATGTCCTTTTTGTTGCACCTGCTGAATCTGACAAGAACACTGGAAACTTACAAGAACACTGTGTGAGAAGCATGCTATTTTCTTAACGAGCTCCTGCACAGACTTATAAAAAGGCCCTGTAATGTTTTGCAAAAGAGAGAGACAGAGAATGAGAGACTGAGATTGGAAACTGAGAAGAATAACTCAGAAGGACTCTGTTTTCTATGTTTCTACTTGCATTGTAAATAGTTATTCTGAACAACTTTATTTTTTTTATTTTGCTGTTATTAATAATAAAATACTACTTGTGAATTTTGAAACTGCTCCAGGTTTTCCTATGCTTCCTGACCTATGCCTGAATGACAGGAATGCCTGCATGGCATAAAGAACTGCCCCCATCTCCAGCACATACAAACATATTAAATGCCAGCAGAAACAGGCCTCACGGTCTATCGAGTTTGCTCAATTGTGCAGCTAGCCCCTCAACTTGCAGCTGCCGCACCCTCCCTTCCTCTCCTCATAACAACCTCCCCCATCCCACCCTCTCTTAAATTCTCCCACCGTTCTACATGATACCACCTCCTCAGGCAGAGAAATGTAAAGATGCTGTTCCAACTCAAAATAAATCCCCCGAGTCTGACGGTTGGCCAAATGGGCACCCCAGCCCAGGCCCGATGCGTCTGTAGTGAGGATCTGCTGTGGGGATAGAAATGTAGAACAACAGACTTTGATGGTAGATAAGGACTGCTTGGCCCACCCAGTCTGCTCATTTCCCTACCTGCTGGATAAGCTACAGATCCCAGTTAACTAACAGATTACTTCCTCCTGCCCCTTACTAGAACTGCCTTATGTCTGTCCCATGCATTCTTGAATTCCACCACTGTTGTTGACCACACTACCTCCTCAGGAAGGCTATTCAATGCATCCACCACCCTCTCTGTGAAAAAATACTTCCTCACATTGCCCCTGAGCCATCCCTCTTCTATCTTCAAATTGTGCTCCCTTGTTCTTGCACATCTTTTTTTCTGAAAGATGCCACTCTCTTGGACTCTGTTGAGTCCCCTGAGGTACTTGAAAGTTTCTATCATGTCCCCACTCTCCCTCCTTTTCTCAAGGGTATACATATTAAGCTCCTTTAATCTCTCTTCGTATGGCTTCTAGTGCAGATCCTGCACCATTCTTGTTGCCCTCCTCTGTACTGCCTCCATCATGTCTATGTCCTTGTGGAGACTGGGTCTCCAGAACTGCATGCAGTATTCCAGATGGGGTCTCACCAACTGTCTGTATAGAGGGATAACAACTTCCTGTTTTCTACTGGTGATGCCTCTCCCTATGCATCCCAGTATCCCCCAGCCCTCCTTACTGCCTTCTCACATTGCTTGCCTACCTTTAGGTTATCTGATATGACTACCCCGGGTCCCTTTCCATTTTTGTTGTTGTTAATACCTCCCCCTCCCCCCCATTGTGTACTCTTCCCATGCGTTTTTGTTTCCCGGTGCATTACTTTGCACTTCTTTGCATGGAATCTAAGCTGCCATACATTTGACCATTCCTCCAACCTTGCCAAGCCCCTTCTCATCCTTTCCACCCCACTTGTGCATCAATCCTGTTGCAGATATTTGTGTCATCTGCAAAGAGGCATACTTTTCCTTCCAACCCCACCACAATATCACCTATATAGACATTAAAGAGGACCGGTCCCAGTACTGAACCCTGTGGTACTGCACTAGTAACCTCCTTTCTTTGGAATGGTCTCTGTTTACTGTTACCCTCTGCGTCCTGTTGTCCAGCTAATTTTTTAACCAGGCTACCACCCTGGGACCCACTCTCAGGCTGGCTAACTTGTTTATTAATCTTTTGTGTGGGACTGTGTCAAATGTTTTGCTAAAGTCTAGGTAGGTCATATCCACAGCCCGTCCCTGGTCAACTACTTTGGTCACCCAGTCAAGGAAATCTATTAGATTCATCTAACATGACCTTCCCGCTGTGAATCCATGCTGCCTTGGGTTCTGTGTCCCACTGGCCTCCAGGCACTCAACAATTCTTTCTTTCAGAAGTGATTCCATCATTTCCCCTACTACTGAGGTCAAACTAACAGGTCTGAAGTTTCCTGCCTTTGCCTTGCTCCCACTTTTGTGAAGGGGAATCACATCCACCCTCTTCCAGTCCTCAGGCACCACACCATTCCCCCATGATTTGTTACAAAGTGTAGTCAGTGGTGTCACCAGTTCTCCCCTTAGTTCTCTTAGAATTCTGGGGTGAATCCCATCAGGCCCCATTGCTTTGTCCGCTTTCAGTTTTAGGAGTGCGTGCAGGACCCTTTCTTCTGTGAATGGACTGGTATTGACTCCCCTATCTAGAGTGCTTTTATTGTTTGGTTCAGGTACCACCCCCTCCTCTTCTATTGTGAATACTGAGCAAAGTATTCATTCAATATCTCTGCCTTTTTACTGTCACCCTCTGCCACCCCCTCCCCTTTATTAAGCCTCACTATCCCTCCTTTGGTCTTTCTTCGCTCCCTAATGTACCTATTTATCCCACTTCTTAACTGAGTTGGCTATCTTTTCCTCAGTTTGGGCTTTTGCTATTCTGACTGCCTTCCTCACTTCCTTTCGCTTTAACTGATACAGTTCTCTGTCCTGCTCTTTCTGTGATTCCTTATACTTTGTGAATGCTGCCTTTTTCTCCCTAACCTTCCCCACCACCTCTTTTGAGAACCATAGTGTTTTTTTTCCTTCATTTTGTTTATTTGTTTCACACATGTCAGCAGAAGATAACCATCTAGCCCCGAGTGTGGAAGGGGGCTCCTGAACTGTCGACCCCAGATTCCAGCTTGCTGAACATTTAAACCAGCACTTTTTTTCATCGAGTACTGCATTGGTGTATAGGGAGCTCATGGGAGTTGGCAGCCAGTGAGCTGTGTTTGGAGGTGGGACTTCTGTCTTTAAAAGCCTGTGCCACTCACTGAACCGTCTGGACACCAGCAGAAGATAACCATCTAGTCCTGAGTGTGGAAGGGGGCTCCTGAACTGTTGACCCCAGATTCCAGCTTGCTGAACATTTAAACCAGCACTTTTTTTCATCGAGTACTGCACTGGTGTGTAGGGGGCTCGTGAGAGCCGGCAGCCAGTGAGTGGTGTTTGGAGGCGGGGCTTCTGTCTTTAAAAGCCTGCGATGCTCACCAAACCATCAGGACACAACAGAAGATAACCATTTAGCCCCAAGTGTGGAAGGGGGCTCCTGAACTTGATACAGTGCAAAACTGGTTCAAGACTAAATTTCTATTAATGAACCTAAAGAAACCACAAGTAATGCTATTTCATTCAGGTAGGAGTAATGAAAATAAAAAAAGTGAAGTGATTGAAATTAGAGCCGCTGACGGATGTATTTTGACTCAGACATTAACATACAAATATCTTGGTATTGAATTTGATCATTGCCTAAGTTTTGAGACCAAAGTAGATAAGCTTACAAAAAAGATAAGAAGGAAATTGGGAGCTATACGGTGTATTTCTTATTGCCTAAATAAAAGGGATTGGCTATTACTTGCTAATCAACTACTTATTGTATTGTTAGATTATGGGAGCCATACACTGATAAATGGAACAAACAAGGCTTTGACTAAACTTGATGTGACCTATCACAAAATTGCTAGATATGTGATATGGTGTAACTTGTACACTCATCACTGTGCCCTGTACCAGAAACTGACCTGGAATTCATTACAGAATAAAAGGAACAGAGCATGGTCCATTCTGCTTTTTAAAATACTTAAACTGGAACAACCCCAGCGACTAATAAAATCATTAGAGTGGACTAATTTAAAAATTTTGTCTGAGGAAAAGAAACACATTGCAGATACCTGAAGCTAGAAACAAGTTTGGAGCAATGACCTTTAGATATCGTTCTGCAATTATTTGGAACAATTTCTCAAATCACCTTAGGGATTTGAACATGTCTATAGATTCATTTAAATCCAAACTGAATCAGAATTTTATACATGAATGTAAATGTTATTAGAGACTTGTCTGTGAGTATATAGTCTACATGTTAAATAGGACTGTACTGTTTAACTATTATGTTGTGGATCTTCATGTTTTTTATTATTAGAATTGCAACTTAAAATATGACATCTACAGGATTACCTTGAAAACAGGGCTCTAGTGGCCCTATGGTAAAAAAACATTTGCTTGTCAAATGATTGCCTATATAAATAAAAATGTTTTACTACTACTACTTTTACTACTACTACTACTACTACGACTTGTTGCCTCTGTGATGGCAGTTTAGATTTTTCCCCATTGTTCCTCCACCCATCCTTCCTGCCCATTTGCTAGTGCATTCCTTAGGCACTATCCCATTTTGCCAAAGTCAGCCCTCCTAAAGTCCAGTACCCTCACTTTTGTATGGCTTGACTTTACGGCTGTGTTTATTGTGAAACACAACGTTTGGTGGTCGCTTATTCTGAGATGGCTACCCACTTCTAAATCTGAGATCCTCTCTTCATCCCCATTTGAGAGTACCAAGTCTAAGATTGCTCCCTCCCAAGTGGGTTCCAACACTAGCTGTCTGAGGCATGCCCCCTGTAGGGCATTGAGAATGACCCTGCTCTTGGATGTGGCTGCAGCAAATGTGCTCCAGTTAACATCTGGCATATTCTGGTCACCCATCAACAATATTTCCCCTTTTTCTGCCATTCTAAGGATGCCTTCTGTTATTTCCTTGTCCATTTCCTCCCCCTTAGATGGGGATCTGTATACATCCCCTTTGTGGATTGTGGTGCCATTTCCGGTCTCCAAGGTGACCCACAGTGCCTCCTCTCCTCCCTGTTTACCCTTTAGTTCCCCTTGCTTTGATCCCTTCCCTTACGTAGAGAGCTACTCCACCCACTCTTTTACCCTTCCTGTCCCTCCTATGGATTGTGTATCCTGGTAAGTTGACATCCTAGTCATGGTTCTCTGTGAACCATGTTTCTGTGACTGCCACGATATCCAGGCATCCCACTTCCATCAAGGCCACTAGTTCAGGAAGCTTGTGACCCAGACTATGGGCATTGGTACTCATCACCCTTCGGATGCTCAATCCTCTCTCTCCCCTGCTGACCCCCGATGGCCCGGGCTCATCCCTGAACCCAGGTCGCCGGTGTGGCGCGAGGTGTGGCATCCAGCACCTCAACTCTCAGCGCCACCAGGCCAGCCTTTTCAACCATTCATTGAATCCCATGGTGCAGAGTACCCCAGCCTCACCCATGCCATAGACAGGCAGCACCTCTGAGAAGGTTACCGTGCATGCTACTTGTCTAAGGCCCCTCCCTAACTCCACAAACTCCTCCTACACTGCTCTGATCCCATTCCCAGCTAGGTCATTTGTCCCTAGGTGGACAATAACATCCAGTTCCCTCTCCCGTGTAGCTGCTCCTGCGATCCTGAGGATTCGCTTCCTGTCCCTGCAAGCCATGGCACCAGGCAGTCATTTTACCTCCCTCTCCCCTCCCTCCCCCAGTTCTACCCACCTAACAATTGAGTCCCCCACCAGGAACTGTTTCCCCCCCCCCTTGTGGGGTCCCATGCCACCCTCCTGTGGGTCTCCTTTGTGGAGGTTCCCAGTGTCCTCCTTGGTCTCTACTGTGGGTGCCACCATAGATGAACCACGCTCCACCAGAATGGCTTATGAATTGTGGAGAGGTACAACTGGAAGGATGTGCCCCTGTTCCACAACCCTCACCCTCCCTGAGCCCACTGTGGTCCAATCGTTCCACTTTCTTGGCAACCTCTGAGGCAGCGGTGGCAGCTCTGCTGGTCCCTGGGTGGGGGAGGAGATTTCCCTACTCCTTCCAAGGTCAGTCTGGAGACAGGCTCAGAGCAGAGAGGTGCCTGCAAATAGGGCAGCATTACAGCCTCCAGAATGTCTCCAGAAAGACTGCTGCCCCACAGCCAGTGCATTGTACCACTCCCCACATGTCTCCCTTCCTGTTTAAGATTTATTTTTCTCTTTTTTGTTAGTGTGTGTGAGTGCATGCGTGCATTTAACCCCTACACAGTGTGCTAGGCTGTTAAGGGTATGACAGGTGTATGTCCTTTGCCCTTTGAGGGAAATGGTGTCAGAACCCCTGGTGTAAAGCAAATGACACCCTTGGGATGGGCAGGGTGAGGGGCAGGGTGAGTGGGACCAAGCCCGTGCCCTCCAGAAACAATCAGATACAGCCCTGACCCACCAAATTGGTGAGTACTGTCCAACCTTTCAGCAAGACAACCTGCACAACAATTTAACAGAAAATATACTCTGCAAATAACAATTACAATCAGAGAAAAATAAAGCAGTTGAGCCCAATACTTATGATGCAAGCATCCCATGACCCAGCCTTATACAACCTGGTAGTCTGTGCTCTGAAGGCAATCAGAGCAAACCAGTTTCAACCACCTGAGGCATTGTCTGGGTTAAATATACAACTTCACTAACTTGCCCTAAAAACTGCAGGACTTACAATGAAAAATCCTTAGCCACCAGTGAATACTTCACTGTACCAAAAATAGTTTGATGAAAAATGTCACCAAAATACTAGTAAACAAGCCTGCTGTCCACAAGGGGGAAAAAAGAAAATATGCAGATTTTCAATCCCTCTGGCTTTAAACTCCTAATCTACAAGTACATTAGTAGTCAAATATAGAATTCCACTAAACTGCAGGACTTACAATTAAAAATCCTCATCCACCAGTGAATACTTCACAGTACCAAAAATAGTTTGATGCAAAAAGTCACCAAAATACTAGAGAGCAGTGTCGTAGATGTATTCCTGCTGAGATGCTAGTTGTACCTAGCAGCAGCCAGCACTTACATACATGTTGTGTTTTTATTGCTAAAACCTAGTATTGTGTGTGTGTTCTATGCAACAGAGCCCTACTTGTAACCAAGTAGGAAGAGAGGGGCTGTAGTTACTTTGCTGCAGTATTCAGCGAACTACAATCCTAACCTTAGGACAAAACCTAAGCTGTTCCAGATAGTGTGGTGCAGGCATAACTGTGCAGGACACACTGGGGACAGTAGCCTTACTTTAATTTAATAATTGATATACTATATTGTGCTTTGAGAGCTGCGAGCTACTGTGGCCCCCACACTCTACTTCCAGGTTAGAACAGCTGATTTAACCAAGCCCTGCCACGAGCAGGGTGAGCATGGGCAGGGCGTGTGTTGCTGCACGCGGAGACACGTGCGTCAACATGTGTTAGGCGTGTTGAGTGAGGGAAAAGGAATAAAAAGTCCAAATAGACATTTGCAAAACCTGTAAGTTACTATCGGGGTTTATATCCTTGTGCTCATATCGTAGGTATTTGCACTAAACAATATGTAACCCCTAGATGGCGCTATCCCAGGGGCTACTACCCCTGCCTGATTTGCCACCAACAGGTTGAGGGGCCTGGATCCAATGGCGGGTGCCTCCACCCAGAGGTCAGGGTTTACAATAGTTAAACTAACTTGGTCACAGCCCTCTGGGACACTGCAACCCCCCTTTCTTCCCACTAGTGGCCCACACAATACATCAGAATTACCTTTACAGTATACACTTACCCCCAGGACTGGTTCCGGCACTGGGACCTCCTGTGAAATAAGATACAGTGCAACAATTACAGTACAGAACTTTAACATAGACAAATACCTCAGGCAGTATAACTTTTGCTGAAACAAGCAGCTCTGATTTATTTAGGGGGATATAACAAGGACAGGGAAATCAGGTTAATTAGCTTATCACTCTAATAATTCATTTCCTATGGCTCTGTGTACAGGCCTATCCCTATCAGTTACTGTCCCTGGGTACCCAAGCCCTAGTGGCTAGTCCAAACCGTGGCAGCTGGTAGGGCCCTTTCACACAGAAAAGGAGAAATTAAACAGTCAGCAGTACAGTAATTCCATTTGGTTTAATGTGGCAATTCAACAGGAGCGACCCTGAATTAGTACTCACGACCTCCAAATAAGATAGGGTCCTTCAATGTCAGCAGGGCTCACTTGAGGTACACAAACCTCTTCACACATCCATATAAAGAAAGCACTATACCAGGCAGGCTGCATCTGTATCCGATCGCAATTACTGCACAATACCAGAGAACACACAGCAGATTCAGTTCCTGACAGACCGAGTGCAATTTTCAGCAATTCCTCCAGTCTTCTACAGGGTGAGCCTGGTTTCTACTCTTCAGAGATCCTTTGATTCTTTTCACAGGACGGATTCAGTCCTAACAAGCTGTTACACAAGCTGCAGACTGGAACTCTGGGCCTTACACGTTTTTGACTAAAACTGCACACTGAAAAAGCACAGGGCTCCTTCCTTCTTCACTGCCAAAGCTCAACTGAAATTCCAACCAACAAAACCGGGCACTTCCTTTGAGTTCCTCCAGTTCTTGACTGGATTGGCTGTCACTCAATAGACTGCTGCTGTTGGTCCAAAAGGCACTGAAGTCTAAACTACATCTCCCAGAGTCACTGCCCATACAATCCTCTTGTGGCTGGCTCAGATTATGAGTCCAAGTTCTGATTCGTCCAAGGCACCATTTTAGAGCTAGCTTACCCCACACTGATTGGTCCAGTTCAGCAGTTCAAAACTAGAATGGGAACTAGCAGACACAGTTCTGACTGCAAAGAAAGCAGGTTAGACAAACTGTAATTTCATTATTCTAAATAATTTCTGGCAAACAGTTACATCTTTCAGATAGGTTCCCTTGCACTCCTAGTGACTGCAAAAATGAAGTGAATTGGCAGCAGCTCGAGTGGTACTCAGAAGCACACAGTCCCCCCATACAAACTAATTATGTCTGCAAGCAGACAGCTCTTAAAGAGACAGTACCAGAGGCTCTAAAAACACTCACTGATAAATGGCTTAAATGCCAAACACCATTCAGGCTTGGAGCATTCAAGCAAGCTCCTGGAAGTCTTTTGGGAACCCCCATTTGCAGGGGGGTTACAAATATAATGGATTCTATAACACCGTTTGAGGGTAAAACCGGGGTCCAATGTCAGTCATGTGAAATGTACCTGTTTTCAGAAGTACCTATCGTAGTGGATCCTTTTATCTGTTTGAAGTGCAAACAAAATACTGAAATGCAAACTGAAATATTGTTGTTTAACACTCGACTAAAAGCACTAGAGATTAGGCAACAAGGCCTAATAAAGAAAACTGTTACAGACTGTTCCATAACTGATTTAGACAAACACATCCACACTTGTAGCGAACAACAAGGTGCAAATGGGATTGACTGTCAAACACTACCCCCAATAGTTCAAACAAATCATGATCTTCACTTAGAAACTAGTTTTCTAGCACAGCCTCCATTAAATAAAAAAAAGAAATAGGGGCGATAAGTCACAAGACAACTTGAATACAGACTGGTTAGATAGACAATTTAAAAGATCAACAAAGAAAGTCAAAAAGGGGAGAAAAGCAGAAGCCTATGCTTTAAATTTATTCAATAGCTTCGATCCATTATCAGGCTTAAACACTGAGGAAGATACATTAATTCTAAGCCCCCCCAACTTGAGTCACTAGGTGTACATGAGAATAGACACAAGGGACAAGAAACAACTATGATTAGCTTACCAACACATTTAGTGTATACAAACCAGGTCAGCCCTAAACTTACCCCACCAAATGAGCAAACAATTGATAAGGACACCTTAGCACAGCAAGTATTGTTAAATGAAGTAAATGAGCCTAACCAAAATAATACCTCCACAATAAATGTAGATACAAGGCAAAAACAATTCTTCATACTAGGGTACTCTATGATAAAATTAACAGACAGATACACTACAAGAGGAAATAAAGAAAATACAAGTTGTAGCTATAGTGGGGTAACTATTAAAGACATCACCAATATGCTCCCAGGTATACTGCAAAATGTTCCTGGACCTAAGGTTGTTCTTTTTCACGCTGGTGCAAATGATATGGGTAAACATGACGTAGGAGACAATAAAATATATGGAGGTGGCAATTAAAGCAATACAGGGTCTGACAATTATTTCAGAAATTTTACCAGTACCCAGAGCACGTTTTACAAGAAACAAGAATATAAAAGATTTTAATAATTGGCTGCGGAGATGGTCTTTAATAAATAACATAAAGTGTATTAAAACTTGGCAATTGTTTGAACCAAACCTATCTCTATATAGTAAGGATGGACTGCATTCGAGCAGGATGGGATCCAGATGGCTAGGATGCATTTTTTATAATTCACTTCAGCAAATGGAAACAAAAAACTAGTGAGCATGGGGCAAAGGGAACCATTAAATATTACAGGCAGTGTAGAGATCCCATAACCATACAGATTTTAAACACAAATTAGACCAATATTTATTGGTTAAGGAATGTTGAACCAGCTTGGCTGGAGATGCACTTATATGGGCTTTGGCCTTCTGTGCACCTACTTTCTTTTAGTATGACCTTTAGTAAACAACAAGCCAGCTGTCCACAAGGGAAAAACAAAATATGCAGAGTTTCAATCACCCTGGATTCAAACTCACAATCTACAAGTACATAAGCAGTACTGCAAAACCCTTCTTGATTAAAAAAGAAAGGAATAACAAAGTGTAAAATCTAAAGTAAGGTACACCTCCCTCAGATCTGAGCAAGATTGTGCTTTCCTGCAGATTCCCGGTTCAATATTGTGTATTCTTCCCAGCTCCAAATTGTTTCAAAGCAGGTTCCACCTCCAAGAAGATTGGCCTTTCTGTCTCAGATACCACTCAGAGAGGACCCCCCTTGAGGAGATTGGAGGGGTTCTGCCATTACTCCAGGGTCTGTCTCACCAAACTGGAAACTAGCACAGGCTGATCCAAGTCACCAGTGCGTTGATCCTACTGAACCCAGATGGTCCATTGAGGGACTTTCATATGCAAGTGGACTAGATAGCTATAGCCGCTGCCATGAGCCCCAGCAGACAAAGGAAAACTCTGTCTGGAACCTGACAAGAGGAGAATAGTAGCTGGGCCTGCATTATCAGATGTTCTGCCCTGTCCTGTGGTAGGAAGTCTCTACCCCGTGATGAGTCTAGGAACACCCCTATATACTGCAGGTGCTGGCTCAGAGAGAGAGACAAGACTTGGGCAGGTTGAGAGTAATCCCCAGGACTTGGAATAATTGAAAGATGGACTCCAGGGTTTGAATAAACTGAGCCCTGGAGGGAGCTGTCAACAGCTAATCATCCAAATAGGGGAAGACATAAAAGCCCTGTCTCCGAAGAGCCACAGCTTCCACTGCTAGGCACTTGGTGAAGACTTGGGGAGCCAAGGAATAGCCAAAAAGGAGGGCCCGAAACTGAAAGTAGTCCCCATGAAAGCAAAAATGGAGGAATTGGCAGTGGGGCAGGAAAACCAGGATATGGAGGTAGGCATCCTGCATGTCCAGTGAACATAGCCAGTCCCCCTGGTGAAGGAAGGGCAACATTCCTTGCAGACTGACCATCATGAAGAGCTTGTACTCTATGTAGAGGTTCAGGTGGCTGAGATCCAGAACTGGTCTCAAGTCCCCTGTCTCTTTGGGGACTAGAAAGAAGCGGGAATAGAATGCCTTTTCTTTTTGAGTGAGGGGAACTGACTTTATGGCCCTTTTGCACAGAAGCATCTGAATCCCCTCCTGGATGAGGGTGATGTGGGCCTGAGGGTAATGGGAGTGCAAGGGAGTGCTTTCTGGGGGGAATCTCTAGAAATTCAAGGGTGTGACCACTTTCGATGATCTGGGGCACCTAGTGGTCTGAAGTCTCGGTGCGCCACCCTTCTAGGTATAGGGAAAAGGGTCCCCCTACCATTTCCCCCAAGGCCTCTGCTGGGGGGGGGGGTTGGTCAAGGAGTCAGGCTGTGGAACCAGGGATGAGCAGAGTGGCTGGGGATGCTCTGGGGACCCTAGGGGTGGAAGATCCAGCTGTCTGGGTAGAAACCTTGTGCTTGAACGCATCTTTTTGCTGCTGGCTCTTGAACTGCTGTCTGGGCTGCTGGTGAAAGGACTGATGTTTGGAGGACCTGGGTTGTGAACAGTACATGGAATGTACCAACCTTAAGGCCTTACCCGACTTCTGGAGGCGGGAGGTGATGTCCTGGGCATCTCCTCCAGATGGAACCCCCAAAAGGGTTGTCCAGAATTTTAGCCTGAACATCTGATGCAAACCCTTACACCTGGAGCCAGGTGTGATGACGGATGCAGACTCCAGCCACTGCTACGCACCCAGCTGCATCAGCAGGTGTCGTACACCATTCTAAGCACATTATTGCCACATCCGAGTCAGACTTAAGGAGCTGGATCAGCTGGGCTTTTGTGGACTCCTTGGGAAGGACTTGCACCAGGTCCCTGGCCTGGTGCCATAGGGCATTTTAGTATTGTACCACATGGGCCAGGTAATTCTGAGTCTGGATGGCCAGAGTGGCAGAAGCATAGACTCACTTGCCAAACTGGTCAATCTGATGAGATTCCTTGTCAGGAGGGTAGATGCTGAGGTGCCTGGGTTTCTTAGTGTGGTCATGGGCCATGGTCATGACCACAGAGTCCGTCTCTGGCTGTTCTCCCAAGTAGGGTTTACCCACAGGCACATGATAAAGGCGGTCGTCCTTCATGGCCAAGGCAGGGGTGGATGAAGAATGCTTCCAGGTTGCCGTAGTGATGTCCTCATATGAGTCGATATGGGGAGGCACTACCAGAGGGAGGGTCTCCTTTTTGCGAAGGTAGATAGCCAGGCGCTGGCATTCAGGATCTAACTCCACTGTTTCCAACCCCATCAGGGACTGTATGTGCTGCATCACGTCCAAAAAGGAAGAATCATCCAGGGGAAACCTGGGAGTCTCCTTGGGGGGCTCAATATAATCAGAAGGGCCCCTGGATTTCTCTGAGACTTCCGAAGAGGAAGAGGAGGAATCCTCCCTGGATGGGTCATTCTCTGGGACTGGCTGCTGCAGGCGGCGTTCCTCCCTACATTAGTCCTTGCGACCAATAGAAGACCCTGTAGAATGGGGAGGACTAGGGCCTGCCTCGTCAATTTCTTGAGGAGGAGGATCTCAATGATGAGAAGGAGTAGTGGGCCTCCTGGGGGTATCCTTATCCTTCATAAAAGCCCTGCAGGCTGAGAACAGAGCATTATAATGCACCAGAGGAGGTGGATCGTATGATGGGTAAGGATACTGAGGAGGTGGGTAGTGACATGTCAGTATCCAAGGAGGCATTGGATACCCTGGCATTGGTCCCTGAGACATCGGGTACCCTGGCGTCAGACCCTTAGGCACCAGGTACCCCGGCGTTGGTCCCTCAGGTGCCAGCTAGGGATTTCCCAAAG
Source organism: Neoceratodus forsteri (assembly GCA_016271365.2). Lineage (NCBI taxonomy): Eukaryota > Metazoa > Chordata > Ceratodontiformes > Ceratodontidae > Neoceratodus > Neoceratodus forsteri. The sequence goes on along the minus strand of CM057455.1, from coordinate 1,333,989,457 downwards.
GAACAGCTGGTGTGGGTTGTGCCGCAGGCTGATTTGGAGGTGACGCCATCTGAGACATCATCAGTGCAGGTGATGGTGGAGCAGGCGTCAGCCTGACAGGCGATGGCTGATGCCGGTCTGGTGAAATCGCTGACATAGGCCCCAAAGGAGAAGCGAGCACCTGAGGAGGGAAGTTCCCTTGCGAGGGAGGCAAAGGTGTCACCTGAGTGGAGGAGGAGGTGAGCGCTTGCTCCAGGTGATGCCTGGAGCTGCTGGCCCCGGAAACAGGGACTGAAGATGGCAAGGTCAAGACCGGGGAGGGGAAGGGGGTGATAGGCAAGGACCTGCCACCAGAGGAGGTAACATAGAAACATAGACTTTGACAGCAGATAAGGACCGCTTGGCCCAACTAGTCTGTCCATTTCCCTACCTATTGGATAAGCTGCAGATCCTAGTTAACCAACAGCCTACTTCTTCCTACCCCCCACTAGAATTGCCTTATGTCTGTCCTATGCATTCTTGAATTCCCCCACTGTTTTTGACCTCACAACCTTCTCAGGAAGGTTGTTCCATGTGCCCTCCACCCTCTCTGTAAAAAAAATACTTCCTCACATTGCTCCTGAGCCATCCCCCCTCTATCTTCAACTTGTGCCCCCTTGTTCTTGCGCATCTCTTTTTCTGAAAGATGCTACCCTCTTGCACTTGGTTGATTCCCTTGAGGTACTTAAAAGTTTCTTTCATGTCCCCCCTCACCCTCCTTTCCTCGAGGGTGTACATATTAAGCTCCTTTAGTCTCTCTTCTGGGAAACCAGATCAAGTCGCCTGGCTGAGGACCCATGGAAACTATGGGCCTGAGCATCAGGGGCTGGAAGGCAGGGGACAAAAACTGCTGCCCCGAGGAGCCACTGCCCGAAACAGAAATGAGGGCAAGTGGCTGTGAGAGTGGCAATCCCAAAGTGGAAAGGGCAGTTGAAGGCAATGGGGCCAACTTCCCATAGGAGGAAGACCTGGAGGCAGCCACCGGCTTATGCGGTGAAAGAGAGTGGGAGGCTGACCAAGGATGGTCCCGATGCTTGTCCTGGTGCTTATGCTTCCTGCTGGACGTCTTCTCTTTCAGGGCAGAAGAAGAAGTTGACACCCTGGAGGCCGAAGAAGAAGAGGGAACTTTTGGCCTGAAGCTCCTTCTCCATCACGGCTAACTTCTGCTGCAGTAAGAAGCTCTGGAGGGTCCTCAAACGGCATCTCCGTGTGGCCTGGATAAAGTACTGGCAGTGCTGACAGGCCTCAGTGTTGTGGTCAGGACCTAAGCAGAGCAGGCAAGAAGTGTGCCAGTCCTTGGATGGGAGCCGCTTGCTGCAGGCACTCTTTGTAGGCCAGTCGGAAGACGAAGCTGGAGAAGAAGACATAAACAAAGGTAAAGTGACACCAAAAAAAATGTTTTTATTGATAGAAAAATAAAGGAATCGTGGGTGTAAAGTGCGAGAAAAATGCCGGTCGACTGAAGCTGGCATCCATGAAGGTCCAACATGTGTAGGTCGACAGTGGGAAAAGAACAGCGGATGGTCTGGGGACCGCCCCTTTTATAAGATAGGCTGATGTCAGCGTGCTGACGCCAGCGGGAGGGTGATCTCCTGTTATAGACTGCTAGCTAGACGTTTTTCGTGGGGACCTGGTGCCTGACGGTCTCAGTCCTACCAGTGTTGCCTGCTGCAAGAGCCCCCTCGAAGTAAGATCAACACATCCCATGTGTACTAGTTGATTGTTACTATATTTAGGGTCAGCACCAATACAAAACAGAAAAACATATACACCTGTCCAGAAGTTCCAGTTGCCATCTGTCTGGCAACATACCCAAAGAAACAAACAAAACTGATACTTTACAGGAGGGTCTGAGGAAAGAGTTCTGCTGTAACATCTACAGCCCCATCTTCAGCTCTTTAGAGACTCAGGGCAGATTTTTACCAAATACATGCAGAGTTCATGAAGAACCACTTGAGTGTTTATCTTTTTTTGTTTCTTACATTCTACCTTACATTATTAAAAGACCATAAATAAAACTAGATAAAATGGGGCTAAACAAAAGTGCAATGCTTTTCTAGTAACAGTTTCTTTGACTTGCTTAGTTCCATTTAAACAATTTTTATGCAGAAAAGAAAATGTTTTTAATTCTGCACTGGCAAGTGCTTAACGCCTGTGTTTCTCATGGACAGTGCTCCCATGTGTGCAACATCAGGTTAAGCAGTCTTAGTCCATAGTACAGATTGCAGTGACCCTTACTCCAGCGACAAATCTCTCCTTTTAAAATAGCTTTATTATGACATGCCCCATGTAATACCAAACAAAATAACTGGCACTCAGGGGCAAGAAGGAGTGAACCTCTTCACATCTTAGTATTATGTTTTGGCCCCTGATGGATTTCGGTATTATAATATTACTTTTTTCCAGGGCTACAGAAATGATTAAACTCTGCTGTTTCAACGCCTCTCCCAAGCAGAGCAAATCAGCTAAATTTTTCTGGCCTGTTTCTTCTTACAGTAGCTTAACAACTCTAAAAATACACAACAGTAGCGATGAGCTAGTGAGGAAACAATATGTACAAGAAACAAGCTTCTGAAGCAGCATATTTGGCATAAATATACTACTATGTAGTGTAAGATTCAATGAACAGAAATTGTAATAATGTTGCAATCACTGGCACAGTTCAGACTTAGCAGAAATTCAGCAGGGTGTTTTCCATGCATTAGTTTTGGGGGCCTTTTTATGCTTCTGACATATTAGTGCAGTGTAATAGATGTAGGGTCAATCCATGCTGAATGAAGTTATTAGAAATCATGATAAAAGTCATTACACTGCAGTATAGTTTTGACAGTAAAATTTCTGCAACATTATCACAAATCCTCATGCATTAGTGCAATGATCCTTACAATAGTTTCATATTAGAATCAAAAGCCTGCTCTAGCATGCTTGATACAAAAGTCACGCAAGTCAAGTGAGGTTCCCTCTTCTGCTGTTATAGATAACATTTCTTGTTACTAGGTCACATTGCTGACTCTGCCTGTAGTACACTGATAAACTCTCATTTTCAGATTCAGATTTTCATAAAAGAAATCTGAAACACAATCCAGTACTTAAACCACAATGGTTTCATTGCCATTACAGGGTTCCAGTCTATCAGTATCTTAGATTCATTTTGTACTTCAAGGCCAGGATTTACAAAACTTTGCAGGGGCGCAAACACGGGTTTGCACAAACAAATCAGGTTTTGCTCTGAGTTGTCATTCACAGAAGCCCAGTTTGTGCGCTCAAACCGGGTTTGCGCTTGGGCAATATGTGAAGTGGGGCACAATGCAAATGAGAGGGAGGGGACCTGAATATTGTCGCAGTCTGTTTCACAGAGCTTTGGCTCCATGCAAGGGCCTTTTGCACCGTTCCCTTCTGTGGAGCAAATACTGCTTACCAAGACCTCGCATTAATCCGAGCAACCCTAGTGGTAGTGAATGTCTGGCTGACCCCCACCAATCCCTCAGCACAATAGTCCCTGGTGTCCAGTGGTCCCTCCCCCAATCTGATTCCATGCTCAATAATAAGTAAACATTTCTCTGGTGTCTAGAGGTCCCTCCCCTTCTTGATGCCCGTCAGATATAAAATAAATGTTTACCTTGGTGTCCAGTGGTCCCTCCCCCCACCCAATGCCCTGCCAATATATTGTAACCTTTTCCCTGATGTCCAGTGGTCCCTTCCCCACCTGATGCCCACCTGATATCAATATATGTTGTCCCTGGTGTCCAGTGGTCCCTCCCCCCACCCGATGCCCTGCCCGAATGTCCTTTTCCCAGGTGTCCATCGGTCCCTTTCCCCACCTGATGCCCTGCTCAATGTAATGTAACCTTTTCCTGGTGTCCAATGGTCTCTCCCCACCTGATGCCCACCCGATATAAATATATGTTGCCCCTGGTGTCCAGTGGTCCTCCCCCACCCGATGCCCGCCCGATATCAATATATGCTGTCCCTAGTGTCCAGTGGTCCCTCCCACCCAATGCCCTGCCGAATGACCTTTCCCAGGTGTCCATTGGTCCTTTCCACCTGATGCCCTGCCCGATGTAGTGTAACCTTTCCCTGATGTCCAGTGGTCCCTCCCCCACCCAATGCCCTGCCTGAATTACCTTTCCCTGGTGTCCAGTGGTCCCTCCCCCACCCGATGCCTGCCTGATATCAATATATGTTGTCCCTGGTGTCCAGTGGTCCTCTGCCACCTGATGCCCTACCTGATGTATTGTAACCTTTTCCTTGGTGTCCAGTGGTCCCTCCCTCCACCCGATCCCTCGCCCTATGTTTCAAACTTTTCCCTGGTGTCTTGTGGACCCTCCCCACATCCAGTCCCCATCCCCGGTTTGATGACCCCCCGAGACACAGCCCCAGTCCCATCCTTTGATCTGCACCCCTCCAGCCTATCCTTCATGGTGCTTAGTGGCCCCTCTCCCTCCCGCGGCACCAACAACCCACCACCAGTCTCCCTTACCTGAACATTGGTGCCATGACAGTGAGCGACACAGCCCTCCACACACCACCTCGACCACCTGCCGTTTGACTGAAGCTGGGAGCGGGCTGCTTATTTATAGAGCAAGGCGTTCCACCCTTGCCATTTGAATAAGCAGCACACTCCCTGACCATCCCCCCTGCCAGATCCCCTGTACAGTGGGCATAAACCTCTTCCATGGTGGCCAATGACCCTCCCTCCCTCTCCAGTCCCCTGTACAGTAAGCATAAACCCCTTCCCTGGTGGCCAGAGGTCCCACCCCCGATCCCCTGTATAGTAGACATAAACCCATTCCCTAGTGGCCAGTGACTGCCCTCCCCGATCCTCCATACAGTAAGCATAAACTCCTTTGCTGATGGCCATTGACCCTTCCCTCTCTGAAGCACTGTACAGTACACATAAACACCTTCCCTAGTGGCCAGTGGCGTGTGTGTGTGTAACTCCTTCCCTAACCCCGATCTGGTGAACACTCAATAATTATATTTCATTCCTTTGTGTCCAGTAGATCCCCCACCACCGAGGTTGTGCCCCCCATTCCCCCTCCATCCCTTCCCTGAGCCAGTGACCGGCACAGCCCTCTGCTCTCCACCACAGCCTTCCACTGACTGAGCTGTCAATGAGCGTGTACTGTAACAGCTGATTCTACAGTACACACTCATTGACAGCTAAGTTGGCAGCCTGCCGTGGTGGAGAGCAGAGGGCTGTGCCAGTTACCGGCTCAGGGAAGGGATGGGGGGAGCGGGGTTGTAAGGCATGATCTGCCAGGGTTGAGGGTCCACTGGATACCAGGGAATGAAATATAATTATTGAGCATTCGCCAGATCAGGGTCAGGGAAGGGGGTCCATTAGACACTGGAGAAGTATATATATACAGGCGTGGCTGCACCTGTTTATCAGGGTTGAGTAGGCACTTTCATGTTAAATCCCAGTTTGTGCACCTTAATAACTTTACTCCCATTCAACCAATTTGCATGAAATTTGAAAAGAACGACCTCTGCGCCGGGATCTCTTGATCATGAAACTTTCATGTAGATTGGTTCAGTGAGGGAAAAGTTACAGAGGTGCCAAAAAATGCAAAATTCTCCATTTTCTGAATATTTTAAGGCTTTTTTTGCCATCTGATAACTGAAAAAATAGGAGGCCTTGGAACCAGAAACTTTCAAGTTTTATAGAGGTTGGTCCAAGATATGAGCTTTATTATTTAAGGAAAAAGTTCCATTTGTGAGCATGCACAGTCCAAAAAATCAGTGTTCTACAGAGCTGAATTTTTGCGAGAACAGCTGGTTGCATTATACGACACAGCTGTCATTTACTAACAAACGACAGCTGTGTCGTAAAGCAACCCATGGTGTGTCATGACTTGTATGTCAGGGACGGGGCTAATCTCATTACAGCCCCTCCATCCTGACTGTGCCTGTATAAACTGTTATCTGCACACCGGGGACCCCAATACCCGGTGGCAGTGTATTTATTTTTTTATTTATCATTTTGGTATAATCTGACACCTGGGTGCCCCCCCCCCCGCAGCCCATTGTTTAATTAATAGTGCCGACATCGGGGGCCCAATCCCTGTGTCAGTATTTAAAAGCCCCCCAAGCAGTGTGGGATCCTGGGGAGCCCACTCCCAGTGTCCTGAAATAGTTTTATTTATTTCCTCGGTTCCTGCAAAAGGAAAACCGTTCCACTACATCTTTTTTTTTTTAAACTTGAAAGAAAACTGTCCCTCGTTGTCCCTGCCATCCCCCTCCCCCATCCAGACCCTCCCACTGAGCACCCACCACCCAACCCCTCCTTATCCTATATTTACCTGCCAAGGCCATACACTGTCATCCTCTGTGAACCGAGACACATCTGCACTCTTCAAAGCCGAACCGTGAACTGAGGAATAAAGGTAAGTGCCGTATAATATATTTTAATGCCGTCTTGAACTTATGTTCATAACTTTGCCATTTTTAGGAATTCTTTTCATCAGATTTTCAACATAACGTTTTTGGGACCCCATCTCATGAACACTGGCACTGTCATTTCTGTAATTGAGCCCAGAAGGTGATTTTTTGTGGTCGCTGCGCGAAATCACCTTTCGGGCCCGATTAATGAAATGTCACTAACAGTATTCATAAGGTGGAGTCCCAAAAGGTTATGTTGAAAAATTAGTAAAAATAATTCCTAAAAAGATACCTTCTGATGTACATTGAAATTTTTCTCACGCTGACACATAACTTTGGTATTTAATATTTTGAACCCAAATTTTCAACATAGCCATTTTTTCATAGCACCTCATGAATATTACAGCTGTCAGTTTTCACATCCTGGGTTAAACATGTTTTCGCACCTGTGGTGTGGAATGGTGTTTCGGCACAGATTTGAAAATTTTCACCTGCCGGGTTTATGTGGTGAGATCACAAGAAGACTATGTTGAAAGTTTGTGGTCAAAATATAAAAAAAAAACCAAGAATTTATTAAGTAACATTGTTTGAAGAGCCAGTTTAATAGGACATGGTTGATGGGGAAGGTGTTGCAGCATGCAGCACCAGCCCCAGCCTAGGTAGGGACGGAACACTGTTTTAGTGTACACACCACACCCTGTGGTGAGTCAGGGAACCTCACCCACATAGTATCGACATGCATGCCGGGGCCTGCTGGACCCATGCACTGTGTCACGACTGCCTCCAATATTGTATTTATCTCATTGCAATTCCACTATTAGAAAAAGAAGGGAAATTATTTGCAAAACATTGCGTTAATGCAGACATTAGAGTTGTAGAACGCAACGTGCAGAAAGAAGGGAAATATAAAACATTAAGGATTTGGGTCTCAGGAGTATTGACAAATCAGTGGTGGGGTTTTACTTGGGGTTATCAACCCTAATGCCCAACCCCTTCCCTGATCAGATGAGATCAAATGTCATGTCTTCAGGCACGGCCCGTAGGGCCCTGTGTGAAGAAAGCTATGACAGATTATGTTGGCCATAATGTATTAATATGAGGCACTAGGTTGGAGCTGTATTTTGTGCTTCGGACAGGAGGTTACAAGGTGGGGGGAAGGGGTGGTCATAAGGGTTGACAACCCCAAGTAGGGCCCCACCACTGATTCACCAATACTCCGGAGACCCAAATCCCTAATATTTTTCATTTCTCTTCTTTGTGTGCTTTGCGTTCTACAACCCTAATGTCTGCATTATCGTAGTTTTTTTGCAGCGAATCTATCTCTCTAGCTATCTATCTGTCTAGGCAGATCGGGGATGGGGGGGGGCCACTGGCCATCAGGGAAGGGATTTATGTGTACTGAATACGGGATCGGGGAGCCACTGCCACCACAGAAGGGGCTTATGCTGCTTACGGTACAAGTGATTGGGGAGGGGAGGCCACTGGCCACCATGGAAGGGGTTTATGTGTATAGTACAGGGGATTGGGGAGGAGGGCACTGGCCACCAGGGAAGAAGTTTATGCTTACTGTACAGGGGATCAGTGTGGCTACTGGCCACCAGTGAAGGGGTTTATGCTTACTGTACAGGGGATCAGGGAGGGGTCCACTAACCAACAGGGAATGGATTTATGCCCATTGTACAGCGGATCCGGAAAGGGGGAACAGTCAGGGAGTGTGCTGCTTATTTATAGGGCAAGGGTGGTGTGCCTTGCCCTACAAATAAGCAGCACACTCCCAGCTTCAGTCAGATGGTAGGCGGCCAAGGTGGTGTGTGGTGGGCTGTGTCGCTCACTGTCGTGGCACCGACGTTCAGGTAAGGGAGACCGGGGGTGGGTTGTCTGTGCCACAAGAGGGAGGGGGACCACAAACCACCAAAGAAGGACAGGCTGGGGGTGTGGAGATCGCAGGATGAGACCATGGCTGGGGCCAGGGCTGTGTGTTGGGGAGGGTTGTCAAACCAGGGATGAAGAACAGATGGGAGGAGGGTCCACTAGACACCAGGGAAAAGTTTTAAAACTTCGGGCGAGGGATCAGGTGGAGGGAGGGACCACCGGACACCAGGAAAAATATATATTTATCATGAGGTGAGGGATCAGGGGTGGGGACCACTGGACACCACGGAAAAATATATGTATCATCGAGCAAGGGACTGGGTGAGGGGCGGGACCACTGGACACCAGGGACAACATATATTGACATCGGGTGGGGGGAAGGACCACTGGACACCAGGGTAAATATTTATTTTATATCAGGTGGGCATTGGGAGGGTGGACAGAGCACTAGACACCAGGGGAAAAAAGTTTATTTTATATTGGGTGGGCATCAGGTGGGGGCAGGGACCCCTAGGCACCAAAGTCAATGTTTAAATACATTGGATGGGAGAATGGATGGGGGGAGGGACCACTGCACAACAGGAAGTCAGGGCTGTGTATGGTGCAGGGGCTTGGGGTGTGTGCTAGGCTCTGGTGCAGCCTGTGCAAATGGGCCCATAATGGGCATTCAAATGGCCACTTAGCGCCTTGTATGCCCAATGGTCTCATTTACATGGCTGCTTTTCTTAATTGGAAGTAGCACACCTGTGCTATTCATTGTGGAGCCATAATCCTGGCTGCATGTCAGGGCAAAGCTAGTAGGGGTAGCGCTAACGGTAATGGGGTTACCACTGGCTTGACCTAGCCTTATTCTCAGTCAGATTGCACAGGTGTGCTATCCAACTGAGAATAACACCCTTAGACACCTGGGAAAACGCAAAGCACAATGCAGACTTTTGCACTGTGCTTTGCGACTTTCTGTGACTCTAGCTCCATGTCTTTGACTAATATGAATTGCCTGTAGGTTGCTTATGAGGTTATCTTTACTGCTAGCAATGCAGATAATGGCATAGTAACATACTGTAGAAACATAGACAATGACGGAGAAAAAGACCATAGGCCCATCTAGTCTACACTATCACACCCGGATCCTATTCTCTTGACAGGGTTTTTGACCTCACCTCCCCCTTATCTGCTGTCTTACTGCAGACTCGAGTAACTACTCAAACTTTTAACTCTGTCACATCTGTGCTTGAAATCATTTATGTTTTTTGCATCCACCACCTCAGCTGGTAGGCAATACAATCAGAATACCCAACCACTGAAAACAAGCTGCAGGAAAAACGAGGACTGTATTATTAATCAAGGGTTCTACAATAAGTGTAGCTCCAGAAGCCACCATCTCCACCATCTCCAGTTAATGCTGTGTTAGTGATGCTAGACTTCAGACATCATTCTTGTCAAATTGTTTGCAAGTTCTGAGCCTGCCTAGAACAATCCCCAAAAGTACTTTACCGAGGTACATGAGCATCTATGCAATCCAGTACTGCCAATCCATGGAAAAGTAACACTGTAATCCCCACATAAACAAATAATATGTGGAACTGAACAACAGCAGTAGTGCCCTGGGCAAATTATTAACTCAAATGTCCCTGAAAGCTTCTTCTCCATATCCCAGAACTGCAGAATTATTACAGTTTCTGTCCCCTTCACTCCACGTGGAATCTAAAAAGGCTAAGAAACATGAGACATGGTTTAACCAAATTTGTAATAGGGAAAAAAAGAAGCTAAATATTTTAATTAGAACAACCAGGAAAGATAAAACAATGGTTAAGTTTAATGAACTTAATAAATAACGGAAACTCTATAATCAGACAATCAGAAAAGAGAAAATATTATACAAAGAAACACTATGGGAAAAATTGAAAAATGCAGTACTTCAGAAGATATTAAACTGTTCTGGACATTGGTAGCTAGGGGGTACAAACTCTTTTTCTTCTTTTTCTTTGGACCATCATATTCAACCAGATATCTGTAAGGCACATTCTTCTCAGGCACATTATAGTATGCAGGAAAACTTAAGGCAAGACATTACTTTAACTGTGAGAGATAAATTGGGTAACTATGCAAACCTAATACCATTTAATATCTCTAAAGCAGAAATCTCTAAAACATTGTTGAATGTTAAATATAGTAAGGCCTCAGGGCCCGATAAAATAGGTACATATGTAATTAAATATTTTGAGGAGTGGTTGTTACCAATATTGCATTACACATACAATCACATTATACAGAAAGGGAAACATTTACCCCACCCATAAAAAAGGTGAACTTAATGACCCATCTATGTATCACCCAATAAGTCTAATTGATACCACACATAAATTGTTCATAATAATAATATTGGATAGACTACAGCATTGGGGGTATCCCGTGACTTTTGTATATGGGTGCCTACCGAAGGCGTCAACATGGCACCTGTCATCGGGATGACTTGGGAAGGTGGGTGACCAGATGGGGGGTGCGCAAAATAGTGACATCCTGTCATTACATACCTATACACACAGGGGGAGGAAGCATGCATGCCGAGCATGGGTTGGGAGGGGACAGAGGGATTGTAGGGGGTGGTGCTGTGGCAAGCTGCCAAGCTGCTTCCATGGCATGGTGGGTGGGTTCAGGGCTCTGGCAGGAATTGTGCTGGGTTCAGATCTGGGCACAGGTACTTTTTGTTGTGCCCAGCCCAAAATTTAATTTTTGCCGTGTTTGCACCCCCAACATGCACCCCCAGGTTGAGAATCATAGTAGGGAGGTGGGGGGTGGCCCCCACATAAAAAAGAAAATCCCAACCCCCAGTGCCATTTTACTGTGCGCTGGGGAGTACCTCACCAAAAATTTTTTTCAGCGATGTGCCGTCGCTCTAACCATGATCACCTATTGGCGATCGCCATTATCACATAGATCCCAGAATTGGGTAGATGACAATAACCTACTGGCTGAATACCAGAATGGATTTTGAAAGAATAGATCTACCATATAACACTATATGGATATGGTATTAAACCACTTACCATATAAATATGTAATAATCAAAAAAGTTAACTAGTTGCTTGCTTCATCGATTTAAAAACAGCATGTGACAGTATTAAGTTGAAGAATTCTGTGGACTATCCTAAAAAAGCTAGCAATTTATGGATATCTTTTAAACATCACAATTAAGTTGCATGAGGATACATGGTACAAGGTATGGTGTAATATATCTGGTGATTTAACCAACAAAAATTAAGACCAACTGAAGAGTATGTCGGGGCGCATTATGGCACCACTGTAATTTAACTTATATATAAATGATATTATTAGTAGGCTTGATGACAATGATTTCCATTCACCAAAAGTCAACCAAACTATTGTCTCATTACTTACTTATGCAGATCATGTGGTATTATCAACATCTCTACTGGGCCTCCAGAGGAAATTAAACAAATGTGTTTTTTTACTATTATACAAATTATCTGAACCAAAATACAACAAAACCCATTTGCTGGTCTTTGGCCAGAATAATATAATAAATATAGACTATATGTCAAAGATACTGAATTATAATTGGTAAATACATATTTATTTTGGTTTTTGTTGACCGGGTAAGTGCACTAGACAAATTTTTGCCTATTTTCAGGCACGACCTTGGGGGGAGGGGGGATACAGATGAATGCCAACTGACCTTGAACCAGATTAAGCTGTTGGTGGTATTTTTAGTGACTGGGAGAAATTTGGCCATGACACCAGGGAAATTCCCCTAATCTTTCAGTAGGGGGAACACTTGACTATCGAAGGATGGCCAGTTGCTGCAGAATGAAGGGAGAGATGGATGTGCAGGAGGTTGGGGAGCAGGTCTCCTCCTCTACCTCAGGAAATTTAGAGACCAAAGAAAATAATGCTACATACCTGAAAAAGAAGGCAGATTTCGAGGAAAAGCAAAACTAAGGAAAATTTGTGATGGAACGCAATACTGAAGATTTGCAGTCGGCCGTAAGACCACACACAAATGTGGAGATGGTGGATTTATATGCTCAACTTCAGGCAGAGGAAAAACGATTCCAGGAGAAAAAAAGAAAAATTGCAAAGCACAATTAAACAAAGGGAGGGTAAAAGCTGTCAGGAGCACACTGACAAGACAACGCCCCAGCCAGCAGATCTGATGGCAGATGACATAGTATCATCAAAGGGAGCCGCACAGGATAATGAGATGAGTACTTCTAAGATATTCCAAAGCTTTCAGCAAAGGGAAAATGATTCGGACATGCCAGACTCAGACAAGGAATTAATCAAGAAAGTTAAAACTGTAAAGGGAAAAGGAAAGGTGACAGGCAAAAGACTTGGACAGAGAAAAATCCAATGGACTATGGGAAAAACAGCAGATTTCTCTGCAAAAAAAAAAAAACCACATCGAGAAAAAAAGAAAATGGCAGCAAATGCAACCCCACACACAAGACAGGAGGATATAACCCCTAAGCAAAGAACAGTATCTGAGAAAGAAAACCTAGGAACAGAACAAGGCACAGAAACCTTGCCAAATAACATACCCAATTGGGTAAAAGATGCTTTAAAAAAATGGGCTGAAAAGAAACAGAAGGTGGAAATGGCTGGGACCCAGACTATACAGCACTAAATGAAAATTCAGGTCAGTGCAATAAACAACAGTGTGCTGGAAATACTGAAATTACAAGTAATGAAACAAATACAAATACTGTGCATGACTCTGTGGAAAGTGAGGGACAGGAAAGAAAAAAAAAACTGAATTAGATTCCACTATGGAAACTGAAGAGGAAACCTTACAAACAGAAAAAGAAGGCAGTGAAAAAAATCCAAAGAAAATCAGAAAGTGGAGCATGGGGGCCAAATACAAAACAAAGACGGTTTCCAAAGCACATGCAAGATTTTGCAACATCAGCAAAATGCAGGAATGCTGTAAGATTAAAATTCAGAGGTGATTCAGAGGATGCTCCAGATAGACTGTTCATAGGGAAGAAACTAATCAAGGAAAGTTTGGGGTTCTATGCATGTGAAGTGTATGCTCTCATACACATCCCAGGTGAGCAACAATTTGATATATAAGAGTTAAGCATCCCTCAGGCCTGGATCATTTTTGGAAGTTATACCAAGAAAAAAAATACCCCATTGTGGAAACCTTTTTTAGCAATCCCTTTGACTAAGCCTGCATATAAACAAGACACAATGTTGTTCAAAAACAAAGGTGTTAATGTAATGGATATTTCATTTTGGCTATCATAGAAACATAAAATTATTGGGCATCTGGACCCTATTTTAGATGATGAATCCTTTTGGACAGGAGGGTGGATATTCAGAGTCATTTTGAAATATGCTGATGATGAAATTCAGCATTTACCAAATTGTTTTTTTTCCTAGGAAAAGACAGGGGTGTGGTTTTCTATAGTGGGCAACCCAGGGCTTGCTATAGATGTGGGTCAAAAGGTCACCTGAGTAATATTTGTTATAAAATCAAATGTGGCTTGTGTGGAGAAATAGGACATTATGGTGCACAATGCAAAATCCTATGAAGCGTAACCTATGCGAAGAAAATAACCATACTTATAAGACTTGTCCATGGGCTTCCCATAATAGCCCAGACCCTACAGAAAGGAAGAACATGATTTATATGTGACCTTAGCTCAGACAGAGAAAATGAAAAAAAAAGCTGCACAAAATCCCTAAGACAAACAAGGACACTCAGACCAAAATGACAATATGAGAGAAACCACCCAGAATCAAGCAGAAAATGACCAGAAACAGGAACAAAATGAAAGTACAAAATCATCCCCCCTCCAGAAAGAAAGACAAAACACAGTGACAGAAGACAAAAACTCTGAGGCCATGCCCCCACCTCCAGTTCCTCCAGAAGGAGCTTTCAAAATGGTTACACGATCTGGAAAGAAAACCCCACTACAACCAAAACAAAAGTTACAACTGAAAGAAGTAGAATTAGTGGAATTAAATAATAATATGAACTCCTGCAAGAAAAAGAGTGAGGAGAGGATGATGAAGAATCAGACATTTCGTCAGTACAGTCATCTCAGCCAGAACACTCCTCAGATTATGAATCCACTGACACACAGAAATCAAAGAAAAGGAAAACAAAAGACACAAATAAAAAGGAAAAATGAACATTAAGAGGAATTTCACAACTCCTTCCTGCCACACATGGATAAACTAATCTGCACCACCCTAAATATAAACAACATAAAAAAAATGGAAGGAAAAGGACAACATATGGATTATTAGGAAACTTAGGGGGAGATTTTTTTTTTTTTTTTTTTACAGGATATTAGACTACATACACTGCAAGAAATAAAATTAGCACAAAAAGAATGGAGGTGGGCCCTTCATTCTGGTCTATAAATGAAGAAACTTGTTTCGGGGTGGGAATACTTTTTAAGAATCCAAACATCACAATGCAAAAGGTGGTAGATATTTGTCCAGGTAGGGTGTTCATGATGGACATATTAATAAATAATAGATACATTTGATTAATAAATATGTACAGCCCACAAGTAAAAACAGAACAAAATAATCTTTTTCAACAGATAGAACCATACCTACATACCTCAAATATGGTCCTATGGGGTGGAGATTTTAATTGTGGTAGGGCCAAAAGAGACTGGGGAGAAAGACAGAAAAAATCTTTTGTGATACAAATAAATTAAATAACATATTAAAACAAACAAACCTGGAAGACATTTATGATATTGTACAGCAGACCCCAGAACACACCTTTTATAAAGGTAAACTGTCTACAAGAATAGATTTTTGGTTTGCACCAGCAAATACATTGATAAAATTAACAGAGTCCCGATACAGACCTCGGATCACATGGGACTGCAAGTAGAAGTAAATCTAAGGAAAAGCCCTAAGATAGGAAGAGGCTATTGGAAAATGAATTTACAACTATTACAGGAGGAGACTCATAAGGCAGATATAATTGACTAATTCTTTGCCAGGGAATTGGTATATCAGATATATGAGAACCCAGTAGACTGGTGGGAAGACACAAAAGCAGAGATAAAAATAAAATAATACAACTAGCCACCTAACAAAACCAAACAACCTACAAAAAGTACTTAAGTCATACAGCAAAGTTACTACAGCTATTGACACAAGCAAAGACTACAGGAGAAGACAGGTCCATACAAATACAAGAAATCAAGCAGAAAATGAGAGAACACCAATATAATAGGGAAAAATCCCTCATAATGGAACAAAAATATGGAACACAAGGAAACACGAAAGTTGTCATGAAAGAGTAAAAAGCAGAATTATGACTGAATTAATTGATAAACAAGGTGTGAAACAGAAAGATCATCGACAGATAAAAATGATAGTACAAGACCACATAATACAAACTTTTAAGAAAGTACAAAAGAAACAGGATCACCAATTTTCAGAGAACATCCAAATACCAAATATAACAGATATAAAAGCAAAGATCCTTTGTGAAGAAATAAAGGAAGGAGAAATAAGAGATGCAATAAAAGCTACATTAGTAAATACAGCACCAGGTATAGCTGGAAAACCAAACAAATTTTATAAACTTCTTGTAGATTTCATGGCACCAATTCTATAAAAAATCTTTAAAACAATAATACAGCAGGGGATTTTAATTGAAAGTATGAAAAAAGGAGTTACATTTTTTATACATACAAAAGGAGACACTACACTGATTAAACATTGGAGACCTATTAGCCTACTTACCTTAGACTACAAAATTCTAGCAAACATAATTTCTAATAGACTAGCAATAACAGCACAAAAAATAATATCTGAAACACAAACAGGTGCTATACCAGGTAGAAACATAGTTATAAATTTAATAAATATAAGAGAAATAGTGGAAAGAGGAAACAAGAATACATTACAAGGGTATATATACTCCTTAGATCAGGAAACAGCCTTCGATACAGTATACCACAATTACATATGGTCAGTTTTAGGAAAATATGGATTACCAGAAGAATTTGTATGAATAATAAAAATACTATATATAGAAGCACAAATAATCCCACAAATAAATGTTTTTTTAGAAATTCCCACCTTTGTTGGGAATGGGGTGACACAGGGATGCCTGTTAAGTCCCCTTCTATATGTTTTCAGTTTAGATCCCATATTATGATTAATAGAACAACAACCTAAAATAGTACCAATAAAAATGGAAGGACAGAATGATGTGAGAAAAATGCCGGCTTATGCAGATAACTGTTTTAATGTCAAATAATCTAGAATCTGGGAAACATGCCTTATAACTTATAGAACATTTTCAAGAAGTTACAGGTATACAAATCAATAAACAAAAAAGCAAAATTCTGGCACTAGGGAATGGAGAGATTAAACAGACAGAAGATATACAAATAACAACAGGTAATACAAAAATATTGGGCCTAATGTTTGGCACAGAAACTGCAATGCCAGAATACTGGGAAGAAAAATATAGAATAGTACATGTAAAAATAGCAAAGTGGAAAACATGGACCATGACAAAAGAAAAGAGGATACACCTTATAAAAACTTTGATTGTACCCATATTTCTACATATAGCGTACATATACCCAATCCCTATCTAGATGCAAATGAAGATACTAGGTCTATTTTTCCAAATGCTATGGGGTAATAGACTTAACCCAGTGAAAAATAGCATAACATACAGACCAAGATAAGAAGGAGGATTAGACATAACTCCTATATTATTTTTTCAAAGTATTTTTATCTATACAAAAATAAAACAATGCTTTGAGGCAGGCAACAGTTTCTAGAAAAACTTACTCAATACATTGCTTGCTTATTTTGATGAAAATTGGCATCTGAAAAATAAAGGTACTTATAATATGGTACCAAAATATGTAACAACAGTGATGTACCACTTAAAACAATGGAAAACAAAAACAAGTAGGATACAAGAGTGTACAAGAAAACAATTTTATAAAGAAACCCTTGTATGCTATTATGAAGAACCTATCTTTCAAGTTCCCATAGCAATAGAAAAAGGAGCATTATTAGAAGCAATGCTAAAAAAAAGGATCCCCCAAAAATGAAGGACGCTGTATGGATGTGCACTCATGATAAATTAAATGTGAAAGACAATCATAAGCACAAGCAGATAACAGAAAGGATGTGTGGAGAAGTAGAATGTGTTAACAAAATTGAGACAATGAGACATTTAATATTTTGAATGTGAATTTATAAAACCTTTATGGAATGCTTTATCACAAATGTGGGGTGAACCAGTCTTTAAACATATGGCATATGAAATAGTAATCTATGGTAACTTAACTCAAGACTGGGGAAAATGGAAGAAAACTACGGTATATGTATTATTCACAGTTTTTAAATGGACCATTTGGCAAATGAGGTGCCAGAGACAATTGCAAGGGAGAACCACAAATATAATGGATCTTGTATTTAGAATCCAGGATGAATTAGATAACATTTTTGTTTATGAAAAGAAATGGATGGGAGAATAACATTGCCAGAAGATGTGGGATAAAATATATTGGGTAGGATAAAGAGATCTCAAAATAGTTTATGTGAGACTGTATAGGTTATTGATCTATACGATATGTAGTATACGTGATTTGTAAATATGTATATAACAATTCATGTATTGTTTGTTTTTTGGTCTCACATAAAAAATTCCCCTACTCTTTTCAAAAATTGCCTTTGGATCTTTAACATCCACCTGAACTACCACCAGAACATGCAGATGGGACCTTGGTTTAACAACTCATCCAAAAGATGGCACCTCAGGAGCGCAGCACCCCCCTCATGCTGCACTGCAGTGTCAGTATTAGGATATTAACTCAAGTGCCTGGTGTGGCGATAGAACCCACAGTCTTCTGATCTCCCAGTCTCAGAGGTGAGTGTGCTACCTGCTGAGGCACTGACACTGCCTATCTTGACTTCAATATATCAGTAATTTAAAATGAAACAGGCATATAGCATATGTAAAAACTAAATTTATAAAATCTATAAGTGGAATAAAGTGCTTCATGTGGAACTATGGAGGTCATTCTATAAAAGACTCCCTGATGGTGATAAATGCTAAGATTAAGGAGGCTATATTATATGCCAGTGAAGTCTAGGGTTTCGAAGATACACAAACAATTGCAGTTGTGTTAAATAAACTATTTAGATTTCTCTCAGGTCACCCTCTTATGTACCTGCATCTGTTCTCCATTTAGAGCTTGGCCAATTCACAATAGAAAACATGATTACAGAAAGAATAATCACATTTATAATGGATGCTCAACTTTTGTCAGAAAAGAGGCTTCCAATAATGTGCTTTGAAGAACAGGGGCCTGATATTCAAAAGTTTGTGTGGGCACTAACCGATGTTTCCCAATGCAAACTGGGCTTTGTGCAAGAGCCCAATATTCAAAAGGCTCTGTTGTACCAACAAACGAGGTAGTGCCCCTACAAACCAAAAAGCGGGGGGAGGTGGTATGCAAATAGTGTGGCAAGGACTGGAATATTGGTGATCTTGTCACCAAATAGGGAATTGTTCTCGTATGGGAAATCCATGGCTTTTGCCTGGGTGTCCTGGGGTGTCCAACCTTTTCAGGGTCATGAACCACATTTAAATTTCTAAGTAAGACATCAGCCACAACAATGTCTGGCCCACACTGTACCCAATGTGCATCCCTTACCATACCAACATTTAGCCATATTTAGTAGTTAAAATAATAACATAGTTATAGTAAGTACTCAATAATCATATTTTATTAAGTTGCAGTACTTTTTTTTTTTACAAAATAGTAATTTTAAAATTATTTATAGCAGCACTGGTGCTTTAGATTTGCTTGAAGGCTTAGTAAAAGTAGTTTGTTGAGTACTCTGAAGACTTTTCAGCTCCTGTACTTTGACTGGTCTCAAATTTAGAAGACTGTGATGTGTACTTGCGACATAACTGACAAACCCATCACGACCCACATCAAACTGCTTCGCGAGCAACATGTGGCTCACGAGCTACAGGTCGGCCACCCCTGCCTTAGCCAGACAAATCTCCTTAAGGAGACAGCATGAGCCATAACCCTAGAGGCAGTGTAATTTGTATCCACCACCATAAAGAACTGGTATTTGGTAGCATCAAAAGCAGTCTTGGCAGTGTCTTTCAAATCTTGTGCTGGATCCCTTGAGGCATTCTTGCTCATGGTCAGCACAGAGTTCCAGAGGTCTTTCTGGTATTGGGTGGTGTAGGCCATGTAAGTAGCCTGCCTCAATAGGAAAGAGGCAGAGGTATACACTTGAGAAAGCGCGTAGTATTTCTTGAAAATGTTCAGCTGTTCTTGTTTAGGGAGGGTGTCCATGGCATCTCACTGTTGGATTTTTACTGTTGGATTTACTTAAAAAAAGCTTTGTATTTTGAAACCATACATGTGGCTGTTACCTTTGAATTGTCTGGATCATTTACCTTTGGATTATCTACTGGATAGTTCACAAGGGATTTCTGGACAGGCAAAAACAACCTCTTAGTGAAGGTTAACCCCATCATGTCCAAAAATTCAGCCTCTTCCTCATCCTCCACAGTTTCCTTGGTGGAGAGGTCGAGAGTGCTTACAATTTGCCTTGGTAAGTGGAACCGAACTCTTGTAAGGGGGAACCATCAGGTTCAATCAGTTCCCCTTCATCCTCCTCCTCCTCATAATAAAAAACAGCCCCCTGGTCATCCGGAACGGGGGGGCAGAAACTTGACGAGGAATTGGCATGCCTATTAGGGTACCCATGGCTTGAAAAGCCGGAAAGAATTGCCAAGCCTGTCATGTCCTCCATATTGGGCATCTTTGATCTGTCCACTGACAGCGCCTTTGCTTCTTCAGCTGGAGGGGCAGCAACATGTTTTTCTTTTTGCTTCTTTTTAGCAGGAACCAGTTCTGGAACCTGCTCAGATGGCTTTTGTGCTTGGCATGCTCAGAATTCCCTTAATTGGGAATCCTGGAATCAGAGTAGTCTTTAGAAGGTCTTTCCTTTGGCTTATTATGGGAGGAAGGAATCTCATCAGAGTGCTTTGGTGATATAGAGATGGACCGAGAAGCCATAATATCCTCTAAATTTGTGGCCCTCTTTTTAATTGTTTTGGGGCAAAACTTGCTGCAAAGTTCACAATCAGTAAAAATATGGTCTTGACCTAGGCACATTAGACACAGCTTGTGGCTGTCTACCTTCGCCAAGAGGTTGAAACACTTTAAACAATTTTTAAAGCCCATAGGTCCCATCCTCTTTTTGGGTCTATCTGACATGCCAATTGGTCAAAAAAAAAAAAAAAACAGAATGCAGTTCCCAAAAGGGAAAAATGCAAGTTTGCGGTCCAGTTCCAAAGCAAATGGACTGCTATTGAAAAAGGGCTGAAAGTCTTTTTTTTTTCAAGTTTCCCTCCAAATTTATTGTACACTACAGATCAGCTCAGTTCCCGTTAAAAGGGGGAAGCAAAGCACTAAATAGTAAAAGCAAATGAAAGCCAAAGCAAAAAATCAAGACATGAGGAGGAAAAATATATATAAAGATGCGGCTTAAACATAACCTGCCGACAAGAAATTAGCAGTTTCTATGGTTCCCGGGAACTGCTGAGGAACTGGAGAAAACACTAAAATCAAAAACTAAACCACTTGAACTACACAAACTAAATTAAGAGGCAAAGAATGAATAAAAATAAATGAATGCTTATTTTTTTCAGAAAATAATGCCTAGAAAAGTGGAGTAACTGAAGAGAGCCCTTCAGGGCAAATTGCTTTGTCAGGCAGAGAAATGAATCTGACATTAAACTGCAGAATGCAGTGGCACCACAAGGCAGAGTTTGAAAGTGCATTCTGTGTTCTATAATTTACATAGATTCCACACTCTCCAAGGCAGTTGAACCTTCCAGATACAGTAAGTTGCATATGTTAAGCATAGTGAGGGATTCCTGGGGTTTGAAGATGCAGATACAGGGCAAGTTCTGAGTTTACTCATGGTTCTCCAAGACCAGGAGATCTCCCTCAATGCACACAGGCAGTAGCGCAGTTTACAGTAATTCCCTCTCTGTCAGGTTTTATCCCCAGAGGCCACCAGTGTTGGCTGATGCAAATGGACATGTTTCTCTGGATCCAGTTAGGTTTCTCCTGACTTCTGCATCAGACAGAGAATCCTCTGGTGCACAGAGAGCAGCTCAATCTGTAAAAACCCAATCCTACTTGTACAACCAGGTCCTGGCATTCAGTACCTAGACTGTGGTGGTAACCAGCAGCATGCTGTGGTGCTGGTTAGGTGGCATCCCAAATGAACTGAACTCTCTGGTTGGCTGTTTCTGGCTGAAGTACAGATTGCCTCTCATTCAATTGCTGCAAGCCTCAGCCTTGACTCATGCTGAGTTAGCACACAATGATTTCCTTTTCTTAGCAGGAGCTCTGCTTCTCAGTCTTGTGCTTTCTCTGGCAGATGCATAGTCTGCCTCTGCACAGCATCACGCTGTCTCTTTCAACAGCATGCAGGCCCCAGTCTGCTTCCCACTGAGCTGCAGACTCGAACAGATTCTATGAGTTCTGGAACAGCCTCTGCAGTTCACTGGGGAATTGTAGCTCCTTATTGGTGGCTCAAGCTGTCAGTCAAAGAAAACAGGCCTGGACATCTGTCACATAACAGGTGATTGGATGTTACAAAGCTGCCTGAAATAATTAGGTCCACTACAAGCCTATAAATCCTGTAGGTGCTCTTCTCCAACAATCTGACCCTGATTAGTCACCTAGTCATCCTCCAACCCCATCACTGTGCCAGCTTGGGTCAGAGGTAATGAAAACGGATGCAGTTTTGTAGTCCAACAGCAATCTTTCTTAAATGTCCTTATGCACACTTAATTCTGCATGCTAACAATATTTTGGGTCCTAAACCAGTCCTCCTTGGCAGTGCTTGCAGGTCTGGATCAGTCGAGGCAGTGAGTGGGGAATTCCCAGTTTAGCGGACAGCCACAAGGTGTCAGCTCTGTTGGCAATCCCAATACATTAGTGCATGTTTTCATGACATACTTACTCATCCCTGTTTATTAAACAGGATAGGGTGGGGAAACAACATGGACCTACTGCAGTGTCCTTTCTGACTTTAACTTACTGTGCCGCTGCTACTGTATATTACTCAAAACATAACTTCCAAAATCAAATAAACCCAAATGAGAGGCAAGGATTGGGGCAATACTCAGTCCACTACTGAAAGTTGCAGATGGGCTGTTTAATGGACTGAGGGACTATCAAATCACAAGAACTGTAATCTGCCATTTCAAGCTCCAACCCCAATGACTCTAGAAATTCTAAGTGTGTTTTTTAATAACATTACATATTTGCAACTCTTACAAAATGTGAAGCTAGTTCTAGTCTCCAAGGATGCAGGAGCTAGACAACAGCAGGGCAGGATTGTCTGGAAGGACAACATGGTGAACAAGTCAGCCTCTGAATACTCAAGCAATCCAAGGGGTCTTCAAGTGAGATATGGACACAGACTGTATTAAATAGATTGGTAGCCCAATGCTACCAAAATGGTCAGTTAAGATGGAGCCTTCAGGAATGCTAGATGCAGTATACTGGCTATAGGATGTGTGTTTTCTGTTTATACAGTCTGCCCACACTTACCTCATTTTCTCTCTATCATAGTTCAGTCTGTTTATCAACCCCAGCTGACACCCCCCCCCACATACACACACACACACACACACCCCTACTACTGTACTCAGGAAGCTATCAGACAAAATCAGCCGAGTTGCTTGTATTTCCCGTGCCTACCCACCGCACACCCATCGCTTCATGACTCTGGCAGACATGACTTATGCTCACTGATGCCACTGCTGCTGTGTGGAGAGGGGGGATTCTCAGATGCTGTGTTAACCATACCTACATATGACATTTTTAGATTTAATAAGAGTAGAACAGGAGGAAGGTTGTAATTTATGTTCTTACCTCACTAAATTTATTGCAGATTAAATCAGCTACCTAGGAAAGTCCATAAATTCTGTGTTGATATCAATTAAATTATAAACACTAATGGTCCCAGTTGGTTGCTTCTACTCCTCACCTCAAGTCCACTTGTTTAAATTTAAGTATTTTATTAGCGACCTGGAATTACTTGACAATAAGTGGAATGTTATTATCACACAAGATTTCAGTGCCAACTGGGCCTCTTCAATTGGCCATAAATTGAATGAAATTTTTCCCCATGAGGATAAAGAACAGTTACATGAGAACTTAGTGTAACAATAGATCTTCGAGAGAATATCTTTCATCAGGTCACGTCACACCTATGGAACTTATAGACATCAGGCACTAGGACCATATGGAAACTTTTCTAGCAGTCTAGTAGGGGCCACCCACACCAACACCCCTGCATATATAAGCGTGAGTGGCCCCACTCTCTCCTCAGTTCCCCACTGGAGACCATACTCGCTAGGCCTCCCTCTAGGGAACCAAAGAGAGAGGTGAGGTGCCCAGCTATAAGAATGGCTGGAGCCACAGAAAAGGCAAGCTGGAGACAGAGAATAGGAGGAAGGAGGGTGGGACGGCATGACCTCATGAAAGAGATTCCCTTGAAGATCTACTGTTACGATAAGCTCTTGCATAACTGTTCTACCTTCTTCAGGGATGTCTCTTTCATTAGGTCACACCTATGGAATGAGTCCCAAACAGTTACGACAGCAAAACAGTCTGTGTGGCAGGAGGCCAAAAGCCTAAGAAAGGAGGCCTTAAAGCACAGCTAGGCCAAATCCTGCCTTCCTTCTAGAGGCAATGTCTAGACTGTAGCATCTTGTGAAAGTGTGGACAGTACTCCAAGTTGCAGCAGCACAGATTTCAGCAGCTGACACATTCCTGAAAGAAGCAACAGAAGTGGCCATGCCTCTGGCTGAATGGCCATGAACTACACCAGGAAGTTCCTTACCATACTTCCTATAACAAAAAGTAATACAGTTGGCCAACCATAGAAACTGGAATGCCCGCTTTCTCAGGGGCGAAAGAAACAAACAACTGTGAGGACTTTCTGTAGTCCTTTGTACGGTGTGTATGGTACCTGAGAATTCTATGCACATCTAAAGTATGGAGCAATGCTCCCATTGGATTGGCATGCTCTGGGTAATAAACAGGCAGGTGGATAGACTGATTTTTTTTGTAAAATGTGTTTATTGATTTTGCAATGAAACATTACAAAATTGACATAGAAGGATATAAAATTACACATCATTTGAAAAAAAGGTACACTTAAGGTGTCTGTTAACAGAATCCTTCGTCTCTGTTGGGGGGGAATTAGATAATCGTGTTTACTCAGTTTGATAGTTAAAACTGAGAACTCAGCAAGGAATTCTAGAGGGCATTCTATTTAGTATATCTCATTTATAACATTCTTTTCTTACCATATTTGACCTAATAAAGGTCTTACTGACACCTTCATAAAATAAGAGAGAGATTGCAAATAAAATGTTTTCTAGCCTTAAGAGACATACTACAGAAAAATCCTCAATTGGTGCCTTCTCAACAAGTGAGCAACCCATAAAGGGTGCCCTAAGTCTGAAACATCACTATATAACCTGCTCCTATAAAGTATGCAATTCAGTTACAATATTGGTTTCTTACATGTAGGCGCTTCCATGAGCTTAACAAATAACTCCGTAGAATTAACATCTCTAGCAGTTAATAACAGTTGAAATAAGTTGATATTAATAAACTGTTTCCATGAGGAAATGCCAAGAGTCCACCCTGTGACATAGTTCTAAATTAGTAGACTGGCCAGACCACATGTAAATTGGCCCAGGCAACTCCAAATCACTCCATAGCCACAAGGTCATGTGTTTTATTGCCTGGGGTAAGTTTGTTTCGGTAAGCCATTTTTAAAACAGTTTATTCAAATACAGTGCCTTTTTGTGTGTTTGCCGACACAAAAAAGATATTTAAAGCAAAGTCCTCTGATTCTTGATCTATCTTACTGACCGTCGCTACCATCCAGCGTCCACATATGTTACTCCCTTGTTAAGTCCTCTGTTTCCTCACCCTCTTCCTGCAACAATTCCATTTAAATTTTGGCTAATAATTTCCCTGCGTCCTTTTGTTCGTTGAAGAGGTAGGTTTGGCCATTCTACTTAAGATGGAGTTTCGCTGGTAACAGGAGTCGGTGCTGCAGCTTCGTAGCATGCAGGCGGCTACGGACCCCATCAAAAGTCTTCTGCCTCATATGAGTACTGTATGATAGGTAGGGGAATAGCTGGATGGCCTCTTCTCCATACTTGATTAATTGAAGGCATTTAGCAGCAGTCAGTATGCGGTCCCGGTCGCCAGTGCCAGTGCAAATGATGAGGAATGTCCATGGGGCCTCAGAGGTAGTAGCTGCTCTTCACAAGGTTATTCAGTAGGCCTTCTCCAGGGAGAAAGTTGGAATATTCTCCAAGAATCCTAGTGCCTGCTGTAGGAAGCTGTGGGCAAATCCCAAGGTGTCTTCACCTTCCAGTAGCACGAGTAAACCCATGAGTCTAACATTCCATTCTCTTGGTTGATTTTCTACTGTTTAAAAACATGGTCACAGGAGAGTGTTTTCATGAATAAGCTTATTCGTGGCCTCTGAAGCTTTCAGGGCAGAAGACTCAGCCCGGGTTATTATTTGTTCTGCACTGTCCATGCGGGTTTCAAGAGTCAAGACCCCTCGCCTGAGGGTGTCAAACATTTTATCTAGTTCTTAAATGATTCTTATCAGTATATTAAGAGAGGCATTCACTGTTTGCAGAGTAACTTCTCCAGAAGTTGCTGTGGCCTTGCCTCACGCTGCTGGGTACTTTTTGCTTTGAAAAAGTCACCAGCAGATGCTGCAGCTCTTTGTTTACCCATGTTGTATCATTGGCACGTCTTCACATATGTTGTAAATCAATTTTCAGCCACAAAGGCCGGGTTTTTATTGCAAATCATAAGAATAATAAAACTGTCTCACAGGAGCTCAAAGAGACATGTCTGTTCCTATTGCTGCTCAGCAGCAGCACCCCCACCCCCGATAGTTTGATTTAAGGACAACTCAGACACCACCTTAGGAAGAAAATTAGGGTTAGTACACAAGGATACCCTGTCTTTGTGGAAAATCAACTGAGGCTGCTCACACATGAGGGCCTGTAGCTCTGAAATCCTTCAAGCAGAAGTAATAGCAACTAAAAATAACACTTTCCATGACAGAAAGCATAGCTCACAACACATGACTGGCTCAAAAGGAGGCAAAGTCAGCTTTTTTAGAGCAAAATTCAGGTCCCAAGCTGGGGCCGGATTACAGATAGGAGGCATTAAGTGCAGAATGCCTCACAGAAAAGTACGGGCCACATCCAACTGGGCCACAGTACAGCCATCAATGGGCACACGGAAGGCTGATATAGCAGACAAGAGGAGTATTTGAGTATTGCATCAGACAAGGACAGGAGATACTCTAGAACCTAGTTCACCAGACAAGTGAAAGGGTTAAGGCATTGGGAAGCGGCCCACATAGCAAAGCCCTTCCACTTCATCAAATAAGTGACCCTGGGGGAAGGTTTCCTGGCAGCCACCAGGACATCAGCCACATTCTGAGTCATCCCAAACTGAGAAATGTCTATGTCTTCAGGAGCCATGCATGCAGATGGAGGAACTTGAGGTCCAGATGGACGAGGTTCCCCTGTGCCTGTGTCAACAGGACCCTGCAGAGGGGTAGGGAAACTGGAGGTTCTACAGACAATTGTTGCAGTAATGGAAACCAGATCTGGCAAGGCCAGAATGGTGCCACCAGAATTAGGGTGGCCCCCTCCATTTGGAGCTTGATGAGCACTCTCTGGGTCAGAGGAAAGGGAGGAAAGGAATAGAGGAACCACCCTTTCCAGGAGAGAGGCAACATGTCTCACCAGAAAACTCCAGGCCTTGGATCTAGCAAGCAGAAACATGGCAATTTTGTGTTCAGTGGGGATGCAAAAAAGTCCAACTTTTGATGACCCCCACATGTCAAACAGGTTTCTACAACTAACGTCAACAACTCCCACTCATGCATTTTGGACTGTGATTGGCTGAGGCTGTCCGCCAAGGCATTCTGGTTACCTGGAACATGGACAGCCGATGGATCTAGACCATGTTCTAGATCCCCGTACCAGACTCTCATTGCCTCTCTACACAAGGGATAAGAATGTGTCCCCCCCCCTTTGCTTGTTGATGTAATAAACTACACTGAGGCTGTCCATATAAACATACAAAATTGCCATCTAGGTACAGGTCATCCTCAGCGTGGCCTTAGTCAACAGTCCTGGTGACCCAGTTGAAGAAGTCGATCAGGTTAGTTTGGCATGATCTTCCCGAGACAAATCCATGCTGTCTGTCATCCTGTAGACCATTACTATCAAGAAAGGTTATCAACCTCTCCTTTAGAATGGTCTCCCTCAATTTCTGCACTATTGGAAGTCAAGCTTACCGGTCTGTAGTTGCCCGGTTGGTCCTTGGGTCCACTCTTGTGAAGGGGCACCACGAGAGCCATCCTCCAGTCCCTGGGTACCTTCCCCATCTCCAAGGAGGTATTGAAGAGGTCCATCAGAGGGCCTACCAACACCTCAGCCAGTTCCTTCAGGACCCTTGGGTGTACACCGTCTGGTCCTGGTGCCTTGTCCACCTGCAAGGCTTGAAGGCCCTTCAGAATTCTATACTCTTGGATGACCCCATCTGTTATCTCTGCCCCCCTTCACCCTTGCCCCCTTTCCCCTGCAATATTGGGCCATCCCTTTCTTTTGTGAACACCGAGCAGAAGTACTCATTGAGTGCCTCTGCCTGTTCTTCCCCTTGTTCTGCCCATCCCACATTCCTCTTGATTCTAACAATGTCATTTCTACAACTCCTCTTCTCCGTCATATATTTAAAGAACCCCTTTTCCCCCTCTCTGATCCCCTGAGCCAACTTCAGCTCCTTGGCTGCCCTGACTCACCTGGTCACCTCCCTAGATGCCTCTGTGAACATGTCTCTATCCTCCTCACGCCCCAATATTTTGAACTTAATGAAGGCTAGTCTTTTTTCCTTCACCTTCCACTCCACTTCCTTGCTGAGCCAGCTAGTTTTTTGGACCTGGACTGCTTACTCTGAGATTTAGCACACATGTTCATGGCCTCATTCAGCTCCTTCCTAATGACTGCCCACTTCTGTTCAGCATCCATCACTGTGTTAATTTTAGCTAAATACCCCTCTAGGATACTGCCCATTCTGGCAAAATCTGCCTTCCTGAAGTCCAACACTCTTGTCCTGGTCTTAGCTGACTCCCTCCATGTGTTGAGGAGGAATCACACTGAACGGTGGTTGCTTCCTGCTAGAGGGTCCTGTACTACCACATCCTGGACTTGATCACCATTTGTTAGCACCAAATCCAGTATGTTCCCCTCTCTAGTAGGTTCCATCACTCTTTGCACTAGGTAGCTGTCTTGGATAGCTTCCAGCAGCACCTGTTCCCTAAAGTGTGCTATAGTTACTGTCTGCCCGTCAACCCCAGGTAGGTTGAAGTCTCCCATTATAACTGCATTTCCCTTGCCACTGACCTTCCTGATTTGCTCCCCCAGATCCCTATCCACCTCCTCGCTTTGTGAGGGTGACCTGTAAACTACCCCCATCCTGAGCTTCTTACCTTTAGGGCTTTGGAGCAATACCTATATGGCTTCTGGCCTCCCCTCCTCCCCCTCCTCCCTGGTACACAGTATCCCCTCCCTGACATAAATAACCACTCCTCCAGCCCTTCCCCCCTCCTGGTCCCTGCTGAACACCTTGTAACCTGGGATCGTAAGATCCCAGTCATGATATTGGGTGGCCCAGGTCTCTGAGATGGTGGCAATATCTACCTCTTCCTCTACCATCATTGCCTGGAACTCTGCCACTTTGTTTGTTAAGCTCCTTGCATTCAAGGATACTACAGTCCGATTGTACTAGCAGGGGAACTGGAGAGAGATGGTTCTGGAAGGCCTGGAAGGCATACAGAACTTCCTGCATTTCTAAAACTTTTATGTGGAGATGAGCCTCCATCAGAGACCAGGTTCCCTCGGTCCAGAAGGGGTCCAGGTGCACTCCACAACCCAGATCCAAGGCATCTGTGGTGAGGATCTCTCAGGAAGAGGAGATGAGAAAGGGCACTTCCCTCAGAAGATTGTGGGGGTTATTTTATTTATTTTATTTTATTTAAACAGCAGTTTGGAAAACCTTTGAGCCATAGGCTCATTTACAAAGGTACCTTGTCACAGTAAGACAAACCAAAATACACAGTATAGCAGTACAACACATAAGTATAATAGTAAATTAAGACATAGATACAAACAAGCTGGTACAGGTAGGATGGATGCAAACAATACCAGAGTTTATGAGTCCTTAGCAGCTTAGTAATAAAGCTTTGTCATAAGTATTGAGAGTGAAAACTTTGACTAGCGGCAAGTTACAGCACTGGGTGTTAATAAGGTGGTTACGTTAAGGAAGTTTTGAACACGTATATAGTTGAGCTTCGAGATGGAGGGGCAGTGTGTTGAACCAGGAGGGGGCCCTAAAGCTGAAGGCTCTTTCGCCGTGAGAGGTCCTAGCTCTAGGGATAACAAGAGAGGTTTTCCCAGAGGTTCGAGTATGAACTAGTGGGACAGAGCGGCGTATGGTGGTGGTCAATCCTGGTGTGGAAAGCCCAAGGAGGTCTTTTTTTGTAAGGTACAGGTAAGATATTTGAGGCTCGTCGAGATCAAGTACCAGCGCTTTAGCATACAGTAGACAGGTGTGTGTCATCCTAGGTGCTCCAGTAATTAACCTGCAGGCCTTATTCAGGGTAAAGGATTTTGATGGAGTGCGGTCTGATCAGCAGCACCATACACCGGCAGTCCATAGTCCACTAGGGACAGGATAGAGGAGGTGACTGAAGTCAAGAGCCTCCGGGGAGGCAGTGTTTATACTGGCGTAAGATGCCCAATCGGATATTAGTGGCAGTGGTTAGGGCAGCGATGTGTCCATGGAAGGAGAGGGAGGGGTCAAATGGATCCCTAGGTATTTATAAGAGCAAACTTGTTCGAGTGGGAATGAGGACCCAGAATGAATGAGGAGTTTGAAGTTGCAGGACTTGTTTTGGGGATGAGTGAAGAACATGGTTTTGTTTTTTAAGATTTATCACCAATCTATGTTCCTTGAACCAGCCCTCGGCTTCAGTGAAGGACTTCTGCAGCGAGTCCTGGAGGGCAGTAGGAGTTCGATTTGAGGCAAAGATGACTGCATCATCAGCGTACAATAGAATGTTCCCCGAGCAAGAGCGTGGAAGGGTGTTAAGGTAAAGGGAGAATAGTGGGGCCCAGAATGGAGCCCTGGGAACCCAGAAAAGATGGGACAGATGTCCAAGTAGGTCCCATTAATTTTACAGCTGTGCGGTCAGACAGATAACTGCTGCACCAGGAGATAGGCCCAGCAGCAAACCAGAGACTAAGGGCATCAAGAAGGAGGGTGGGAGACAGTGTCGAAAGCTTTCGAGAGGTCAATGAAGACAGCACCAGCCAGAGAACCAGTGTCTAAGGAGGTGGAGAAAGTTGGAGAACTCTAAGAGGGCTGTGTTGGTACTGTGGCCGCTCGGAAGCCATGCTGCTCAGGACAAAGGACATTGTAGGTGGAGAGGTAGTCAGAGATTTGAGGGCCACCATTTTTCCAAGGCCTTGAGAGAGGAGAGAGAATGGAGATCGGTCGATAGTTTCCAGCCACAGTCCTATCACCACCTTTAAAGACAGGGGTGACAGTGGCGACTTTCCAGGCAGTTGGAACCTTCCCCAGGCAAGAGAGTGGTTGATGAGGCATGTGATCGGGGTAGGACTGTGTCTAAGACCAGCCGTAGGATACACGGATCAGGGTGTCACTGCCTGTACTATTACTCTTGAGGCAGTGACAAGGTGCAGCCTAAGTTCTTGGGCAGAAACACAGCGGAGGAGAAAATAAGGGCGAAAGATTTACAGCAGGTGCTGGGGGAGGAGGGTCAAAAAAATTTGTAGGGAGGATAGGGCTAAGGTCAGTGAATGAGGTGTTGAGGTGGTTGGCAATGAGGGCTGGGTCTGAGGAGATCACACCATTAATGTTGATCTGGGTGGGTGGGGGAGTGTGCACTCCCATTTAACTGTTTAATGTTATCCCAGAAGGTTCTGGGATTCCCCATGAGGCAGTGGTGAGGACCGATGGTGCTCAGACTTGGCCTTTCTGATGGCCGAGTGCACTTGTTTCAGGCGACAGCATATAACCGCCTGTCATTGGGCGGCCAGTCTCAATGTACGGTGCCATAGGTTGTCCCTATGTTTGAGCTGGTGGATCAAGCTGGGGTAACCTAGGGGCATTCTTCCTTTTAGAACGGTGGGTCAACACTGGGGCAAAGATATCACAGGCATTATTAAAAGTTTGGGTAAAGAAGGAGAGAGCTGTGTCGATGTCAGGAGTTGCCTGTATAGGAGACCAGTCAATTTGGGACAGAAGTTCCTTAAGTTTTATCAGTCCACCAGGTATTAGATGCACGGCATGTGGACTGTGCTATGGGTTTGGGGACTGAGGTTGACCAGTGGAATAGAATGGGAGTGATCGCTGAGAGAGTCTGGGAGGACTTGTACATTGGGGATCCGATTAGAGGCGGTTGGTGAGTACCACATCAAGCAGGGGTACTGGAGCCTCTCTTGGGGTTAGTCCTGGTAGGGTGGGTAACTAGTTGCGTTAGGTCTATTGCAGAAAAGGAGTCTCGGGTGAGGGGAGGAGGAGGCTGAGCCAGTTCACATTTAAGTCACCCACCAGAATTTGATCAGCGGAAGGAGGTAGAGAGGTAAGGTATTCTGTAAGAGAGGCAATGGCCTGCGTTTGGTCCCTGGGGGGCACGTATGCAGTAGTCAGATAAAGGGGTCCCTTTAAAGGGTCAGGGGTTAGTTTCAGCGTAAGCGCCTGGGCCCTGGAGTCAAGGATGGGAGTGGGCAGGGCCAGTACGGGGAGAGATTCCTTGACATAAATAGCGCAGCCGCCGCCCCGTCTCCCAACACGGTCGGACCGGAAAAGGGTGAAACCAGGAAGGGAGACTAGGGAGTCAGGGGAAGATTTCGACAGCCAAGTCTCAACCAGGGTGATGACATCAGGGTTAATTGATGTGACCAGGCATTGTAGTGAGCCAAACTTTTTTAGGAGGCTACAGATATTCATGGAGACCATGCATAGGCCTGTGGTGCGAGTTGGGGAGCTCCTGGGAACCGGGCCAGGGTTTGGATGAATGTTCCCTGACAGGAGTAGTAGCATGACTAACACCTGGCTGGGAGATGGTGAGAGGTTTTCCTATGATTGACATGGGGGGAGGCTAAGGGAGCAGGGGGTGGGCAGGGAGGTACAGGAGGGGAAAGCAAGAATAAGAAGACACCCAGATGTGCCTGAGGTGAAGAGAAAGCTAGGGGAGGCAGGGGGGATGGGGACACACAGAGGTCCCAAGGGGCAGGAGAGGAGGTTCAGGAGCAAGGGAGGGAGGGAGGGTGCCAGGGCACAGTGTGGACTAGATGGGTAAATGGTGAAGTGCACTGCTAGTGGGGATAGGCACAGGCAGAGCGTGAGGCAGGGCCAATACATTGTGGTGAGCAAGATCCCAGGGAAGTAGTGCTGTACAGGTAGGAGTAGGAAGTAGTGAGGGAACATAGGTCCCTCTGGTGGCCAGCAGGTATAACCTGCAAATGGGAAAGTGGGGAGACAGGTTCTGGGCAACAGGACATGATATCACTGGATGTGATGTCACGGGGTGGATCCTTAAATTGACAGCCGCCCCTGGGTGGGAGGGTGGTTGGGGCGCGGGGCAGGCAGGCGTAGCGCCCGTTGGTAGCACCCCTCTGCAGGCGTCCAGACGAAGAGAAGAGCTCCTTTACCTCAAAAGTTATCAGGCTGGAGATTTGGCTTCCTCAGCTACTCAGGTGAGCTGCTTGTTGCTTCAGTTGCTTGATTGTCCCGAGTGCCTAGCTTGGGGGGGGGAGCTGCCTATGTTGTGAGAAAACAAAGCCTCTCATTACTATGCAGAGGGAGAATATGTTGTGACTTACACAAAGGAGCTCCACTCTAAGCAAACAGGGCTATTCCAAAATGAGGTCACACTAGGACCCAGCTAACCTAATGCCTTCAGTAACAAGCACAATTAGCTCAATACCACCATATTAAACAAGTCTGATCTATATTAGCTGCTTGGTATATCTGGCTTTAAGATGAAATCAGCAATTAGCTCCAAATACCACCATATTAAACAAGTCTGATCTATATTAGCTGCTTGGTATATCTGGCTTTAAGATGAAATCAGCAATTAGCTCCAAATACCACCATCCACCACTGAAGTACTTTGTGTACAGGGGAGGAGACAAGAACCTGCTGATCCAGATCATCAGAGCGTTGATCCCACTGGACCCACAGGGTCCCCTGGGGGATCCACTTATGCAGTCTGGCCAAACGTACAGTGACAATGGCCGCAGTCAAGTACACAATGAAAGACTGAAATGTGAAATCCCAGAGTTTCAGGAGACCAAAATTGATTGCCCGAAACTTGTTATCCCTACACTCAGTAATTGCCCACAGCAGAGGTTTTTTTCATGTTCTCGGGGGGCTTCACCCCCCCCGGCACCCTCCCTACTTTAGGTAACAAACTCTGCCATGGCAATTACCAACTGTCGGAATAACGAGTTTTGGGCAATCAATTTCGGTCTCCTGAAACTCAGAATTTCTCATTTCGGTCTTTCAAAATACTCCCCTGCAGCCATCAGGCCCAGGAACTGCAGGAATATTCTGACTGTGATGTACCAGTTTTGAGACACCAACTGTGCTTGAGCTATTAGGCCTTCCACCCTGTCTTGGGGAAAGAAGACCTTGCCCTGGACTGTGTCCAGAATCATCCCTATGTACTGCATCCACTGGCATGGGGTCAGAACAGACTTGGGCAGATTAACCATAATCCCTAGGTCCTGGAACAGTGGCCTGATACGTTCCAGAGTGAGCAGCAGTAGATCCCAGGACTGAGCCCTCAGTAAAGACTCATCCAGATAGGGGAAGACATACAGGCTTGCATGCCTGTGGGCCACCACCACTGCTGCTAAGCATTTGGTAAAGACCCAAGGCGCAGAGGATGAGCCAAAGGGCAATACCTGGAACTGGTAATGTTCCCCCTGGAACAGGAACCTGAGGTATAGCCTGT
The DNA here is from genome assembly GCA_016271365.2 of Neoceratodus forsteri. NCBI lineage: Eukaryota > Metazoa > Chordata > Ceratodontiformes > Ceratodontidae > Neoceratodus > Neoceratodus forsteri. Next base: position 1,333,954,990 of record CM057455.1, on the reverse strand, counting down.
GGGGAGAGCAAACTCTGATATGCAGATAAGTGCCCTGCATGTCCGGGGAACATAACCAATCTCCCTGCATGAGCAGAGGCAGCAGACCATGCAGAGCGACCATCCCGAACTTCTTGTATTGGATATAGAAATTCAGTCCTTTGAGGCCTAGAATGGGCCTCAAGTCCCCTGTTCTCTTGGGGACAAGGAAGAACCAGGAGTATAACCCTTTATTCCTTTGCCACCTGGGCACTGATTCTATAGCCCTTTTGTACAACAAGGCAAGAACCTCCTCCTGAAGCATCGGAATGTGGTCGGGAGGATAAGTGGAGAGAACAGGCGGAAAATCTGGAGGCTATTCTGGATGTTCTAGAGTAAAGCCATGCTAGATTAGTTGCAGGATCCAAGCATTGGATGTAATGGCACTCTATTGATCGAGATGAAGGAAGAAATGACCCGCTACCACCACCTCCTGGCTTAGGGCAGGAGGAGGGGGGGGCCAGGCAAAGAGTCAGACCGAGGCAGAGCCAGCATCCGGGGTCACACCGCCACCTATGGGGCTTTTAGCAGAGTCACCCATGATGGAGGAGGGAGCAGGCAGGGCAGACCCTGGCCTGGGCTTGCTCTGAGATTTAGTTACCACCCCAGCCTTACTGGAGACGTTATGAAAGGAGGGTCATGGCCTGCTCCTGGGCTGGGTATGTTAGAGACAGTGAACAGACCTAATGGCCCTACCAGAGGCCTGCAGGTCATTGATAATATCCTGCACTTCAGGGCCAAAAAGCTTAAAGCCTGAGAATGTGCTGCTGGACATCAGCAGCAAATCCAAAGACCTTCAGCCCAGAATGCCTTCTAAGGCAGATGCCAGTGTCAGCAGCCCTGACCATGGCATCAGCCATATCATATATGGCCCTTAGAAGATGCTTACTAAGCTGGCCCAGTGATGCTGGAGGTTGAGGCGCTGGACACCACACCAGTGACCCAGGTTTGGGAATGAGCCAGGACTGCCGGGGGTCGGCAGGGGAGAGAGAGAGGATTGAGCATCTGAAGGACTGCTCTCCTCTCTTGGGGAGGGAAGGACTGCCATCCTGCTCATCGATCTCCCTCTGGTGGTGGCTGGAGGAGATGTGAGTCAGGAGGCACATTGCCGACGTATGCCATCAGCGGGGGAAGGGGCGGAGAGGAGAAAAAATGGTGGAAATGGAGCTGGCAGGCTCCGCGATGGCTCTCCTGCACCTGTCGCAGCTCCCCAAGTATCTGGATTTCACTCTGGGTGGGGAAAGCTGGTGCCCTTTCCCTTGGCCCTGTCACGGGGGAGACCCATGGGGATTATAGGGGAAGTCAGGTGGGGAATGGAGAACCGGAAACCGAGTCCCTACGAGAGAGGGACCGGAGCCGCCTGCCAGGCTCCCAGGAGTATAAATAAATAATAGAAAGAAAAAAGAAGAAGGTGCTTACTGACATCTGCTGCAGCCTGGAGAGTCTTAAGACTCTCCAGGCTACAGAACACCAACGCTCCCTCCCAGGGAGCACCGAGAAGCCAGCGGCTGCCGAAGAGGTAATTAAAGTACCTCCATCAGCAGCAGCTTTGTGAGGGGGGTTAGCCTGTCGACACGCTTCGCGTGTCGACTGCCCCACCCACGGCCGGCATATCCTTTATAGGCACTGGCCTCTGACATCACTTCCTGTCTGTCAATATTTCTAACTCCCCACTTTCCCATTTGCAGATTATACTGGCTTGCCACTAGAGGGACCCCACCCTTGATGCACTTCCTGTAGTCTGCCTACCTTCCCTGGAATCCTCTTTTCACCTCTCCTGCACCACTCCTCCAACATTCCCTCCTCTGCCCTAACCCCATCCTCACCTGCCCCCTTTTGTTTTTCAATACCCATCCACCTTCAGACCCACCCTCCTCCCCCGTACCTACACCCAGTGACCACTAGGAGTCACTATATACCACCCCTGTGGGGGCCCATTCCCAGCCTACTTTTGACCCCTAGACTATGGCTCTCCACCCTCTCCCAGGCATATTCTGTGCTGCCCTGGCAGGGACTTGAACCCTGTACCCTGTCCACCAGAGTCCGTGTCACTGCCACTAATCTAAAGTGGCAGCCACACTCTCTAGGAGGCAGTACAGTTATCTTAACTTCCTACACCACTACCACCTGTATACCATGCTAGTTCACCTACTATTAAACTCCCTCCCCGTCATCCTCCTCCTGGTTCCCCCCTCCCTCCAACCGTATATCTCCCCTAGGTTACAGGCTATTTCACCTTTAATTCCCACCAACATAGTTCCTACTCACCCTACTATGTCCATGTACACTGACCTACAACTCCCATCTCCTAGCCACTCCCCCTCCTCCCTCCCTGCCCTTTTCGGACAGCTCGCTATCCTTGCCCTCCCTGCCGTGAAATCCCTACCTATCCCCTGCTCCTCTACGATCCCACCCCCAACTCCTCCTAGCCGTGAGGCAAAATCTATACCGCCGTGCCTGGCCAGAGCTGTTGTCCTCCTACTACTCTTATCTGGCAATATCCACCCCAACCCGGACCCACCGGACCACCTCAGCAGGTGGGCGTCCTGGACTGCTGGTTGCCTCCATGAATATATGCAGCGTCCTGAAAAATTCGACTCCCTCCAATGTTGGTCTCACAGCGCAAAACCTGACATCCCATTGCGCTGGTAAGCAATAGCTATCTAATTCACCCCTGACACCCTTTTTCCCTCCTGGCTACACCCTATATCATGAGGATCGAGTAACCAAGCGTGGGGAGGCTGCGCTATCTACACCAGGAACTCCCTCACTGGTCCGCCCTCCTGCACGGACCTTGTAAATGGGGCTCAAGCCCTCACCATTAAGCTTACCCTGGACCACGCCAGATCACCCCTTTACCTCACCACTGCCTATATACCGCCCAGGTGCAAAAACCCAGCTCTATTATCTCTAACTGACTATCTTGCCACCCTTCCCCACAACACCGATAAAATCATTGTTGGGGACCTTAATGTGAACTGGCTGTGTCCCTCCTCCTCCCCCACTCAGGACTCCTTCACAGCCCTGGATCTAACCCAACTAGTCTCCCAACCCACACGTGTGAACCCCAAGAGAGGTACCAGCACCCTCCTAGATGTCATCATCACTAACCGCCCCCTAAAATCCTGGACATCCAAGTCCTCCCTGATTCACTCAGTGACCACTCCCCTGTGCTGTTCCGCTGGTTGGCCACCCTACCCCGACCCACTGCACAGCGCATTCCCCGCTGGCGTTTCAGACCATATGGCCTAAAAAACCTTAAACAATATCTTGAACTGCAAGACTGGTCCCCATTCTCCATGCACCTGATATAGATACGCTCTTGCCTTCTTTACCTTCACCTTTAATAAAGCCTACAATCTCTTTGCTCCCCTCTCTGCCGTCCGATCCAAAAGACCTAACCTGCCCTGGATTACCCCTGCACTCTCACAGGTGCTCAGGCACAGGGACAACCTTTGGTACCGTGCCATAGAAACTAGGCGACCAGCTGACAGACAGGCCTACAATGCTGCGCGGAATAAGTGTACATGGGCAATCAGGAAAGCCAAAGCCGACCACTATCAGACCACCCTCACCGCCTCCTGGGGGTGCGCCCATACCTTCTGGGACAAGGTCAAACAACTGAATGAGAACACTCGCTCCCCTTCCCCGTCCCAGATTACCACCAACAACACCACCATCACAGACCCCGCCGACATTGCAAACCTCCTCAACACCGCCTTTACTGACCTTAGCCCTATCCTCCCCAGTAACTTCTTTGATCAGCCACCCTCCCATCCTACCCCTGCCCTCCATCGCCCTTGCTTCCACCTTCGTAGGGTAACTACCCAGGAAGCCAGACTGCACCTGACCCATGCACTAAAAGGCAACAGTCCCAGTGACATCTCCCTGGACCACAAAATTCTCCAGTTGGTCCTGGATCAAGTCCTCACCCCACTCACCAGCCTTCTTAACAAATCCCTCTGCCTGGGACAATTCCCCATCTCATGGAAAACTGCAACGGTTACTCCAATCCATAAAGGGGGTGACAGGTCCTTAGCTGGGAACTATCGACCGATCTCCATTCTCCCACCCCTTTCCAAGGCGCTGGAAAAACTAGTTGCTGCGCAAATATCTGAATACCTGACCAAATACAACATCCTCTGCCCTGAACAACCACGGCTTCCACGCGGGATACAGTACTAGCACTGCTCTTATTGAATTTACTTCCTTCCTTCACTCCTCATTGGGCTTGGCTCCCAAGCGGGGGCCGTGTTCCTTGACCTATCAAAGGCCTTTGACACGGTCTCCCACCCCCTATTACTGGAAGCCCTCTGTCACGCTGGTTTTGCCTCTGTACCACTTGCTTGGTGCTCCAGCTACCTATCCGCCCGCTCCCAACGTGTCAAAATTGGTGGGACACTTTCTGATCCACGATCGATCCTCTCAGAGGTTCCACAGGGCTCCATCCTGGGGCCCCTTCTCTTCTCGCTATACCTTAACTCCCTGCCCAGTGCTTGCCCTGGGAAAATTCTGCTGTCGCAGATGATACCGTCCTCTTTGCCACTGACCGTAACCCTCTTCCCTCCAGGTTTCCTACAAAGTGCCTATAATGGCGCTGAAACTTGGCTCAAGAGCATAGATTGGTCATAAATCTTAAAAAATCTAAAACCATGCTCTTCGCCCACCCTCAAAACAAAGCTTCCAACTCCTCTCTCCGTATCCTCTCCAGCTCTAAACAACAACTGGAGCAAGTCCACTCCTATAAGTATCTAGGGATCTCATTTGACTCAGCCCTCTCCTACCATACCCACATTGAAGCACTCGCTTCTGTAACCAATATACGACTTGGTATCCTGTACCGCTACAAAAACTGTCTCCCCCCGATGCCCTCCGGCTTGCAGTTAAATCCTCCATACTATCCCTGGTGGACTATGGGCTACCTGTCTACGGTGCTGCCAACATGACTGCCCTCAACAAAATCCGCCTCCTCCTAAATAAGGCATGCAGGCTAACCACTGGGGCCCCTAGGCTCACTCATACCTGCCAACTTTATGACCTTGCAACAATGCTTGACCTCGACGAACGCCTGCTATACCAAACGTGCCTCATCTCAAAAAAAAACCTTACTAGGACTTTCTCCTCCCGGGCTGACTTCCTCCCTCCTCCTGGCCCAGCCCCTAGTCAGCACCCGGACCTCCTGCAAAGCCACCTTCCTGGTTCCTCGAGCTAGGACCTCACTTGGACAGAGATCTTTCTGCCATAGAGTCCCTTCTTGGTACAACACTCTTCCTCGAGGCCATCACTGAAATCCCCACCATCTCCACTTTCAAAACTGCCCTCAAAAGCGAGTTGTTCAGCAGCTGCTGCACCTGTGTAACGGATGCTCAAACCCCTCTCTGTCCTGACAATGCCCTCTGGGCAGCTCCGTCTCCTCACCTTCTTATTTCTAACAACTACACTACTGCCATGATTCCGCTGCCTTACTGTATCGCTACTGACAAGAGCAGAACCATGTTTGCATTCCATGATGCTGCTTGCTGTGATGCCCAAGTTATATGCTACTCTGTTACCATACGGATCAAACCTCTGTCTGTACTATTCCTGTATCATGCCTTCGCTTCTTGTAATCTGATATCATGTGACCTGTTTGGCTGTTTTATCGATTTACCTGTACTGTTCCTGTCTCATGCCTTACGTTCCTTGTAACCTGACACAGTTAACCGGTTTTGCTGTTTTCACACTGCAATGACATACCTTTATGCTACTAAACCCTGTATTTTACCATGTTTTCGATTATACCAGAACTTGCTCTGTATTACACTGCCAATGTCTGCTGTATCCATGTACCATTTATGCTTGTCTCTTTATGCTCATGCTCTCCTACTGGATGTATTCTGTTTTCTGTATTATCTGTATTATCTTCCATTGTTGAAGAGGTACCTTTGGAAATGAGCCTCTGGCTCAAAGGTTGTAAACTGATTGCAATATAAAATAAATAAATAAATAAAAAGATGTTCCTGCTTATGTGGACCCTCAGGAAGGGCCTGTGCTGCAGCTCAGCCCTTCTTCCAGAGGGTGTTCTGATATTTCACCACATGTGAAAAGTAACTGGCAATCCTGAGGCCTAAGGTGGCTGAAGCAAACGTCCTCTTGTCCCAAAGATCAATCCTCCTAGATTCCCTGTCGGGGGGGGGGGGGAGGAAACTAAGGTGCTTGGGCACCTTGGACCTATCATGATCCGTCTTGATGACCACTGAGTCAATTTCAGGTTAGGCAGCATAGAAAGGCTTCCCCAGAGGGGCCTGATAAAGCTTGTCAGCCTTCCTAGACATGGCAGGGACCATGCTAGGCCTGTGCCAGGCCACAGTGGCAGCATCATCCAGGGCCAGGAACAAAGGAGGGACGACCTTAGTAGAAGACTCAGGAATCTCCAGGAAATCCACCAGGTTCCTCTTGGTGACATCCTCCTCTTCAGTCTAGAACCCCATGGTAGCCTAAAGTTGCTTCATGAGGGAGAAGAAGGAGGGGTCCTCAGGAAGGAATCTCAGAGTATGCTTCTTAGAGTCCTTACTCCCTGAGGAGACAGTGGATCTGTCTGAAAAGTCATCCCCAATATCTTGCCCTTAATTGTCATCATCAGCGAGGATGAGATCTGGGTGGTATTCTTCCTCAATGTCGAGCTGGTCTGAGGCAGGGACCAATGGCAAAGATGCCACCGATGCCCAAGAGGGCACAGTGTGCTGGGGCCTTTCCATCACCAAGACAGAAGCAGCCTCCCCTGCAATGGTGACAAAGGCACAGGCCGGGGAATGAACTGCTGGATTAGCGCCCTTGTGATGGAAGAAAGTACCGTGCTTACGTCGATGGCAGGAAGAGGCAACACAGTTGCCAATGTTGGTGATGTAGTGGGCAGAGGCCCCTTCGTCACTGAAGCACCACTTGCCAAAGCAGAGCCAGTGGTGCCTGGTTCCAATGGACCTTGTGGTTGCGGAGGTCGCAATGGTGGAGCTGGCACTGATGACCCAGGCGAGCTTGAGGTCGATGGTCCTTCACCTGCCATAGAAAGGCTGGTAGAACTCACTGCCAGGGATGGCCTGGTGGGAGCCGAGTTCTGGGCAGCAGGAGGGGTCAACGTTGAAGCAGTCAATGATGCTATCCCAGAGAAAGAAGCAGTAGCAAGCGGAGACCAGGAGCACCTCGGGGGTGGGGGCGGTCTTTGTTACATTACTTGTCATGGTGAGAGTGTTTCCCCAAAGACTTGTCCGGGGCCTTGGTGGCCTGAGAGCCCAAAGAGTGAGCTGGCGACTGGGAGGGTAGTCCCCAAAGGTCCCTGCTCCATCCTACTGAGTTGTTGCTCCAGAAGAATGGACCACAGGGCTTTCTGGTGGTATCGCCAGGTGGTACGATTAAACTGCAGGCAGAGTTTGCAGGTGAGGGTGTCATGGCTAGGCCTGAGGCAGCACACATAGAGGCTGTGCTTGTCTTTGGAGTATTCCTTCTCTCTGCAGTGTCAGCGACAGTAAAGGTTGTTAGAATCTTTCATTCTTGATGTACAAAATAAAGGCAATCACTTTAAAATAAAGTGATTCAACACTAAAAAGAAAGAAAAGGTAGGTTGAAAAATGGTGGTTGAATGAACAATGAAGCTTCCACGGAGTCCGAGCGAGTATGGTCAACAGCTGAGGAGGGAGCAGGGCTGCCCACACTTATATATGCAGGGACGTCAGTGTCTGACATTGGTGAGGGCAGCCCCTACTAGAGAACTAGAAAGGTTTCCATGTGGTCCTAGTGCCTGATGGCTATAAATTCCATAGGTGTGACCTGATGAAAGAGATATCCCCAAAGGAGATCTAAGATTATTAAGGAGATTATAGATCGAGAGAGCACGTCCAACCAATTGGAGTGCTACTTTTCTATGCGTGTGAGGCACTTTTATTCTGTCAAGAGTGTCTCATGCTCAGCTGCCCAGGATACTGGCATGTTTGGGTAAAATTTTTTAAAATATTTAACATATTATTAATTGAACTTCATCAGTAATATATTAGTATGGCTAAAGACACCACTGTTACGGTGGTAAGAGTGATCTCACTTACATTCTTAGGGGTATCAGAACCGCTCACCTTCAGTTCATAGTTCTCATACCCAAAGAATGTGCATGAGACCACTCTTTCCACCATAAGAGTGGTCTCATTGACCGTATTAACATACAACATGGTTGATTTAACCTGTGGAACTGCAACTCTGATTTGTTGTTTGTGTCCCAGTAAAGTTTGGAGTGCAGGCTGCTACCCTAATGATTTAGCTGATCATACTGTAATGTTTTGCAAGGTAGAGTGTAGTTTTGGAATTGGTTTCTGAATTATGGTCGGGTTGCTTTTTTAAGAATATTATTATAGTATATGGTTAGTACTTGTTATGTATGAAAATCTGCCCCTTCAAAAATGCTGTTGTGCATGTTCTAAAAAAGTTGTTGTGCATGTTCCAAATCAATTTCAGTTGTGTTCCTATTCATGGTGTCTCTTACCACACTGTAGCACTTCACTCATGAAAGAAAATGAAAGTAAAAATCATGGCACCCACAGTATTTTTTAAAAATGTAAAAAATTCACTCATTCTAAACCAAACACTATTAAAAATAAACTATGGTGACCAAATACAATTCACCCTTTGTTTCTATCTCAGCCTGATATAACATCATGGACTTCTCAAGTTTCGCTCTTGAGGTCCATAAGCTGTAATCTCAGCTCCTCAATGGAAACACTGGCTTGTGTATGGTCACCCCTACATTATTCCTTATATTGTGAATTATATCCATGCCATGGCTAACATTGACTGGAGATATGTTTCCCAGTCTACTGAAGGTAATGCTGCTTCATCTCACTTAATGATATTTTTGAAAGTTTGTAATGTTGATGCTCCTATCTTCAGCTGGCGGATATGTGCCAAACACGCCCATGGATTTCAAAGGATATTATTATGCTGATATTGGACCAGAACTGGTTTCAACATAAAGCAAAAAGTCTGGTTTAAATTTGGCCTTGGAGGCATGCAAAAAGTTAGAAATAAGTTCACTTATGTTACAAGGAAAGCTTGGGTCTCCTTTTCTGGAGATGATTAGAAACAACACTGGAAACATCGACGTAAATATTAGCATACAGTTCATTCTTTATGGGAACACTGCTGTGATATAGTACTGCCCTTAGTAAACTTAGGTCATACTGCTATTCTTCTGCAGCTACAGTATTAGTAGCTTATTTATGGTTATTTTATAGATGCTCCTTTGAAAATAGTACTGTAAGCTAAAGGGTCTCCTGTTATTTCTGATCCTGTTGTCCAAACGTTTCATTTTGGGTAAATTACAGTGATTTTTATGATTTGTTGAAGTAGATTAAGATTAGTTCTGCTGGTGGCATTGAGAACTTGGACAGTTGCATAGTGAGGTGTACTGTTGCTCCATTATTTGGACTGTTAGCAGACTTGTTAAATCATACTGTACTTTAACGTCCATATTTTTTTTCTAGATAGCAGGAACATTGCTATGTGTAGTCCCCTTTTTAAAAAAAAAATGGGGGTATACATTTTGCTGGCAATGGTTGCCCTAGTTTGTTACTTAGTTACTAGTTAGCAGTATTCATGACCATATTCTAGGTAGGAGGGTACACACCAAACATGCCCCATAGGTTTCAAAGGATATTAGTATGCCACTGGAAAAAGGTGAGGCTTTGGTATAAAGCAATAAACTATTTTCCATCAATTGGGGAACTTGGAGAGCTGCTGTATAAGGTTGCCAAAGTTACTGCCCTTTTTAAAAATGGGGATATACACTTAGCAGGGAATGGTAGTCCTAGTTTGTTACCTCTAGTAATTTGTAAATTACTAGAGAAACTGATTCATGAGGATGGTTGATTACCTTGAGAAAAAATAGCATTAAAATCCCTTTTTAGTTCCATTTCAGGCGTGAACACACTACTCACTTAGCCTTGATTGACTTTCATAATGTGTTGCTGGTTGCCTTGAACAAGGGTCACTACGTTGGCTCTAGCTTCATATACTGTACCTGTACAATGTTTTTGACTTGATAAATTCCAGTATGTTGAAGAGACTAAAGCATTGTGGGTTGTCTGCCAATGTATGTAAATGGGTTCAGTCAAACCTGTCAGGTAGACATCAAGAAGTTTCTTGGACTGGTTTACTTTCTGTGGCATAGGAAGTAGTGATACGAGTCCCACAGGGTCTAGTTTAGGTATTTTCTTTTTTCTTTAACTGTCCCCTCCTATCTGATTGCCATATTAGAGTGTACGCTGACAATACTGTCCTGTTTGCTTTGTCTATTCTAGTCAACACATTTACGAAGTTCTTCTGGATAACTGATACGAGCTCAAAATTGGTTTACTGTAAACTTAGTTGATGACCCCTTTCAGGGCTATTTTTTTTTACTCGTCAATTTGACTCACATATTGCCCATAAAACCAAAAGAGTGAATATCTGTTAGGCATCTCTGCTGTGCAGGATGATATCTGTCACAAACGTAAGGAGAGAACCACTGAACAGACTATCCTCCACATTTTGACTATGGTGATTTGATTTATAGGTTTGAGAACTCTCACTGTGCAAATGTGGCAGAATCAATAATAGAGTGCTAAGATTTATTTTAGGTTGTGACTTTAATACACATCACTGGATGATGTTCCAGCTTTGTGACCGGACATCTCTGTATTTATTTACTTATTTTAAATGTTTGGATGAGAGAGGCACACTGAGCCAGAGGTCATTTTCAGGTGTAACCTGGGGGAAGAAGTGTTGCAAGTTGATAAGAAATGAAATACGATAATAAACGCAAAGTTACAATATTGAATAAAGTGATATGTGCAACGTGCAACGTACAACACAGAATATGTAGAACTTACAAACAATATAAAATCTTTCTATGCTAGAAGTATAATAAACTGGTTACAATTTTTTTTTCTGTCCAGGTGAATCAGTAAATCATTATTCATGTTTTTTGAAGGTCAGTCATGACTGACCATGGTCAGATTAGAAAATGTCACCATGTAAGCATTAAGGGAGACCATGAATAGGGATTATTATCTAGATCAAGATTTGATTAGCAAAATAAAACTAGAATAATGGATAGGTTCATGTGCATTAACAGGGAGTAATACCACCGAGAGGTTCTGGACACATTGGAACCTCGAGAGCAAAGATTGGGAGGTTCCAATGTGTGCAGAACCTCGAGATGGTAGGACTCCTTGGTAATGCACACAAACATATCTGTTATTTTTTTTAATATATGGATCCAAGGTGTTGATGAATCTTACCTTTGACTGGCTTGGTTGTAGTGTCTGGTCCTTGCAACGATTCTTGTAATGTTTAACATTCAAAGCAAAGGAACTATAGCAGTAGAAACATGCAGCTAATGATTTGTTGCGGAAAACGGAACTTGAATAGAAACTGGTGCCAATGATTGTGGCAATGTTTAAAAACAAATTTAAAATGTAAAGTTAAAATTCACAGGTTCATGCACAGTTGCTTACTCAGAGTCAGAATCTGAGTAGATGATGTACCGGTGCTTTCTGACTGGCTGGGGGAGACTGATGAATATTAATGGCCATGTCTCTGTAGAAGTTGCAGTGGCTTCCAAATATGTTTCCTGAAGTTGCTGAAATCTGGGAACTCTGACTGGTTACTTTGCTGGTGGTCATCATTTCCTGTTCCTTGTGAATGGAAGTGTCCGATGTGGGACGCTGAATTTGAGCTGCAGTTCCAATGCTGGTTGTGCCAGGGTGCATTTGAGCTGCAGACTGTTCTCGGGAGATGGAGGGTTTTTGAAATTCACCTGCTAGGATGGAACAAATACGTTTTTGCTTGTTTTCAGACAAGTTGCTAAAAATATTTGTATGTTCTTGTGCCCTGACAGCTGGGCCACATCAGTAGGGGGGGATATTAGAATCGATGAGCATCTGAATTGCGGTTTTCCATGTAGACTGATTAGTTATTCTTTTCTCTGGTGGTATGGCAGCAGACCTTTGAAGTAACTTAATTATGGACCGTATCTTGTTTTCACCGATGGTCATATATCGGTACCAGTAACTAGTTGCTTTAAGTTTGATATTAGGAGCAAGGTAAAATGGGGATTCTAGCGTCATTATGACTGGTAGCCTGTGGCTTGCATATTTAAGGTAAGCCGTTATTGGGTCTCTGTCAGGGTTCTGCATATTTCTATACATTCGGGGGGGCTTCTGTTCTGACATCTCTTATGTTGGCACATGTTCTAGTCTTCATTTGCCTCTCGTGATGTTCAAGGTATTCATTGCCTTCAGTGTCAGTGCCTGGTATGATATCCCTCCAGTTTAGCTGGAACTGTTCGTTGGTGGCAGGGTGAAGTGGAGCCCAATGTTGAAAAATAACATATGCAGTAGAGCTTTAGGCAAATGGTAGCCCAGTGTACTCTTTGTGTATAGGAGGATAATGTCACTTTCTGATAGTAGTTGTTGTCTAGGATGGTTGCCCAGTGCCATTTTTCTTAGGTATTTTTGCTTGGCAGTTAAAGTGTTGAGGGTCTGTTTGAAGCTGCCAGAAGGCCCCTGAAATATGGATGCTGCACAGTTTTTCCTGTTTAAATATCTATCTATGCTTACCATTACTCCATGGATAGTGGTAGGTTCATATTCAGAGCCGTCCTGTTTTTTTTAACTGAAATATGAAGTCAATGAGGATGTTGTCTAGCTCATCTGGGGGTATGCTTTCTAATTCTCTAGACTCACCGGTTTTGTTGAGGTAATTTTACATGAGTCTTAGGTCAAATGCTGTTTTCTTTTGAGTGTTAATATTTTCCTGCTCTTGAACAAATCAAATGCTCTCCTCAGAAGTATTAGCTTCTTTTGACAGAGCCACTTTTAGAGAGGGAAAGTTCCTGTCAGTATCTGTGTTTGTGGAGCATACAGTCGACTTTTACTGTAACTGGTGGTTACAGTGGAAGCTGGTTCGTGCTCACCGGAGGGCATTTTTGTGGTGCTTGCGCAATTTACTGCTGCTGATAATACTATTGTTCAGGTACTGTACCAAGCAATACGATTACGGCACCTGAATGATAGTATTATCACTTAACTGTAATATTACCGCTTGCAGAATGATGGTATTATCGAAAAAGTTTTGTATGCCTTTTGATAGTATTATTACTCTGTATCCATATATTAATTACTTTAAGATCCCCAACAGATGATTATTGATTATCCATGTAAGTTTAAATTATCATGATGATTTGTTTTCCTCTCCATTACTGGGGGAGGTTCTGCCTAAGGACCAACCCCCCCAGCCCATTCCCCCATCTTCTCTTGGGCGTACCTTCATACCCCATTCTGCTCCATAGCTTACTCCCATGACAGGGTCTTCAGGTCCCCCTTTCATCTGCCATGCACAGGATATGGTTCTTGAGGCTGAGCCACATGTTTTCCAGTTTTTGTCCCCTGAATGGCGATATGGGGGTGCACATAAACTCAGACCTGCTGAGTGTGCTGAGCATGTCACCATTTGCCTTTTCCCACCTTTCAGCCACTTTAGGTGCACTACTACCTGTGGTCACATAGGGTGGCAGCTGAGCGCTGGAGCTTGATGCTCTCCTTCTCTGGAGGAGGAGAGCCTCCTCTAGGATGCTCCATCCTCCACCCCTCCACACAGTTCTCCAGTGAGCCAGCCTCAGGGCACTTACCCGAGTTACACCAGCGCGCCATTTCAGCATGATGATTGTTAATTTTACGTAAATGGTCAAGAGATGACCACTGATGAGTGTATCAGTGCTGTAATGTGAGATTGTAAGTCACACGGGGACTATTAAAAACAGTATTATCAGTGATAAATATGAACATAGTAATGTGCCAAATATCTACAAAAGAAAATTAATTACAAAATGAATCGTGTAATGTTCAGTTTTTAAATCCCTTTGAGAAGAGTAAATGGTACTTTCTGTATAGTGGAGACATTTTCATAACCCATTTACATATTTCAAAAGCACAGTTTATGAACCAGAACAATGGCAATTTCTAAATTGGCCATATTAGTTTGCTGACTTTGAGGAAAGATTTGAGCACAAACCTGGTACTGTACATGTAAGAACACATCACGACCTTAAAGGGAACCCATGTTTGAGGATTTTTCTATAAATGAATTTGAGCCTTTATAATATATAAGACATAGAAGTCAGTCCTAAGAGTAACTATAAATGAAAGCTGTGTATTTGGGAGGTATGTGTATTGTAAATGATGATTCCAATATACTATAGATGTGTAGATCGATTCCAAAGATACAGAAAAACAAACAAACTGATTTTTTTTCAGATTTATTGCTGTAATCTCCACCATGGCAAATCATGAAGATATGAAATCACAATAAACCATCACTTACCAGTGTCATCATTTCTATAAAATCATCGTTTTGACTGGCAGCCATGTAGCAATCATGTTTAATAATTGTTAATCATGAATACAATGATGATGACTCTTCATGATTGAGAATGATCTTCAAAGAGCAGCTGATACCTCTATGAGAACTTAAAAAACATAATATTTAGACACCATTCAACTTACACTTCTCATTAGCTCTGTATTTCTTCTCCCCATTATTTAGTGCTGAGGTCATATGTATGAAATCAGGATCTTTGTTCCTTGAGAGTCATTTATCTCCAATTGCTTATTCTCCACTTGGTGACATAATACTCTGTTTGTGACATCAGAGTTGTCCCCATGGCAGCAGATTGTGACATTATAGCAGAGGATTATATATCAAGTAGAGAATAAACTGCTAGGGCAGATAAACTCTGAGAGATGAAGACCTTTTCTTCATAGAAATGTCCTCAGCAATAAATAAGAGGAAGGAGAAATCTATAACAAAATTCATGAAATACAAGCTTAATTGTGTCAAAATATTATGTTTTCCAAAGTTGTCCCTGCAGCATCTGCAGTTCAATGTGCATACGCAACTTGGTATGATGTATGCTTATGTGACTTAGATACATTGTGGCTGTTCACTTCTCTATCCATGGGATATACCACCCTATAGGGGTACGATGGTGAGGAACCCTAGAGGAGGGTTCCACCCCTATAGGTGCCGTGGGAATGATTCTTTGGCTAAAGGTAATTTAGGAAGAAGCCCATGGGAAAGAAAGATGTGCTGCTGGAGGAGGAGGGGAAGGGAGGATGGTGGGGCAATGAAGAAACAAATAATAATAATAAAGCTTTATTTATATCGCGCCTTTCTAAAATCAAGGCGTGTTACAATATCTAACAACATAATAAATAAAACCAAAACATAACAGTCCAGAAGGAGTGGCCTTTTAAGGTCTGATGGGGGAGTGATGGTGTTGCTCTGCCCATTGAACCACAGGCATAGCCTTTGCAATTCAATGTGCTTACACAACTTGCTATGATGTATGCGTGTGTGACTTAACTACATTGTGGCTGTTCATCTCTCTATCCATGGGATATATCACCCTATAGGAGTACGATGGTGAGGAACCCTAGAGGAGGGTTCCACCCCTATAGGTGCCATGGGAATGATTCTCTTGGCTAAAGGTAGCTTAGGAAGAAGCCCAAAAAGAATATCCAAAAGGGTGTCAAGCATCAAAGAGGTGAGAAAGCAGAATACATTTGAGACCAGAAATCAGTGTGGTAGACATAGATGGGAAGGACAGGAGAAGAACAAGATATGACGAGGACGATGAACGAGACCAGCCATCTGACTCCATCCAACAGCAGAACCTAACTACAGAACCTATGAAAGCACTAACCCTGACTAATATTATGACCATCGGCATGGAGGAAAGGAAAAAAACCTTTGAGGAGGAAACCTCTGGGGATCCAAGGCCTAGGTCACTTTCCCTCCAGGCTGAAGGACATTTTGGTTAGTGACGGTTCAGCTACTGCAATTTAGAGTCGATATTGAGAGAAGAGGAAAAGATTCTAATTTAGATGAAGCTCTCGCTCTGTCCTTGTAATAGGAATGCTGTTGAGAGTTGAAAGCAACGTCTCTGCAACTAGACGCCCAAAAGCAGAGGAAGAGAGAAAAGACCACTGAGGCACTCAGCCAGCCTACATGAGCCTACGAAACAGACCAGGTGAAACAGAGGTGGTATTGATGGAGAATAGCACAGAGGGTGCCTCTGAATCCACTTGGGCAGCCAAAGGGGCCCTGATGATGAGAGCACCACCTCTCGCAGCTTAACACAGAAACACAGAATTTGATGGCAGATAAGGACCGCTTGGCCCACCTAGTCTGTCCATTTCCCTACCTGATGGATAAGCTGCAGATTCTAGTTAATCAACAGCTTACTTACTTCTACCCCCCACTAGAATTGCCTTATGTCTGTCCCATGCATTCTTGAATTCTCCCACTGTTCCTGACTCTACAACCTCCTCAGGAAGGCTGTTCCATGCATCCACAACCCTCACTGTGAAAAAATACTTTCTAACATTACCTCTGAGCCATCCCCCCTCTATCTTCAAATTGTGCCCCCTTGTTCTTGCACATCTCTTTTTCTGAAAGATGCTACCCTCTTGTACTTTGTTAATTCCCTTGAGATACTTAAAAGTTTCTGTCATGCCCCCCCCTCCCTCCTTTCCTCAAGGGTATACATATTAAGCTGCTTTCATCTCTCCTTGTATGTCTTCTGGTGCAGATCCTGTACCATTTTGGTTGCCCTCCTCTGAACAGGCTCCACTCTGTCTATGTCTTTGCGGAGATGGGGTCTCCAGAATTGCACGCAGTACTCCAGATGGGGTCTCACCAACTGTCTGTACAGAGGAATAATAACTTAATGTTTTCTACTGTTGATGCCTCTCCCTATGCATCCCAGTATCCCCCCCCTCCTTACTGACCTTTCACATTGCTTGCCCACCTTTAGGTCATCTGATATAATTACTCCTAGGTCTCTTTCGATTTTTGTTGTTGTTATTATCTCACCCCCCATTGTGTACTCTTCCCCTGGGTTTTTGTTACCCAGATGCATTACCTTGCACTTCTTTGCATTGAATCTGAGCTGCCATATATTTGACCATTCCTCCAACCTTGCCAAGTCCCTTTTCATCCTTTCCACCTCACCTTGTGTATCAGCCCTGTTGCAGATCTTTGTTGTGTCATCTGCAAAGAGACATACTTTTCCTTCCAGGTGCTCTCCAATGTCATGTCTAAAGACATTAAAGAGGACCAGTCCCAGTACTGAACCCTGCGGTACTCCGCTAGTTACCCTCCTTTCTTCACTGTGGACTCTGTTTACTATTACCCTTTGCGTCCTGTTGTCCAACCAGTTTTTGATCCAGACTACCATCTTGGGACCCACTCCAAGGCTGGCTAACTTGTATATTAATCTTTTGTGTGAGACTGTGTCAAATGCCTTGCTAAAATCTAGGTAGACCATATCCACAGCCCCTCTGTGGTCTACTATTTTGGTCACCCAGTCAAAGAAATCTATTAAGTTCATCTGACATGACCTTCCTGCTGTGAAACCCTGCTGGCTTGGGTCCTGTGCCCCACGAGCCTCTAGGTACTCAACAATTCTTTCCTTCAGAAGTGATTCCATCATTTTACCTACCACTAAAGTCAAACTAACTGGTCTGTAGTTTCCTGCCTCTGCCCTGCTCCCACTTTTGTTAAGTGGAATCACATCTGCCCTCCTCCAGTCCTCAGGTACCACCCCATCCTCCCATGATTTGTTAAAGAGAGTAGTCAGTGGCATTACTAGTTCTACCCTTCATTCTTTTAGAATTCTGGGTTGAATCCCATCAGGCCCCATTGCTTTTTCCACCCTCAGTTTCAAGAGTTCTTTCAAAACCCTTTCTTCTGTGAATGGACTGGTATCAACCCCCCCATTCAAAGTGTTTCTCTTGTTTGGTTTATGTACCTCCCCCTCCTCTTCCATTGTGAATACTGAGCAGAAATATTCGTTCAGCATCCCTCCTTTTTCACTGTCACCCTCTGCCCACATTCCTTCCCCTTTATTAAGTCTCTGTATCCCTTCCTTGGTCTTTCTTCACTCCCTAATGTACCTATAGAAGGTTTTATCCCCTTTCTTAACAGAATTGGCTATCTTTTCCTCAGTTTGTGCCTTTGCTATTCTGACTGCCTTCCCTGCCTCCTTCTGCTTTAACTGATAAAGTTCTCTGTCCTGTTCCTTCTGTGTTTCCTTATATTTCCTGAATGCTATCCTTTTCTCCTTAACCTTCCCTTCCACATCTTTTGAGAATCATAGTGTTTTTTTCCTTCATTTTGTTTTATTGATTTGCTTCACACAAAGGCTTATTACCTCTGTGATGGCTGTTTTGATGATTCCCCATTGTTCCTCCACCCCTCCTTCTTGCCCATTTGCTATTACTTTTCTGAAGCACTCTCTCATTTTCCCAAAGTCAGCCCTCCTAAAGTCCAATGCTCTTGTTTTTGTACAACTTGACTCTATGGCTGTGTTTATTGTGAACCACACTGTTTGGTGGTCACTTGTTCCCAGATGGCTACCCACTTCTAAATGTGAGATCCTTTCTCCTTCCCCATTTGAGAGTACCAGGTCTAAGATTGCCCCCTCCCAAGTGGGTTCCAACATTAGCTGTCTGAGGCATGCTCCCTGTAGGGCATCAATAATGATCCTACTCTTGGATATGCCTGCAGCAAAGATACTCCAGTTAACATCTAGCATATTCAGGTCCTCCATCAACAATATCTCCCCTTTTTCTGCCATTTTAAGGATGCCTTCTATCATTTCCTTGTCCATTTCCTCCCCCTGAGATGGTGGTCTGTACACAACCCTCATGCAGATTGTGGTGCCATTTCCTGTCTCCAGGGTGACCCACAGTGACTCATCCACTTCCTGTTTGCTCTTTAGTTCTGTTGTTTTAATCCCTTCCCTTATATAGAGAGCTACTCCTCCTCTTTTACCCACCCTGTCCCTCCTGTAGATTGTGTATCCTAGTATGTTGACATCCCAGTCATGGTTCTCTGTGTACCATGTTTCAGTGACTGCCACAATATCCAGGCATCCCTCTTCCATCAAGGCCACTAGTTCAGGGAGCTTGTTACACAGACTGCAGGCATTGGTACTCATTACCTTCCATTTTTTGATGGCCTTACCCCTTTTAGCCCCATCTCTGTCCTTACTGCATTTTTCTGCACTTACTCCTGTCCTGCTCCCTACTGACTTCTCTACCTTGGTGTTTACCTCTCTAACTACTGTGTTTTGTGAGGGGAGGCTGGGATTTCCTTGCTCCTTTTCAATGCCTCCCCCCTTGGCTAGTTTAAATGCTTGCCAATGAAGCATTTAAACCTATCAGCTAGGATCCTGTTTCCCCCCCACGGACAGATGCAGACCATCACGCCAGTACAGGTCTGCATCCCTCCAGGTGGCTCTCCAGTCCCCAATGAAGGCAAAACCCTGAGCTCCACACCAGTTTTTCAACCATTCATGAATCTCATGGTGCAGAATACCCTAGCGTCATCCTTGCCATAGACAGGCAGCACCTCCGAGAAGGTTACCGTACATGCTACTTGTCTGAGTCCCCTCCCCAACTCTATAAACTCCTCTTGCACTGCTCTGATCCCATTCACAGCCAGGTCATTTGTCTCTAGGTGGACAATGACATCCAGCTCCCTCCCTCGTGCAGCTGTTCCTGCAATCCTGAGGATTCGCTTCCTGTCCCTCCAAGTCGTGGCACCAGGCAGACACCTTACCTCCCTATCCCCTTCCTCCCCCACTTCTACCCCCCTAGTGATTGAGTCCCTCACCAGGAGTTGTTTCCTTCCCCTGTGGGGTCTTGTGCCACCCTCCTGTGGGCCTCCTTTGTGGAGGTTTCCAGCATCCTCCTTGGTCTCCACTGCAGGTGCCTCCATAGAGGAACCACTCTTCACCAGAACAGCATATGAATTGTGGAGAGGTACAACTGGAGGGATGCACCTCTGTTCCACCACCCTCTCCCTCCTTGAGCCCACCTTGGTCCAACCGCTCCTCTTTCTTGGCAACCTCTGAGGTAGCGGTGGTGGCCCTGGTGGTCCCTGGGTGGGGGAAGAGGTTTCATGAATCCTTGCCAGGTTAGCCTGGAGATGGGCAACCTCCTCCCTCAGAGAGGTGCCTGAAAACGGGCAGTATTGCAGCCTCCAGAATGTCTCCCGGAACACTGCTGCCCCAAAGCCATTGCACTGCACCACTCCCATCTTGACTTATTTTGTGTCCCCTCTCCTGTTATTTGTATGCTTACTGTCTCCTCCCTCTATGTATTTTTACACCTACTTTCCTACTGCCTATGTGCCCTTACACCTCTCACCCTTCCTGTTGTGGGACGGGAACTTCCTGTAGTCTTCAGTAGTCTCTTTCTTCCATGCTTGGATCCAGACCTCCAGCAGCCGGGGGCGGGGGGAGAAAGAGCTATTTTTTAGGTTCCTTCAAGGTTGATGAAACTAATGTGTCTCAGTGATCCCTCCCTTCCTACTGCCAAACAGGAAGTTCCTGTTTCAGTCAAATCCAGTGGCTATAAAAGTAGAACTAGCTTAGGGAAGGAGGGTGGAGGGGTGGGAAGGAGGGAAATTAGTAAGAAAGCTGTAGTTCTAGACCGCTGTTACTTGCTCTGAAAGCAAAATTGTCCTCTGTCAAAAACTAACAGCAGGAAGCTGTAATTGGAGACACCTGCTTTTGTACTCCTAAGCCACACACCCAATTAGCTTCACCCTCTGCTCCTGACTCAGCAAATTAAGCTGATACAGCCCCCCTTCCTCAAACAGAGAAACACACAGTGACTTTCTTCTTTTCTTTTTACTTAAATGAGGCCCCCTACTTCTAGTAGAGTATCTGTTTGCTTAATCCAAACAGGCACTGACTCCTGCTGAGATAGAAGTGATTTATCAGTAAGAAAACTGTAGTTCTAGACTGCTGTTACTTGCTCTGAAAGCAAAATGCTCCTCCGTCAAAAACTAACAGCTGCTTGAAGTCATAATTTGTACATTCAGAGGAGTCACTGAAATGAGGGGTGATTGAAGGTACTCCCAGAGCGAAGACATTCTCACTATGGGCCAGGGAGAAGGACCCTGATTTGCATACTCTAGATGCAGACTTCGTAGGTGCAGAGTGAGACTGTCGGCTACAGGCTAGCCCCGAGCCAGGGAGCAATGGAGTCGAGGTAGCATAGGACCCATATGAAGGGTATGCTCGAGGAGGTGATGTGAATGAGTGGACCTATAGAGAGGTCAGATTGAGTGAAGGAGACCCCGACATGGGTCTGGAGGAGGCAGATCACAGTAGCAATCACAGGAGTGTGTGCCAACTGGGTCCATTAAGAAGCCAAGTTAGGGAAGGCTCCAACTGCATGAAGGAAGAAACGAGAATGACTGGGTGAAGCCTGCAGCTGATGGTTGAGGTACGAAGTACCAAGAGTAGAGAAGTAGGAGCTACGAAGCTGGAATGGACGAGTGGAGGTTCAAATGTGAACATAAGAGATATGCTGAGAAGGGAAGCCTTGAGGTCCAACGTGGAACTGCAGAATTGGAGTGAATGGGACAAGAGGGAGAGACGATGATGGCTGGGCAAAGCCTGCAGCCTACGATGAGGGAAGAAGTCAGTATGGGCAGAGGAGAAGTCGATGCGGGAGGACAGAATGGTCGAGAACGAATAAACGATAAATGATGGTGGACTTGAAAGCTTTGAAGGCCTGAATGGTTTAAGATGAGGAATGGAATGTACGATGTATGATAATGAAATGAAGCCTGGAAGGCCAGTACGGTGAAAGTGAGATATGAAATGGACAATGTATGGTAATGGAGTGAAGCCTTGATGGCCAGTACAGTTAACGTAAAATATGAAATGGACGAGGTACGATGATGGAAGGAAGTCTTGAAGGCCTGAACGGCTAAGGTCTTGCACGATATCGGTAGAGCAAAAAATTGTTAGGAATACACGGGGGTAATACAGATAGACTTGTCCAAGGCCTTCATCACAGTTGACCAGCAGTCCATGTTGTCCTTACTATCTGACATAGGACTGGGAAAGGAACCCCTAGTTTGGTTTCAATCCTACCTGAGTGACCATTACCAGTTTACTAGGGTAAATTATATTGATTCTACTCCTTTAAAGGTAGCAAGGGGGGGTACCCCACGGTTCTGTACTGGGACCGCTCCTCTTTCTAATATACCTAAAGAATACAGGAAAGCATCTGGACACTATAAATCACCATCTTTATGTGGACTACACAATTTTGTATTATTCAAATAATTCGGTTGTGGAGATTCAATCTACCCTACAACAGAACTTTGACTCTCTCCAGAAATACTTCCAAGAGCTAAAATTAAAGCTGAATAGCTCAAAAACTAACACCTTTTTGTTTGGCACATCAGCCAAACTAAAATCAGATGTTACGTTTGATATAACTGATTCATTGGGTGTGTCTCTGGAGATGGTCAAATCCTATAAATATTTAGGATTTTGACTGGACCCACTGGGAACAGGAAATACACATGTGAACCATCTCATAGGACAGGTAGGAAAAGTGGTGGGCTGTTTGTTTAGAAATCAAAATTGTTTGGTCAAGGAAACCATGAAATATGTTATTCAGGCACAGGTGTTGCCACTATTAGATTATGGAGATGTACTGTATTGTGGAGTGTCACAGGACAGATTATCCAAATTAGATGTTTTATACAATAAATTGGCCAGATTGATCTTAAAGTGTTCAATATCTGTACATCATTGTGATTTGTACCAAATGTTAAATTGGACATCATTGTCTATAAGAAGAAATATACATATTAGCCTTTTTGCATACAAGACAGGGCTGGGTCTTGCCCCAAAATATTTGAGTAACAGGCTTAAATTTAGGCAAATGGCTCCATCGTTGAGGAACTCAGAATTTTTACAAATGGATATACCAAAGAATTTTTCTAAGAAAACTCATCAGTGTTTTAGTTACATGGTCCCAAAATTTTGGAATGCGCGCTACCAAAGCACTTTAGGATACATTCAATTAAACCTTTAACAACTCACGTTTTAAAAAATTATCTGTTATTGAATGTTGATGTCTGTAAATGCTTCAACTAATGATGTCTATTTATTTTGTAATTTTGTAATTTTTGTATGGCATGAATTGATGTGTTTTTGTAACTTTGTGCATAAGATGTCACCATTGTAAATGAGCTTTTGCTCAATGGTTATTCCTAATAAAACAAACAAGGTGAGGTATGAAATGGACGATGTACAATGATGGAGTGAAACCTTGGAGGCTGGTACAGAGAAAGTGAGGTAGGAAAGAATGAAGTACGATAATGTTAAGGGCAGGTAAGAAGGCAAGTAGGGTATAGGAAGGATGAGGTTTGATAACGATGGAGATTGGACATGGAGTGGTGGATATACGAGTTAAGTGGTCCAGAACATAGGACTAGGGTAAGAGGAGGATATGAATAGGTATGGTGATAGCAGGATAGGGAAACACCCCCAAAAAGAGAGCATGAGCAGGGGGAAAAAAATTATATGATGCCAGCAGTAAGGGAGTGGAAATTGTTGACCATGGAGTCCAAGGAACACACTAGGACAGACTCCAGCAGAAGGTGGTACAGCCAGAAATGAAACTCCGTCCACTATGGGTGGGTAGGCAGAAATGGGGAAGCCAGGTACAGTCGACCAGAGGATAGAACTGGCCAAAGCGGAGAAGGAGTGGGAAATGAGGGTCAGAAAACTAGCGCACAGAGGGAAAGGGGCAGCGGGCTATCAGGGAGAGCCCAAGAGAAAGACAGAAAGCAGGTGCAGAAGCAGATGGACGAGGCAGAGCAAGGGTCGAGGGGGAGAAAGCAGGAGGGCTGGGAAGGAGGAATGAAGCAGCAGACTGGTCAGACAGCCTGGAACGAGAGGCAGACTAGCGATCGAACGAGGAGGGCCTAGACAGCAAGAATAAACCACAACACGAGTACAATCAGGAACAGCTAAAAGATACAATTGGAAGGGAAACGGGTAATAAGATGTAATTCAGCACCCCGAGGAGGGCCAAGAGAAGGTACTCTGCAGCCATAGAACCACGGGAATAATGGACGTTGACAGGTAGGACGGAATGCCCAGCCAGATGTAAGGAGCATACACCCAGGACACAAGATTTCAAAGCATCTCCTAGGATCCAGGTCCAAGCGTAGTAGGACCACATAGAATACAGACAGAGAAAATGAGAGCACTGTGCGGGCAGGAACTGAACTGCAGGATGGGTCGAGCCAGCGAGTCGAGCGGATGCAGCTCAGTTGCACAGGAGTAGAGCAGGAAGCTGGTACGGCATGGCAGACGGGGAAGAGACATGCCCAGAGCCAGAGCAGTAAAATAAAAAAAGGAAAGGACAAGGGGAGCAAGGGGGAACCACAGGAGTACTGAGGGGAGAGAGGAGGCAGGGTGCTTGAGAAGAAGTACGCACCCCAAAAGCACCATGACAAAATGAAGCAGCGGGTCTAAAAGGAGCTGAAGTGCAGCAGAGTGGCACAGAATGGAGCCCCAAGTTACTCCGGGAAACCAGAGCGGTGCAGGAGAAGACAAGAAAGAGCATCGGAGTGATCCAGGTGAAAGGAGCAACGGAGACCCACAGGTACAGAAACAGGATTGGGGGGACAGCAAAGCTGCACAGGGATGGAAGCGCTGAGAAGGAAAACGAGGAACAGGCAAGAGGAACGAGCAGCCGGAGGCACAAAGAAAACAGGTGAGCTCAGAGGGAAGGGAGGTGGCACCTCCGGCCACAAAAAAGAAACAAATCCTGGAACAGTCCAGGAGGAGTGGCCTTTTAAGGCCTGATGGGGGAGTGTCATTGTTGCTCCGCCCATTGAACCACAGGCATAGCCTTGCAATTCTTTAAACACAGTTTATGTTAATCATTTAGGACATATCATGATCAGATCATCATCTTTTCAGCTGGGAGGGCAGCAAACAATCTAACAGCACCCTATTTGTCTGCTACTATTTGTTGTGTCCTTGTAACTATTCATATCAACTGAAAGAAGTTGCAAACAGATGCTTTTCTTCATCCTAAAGTAAGAACAACATCGGGTGAAGCTTACAGTAATTTAAATACACAGCTCCATTTTCATGGCACTCTTTATAGTACCTATATCCATAAAAGACCAAAGTCCTTCACTGAATTTGTGAATTCAGGTGTATGTCTATTTAATAATCCTTGTCACAGTTTTTAACATTGCACGTAAAACTTGTTTCAATCTGGTGATTATGAATAGTACAGTACATCATTAAACTTTTAAAAGAGTATATACTGCATATACTGTATAACAACATGTATTGGCAAGTATCTACTGTATACCTGAAAACTGTATCACCATAAGTTGGCCAGGTGGCGCTGAGGGTTGAGGTGCTGGACACCGCACCTTGTGCCATGCTGACGTCCCACATTTGGAAGCAAGCTCGTGCTGCCAGGGGTTGGCAGGGGGAGGTCTGGTAAATGATCATAGCAGCCGTTGGGCTGCTCTCATCTCCCGGATTGGGGAGGTGTAATTCCTCACTCTTGGCTGACACCGAGTGGAGGCCAGGTGTCAGAGCAGAGTCGGGGCTGATGCAATGTTGGGGAGGGTGCAAGATTGCCTGACCGTCCAGGAGTTTAAAACCGCACTAAAACTTATTTATTTGAACTGGCATATTCTGGTTTTTTAGGGTAGTAATTGTAACTGTTATTGTTTTAACTTATCGGATTTTATTGATTATTGTTGGAATTATTTATTATAGCTGTTTATTATGTACAAGCGCCTTGGTTGTAAGAAAGGTGCTTTTTATAAATAAAATATGATATGACATAATATGATAATTCTTTGCCTCTCGCTATCTGTCTGCCTTCTCTTGCTGTTTCTGTCTTTTCTTCCCCCTTGTATATCAATAGTTATAAAATATATGTGAAACTGGGATCCCTTGGTTTGAAAATGTATAGTTATATTGTCAAAATGATTGCAAAAAAAGCTATTTGAAACTCTGGGAGTTAGGTCTGAGATGCAGTTTGAGCTCCTCAGGCTTGTTTGCAAAACAGTCAGCAGGAGGCCAGGTTGGGACTCTGTTCTATTTGCAAGCCTGCTCTGAAAAGAAACTGACTAGAACTCTGATACATTTTGTGAGAAACAGGATATCTCCTCAACAAGCTCAGGATGTAGAAATTGTGGTTTGTACTGCCTTTGTACATAGCTATCCTGAGCAGTTTTTTTTTAATTTTATTCTATTAGTATTAATAATAATAAACCGCTACTTGTAAATTTTATAACTGCTCCTGGTTTTCCTATGCTTCCTGACCTGTGCCTCGATGACAGATGATAATGCATTGCTAAACTTGATTTTTCATGACCGTTATAAATTTTTGTTTATACTGTTTGACTTAGCAGAAGGCAACAAAATTAACGATGGCTACCCCACAAGCTTTACTGAAAATGGAAGGAGCACACCAATTGGCTAGTACTGTTTTCAATATATTCTGATGATGTCATGCACAGACAAAGACTATTGCTGGTGTGCAGTGTACACTTTCACAGAGCCATACTATATGGGAGAGTGGGGCCCCGTTATCCTCATCTTTACTTGCATTTTTTCTTAAAGCGTTTTCCTCAGCCCTTGGAAGTTGGGCTGTTGTGATCCAGTACTGGCAGTGGCGGTGGTGATGGGGAGGGTGGAGTCACTGGTGGCTGCATTAATTTCACACACTGGGAATATTCTTGCTCCCCTGCTGCCTGCACACTCTATAGGCAGCCAGGTTATACTGGAGTCATGTAGACTGGGATCTGCATCTCTAGTGGTTTATACCAACTTTATATCAATAGGAAGAGCATTGGCTGCACTACAACTACAAGTTGTGAGTATGAGCTGAAGGATTTACTGCTGGATTATATCCCCACATGTGGTAATAACAAAGAAATGTGACTCTCTAATCCTTTTTTATTGTAATGTGAATATCCTTTCTTGGGAAATGTTGATCTGTAAGTTTTACAAATGCAATAAATATAAAGTTTATAAAAGAGCAACTCTGCACATCAGTATGTAATTTCAAAAACATAACGTTTCAGCAAGTGCAATTCACTAGACAATGCTTTCTTAGTATGTTCCCTTTCTAGAGGTTATATACCACATTTTGGTAACCTGTCTAAGAAGTGTACACAAAAGATATTTAACTGTCCCCGAACGACTTCACAATTGCGGTTTATGGCATGATAGCCAGTTGTCATGCTAAGCACTATAATGTCATAAAGAAATGCACTACGGCAACTTTTAGGGACAGTCTTTTTGAAATATGCTGTGAATGAAGTGCTACATTATGTGTAATATTTAGCAGATCAATAACAGCAGAAACTAAAAACAAAGATGTAGAGAATGCTAAAGTTACACACAATTGTAAATATCACCGTTTTAGGCCTTTTATGTTTGTATTTGTTTGCTCTTTAAGCCAACAAAATCCCAACAGTTTCTGTTCTTAATCCAGGCCTGGTCATCTATTCAGAACAATTACCCCCACTGCAGATGTAATCACTCTCAGTCTGGAGGCCTCTCCTGTTATAGAAAGTGTTATATAAAGTAGAATACCAGTAAAGCAAGACAGTACCTGCTGGTGATCTTGAATAGCTTCTTCCACCTGAACGTTTTTCTGATAGATGTCCATAAGGTGACTTTTGACATCTAGGAATTCTTGTTGGAGTGCCGTGTATCGCTGGGCCAATACAAGATTTTCCCGGAGACATGCTTCCAATTCATCCTAAATAAAGCACCAACAAGGGATAGACATAAAGAAATTCTGGAGGTCAGTGTTGAGGGGCAACAGACTTCTAGGAAAACATAAAGTGAACTCACAAGCTCAAATGGGCAGACTGGGTGGGCCGTAGGGCCTTATCTGCCGACACTGTCTGTGTATCTATGTATCTAAGTTATTCAGCAAAAGGATACAACTAAGATATTTTCTCTGCTGACAGTAGTTGTGCAATGGTCCCCATCTACAAGACTGAAGCCTCTACTGAAAGCAAACTAGAAAGGAATGTGTTTATTCTTAGACAGAACATCCACTAGTATCTTCCGACCATTTCCAAATTTAATCTTAGATGATAATTTTATAATGCTTGAAACTACATTTTTGAAATCTCTAACATTTGGACAGTTAATACAGTTCTCCTGTGATGCTACATGCATATGTAGCACATTTGATATAATGTGGTTAAAAATGACAGGACTTTAAAAATGCAGTGAATCATTCTCTGTTTTTTTATAGCAATGTATAGTCACTGTGGTGATATATTAATGATATAACTACTTAACTGACTCCAAGCTTTAATTTAAAAAAAATTAGTTTCTAGTCCTAATGGTTCCAAAGTTATTACATTTTAAAGAAAATATCTTTTGAAAAGTCTAACTCTGGAACTGTTGGGGCTAGATGCTTAATTTTTTAATGAAAAACTTTGGAATCAAGCTATTAAGATATGCATCGATATTATAGCATTGTTATGTACCAGTAGTAATTATGTTATTGATAATAAAAAAACAGGTAGTTTTCTCTAGATATATTGATATACACATCTACATCACGACAGAACTGCTTTTTTTGTAAATAAATGTTATCGATATACTCTTTCCATATTACATACTAACATACTAAAAGCCAGCAGAATAGGCCTATCGGTCTATTGTGTCTGCCCGGTTAGCCAGCTTCTAACGGGCACTCGCTCCCCTCCTTGTCACCGTGAGGGTCAATCTTGGCTTCAGTACCCCCCTGCATCTGTCCCACCTCCTCTTGAATCCCTCCACAGTGTCTTGCTCGACTAGACTCCTGGGCAAAGCATTCCATGGCTCCACCACCCTCTCTGTGAAGTAATGCCTTCTACATTCTCCCCATAGATCCTCCCTTCAGTTTCCATTAATGCCCTCTGGTTGTGCCCCTTTGCTTTAGCCTGAACATTTCTTTGGCTCTACCCCTGTTAATCCCCTTCACATATCTGAAAACCTCAATCATGTCCCCCCTATTTCTCCTCTCTTCTCCTCCAGTGAATATAGCCCAAGGGCTTCCAGCCTGTCCTCATAGGTCCTATCCCCCATGCCCCAGATCATCCTGGTTGCCCTCCTCTGGACCCTCTCCAACAGTACTATGTCCTTCTTAAGGTTCGGCCTCCAGAACTGCACGCAGTACTCAAGTTGCGGTCTAACCAAGGCATTGTACAGAGGTAGGATCAGCTCACTCCTCCTGGACGTTATTCCCCGGGCTATGCAGCCCAGTAACTAGTTTGCCTTTGCTGCCGTTCTTCTGCAGTTCTCACTGTTGCTCATTTTGGTGTTTACAACCACCCCAAGGTCCCTTTCACTCGAAGTGGCTTGCAGTGGAACCCCTCCCAAGGTATAAACATGCCCTGGGTTTCTGGCCCACAGATGCAACACCCTACACTTCTCCAGGTTAAACCTCAGCCCCCACCTCCTTGCCCAGCCCTCCAGGGTGTCCAGATCCCTCTGGACTGCCACCCTTGCTTCCCCCCCATCGGCCAATGCCCCCAGCTTAGAGTCATCCACAAAGGGGCTCATCCTACTCCTAACTACTGTCCCTATATCGGAGATATAGACGTTGAACAGGAGTGGCCCCAGTACCGACCCCTGGGGCACCCCACTGACGACCTTCCTAGGGGAGGAGACAGTCCCTCTCACCACCACCCTCTGTGTTCTATCTGTAAGTCAGTTTTCCACCCATCTCAGCAACTGTCTTCCCACCCCCATTTCCCCCAACTCTGTCAACAACCTGAAGTGGGGTACCGAGTCGAACTCCTTACTAAAATCCAGATATAAGACATCCACTGGACTCTGTCTGTCCAGGGTCCCTGTCACCCAGTTGTAGAAATCTATGAATAAAATATATTAATATACTTTTTTTAGTATTGATATGGAAAATGTCATGATGCTTTAAAAAAAATATATGTTTTTGCACTTGTTCTGAAATGTGGTATTAGTCCCCATACTTTAATTGGTATCTATATAAGTGTAATACCCACAAACATTCATCTTATACCTTAAATCATATGAGGAACATTTCACTTTCCTCACCAGCAGTACCAATTCTTCCTTGCTTTCGCAAAAAGTGTTGGAAGATAATGTACTGGACAAAAAGGAAAGTTACAGTATGTAAGCAATCAGATACAACAGGATGTAGGTTATATGTTACTGTAACTGCATGCTCAGGTGCATTGTGAGACACAAGGCATTTACACCGAATGCAAAAACAGGTTCAAATGGGCTTGCTGGGCAAACAGTCATACTATGGCTCAGGTTAGAAGTTAAAATAAAATGCTTTAGTCAGATAACTCACTCAGCAGGTGCTGCAGGGGTCTAGTCACCTGACATTTTGACATTTGATTTTTTACAGAGCCAATACAAGACTCTGTAACCTATTTTATCAATGTTATGCATCCAACATTTGTATATGTATTTTGTACCTGTTATGGCATTTGTGTATGTATCCTTGCCCCATATGTACCCCCCTCCCCCCAGGACGTACCGTGAGATGATCAATTTCAATTGCTCAGTGTACTTTTCTGGTGAAACTTTTCAATAAATAAATAAATACATTTTCATGCCCAAATTGGTGCTTAATCATGGGTGATTGGCACCCTATGGTCAACACTATTTAAACGTATAATTTAAAGACACAGTATGCTTCTTTTCACCATTGGTACCACACGATTGACAGAGACCATAAGGTGCGTAATACAAGTGCATACAAAGTGCTGTAAGTGTGCAATGTTTACAATGAAAAATGCATATAAAAACATCAATATGTTCACTAGACCAGAATCAATTCCGCTAGCCCAAAATACGGAAAAGATGGAATTATATATTTCATCATTATATTCCAAAGTTTAATAAGTTACTGTATCCCTTGGTCAGGATTTCTGTGGCTAACCATTAACATCCCCTAGATTAAAAACTGTTAGTGATCCTACAGACTGCCTAATAAGATGGTGCAAATACGCATACATAACAAAGTGCAAATAGAAATAAACTATGAATAAATCTATTGTAAACATCAACTCTATTCAAATGGACTAATTACTCAACTGCTACGTCGGAGATCAAGTAGGGTCTGCGGTATTACAGTATATAGGGAAAATGGCCAGACTAGGTGGGCCAAGCGGTCCTTACCTGTCATAAAATTCTATGTTTCTATTTTCTATGTTTCTATATATGTGTGCACTGGATGCAATTTCCACATTTGTATGTGCCCCAAGGTGGATTTGGTAACCTGGAGCTCTTTCCCTCCTCTTTGCTGTTCACAATATGGTCTCCCAAATTATTGGCACATCTATAGATGACATAGGCGATCCCGTGTATGTTTTCACAATGTTGGGTCAGTATGTAGTATGTGCCAATTTTGTTTGACAAGTTCCACCTCCTTATGGGACTGAATACCATATGTAGTAACAAAGCTGACTTTATTGTTAGTGAATCCTTCCTATCTGTTACTGGGCCTATAGGATAGTGTATGGGAGCCCTTACACAACCATGTTATTTTTGTTACCAAGTGGTTTCCATGACCAAGCAGACCTCGACAGTGAAGCTCAAGAGGTCTCTGTTGTCATGGAAACCACGAGGTAACAGGACAGAGTGGCTGTGTATGTGGGTTCCCATACACTTTTCTTTATAGTGTATGGTGCCCAAAAAGGAGAGCCTGCTTACTTTTTAGCTACTAGTTGTCGGCCATGGTCACTGGAAACTGGCTCTTGTCTTCCATTGGGAGAGCCATCCAGCTTGCGCACACGACAAGTCAACTGCCCCCCTGTCCTATGAAAAGTGCTGGTGGGGGCGTTTGCATTGTGACATCCTCATTAACACAGAACGAAAAGTCGTTCTGCGTTAGTGAGGACGTCACTACTGCAGCAGAACAACTTTTTGCGGTATATGGATTTCCATACACAACCGCATTCCACCATACACTAAAATTCCTTTCTACTCTTTGTATCTGTTTCCTCCATGGACTCGTGAAGCAGTTGTTCTGAGTAACCTCATGCCCTGAATCAGTTTTTCAATTCCTCTGCTGTCTGAACATAGTCCTGTTCTTTTGTGCACATTCTCTTGATTCTATAAAATGTACTCAGAGGGATGTTATCTGCTGCATGTCTTGGATGACAGGTACTGCTCAGGAGCAGGGATATGTGATCTGTACTTTTCTGAACAGATCTGTACTCATACATTCATCATGCTGAACATTAATGAACAAATACAAATATTCAGTCTTGTCTTGACTTTTCATTGCAAATTGCAGATTGTCATTACTGCTTTCAAGGTGCTGTTTAAGGAGAGATTAACCCATGACAGGGTATGGGATTACTGAGCATTAATCCACGCGTGGGGGGGGTTGGAATCACGAGGTGAAGCCGAGTGATTTCGACTGCCCAGGCATGGATTAATGCTCAGTAAACCCATATCCTGGAGTGGGTTAATCCTCTTATAACATGGACAATGTTTTGTTAGACTTTCACCTAAAGAAATAATGAAATAAAGCCATGTGAACATGCAACTGTGGGTATAGCAGAGATTAATCAACGGTCAGGTGACCTGTTTGGACGAATCAGAAGACAGTATTTTAGGAACCCATGTTATAAAAAGTACTAACTCCATTTCTGTGCCACACCATACAAAACAGGTCATCTATGTAACAGTGGTACATCAGTATTTTCTCACAAAAGGCCTTGGCGATGGGGTCTTGTATATCACAAACATAAATTGGCAAAAAATATAAAATGGCCTCACCATCCCCTTCTCTGTAGAAAATACTTGCCTTGAAAAGAAAGGGAATTACAAGTCAGCACAACTTCAGTTAGTTTTAAAATAAATGTTACTAACTCAGGAGAGTAAAGATCACTCTCCAAAAGTGCTGACTATAGGGCGTGGAGTCCCTCCTCATGAGGTATATCAGTATAGAGGAAGTCCATGTCAGTTCTATGTCATAATAGCAATCACCGAACGGCGATCGCTATTATGGCGAGTGTTTATCGCCGAAAAGTAAATCAAGTATACACCACCGGCAAACCCAAACCCAGCAACTCAAGTGTTTTGGTCAAGACCCCCCAATTAGATTCCAATCTCCGGGGGGTATGTCGGGAAGAGGGCACAAATTTGTCTGGTAGAACCAGTCGCTATCCTTGTGGGTAGCCCATTCCAACAGCGCCAAATATGGAGTCACTGTTTTGATGGTCGCCCATATTCTGGAGCTATTATCACTGGATACCGTCCAGGCACATTGTGACTAACAATGAATTTTTTTTGCAAGACCACATCTTTCTGTAAATTCAACACATCTGTGGTGCCCTTCATAAAGGATGGAAGTCCCAGAACCAGTTCTTTTATATGAGCATCCACAAATTTAGAAAGTGGTTCTGCTAACACCCCCCAGGCCAGACAATATAGGTCTGCCTGGAGGGTTCACCAGTCTTTGTGGATTTTGGAAATTACATAAGAAAAAGTTCCTCACTGTAGTCATGTTGTTTTTTTCAAGGGATCCCTTACTATGCTTAACCACTGCAAATTAGCCTGCTGGTTTGAGCTGCCCCCAAGAGTAGAATGTTATGCTAATTATGGAATCTTAAAATGAAATTCAAATCTTTGCTGGTGGTCATGCTCCACTCTGCCCTCTAATGTAAGATTTATTTCTGTAGCTAGGGGAGCAGTGACCACTAAACTAGCTAAACCTATAAAAAAGGAAATGATCAAAAAAATGCTGAGTGCCTGTGGGCTCTTAGGCATGGCAGACCAACATTTTTTTCAAACTAGATCAGAGTATCAATTGTATGACAGTGCAACAAGTAATGCTCAAGCAAGATAAAATAACTACTTCTTGGAGAACCTTTTCCAGGTTCCAGAAGGGGAAGTAGTGTGGGTTTGTTAAGCATAGTGAGGGATCCCTTAGAAGAAGCAACATTACTATGGTAATTTTTTCTTCAAATCTCATGAATCCCTCACTGTGCTTAACCACTGCAGACTAGAAAACAATACCTTTGAAGGCTGGGGTGTAGAACCTATTTTGGGAAAATGTCCTGCAAGATAGCAGTGCCAAAACTAGCATCCCTTCTGGACGGGTATGTCCAGATGAGTGCTTTATGAAGGTGTGTACTGCTTTCCGGGTAGCTGCTTTACAAATTTCTTGCAAGTGGATGTCCCTTGCAGCTGCCAGAGAGGCAGAAGAGCCATGTGTGGAGTGTGCCTGAGGCCTTGAGGTGGCAGCTTGCCAGCTTTTCTGTAACAGAATTGTATGCAAGAAACAATCCAGTGAGCAACCGATCTCTTGAATGCCAATCTACCTTTGCCAACTTCTCCATATGTGACAAACTACTGAGAATACAAGGACCTTATCTCCTTCATGCAGTCCAGGTAGTAGGTAAGCGCACTCTTAACATCCAGACTGTGGAGCGTGTGCTACCCTAGAGATGAATTTTGCTGTAAAGAACACTGGAATGGGAACAGACTGGTTCAGGAGAAATTCAGGCACTATTTTAGGGAGGAATTTTGTTTGTCCTTAAAGCTACCTTGCCCCTGTGGAAGATGGTATAATTTGGATCTGTGCAATGGGTGTGCACACCCTTCTGGAAGAAGCAATGACCACCAGGAAAACTGTTTTCCAAGTGACATATTTTAAATCAGCCATAGCCATGGGCTCGAAAGGAGTCTCCATGAGCTTAGCAATGCACAAGTTCCCTGACAGGAGGATACCAGTTGAGCCCTTTAAAGAATTTTTTGAAAATGGGGCGTGAAGCCACAGTTTTTCTTTACCTGCTGAAACGTGGGCTGACACTGCTGCTAGATGCACCTTAAGGGTTGAGGGTCTAAGACCCAGGGACTGAAGGTGGACCAGGTAGTCCAGGATTGTGGGCAGGTCTGCTTGTAAAAGAGTGAGCTGCTTAGGGAAACACCACAGGGCAAACCTTTTCCACTTAGAAACATAGGTTTTCCTTGTTGCTGGTTTCCTGGAAACTTTAAGGACCTCCAAAACCTTTTCAAAAAGGTTAAACCCTGAGAACTTTAGCTCTTCAAGAACCATGCTTCGAAACACAGAATTCTGAGATCTGGAAAAGCTACTGTGCATTGAGACAAAGTCAGCAGATTTTGGGAAGGCTGAAGGAATGTTTGATCGAGAGGGACAGGAGCAGGTAGTACCAATCTGGAGCTATTAGAGTCATGGTTGCACGCTGCCCCTTTAGTTTCAACAAGAGTAGGAAGGGAAGGAAGACATATAGAAACCTCCCTGACCAGTCTAGAGTCATGGCTTCCAATGATACCGAGCCCACTGCAGGGGGACTGCAACAAAAAAGGGGAAGCTGGTGATTCTCCCAAGATGCAAACAAGTCTGTTTCTGGTGTGCCCACACCTTTTGAAAATTGTGGCCAACACCTCCTTGTTCAAGGTCCATTTGTGATGTCCCTGACTGATCCAGCTCAGGGAATCTGCCAAGACATTGTCTTTCCTTGGCAGGTGAACTGCTGATAGTTGCCCCTCTAGGGAATAGGCCAGATTCCAGATCTTCACTTCTTCTGTACATAGCTTTGAAGATCTTGTGCTTCTCTGTTTGTTGATGTAGTACATGGTAGTGGTGTTGTCTGTCCTGACCTGGACTGACTGCCCCCTGACATGGGAGGTGAAAGCCTGTAGAGCTAGGTACACTGCTCTGAGCTCCAGCAGGTCTATATGCTCCTGGGACTCCTGGGAGGACCACACCCTGCTTACCATTAGGTTGTCCAGATGGTCACTCCAGCTCAGGAGGGAGGCATCTACATTTAGCACTACTGTGAGTGGCTGCTGAAGGAATGGCACACCCTCCCTGAGGTTGCCCTCTTCCTTCCACCTGTCCAGTGCTCTTAAGAAAGACTTTGACACAGACACAAGCCTTGAAAGAGGATCTTGCCTTTGGGACCAAAGGGCCCTTCGGTGGTACTAGATGTCTCTCATTTAGAACCTGGCACCAGCCACCAGCCACCACTGACATGGATGAGGCCATGTGGCCTAATAGCTGGAGGAAGTCTCTTGCAGGCCTGGGCTGGCCTAATCTGAAAGACTTCGCCTCATCTACCAGCTTTTGCACTCTTTCCTGAGGGAGGAAAGACCTCCCTTGGAGGGCATCCAATTCTGCACCTATGAAGTCCAGTGCTTGTACTGGGACTTTTGAGTGTTCATTATGAAGTCCATCCCCTCCAGGGTGTGTTGAGTGAGTAGGAGAGAGGTCTTGACCTCCCAGTGTGACTTCCCTATGACTAGCCAGTCATCAAGATAAGGAAAGACCACCACACCCAACATTCTCAGATGTACTGTCACCACAGCCAAGCACTTTGTGAACATTCTGAGAGCTGAAGAGAGTCCAAAAGGGAGGGCTGTGAACTGGTAGTGACCAGTTATGGATAATGGCCTGATCACCTCTGCCATATCTGTCGATCTTGCAAAGGCCTTTGACATAATTTCCCACTCCCTGCTCCTTCTCTCCCTTTCCACTGCCAGTCTATCGCAAGCTGCTACCAAGTGGTTTAGGGCTTACCTTATAGGGAAGACACAGTCAGTTCTCAGCCCATCCACACTGGTGTCCCTCAAGGCTCAGTGCTGGGTCCCCTACTTTTCTCCCTCTTCCTCAACAACTTACCGTCAGTCTGCTCCTCCTCCTCATCCATATATTTGCACGCTGATGATACCATCCTGTTCACCTCCATCCAGTCTCCCTCTGATGTGGAAGCCAGACTTCAGCTTGACTTCAATAAGATCCAGCACTGGCTTGCCTCCCATCAACTCTTTCTAAATGCCAAGAAAACAGTCTCCATGACTTTTGGTACTAGGCAGAGACTTGCTAGACTCCCTGTTCTGCCCACCTTCCACACCCTGGATGGGACAATGCTTGAGGACACCTCCTCTTTCAGATACCTTGGGGTTTGGTTGGACCAACACCTCAACTTCACCGGTCACATTCATGTCATCCTGAAAAAACTGTGACCCAAGCTTGGCGCCCTATACAGGAACTGTAATTGCATCCTTTTTATGACCAGGCATAAGATTGTCCAAAAGATGATTCTCCTCATCTTTGACTACTGTGATATAGTCTACAGTGCTGCTCTGAAATCCTCTTTATCCAGATTGGATCCCCTTTTCAACTATTTTTGCTGCTTTGCTATGGACTCTCCTGAGTGAACTCACCACTGCACCCTTTATCATTCACTATCTTTCCCATCACTCGCTAACAGACACCTCTCACACTGTGCCAAATTCATCTCTAAATACTGGTTAGGCTCTCTACCCCAGCATCTATCCTCCTCTCTCTCCTCCCCTCCTCCTGCTCACTCCTTAAGATTCATCAACTAGCGCAGCTTTTTGATTCCTTGATCCTCCACTATTGTGGGCCAGTCAGCCTTTTCTCATGACCTCCCTAAAATCTGGAACACCCTCCCTCTATAAATTCGACACTCCTCCTCCTATTCCTCCCTTTCCTCTGCCCTTCACAATTTCCTCTTCTCTAACTGTACCTGTTTCCTCTACTCTTAAGCCCCTTATCTCTTGCTAGCTTTCCTGTCCTGAGTGGGGCATGTAAATTTAATTGCACTTACAAACTAAAACTTTAACTTTAAATTTTCAATTATTTGTTTTCCTATACTCTGTATTGTAAATTATTGTATTGTATCCCTGTATTTGTTGCAAATCATGTATTTTGTTGTAAATCGTGTATACCACTGTATCAAATGACCTTA
Source organism: Neoceratodus forsteri (assembly GCA_016271365.2). NCBI lineage: Eukaryota > Metazoa > Chordata > Ceratodontiformes > Ceratodontidae > Neoceratodus > Neoceratodus forsteri. The sequence continues at coordinate 1,333,917,292 of CM057455.1, read as the reverse complement.
TGGTGTAATGTTGATCATGTATTGTAGCTGTATACTCCCTGTTTCCTCTCCCCAGGTCACACCAGGAGACAAGCAACTTGTTGTTCAGTGTGCCTTCCTGATGAAACATTTCATTAAATAAATAAAATTCCCTACCCTGAACCTTAAGTATTTTCTGTGACAGGGCCTAACTGGAATATGGAAATAGGGTTCTTTCAGGTCCAGAGACCCTAGTCAGTCCCCTTTCTGAAGCATCGGGATTACTAAAGCCCAGGTTACCATCTTGAACTTTTCCTTTTTCAGTTGTTTGTTCAGATATCTCAGATCTAAAATGGGTCACCACTTCCCATTTTTCTTGTGGGTCAGGAAGTACCTTGAGTAGAGGCCCTTTCCTCCCTGTGGCAGAGGGTCCTTTTTTGCTGCATTTGCTTGCAACAACTTCATTACTTCCTTCCAGCTCCAAAAAGATTTTCTCTATTGGGGTGTGAGGTGCAAAGGTTTTGTGAAGCTGCGGTGTTGGAAATCTTTTGAATTGCAGGGTCAGTCCCTGGCTCACTACTTCCAGGGCCCACTCATCTGTGGTGATGTTCTTCCGCTCCTGGAAGTTGTGAGCCAGCCTTCCCCCCACTGGCAATGGAAGGGCAACCTGGACCAACTTGTCAGGGGTTCTACTTAGGTTGGGCCTTGGGTTCTGAGGTTAAGACAGCAGGCTTACAGTCCCTTCTACCTCTGCCTCTGAAGAAACCCCTTAGATGGGAGACATTATAGGCTTGAAAAGGCAGTTAGAATGGCAAACAGAATGCTGGGGTGCATAGGAAGAGGCATCATGAACAAAAAAGGGTGGTGGTAATGCCACTATACAGATCATTGGTGAGGCCACACCGTTTTGGAGGCCATATCTCAGGAAGGACACAGACAGGGTGGAGGCAGTCCAAAGAAGGGTTACAAAAATGGTAAGGGGCTGCACCAGAAGCCATACCAGGAGAGGTTGAAAGAACTCAATATGTACTCTCTGGAAATGAGGAGGGAGAGGTGGGACATGATAGAGACATTCAAATACATTAAAGGGATAAATAAGGTGCAGGGGAGTAGCATCTTTCAGAAACATGGGTGGACAAGGACTAGGGGACATGATATGAAGTTGGAGGGGGTATATTCAGGGTTAATAAGAAGAAGTACATCTTTACCAAAAGGGTGGTGGATGCTTGGAACAGACTTCATGCAGGGGTGGTGGGGGCAAAAACGGTGGAGGAATTCAAGAATGTGTGGGACAGACATAAGGGAACCCTAGAGTAAAAACAGGAAATATGTGCAGACTAGATGGACCTAGCAGTTCTTTTCTGCTGACAAATTCTATGTATCTATGGAAACCACAGGGAAAGTATCCCCTACCTCTACCTCCCCTTCTGTAAGGCCTGCTGGAAGTGAATGCCTTTTCCTTCTCAGTATTGCTCTTCTAGGTGGCTTTGTACTCCTCCACCTTTTTTACGTATGCCTCTGTCTTGTAACCAAACAAGGAATTTCCCACACAGGGAAAATCCATTGCCTTTGTCCGAGTGTTCTGGGAGAGGCTGGTGGTTCTCAGTCAAACAAACCTCCTCAGGGGCACTGCGTGAGTCATAATTCTGGAGGCAGTGTCATTCACGTGCACTGCCAGGTGGAACTGGTACTTGGTGGCAGCCCAAGGCACCAGAGGCTTTTTCTCTCATAGCCAGAATGAAGGTCCACAGAACTTTCTGGTACTGGGTTGTATATGCCATGTAAGCTGCCTGCCGAACAAAACAGGGAAGCTGTGGTATAAACTTTCTTCCCCATGCCATCCAGTGTACTGGAATCCTTGTCCAGAGGCTGGGCAGAGAGGGGAACTTTAGCCTTGTCACAGGCTGCCACCTGGACCACCCCTCATGGTCAGGGTGAGAATATAGGTACTCAGCACCCTTCTTGTCCACCTGGTATTTTTTCTCTATCTTTTTATCAATGCCAGGGGTAGAGGTGGGAGTTTGCATGAGCATACAAGTTGCTTTCTTAAGGGATTTGTGGTTGGGTAGAAGCAACCTCTTGGTAGAGGGTTGGCACCATCATATCCAAAAATTCCACTTCATCCTCATCCTCAGCTGTCTCCCGGGTAGAGAGGGTCAGAATGTTAACCATTTGCCTCAAAAAGTCGTAATGTGAGTATAAATCATCCTAAGCACAAGGAGGAGAGCCAAACTCCTGCTCTGGGGAACTGTCAGACTCAATAGGTTCTCCCTCTTCCTCCTCCTCTTCATCATTGAAAAACTCAGCCCCTTCTTTCTCTGATACCAGGGTAGGTACTGGAACCACGGGAGGGATGACAGGCATGTCCATGACCGATCCCACAATGTGGAAGGTCTGACAAAACTGCCATGCCTTGGTCATGTCCTCTACTGAGGGCATTTTGTTCTTGTCCACTGACGTCTCTTCTCCTTCTTCAGGAGGTGGGCAGCAACATGTTTTTCTTTTTAATTTCTCTTTGCTGGCATCCTCTTCAGTACCTGATTTGTCTTTCTGCTTACTGTGAGGGGCTAAACCCTTGTCTAAGCATTTTGGTGACATGGAGGCAGATGGAGAAGCCATAAGGTCTTCCAACTGTTTAGTCCTTTTTTAAATAGTTTTAGGGCAAATGTTAATGCAAAGCTCACAATTACAGAAATTGTGATTTGGACCCAGTCACTTCAAACACAACTTGTGGCAGTCTGCCTTAGTCAGAATACTGAAACAGTTCTTTACAATTTTTGAATCCTGTAGGTCCTGTTTTCTTTTTGGGTCGGTCAGTCATGCCAGTTGAGACAAGCCCAAATTCAGTTCAGTTCCAAAGACTGAAAAATCCCAGTTTGCAGTTTGGTTCCACAAAAAAGACGAAACTGCCAACTTAAATAGTGTTAAAAAGTTTGGTAAAAGAAAAAACTCCAACTGCATCTTAGTTCCCACAAAAAAAGGGAAACTGGGCAAACACTAACTGCAAAGTGATAAAAAGAGAAAGAAATAAGTTTTTTTTTCTTCAAAAACTAGCGGTTCCCCAAGCAGGAAAAAATGTGACTCAAAGGCCTTTCTCCAGTTCCAGGGAACCAATTGGGAACCAGAGAACAGCGAATAAAACCAATTTAAAACAACTTAAAACAACCCTAACTAATGCAGAGATTTTAAAAAACAAATAATAAACTGTAAAATAGAAAATAAGCATCAAAACAAAACTGCAATGGACTAAAGAATTGGGAGAGCTCTTTGAGGCACCTCTTCCTCAGATGGAGAAATAAATCTGATGTTAGAAGACAGAGTGAAGCGTGACCACAGAGCAGAGATTTGAATTTCATTCAAAGATTCCATAATTAGCATAAAATTCTACTCTCTGGGTCAGCTCAAACCAGAAGGCTGATTTGCAGTGGTTAAGCATAGTGAGGGATTCCTGGGGTTTGAAATAACAGCTCTTGTGGGGTAGTCCACTTTTAAGAAATTGTGTAAGCACTCTGAGTTATAATGCCTTCCTGTAATGCTTCCATTAACACCTGATTGACCCTCTGTTTAAAAATAGGTGTGGAGTCTAATGTTAGATGCTGGTATTAGTCCTGATTACTCAGATGCCTGATTACCTGATGAATAGGGATCTAAGAAAGTTTGAGGAGTGGTCAAGAGTGTGGCAACTAAGTTTCAATGTGAAGAAGTGCAAAATCATGCACTTAGGGAATAGAAACCCAGGGGCGGAGTACAAGATGGGGGAGTGATACTGTCAAACCACCAAACAGGAAAGAGACCTGGGGGTAATCATATCTGATGACCTGAAGGTGTCCAAACAGTGTGACAAGGGTGTGGGGGGCAGCCAGTGGGATGTTAGGATGCATATGAAGGGGTATCACCAGCAGAAAGAAGGAGGTGATGATACTGTTGTATAAATCATTGGTGAGCTCTCAATTAGAGTACTGTGTCCAGTTCTGGAGACCACATCTCCAGAAGGACATAGACAGAGAAGAGATGGTCCAGAGGAGGGCAACTAAGATGGTGTAGGGTCTGCACCAGAGGCCCAATGAGGAGAGACTAAAGGACCTCAATATGTACACCCTGGAGGAAAGGAGGAACGGGGGATATGATAGAGACTTCAAATACCTCACGGTATAAATAAGGTACACAAAGGAGGCATTTTTCAGAAAGAAAGATGCACAAGAACAAGGGGGCATGCTATGAAGCTTGGGGGGATAGACTCAGGGGGAAACATAATGAAGAATCCAGCAAAAAGAAAGTTTAACAAAATGATAATATTAAATGCATGCTGGAAATAGAAAATAGAGTTAAAAATCGACATTTTGACCTTAGGTCGTCTTCAGGAAATATTTAAAAGAGAAAAATGCAAAGTTTTTCTTCTTTTAGATATTTTCTGAAGAAGACTTAAGGTCGAAACATTGATTTTTAACTCTATTTTCAGCGTACATTTATTATTGCCATTTTGTTTTGCTTTCAGACCACATGCTGATGCAGCACCTTGTTTCTGTTTTTACAAAAAGAAGGTTTGCGCTGCAACTGGAGACAGATGGGGTGTGAACTCAGGAAGCCAACCACACGGAGATCCACTGAATGAAAGGGTTGCACTCCAGGTAGAAACACCATGAATTAACATTACCAGAGTCAGTTTATTGCAAATAAAACAGATTACAAAATAAACACAGTATGGTAAGCTCCAAACAATAGTATAATGACTCCATTAGATGCCCCTATGCTTCGACTGTTAGGTCTTCCTTAGGGGGCCCCCTAAACTGACTCTGGTAATGTTAATTCATGGTGTTTCTACCTGAAGAGCAACCCTTTTGTTCAGTGAAACATAAGAAAGCACTTCTTCACAGAAAGTGTGGTGGATGTCTGCAACAGCCTTCTAGTAGAGGTGGTGGGGCAAAAACTGTAACGGGATTCAAGAATGCATGGGATAGGCATAAGGGAATCTTATTCATTAGAAAAGGGAGGCTAAGCCAAAGATCAAGTAGGGTCCATGGTATTACAGTAGGTAGGGAAAATGGGCAGACTAGGTAGGCCAAGCGGTCCTTATCTGCCATCAAATTCTATGTTTCTATGTTTCTGTGTAACCTCTTTGTTGTAATCAACAGAGTTCATAACAACTGACTCCCCTGGTGGCAAAATGGTGGTACTGCAGACACCCCCCCCACCCTCCAAACCCTGGACAGATGTAACAATGGATGCCCTTGTGTCTAGTTGCACCCCCCTCCAATCACCCACTCTGGTATTGTAAACATCCTCCCTGGTGTCTAGTGGCAACTGCCACTCTCCAATAACCTGCCCCCATATTGTAAACATCCTTACTGGTGTCTAGTGGCACCTGCATTCCCCAATCACCTGCCCCGGTATTGTAAACATTCTCCCTTATGTCTTGGGGCACTCGCCACCCTCCGAGCCCCCATACCAGTCCATGCCATCTGGTGTCTAGTGGCACCCCCCACCCTCCAATTACCCATCCCGGTGCCTACACAAGAGTCTCTGGTGGCTAGCAGTACCCCCAAATCCCCAGCGTCATCCTGACCTGCTGATGGATGCCCTGGTGTCTTGTGGTACCTCCACTAGACACATCGGTTGCCACACAGACTGCCCTGCTCATAACCAGCACAGCACTAATCCTGAACCCCTCCTTACCAGGCATGGTGGCTATGTGAGGTGCATCACACTTAGGCAACTGGCACAGCCCACCACTCACCTCCTCGGCCGGCCAGCCAGGGGCTAAGGAGAATTAATTCAATTAGGCAGATGGAGGAATTCCTTGATCTGAACCAAGCAGAACTGCAGGAGGAACCCCTAATAATTATAGTGGGATAGTGATAATGATCATGTACTATACATAGTGAAAGAAAAAGGAATGCTAACACAATTGCAACAGCAAGCAACTGGTATATGATACAAGATGTTAAGAGAAGTAAAAGTGGTAGGATAGCTGACCATCCTCTCATAAATCTATAAAACTGTTGTGGAATACTGCAAAAGGATGCATCTCAGGAGAACTATGTCAGACCACTGTTGATCAGCAGGACAATGACATAAGGCTCGAAGGGTAAAACATACATAAACCTAAACCTGTCTCTGTAAGAGGAGAGTTCAGCATTAGGTGAACAGATTCAGTGACATGTAAAACAGACAGAGAAAACACAGTAGTGATCTGTTATACTGGGTGCGGAACTGCCTGACAGAAAAGCCAATGCTATAATTCACACTTAGAAACAATGAGAAATCAGTAATCTAAGTAACATTACAGAGAATGCTGCCCAAGATTATGACTCTGACCAAAATAACTTTTAGAAGAAATGTGTTTTGTCCAGCCCTGAGTCCAGCTATCATTATATTCAGGACTTAGTAGAGAAGGATCTGTTGGAATTGTTTAATAATCTGCCAGAGCTTGACTATCAAAACCTGACCTCAAATGAAAACCTTACAAATGGACAATTATTTAATAATTAAAGCCGCTGATAAAGGCAGAAGTGTTGTCCTGATGAATAAAAGTGATTATACAGAGAAGGTTTATCAGCAGCTGAATAATAGAGATTTTTATCTTAAACTTGCTGACAATTCTACGAGGGACTTTAAATTCACCATTGACAAGGCAATTATGGATGTGTTCCAGAATGGAAATACTGACAATAACACTAAGGACTCTTTGACAGTAGACTTTCTGATTAAAGTGACCTTTTACATATTACCTAAAATCCATAAGTCTTTGCTAAAACCTCCTGTTCACCCAATCGTGAGTGGAATTGGTTCCCTTATGGAGCCACTGTCCGAATACGTATTTATTTTTGAGGCCATTTATTATTACTTTGCTGGCCTATTTAAGAGATACAAAGAATGTGCTACAACAGATGGGGGATGTTGTTGCTGGCAGAGACTTATATCTGGTCATGCTAGATATAGTCTCTATACACTAATAACCCTCATGAATGAGTTTTAGATGCTGTTGCCTTGTATCTAAATCAGATCTTATGTGGTTCAAATCCTCCTGCAAAGTTTATACTTAAACTTACAGAACATGTGTTGAAAAATAATGTTTTTCTGTTTCACAATGAATTTTTCCATCAAGTGAAGGGAACAGCCATGGGGGTGACTTTAGCACCACCCCTAGCTAATCTTTAGGTAAGTGCCTGGGAACAAAATAAAATATTTGACCTGGCTAGCAATCCTTTTTTTGACAAGTTACAAATTTGGCGTCACTATGTAGATGACGTAGTGGCAGTGAGGCTTAGGGACATCTCGGAGCTGGAGGATTTTGTTCAGTATTTACATCAGACAAATCCTCATCCTACATTTTCATACACAGCAAGCAAAGAATCGGTAAACGTTTTAGATCTTATTATTAAAACTCCAGAAGGAAGGATTGTTACTGATATTTTTTGTAAGGTAACAATAGAAACACTTTATTAATGGCCTTCAGCTGTCACCAAAACCACACTGCCCAAAACATACCAAAAGTGCAATTTTTACGTGTCAGATGAAATTGTGGCACAAATAAGAGTTACGTAAAAGGAGCAATGGATCTGGAATACAGATTTCAAGTAAGAGGATATAGTCTGGAAACTATATGCCAGACACATGATTTTGCAGATGGACAAGAATTCAGAATACAACAACTGATAATGGTGCACAGGTTAGTAGATTTAACTTTGTTACATTCTCAGCTCATGCCTGTCAATTTGAAAAAAATTATAAAGAAAGAACTGGCATATTTTAAGCAGTGATGTGGGACTACACGAGATTTCCAGATGCCCCCCTAGGAGGGCATACCGAAGGGCGCCAACAATAAAAGATGCCTAGCCATTATTAGGAGAGGTCTGCCATCACAACATGGTTAGGACAGAATTGCAAGGGATGTTATCCACGCAAACACTGTATTTATTGCAAATATGGGAGACAGGCCAATTCGTTTAAAATTCCCAACAACTGCAGTGGTTTTCGAAATAAGACAAATGATCACTTGTGACACATTAGTGTGATATAGTTGGCAGAGTGTATTTGTGGGGCATTCTATGTTGACAAAATGATAAGATGTTTCAAAACACATGTTGAAGAGCATTGTCGGGCCATAGAAAGAAAATACATTATTTATGCCACAACAGCCCATGTTACGGAAAATGCAAATAAATCTGAGCATGCCTTTGCTTTCATGGTTATCGACAAAGTCTGCCCCAAACTTAGAGGAGGGAATTTTAATAATTTAGTGTTGAAGAGGGAGGACTTTTGGATTATCACTTTACAGGTTAATAGAGTCCCTGGGTTAAATATGGAATTTGAGCTGAAACCATTCTTAAAATGAATTTTGTCCTGATATGTGGCTGTTGCCTCTTTTTTGTTATTTGAGGTAGTGGAGACTAAAGCAGCTCGCCAGCTTGGAGGGACTTATATTTTTTTTATATAGTTCCTATAATTTTTAATTTCCACCTGCAGGTGCAGAATGTCTTTTTATTCCTAAATGAGTGATGAAAACTATATATTGTATTGATTATATATGACTAGTATGGATTCTAATCACAAGTTTTATAACCTTGCGCTAATATTGAAGTGAGATTCTATTAACTGATTTATGAAGACACAAAATGGTTATATTTTAAATTGTTTGTATTAGGTTTTAAATGTTCCTTCTTTTTCTATTAGCATTGATATTTACAGGTATGTGATTGGTTTATTTCAACTTGGTTACAGTGACACTCTAATGACGTCATATTAATGGATCCTATATAAGTGATGGGCTTTGTATGGTTATTCGCCTTTGAGAAAGGATTGTAAAATCTAAAATGTGTCAGGTGAAAGTGGGCATCTGTGTACTTTGTTTTGCACCTTAATAAAAATATGGCACTATAAATATCTGTATGAGTTGAGGCAGAGCATCATGATTTTTACGGTGGTGGGTGCCCAATTTTAAGCTTGTGTATCACAAAAGGGCTTAATTGCAATTGAATTACACTGTTCCCTGCAGCATACCACAGAACTCTGCACAAATACTGCAAGTTACTGTATTATATCCTACCTTAACTCTGCTATAAGTAAACAGTAGTTACTTCCTACTTATCAGTCATCTATATTTCCACACATTCAGCAGAATTTTGTTCAGCAAGGAATACAGTAATTTGAAATTTGCAGCATTCCACAGGTAGAGTGTTCGTCTCTAACCACACATACAGTGCACATGACAAAAGACCTCATATGGAGTCTGAGCTTCAGTTTTATCTGTGGCAGTGTAAGCAGCAGAGATTTCCCTGGTAAGCTGGTAAGGAAAGAAGCGGGGAATTTTCATGGCCTGCAAGAAACACCCGAAAATAAAACTGTGTTTATATACAAACATACGGGTATAAAACAGAAGAAAGCTTGTGACCCACTGACACCATCTCTCACTTAACCAGTGATAATACTGTGTTCTATTGGCTTCTCTTAAATACTTATCTAGACTCCCTATTAAACCCATCTATTTTTCTGGAGTTGAGAACTACACTGAACCTGTATTTTTTTCCTTTTGAAACTGATTGTAAATATTGGTCCTATTCAGTTACTGTTCCAGCTCTACAGATTCCTTAGTTATCCCAGTGGGTGTTTATGATTTATGCACTGGTAGAAAGTACCACCTAGAACTGCATAATGTAGCTTATGTCCTTGATCAACTCTCATACTGTTGTCACACTGCTTGGAAGCAAGCTCCATAACCCCACTGCTTTACTTCCTCCTATCCCCCTTAAATTGTTCTCCTTGCAGCTGCTTTTCACTGACTCTAGTGATGTTATGTTGTCCCTTATGGTTTATACCCATCCACATACACAGCTCAGGATCCCTTAGAAGCCCATACAGTGCAATTAGATCATCAACATAACTATTCTCCACTACTCTAGACAGAACATGACTGTCTTTTTTGTATAGGATTAGTTAAGGCCTAGAACACCAAGGGCTGGATTTTCAAAAGGTGGTGCAATGCTTGCATCATGCCCTGTACCACAACAGGTTTTAGCAGTGTGACAAATCCCTTTGCCACAACTGCACCTGATTTTACAATCTTGGATGCAGTTGCAACAGTTTCTATGCTTTATGGTGGCTTGCACCACACATCTGGTGCAAACTCCATGAAAGAGGTCCTTGGGATTGCCACAAGCCAGATCACAAAAATTTTTTTTAGCTTGTGGCAAGTGCCACATGGAACACAAAATCCTGACTGCTGGCAAGTAAATGCCACACGTTCTGTGTGCTGCTCACATTCATTGGAAACTCCTGCCCCAAGTCTTATGTCATGAGCGTCTGTTTAGAAATAGATCACCCCTGCATTTATAATGCATAAAAGGAGGCACGTTGGTGATTGATAAGGACTCTGATGTCATTGCCATCCTGACAGAAAAAAAAACTGAGTCAAAGTGCAACCTTGAAGAATAAAAAACAAACAGAATTACTAGATAAATTAATTTTGAAATCAAAGATGACAGCTGATGTGGAACTTTGACCTCAAAATGTCTGCACATGACACTCCTATGGATTTCAATGTTTACTGGAAGAGATGGGTGAAAAGGAGCAGAGGGAGGTGGTGGGCATGCCTACTCTAAGCCTTGTGTTTTGCATCAGTATACACAAGGCTGCATGTCAACTGCATGCATATGATGTGGGAGGTCACAATTTTGAATGCTCTTTTGGGGTCTCATTGCGACTGCACTAGTTCAAAGAGATGGGCTCACGGGAGAAAACAACCTTGAAGAAAAAATTACTCACCGTAGTTAATGTTGTTTCTTCCAAGGGATCCATTACTATGCTTAACAACTGCAATCATTCATCTGGAATGAACTGCCCCGGAACTTAGAATTTAATGCTAATTAGAGAACCTTAGACTGAAATTCAAAACTCTGCTGTGTGGTCAGTTTCACCCCTGCATTCTAGTCGCAGATTCATTTCTAAAGCTAGAGTGAGCAGTGACAATTAAACTAGTTAAAAGCCTATCAAAAATATATGCCAATTTAAAAAAGTTTCCTAAAGCTTTTTAACATGGCAGAATAAGTCTTTAAGGCTGTAATGAAACATTCTTGAAATATTAGGTCACTGAGTATCAGATGGAAAGTACTATAAAAGGTAATGCTCAAGCAAGACAGAAAAAGACTGATTCTTGCATGAACCTTTTCCAGGTTCTGGAAGGGGAGCTAGAGATGGGATTGTTAAGCATAGTGAGGGATCCCTTGAAAGAAACATTACTACGCAAGTTTTTTTTTTCTTCAAACCCCAGGAATCCCTCCTTTATGCTTAACAACTAAAGACTCAATAGCAGTACCTTGGAAGGCTCAGTGCAGAACCCATTTGAGGAAAATGTTATGCAAGACTGTAGTGCCAAAGCTGGCTTCCTTTCTGAACTGTATGTCCAAACAGTAGTGGTTTGTGAAAGTGTGTACTGTTTTCCAAGTATTTGTTTTACAGATTTCCTGTAGGGAGACACTCCTGGAAGCAGCCACAGAGGCAAATGTGTCCCTTGTAGAGTGGAACCTGAGGCCCTCAGGTGGCAACCTGCCAACTTTGATATAACAGAACTGAAAGTAAGAAACTATCCCAACAAGAAATGTTTCTCTTGGATGCCGGTTTACCTTGCCCTACTTCAACATGGGTGACAAACAACTGAGTATTGGTGGACTTGACATCCTTTGTGTGGTCCAAGTAGTACCTCACATCTCTCTTAACATCCAGACTGTGGAGCTTTTGCTCCCCTGGGCTGGACTTTGTTGTAAAGAACACTGGATGTGTGACTGACTGATATGGGTGAAACTCAGACACCACTGTGGGGAGGAATTTTCTATTAGTTCTCAAGACTACCTTGTCCCTCTGGAATATGATATAGTTAAGATCTGTGCAGAGGGCTTGAATCTCACTTACTCTTCTGACAGATGTGAGTGCCACCAAGAAAACTGCTTTCCAGTAACATACTTCAGGGCAGCAGTTGCCATAGGCTCAAAAGGAGCCTCCATCAACTGAATGATACACAGTTTCAGATTCCACAGGGGACAGGGCTCCTTATTGTAGGATACAAGGGAGAAAGGCCTTTAAGGAAACCTTTTGAAAATGGGCAGTGAGGCCACTGACCTATCCCTGCTAGCTGAGGCATATGCTGACACTGCTGCTAGATGCACCTTCAGGAATGAGGGCCTAACGCTCAAGGACTGCTGGGGAACTAAAAGTCCAGGACTGAAGGATGGCTTGCCCTAAGTGGGATGATCTGCCTAGGGAAGCACCAAAGGGAAAATATTTTCCACTTTGAGGCAAAGGTTTTTCTAGTTGCTGGTTTCCTGGAAACATTAAGCACTTACAAAACCTCCTCAGATAGGTTTAGTCCAGAGAACACTAGCTTTTCAAATACCATGCTCTGACATGCACAGTTCTCAGATCTGGGAACTTTATCCTGCCCTGAGACAAAGTCGGCAGAATGTATCTAGAGGAGAAGGTTGATAGGATGCTTGATGGAGAGGGACAGGAGAAGTTTACCAAATATTCCTGGTTCAATCCGGAGCTAAGAGGATCACTGTTGCTGACTCCCTCCTCTGTTTTAGCAGCACTCTCAGTAAAAGTGGGAATGGTGGGAAGGCATGGAGAAGCTTCCCTGCCCAGCCCAAGACTAGGGCATCCTCTGGGACTGCACCCACCAAGCAGGGTCTGCAACAGAACAGTGGGAGCTGGTTATTTTCCTAGGATGCAAGCAGATCTATTTCAAGTCTACCCAACCTTCTGAACACCGTAGCCAGCATCTGATTCTGCTTGGGGAATCTGCCAGTACATTGTCATTCCCTGGCAGGTGTACAGTGGATAGTTGAACCTCCAGGGAGTACATTAAGTTGCATATCTTCTTTGCTTCTGTACACAGTTTTGATGATCTCCTTCCTCCCTGTTTGTTTACATAATACATGGTAGCAGTGCTTTCTGTCCTGGTCTGGATGAGCTGACCCTTGATGTGGGAGGAAAAGACTTGCATTGTCATATATGCTGCCCTGAGCTGCAAGAGGTTTATGTGCTCCTCTGACTCCTGTGGGCTCCACACACCACTTACAGTGAGGTTCTCCAGGTGGGCACCCTTCCCCAGGAGGGGGGCATCTGTAGTGAGTATGACTGTAGGTGATTGCTGCAGGAAGGAACCCTCTCTCTGAGGTTGCCTTCTTCCTTCCTTCCACCACTCCAGTGTCCTTAACAGACACTTTGTGACAGGCGCTAGTTTTGACAGTGGATCCCATCTCAGGGACAACAGGTGGAACTGGATCTCTCTCATTTGGAACCTGGTGCCTGGCACCACTGCAGTGATGAAGTCATTTGCCCCAGCAGCTGCAGGAAATCCCTTGCAGGTCTGGGCTGACCTGCCTTGAAGGATTTTGCAAGAATGATCAGGTTTGCTACCTTTTCCCAAGGAAGGAATGCCATCCCTTGGTGGGTATCTAACTGCACCTATGAAGTCCAGGACCTGAACTGGTTCTGTTTGTGGCTTCTGGGCATTTATCAGAAACCCAGGTACTCCATGATGTCTTGTATGAGGAGGAGGGAGGACTTGGCCTCCTGGTGTGACTTTTCTGAGACTAGCCAGTCATCCAGGTTGGAAAAAAAAACACCACCCCATGCCACCTCAAATGTGCTGCCACTACGGCTAGGCACTCTGTGAACACTCTGGGTGCTGAGGATAGGCCAAAAGGTAGGTCTGGGAAGTGGTACTTTTTGTGATTAGGCCTGACTGGTATGTGAAAGTAGGCATCTCTCATATCCAGTGACCCAAGTCAGTCTCCTTGTTGCAGTGATAAAATCACTGATCCCAGTGTTACCATCTTGAACTTTTCCTTTTTTAAACCAGAACTGCGCTGAACCTGTAAGTCATTTGTCCCAGTGGATGCTTTTTTCATATATTTGATTGCTTTATGCTATTGTTCCATTTTTACTGGTCTTTTAATAAACACAATGTGTGTTGCTGTTGTACACACTGCTGGCAAGTGCCATTGTAGAACTGTATGATGTAGTTTATGTCCCCTTTGGGCCACAGAGGTCCAGAGTAGAACATGAATGCATTGTGAAAACAATCTAAGTTCTTTAACAAGGACATAAAGTGCATTGTACAGTTCTAAAATGGTACTACCCACCAGAGTGTAAAGCAGAAAACCCTCAAAGAATTTACTAAAAGGCCAGTACAGATGGAACAAAAACAGAATGTGAACCAGTATTAGAAACACAGCTTCTAGAGAACACACAGGTTTACAGATTCAAGGCAGTTCTCCTTGTTTGCTCAGGTATCTCAAGTCTAAAATGGGCCGCCACTCCACATTTTTCTTGTGGGTCAGCGAGTATCTTGAGTAAAGCCCCTTCCCCCACTGTGAGGAGGGGACTTTCTCCACTGCATTTGCTTGTAGCAGCTTGTTCACCTCTATCTCCAGCAAGAGTTTTTCTGCTGGAGTATGAGGGTTGAAGGCTTTGTAACCCTGCAGTTTCAGAAATATTTTAAACTGCAAGGGCAGACCCTGACTCACTATTTTCATGATCCACTTTTCTGTGGTTATTCTTTCCCACTCCTGGAAATAGTGAGCACCCCCCCAAGACTTGTCAGGGGTTGGCTTCGCCTGGGCTTTGGAAGCTGGTACTGCATCTGCATTCCTGGGACCCCTTCTGCCTCTACCCATGATGAAACCCCTCTGTTGGGAGTAATCATATATATGGTAAGCATGGGGGAACCATCCCCTACCTCTATCTCCCCTTCCAGAAGCCTGTAGGAAGTAGAGGCCTCTTCCTTCTCAGTGTTGCTCTTGTAGGCGGTCTTGCATCATCCTTTTTCATATAAGCCTCTGTCTTGTCACCAAACAGGGAAATTCCCTCATAAGCAAAATCCATTGTTTTTGTTTGAGCATCCTGGGAAAGCTTTGTGGTTCTAAGTCAGGCAAACCTTGTTAGTGACACTGCATGTGCCATGACCTCAGATACAGTGACATTGGTGTCCACTGTCATGTGGAACTACTACTTGGTGGCATCCATGGCGGTCTTTGCTATGTCAGTCAAAGCTCCACACTTCATGCGTCCTCTCTACTCCACAGGTCTGTTTTTTGTTGAGAGGAGGAGCTGTCACACACTGCTGCACTAAGGAGTAGTACAGAACAGCAGGAGCTGCTCAATGCATTTTTTTATCTGGAAAAGGTATCCTAGCGTTGGCTAGAACAGAGGCTCTGGAGCCCATACCTGTCTAAGTGAGCAGTCTTTCCGGACTTACTTATGTGACTAGTCTTTCTGGTCTTCCTCCCTGCTGCTCTCCTTTTCTCTTTCAGCAGGTTGGAGTTCGGGCGCTGGAGTAGCCAACGGCGAGGAGCCTAAGGTGAAAACCCCTCAGGGGGTTCATCGTCTGGGAGAAAAGCCCAGCCAGGCGAGGGTTTCTGTCTGAAGCTTGAAGCCTGAACCCCGAAGTCTGAAACATTTTAGCCTCCTCTCAGCACAGCAGAAGATTTCTTTGTATACAGTATATGCAGGGAAGTTGTGTGTGTGTATATATATATATATATATATGTGTGTGTGTGTGCTGTACATAACTTCTCTAGCCTCATAGTTTGATTTTATTCTTTTTTCCACTCTCTTTTCTTCCCACTTCCCCTTTTTATAAATAAGTATTTTTAAGTTTGCTCCATTTGTGTAGAAGAGTGCTCAAGCCTTTCCTAAGTAAAGATTCTCGGCAACTATTTGCTAAGTTGCTGAGTTTTTAGGCAAAAACTTTAGATTTAAACAAATTTAAACATAAGGATATTTTAGGTGACTTTGTTTTTTGTCTTTTCTCCATTAGGGACATTTAAGAAGGCACATAGAGCTAAAGTCTTTTTTAAATTTTCACGGGCAAACCTGCTCCTGGTCACATGATCTCGTGATAGCTGTCTTTAAAACACATGCGCTGGCGTTCTGGAGCAGATGCACCATTTGCTTGCAGGAGAAGGTTCATGTTGCATGTGCTGAAAAGGGGTTTTAAAAATTTTGTGAGAGGAATTGCATCTCTATTTTTTAATTTTGCCGACTTCTGAGCCGAGTTGTAATTGGCCGAGTAGCTATTTTGCCCGGAATTATCGGCAGAATTATTTATTGGCTTTGCTGGTTCACTGGCCCGTCGGGCCTTCGGTATGAAGTCGGATAGGAAACAAAATAATTTTGATGTTTGCCTTCCCTGATTTCTACTGCTGTCCTCATTGGGAAACTGGCCGTGGATTATATTAACTCCATTTCAATACGAGTCAGTCTGATCTATACAATTGATTTTAGTTCTTGGAAACTGGTCTATAACAAACTGTTTTTGAACCAGCTACCAGATTTGCATATTGCTAATCTAGTTAACTACCTGATGGTTTCATTGTGGGCTATTTGCACCAGTCTTAGAATTTATACTAGTACATTTATTTACCTTATGTAAAAAAAATGTATATTGTCTGATACTGGTGATTCAGGCCTATGTTTCTTAGAGCAGTATCTCTTTTGTGGTTTATTAGATCCTAGCCACAATTTGCTTGGTGATTGGAGGAATTTCCCTGATTAAGATACTACTCTTGTTTTATTTAGATACTTTAATATCTTATAACGAAGGCCCTGCCTTATGGTTTGACCAAGTGGAACCGAATTTGAAGCTAATCCATAACCTGAAGTGGAGTTTGACCTGGCTAGAGACTTGAACTGGGTCTGTCTGAGACTGTCTGCACCAAATTGCACTTGCAAGGTGACAGATGCACTACAAGATTTGACTCTGTGCTTATAAGGCTGGTTTACACTATCGTGGATTTTATAATTGATGGACTGCTGACCTGCTGCTTCCTTGAGGGAACGGAAGGGAAGAAACTGATCCCTGTTATAAGAATCTCTGGTTTATGCCTCTTAGCAATGCATTAGGAGAATACCTAGAATATCTTTGATAGAACATTTAAGGAACAACTATAAAGGACTGGGTTACCCCTTTGTGGGATCCATTTCTGGCTTTTGTTTATATTTCTAAAAACATTTGGTTATTAATACTCATAAATTGTCTTAGAATCTGTCTGTAAAAACTGGAACCTGCTTTCATTGAATCCCTGCTTAAGCTTAAGTTTTTTCTTCTGTGGAGTTAGTTTTTACTATTAGATATCTTCCTGGCAGTAGAGCTCCCGTGAAAGAGTAAGCTCTTTTTCCCAGGCTTTCCTATATAGACTCAAGGCTATCTTCTGGTGGAAAGATTATAATCACCAGAAGTGGCAAAAGTAACAAGAGTAACTCCTCTGTAGGAGCTGCTTTAAGGGATTTTTCATCACGTTATTGTAATACCTGAGACTCAGGAAGAGCTACAGGGGGACATTTCTCCAAACAGAAGCAAACCCAAGGCTGGTAGGAAAAAACAGGAAAAATGGTAACAAAAGTCAGCAACAGGGAAGCTGTGTTGTTAGTCTAGGAGATAAGGAGATAAGGGCACCATCACTTTTGATGGGCAAGTACAGTAGCTGGGACGGCTCATGAACCCTGTCCAACTCGGGTGGTGTTATGCAATGCTAGATCTATTAAAAACAAAACTACTATTATTGCAGATTTTGTTGGAAGAGCTGATCTGGCTTGCGTCACCGAGACCTGGCTGGATGAAAATGCTGGCCTCATTCTGGAGGCAGCAATTCCAGTCAGGTACTCGGTGATACACCGCCTGAGATTGGACCGCGGGGGAAGGTAGCGGTCTGTTTCAAGACCGAGTTGGGCCTCACTGGTATACCAGTACAGGAAGCTGAATCCTTTGAATATACTGTGGTAGCTGGTGTGGGCTGCAGGATAGCTCTCTTCTATCGTCCACCCGGGGACGACAAGCGATTCCTGCAGGAAGTGGCAGATTTCGCCGCCGACATGGCATTGGAGTCACCCAGACTGATGGTTCTGGGCGACTTCAATGCCTGGGTCGATGACAAACTCTCACCTTTTGGTCAGCACTTCCTCCAGTTGATAACATCACTGGAATTCACACAGATTGTTTCTTCAGCTACCCATAATCATCGTCACTCTCTGGATTTGGTTTTCCTCCTGGGGATTGAGGCTGCTGACTTGGGGGTGGAACCTGTCAGTTGGTCCGATCATTACACTGTGAGGTTAAACTTTTGCACCCCTTTTCGTAGGTCTGCCCCTGTGGAGATGGTCAGTTACCACCCTTTACGGGATGTGTGCCCTGAAGACCTGGTGGTGGTGACTGACCTCTCAGAGTTTCCTGATGCCAGCTCGAGTCCGGAGTTGTTGGTTCTGGCCTATAATAAGGCCATTTCCTCAGCCCTAGACCTGACAGCTTCGTCCCCTCCCACTCCACCCTCGGGCCCTTTGGTTTGATGGGCCTTTGAGGGAGTAGCGGCGGGTGGTTTGAAGGTTAGAACGTCGCTGGTGGAAATCTGCCCTGGAGATCGACCGCCTTAGTTTGATGGAGAATTACCAGTTGTACCAATCAGTGATCTCCCGTAAGAAGGCAGAGTTCCTGTCCAGGGAGATCGCTGTCACTCAGAATCGACCAGCTCAACTCTTATGAATTGTGGACAGGTTGTGCAACCCCGGTCTGTCTGCAGCTCCATCAAGCTTTTTCACAAAAAGAGTGTGATGAGCTTGCTCAATTCTTTGTGAATAAGGTGGCCGACATCAGGTCAGAGATCCCCTTGACTCGCTCTATGGGGGACGTGGTGGGTCAGCGCTTGGTCACCGTACCTCGTACTTCCTGGAGTATCTTTGACCTGCTGGAGTTTGAGAATATTATGCGGATTGTCCAGGGGATGCACCCTACATGCTGTAGTCTAGATCCTGGCCCAACTTCCCTGACCTTGGGTTGTTATGAGACCATCGGCCCATTTCTGGCTCAAATTGTCTGCTGCTCCTTGGAATTGGGTGAGTTTCCAAGCTCCCTGAAGGAGGTGGTGGTGACACCCCTTCTGAAGAAAGTTCCATTGGACCCGGACATTTTTGCTAACTACAGACCTATCTCGAACCTTCCCTTTATAGGAAAGGTTATTGAGAAATTAGTGGCAATCCAGCTGGAGAACCACTTGACCATCCATAATGTCTACGAACCTCTCCAGTCAGGTTTTCATAAGAGGCACAGTACTGAGACTGCTCTGGTTCGGGTGCTCATTGATCTCCTGATGGCGAGAGATCGGAGAAACCGTTCCATTCTTGTACTCCTTGATCTCTCTTCAGCTTTTGACACTATAGACCATGGGGTGCTGCTTGAACGCCTGAGGTCCATCTGTGGCTTGTCAAGTACAGTGCTCAGATGGTTTACATCTTTCCTAACTGGTAGAACACAAGAGAGTTGTGTCGGGGATTTTTTCTTCTGACCCTTTCTCTCTGTCTTGTGGGGTTCCTCTGGGCTCGGTGCTGTCCCCCATGTTGTTTGCAGTGTATATGCTACCCCTCAGAGACATTGTAAGATGGTATGGGCTGAGATTTCACTGCTATGCTGATGATACCCAGCTCTACCTGTCTTTTGTCCCCAACCAGGTTAGTGCTCTCTCAGTATTTAATAACTACCTTGCTGAAATCCAAGACTGGATGAATTCGAGCTGGTTAAAGTTGAATGTGGGAAAGACTGAGGTTATGGTTGTGGACCCGGGTCACAGGATAGAGGGGCTGAGGACTGATCAGCCCTGTGAATTATTTTTTGGGGGTGCTCAGATCCTTACCTCAGAACGGGTGCACGACTTGGGAGTGGTGCTTGATGACGGGCTGACCCTTCATTATCAGGTGTTAGCAGTCATTAAGTCAGCCTTTTACCATCTTAAGAACATCGCCAGGGTCAAACACCTTGTTCCGTCTAGCGATCTGCCTGTGTTGGTCCATGCCTTTGTGACCTCTCCCCTTGACTACTGCAACTCCCTTTACTTAGGGCTTCCTGGGGTTGATATCTGCCACTTGCAGCTAGTGCAGAACGCTGCTGCTCGATTGCTGACAGGGGTGTCTGGAAGATCACATATCACCCCTGTGTTGCGTGATCTGCACTGGCTGCTGATTCAGTGTGGATCATCTTTAAGGTAGGTTTATTAACCTACAAAGCCCTACACGGACTTGGTCCCAATTACTTGAAAGAGCTTCTGATTCCCTACACCCCTGTGCGACAGCTCCGTTCGGCTGATGAGGGGTTGCTGGAGACTCCGAGGGTTACCTTGAAACCTTCTGGGGCCCATGTTTTTATATTTGTGGCCCCTACCCTCTGGAATTCTCTGCCCCGTCAGCTCTGGTAATGTACGACCATGGGGAGCTTTAAACAGGCAATTAAGACTTTCTTGTGGAGTCAAACCTTTTATGAATTGTCATGATTTTCATTAGTGGTTTATTCTTTAATTGTAATATTCTTATGGAATTTGTTTTTAACATTGTAAAGTGCCTTGGCATTTTAAAGGTGCTCAACAAATAAAGTTTATTATTATTATTATACACAGAACTCATCAGGAGGAAAAAAACAACTTAAAATCACTGATATGTCAGTTGGATGTGGGCATTGCCAAAAACATCTCTCCACCCCTATCTGTTTGATGGAAAAGAAACCAAACCCATCAGTAGAATTTGGAGTCTTAACTGGAAACTCTGGATTGGATAAAGCTAAACAGTCCCCAGAAAAAAACATCTTATGATTAGTATGAGTGGGAAACTTTTACACAGGGGTTGAGTAATGAGGGAGAACTGGATTATTTGTAGGTTCGGGTCCTGCCATGGTCATAAAATTCAGCAAAACTTTTGATAAAGCACATCTTCTTGACCTGGAAGGACACTACTTCTTTATTCAGCTGTGAGCTGTGTGGGAAATTATATATTGCACTTGATATCTGCAAAAACGTGCACTTTTGCTCAATTCTGTGGGAGGTGAAACTACCCTTGGTAATTGCTTTTTATTTACATATTTATTTAGTGTTTAACCAAGAAGGGGCTTGCAAACTCTGTTTATCTTGTGAGTAATGTCAGAAGGATTTAAATACTGCATTTGGGTAGACCCTTGGAGGTAGTTAGATTGTCTACTAGGATTTTCTGACAGTTAAACTATTTTTAAATAAATTACAGGTGGCTGAGGAGTTGAATAAGAAGTTTGCAAACTCTGCTTATCTTGGAAGTAACCTCACAAGGGTTTGAATACTGCATTTTGGTTGTCCCTTGGTGGTAACTGGATTGACTACTAGGATTTTGGGACAGAACTATTTTTAAATAATTTACTGGTGCATAGGATTTTGTGATAGTTAAACTATTTTTAAATAAGTTACTGGAGGTTAGTTGAATTACTATAAAGGGCAGTACTCACCAGGGTGGTGGAGCAGTGGTGTATTTGAATGTTTCTAACAGACACCTGTGGTTGTGGACTACCCCAACCCCCTTCCCCACCCCCACCCCCAGGCGTGGCATTTCCTTTATAGCCAAACGTTCTGACATCACTTCCTCAACAGGTCTTGGGGCAGAACTGTCATATTCTTAATAACCCATCAAAGTGCATAAAGAGTAAGTACATACCACCAAAAAAAAAAAATAATATATATTACATGTTGTATATTATAAGGGAGAGGGACATGTGGGGAGTGGTGCAATGCACTGGCTGTGGGGCAGCAGGTTTCCAGGAGACATTCTGGAAACTGCGTTGCTGTCCTATTTGCAGGCAACTGTCAGCTCTGAGGGAGGAGATTGCCCACCTCCAGGCTGAACTGGCAAGGACTAAGGAGGCCTCCCCCACCCAAAGAGCACCACTGCCACAACCACTGCCTCAGAGGTTGCCAAGTATGAAGAGCAGTTGGACCACAGTGGGTTCTGGGAGAGTGTGGATGATGGAACAGAGGCGAAGCCCTCTAGTTGTACCTCTACACAAATCATAAGCCAGTCTGGCAGAGCAAGGTTCCTCTACAATGGCACCCTCAGTGGAGACTAAGAAGAATGCTGAGGACATCCACAAGGGAGACCCACAAAAGGGTGGCAAGGGACACCACAGGGGAAGGAAACAGCTTCTGATAGGGGACTCAATTGTAAGGGGGTAGAACTGGGGAAGGGAGAGGAGAGGGAAGTAAGGTGCCTGCCTGGTGCCATGGCTTGGAGGGACAAGAAGCGAATCTTCAGGATTGCAGAAGCAGCATCACAGGAAAGGGAACTAGATATGATTGTCTACCTAGGGACAAATGAGCTAGCTAGGTATGGAATCAGTGCAGTGCAGGATGAATTTCTGGAGTTGGGGAGGGGACACAGACAGGTAGCAAGCACGGTTACCTTCTCAGAGCTGCTGCCAGTCCATGGCAGGGGTGAGGCTAGGGTACTAAACACCATGCAGTTTAATGAATGGTTGCAAAACTGGTGTAGAGCACAGGGCTTTGGCTTCATTGGGGACTGGGGGTACACCTGGAGAGATGAAGGTCTATACTGGCATGACGGTCTGCATCTGTCCATGAAGGGAACCAAGCTCCTAAGTGACAGGTTTAAATGCTTCCTTGGCAAGCTTTTAAACTAGCCAAGGGGGGAAGTGCTGATAAGAGGCAGGAAATTTCAAGCCTCCCCCCACAAAACATGGCAGGTAGTAAGGTAAACACTGAGATACAGAGCTCAACAGAGGGCAGGACAGGGGTAAATGGAAAAATAGACAAGGGCAATAAGAGCAGGATGGGGGAAAAAAGGATAAAGCCAACATTAAATGGAGGGCAATGAGTACCAATGCCCGTAGTCTGGGAAACAAGTTTCCTAAGCTAGTAGCCTTGATGGAAGATGAACAACTGGATACTGTGGCAGTCACAGAAACATGATACACGAAGAACCATGACTGGGATGTCAACATACGGGGTACACAGTCTACAGAAGGGACAGGGAGGGTAAAAGAGGAGGTGGAGTAGCTGTATACATAAGGGAAGGGATCAAAGCTACAGAACTAAAAAGTAAAGGGGGAGGACAAGAGGCACTCTGGGTCACCTTGGAGATAGGGAATGGCATCACAATCCGTACAGGGGTTGTATACAAAGCCCCCATCTCAAGGGGAGGAAACGGACAAGAAAATGATAGAGGACATTCTCAAAATGGCTGAAAAAGGGGAGATACTGTTGATAGGGGACCTGAATATGCCAGATGTTAACTGGATGACATGTACTGCAGCCACATCCAAGAGCAGGATCATTCTCGATGCCCTGCAGGGGGCAGGCCTTAGACAGCTAGTGTTGGAACCCACTCAGGAGGGAGCAATACTAGACCTGGTACTCTCAAATGGAGAGAGGATCACAAATTTAGAAGTCAGTAGACATCTGGGAACAAATGACCACTGCACAGTGTGCTTCACAATAAGCACAACCATGGAGATAAGCCATACAAAAACAAGGATACTGGACTTTAGAAGGGATGACTTTGGCAAAATGGGTGAATACCGGAGGAATGCACTAGCAAATGGCCAAAAAGGAGGGGTGGAAGAACAATGGAGACAAATCAAAACTGCTATCATAGAAGCAACAAGCCTTTGTGTGAAACAAATAAAGAAAACAAAACGGAGTAAAAAAACACTATGGTTCTCAAAAGAGGTGGCAGGGAAGGTTAAGGAGAAAAAGGCTGCATTCAAAAAGTATAAGGAATCACAGAAGGAGCATGACAGGGAACTGTATCAATTAAAGCAGAAAGAAGTGGGGAAGGCTAGCAAGGCAAACAGGATGTTGGGATGCATTGTAATGGGGATCACCTCTAGGAGCAGGGAAGTGATTCTGCCACTGTACAATGGACTGGTTAGACCACACCTTGAGTACTGTGTACAGTACTGGAGAGGGTACAGAGGAGGGAAACTAAGATGATACAAGGACTAGGGGATTTGACATATGAGGACAGACTTGAGGAGCTCTGTCTGTTTTCATTGGAGGAGAGGAGAGAAGGGGCACATGATTGAGGTCTTCAAGTACCTCAAGGGAATAAATAGGTAAACATGGAGGGACTTTAGACTAAAGCAGGGAGGTATCACCAGAGGGCATGGTTTGAAGTTGGAAGGTTGAAGGGTGAGGGGGGAAAAGAGGAGGAAGTTTTTCACTGAGAGGGTGGTGGACCCTTGGAATGCGCTGCCTGGCGAGCTGGTTCAGAGATCCACAGTGGAGGGCTTCAAGAGAGAGTTGGACAGACACAGAAAGTGGATGTATTAGATGATGGTCGGCCCAGGGGTGGGGATGGATGATAGGGGTTTCTGGAACACAACAGGGGGGGGGCTCAGCACCCAACTAGGGATCTGAGGTTCGAGCAGACTCGATAGACCGTAAGGCCTAATCTGCTGGCAAATAGTAAGGCAGTTAGAATAGCAAAGGCCCAAACCAAGGAAAAAATAGCCAACTCAGTTAAGAAGCAGGATAAAACATTTTATAGGTACATTAGGGAGCATAGAAAGGTTAAGGGAGGAATAGGGAAGATTAATAAAGGAGAGGGGAGGTGGGCAGAGGGAGACAGTGAAAAGGCAGAGATACCGAATGAATACTTTTGTTCCGTATTCACAAAAGAAGATGAGAAGGAGTTACCTAAACCAGACAATAGAAGCACTCTGGGTAGGGGGGTTGACACCAGTCCATTTACAGAAGAAAGAGTCCTGAAAGAACTCCTAAAACTCAAGGTGGAGAAAGCAATGGGGCCTGATGGGATTCACCCCAGAATCCTAAAAGAACTAAGGGAGGACCTTGTGACACCACTGACCACACTTTTTTAACAAATCATGGGAGGATGGGGTGGCACCTGAGGACTGGAGGAGGGCAGATGTGATTCCCCTTCACAAAAGTGGGAGCAAGGCAGAAGCAGGAAACTACAGACCTGTAAGTTTGACCTCAGTGGTAGGGAAAATGATGGAATCACTTCTGAAATAAAGAATTGTTGAGTACCTAGAGGCCAGCAGGGCACAGGACCCAAAGCAGCATGGATTTACAGCAGGAAGGTCATGTCAGATGAATCTAATTGATTTCTTTTTGACTGGGTGACCAAAGTAATAGACCAGGGAGGGGCTGTGGATATGGCCTACCTAGACTTTAGCAAGGCATCTGACACAGTCCCGCACCAAAGAAAAAATTACTCACCTTAGTAATGTTGTTTCTTCTAATGGAGTCTTGCTATATTATAGACATTAGCAGTTTGTTCCAGCTCTAGAACTGCCCCGGAGTGAAATGGTTAAAACCATTCCAAAATAGAATTTTGGCATGAAAGCAGCTCTATCTGTGTCATTTCAAACTTGAACTGTCAGATCTTTACGAGCCAAACTCACTAAGGTCTGTGTGGAAGCTGTAACCTACACTAGCCAAATGGCTACCTAAAAAATAACAACCACTGATGGTCCCAACACCCAAGACTCAAGTCAGGGGACCAGAAATACTAACACCATTCTAATAATATGAAAAATGGAACATAAGTATAATAAAACACACACACGCGTACACATACACCCCCAAAGTCCCAAAGGGGACAAAATGCTAACAGGACATAAGTAGTGCCCACAGTAGTTGCCCGCACCCACCAAGTAGAGGTTCTGAGAGGGGCAGGTTAGGGGAGGTTCGATAATACAGCAAGACTCCATTAGAAGAAACAACATTACTAAGGTGAGTAATTTTTCTTCAAACAACATGAAGTCTTGCTATATTATAGACATTAGCAGAATACACAGCAGTACCTCCATGGAGGAGGGGCAGAACCTACTCAGGAATAGGCTCTGAAGAACAGCTGTGCCAAAGCAAGCATCTCTCCTGGCCTGGACATCCAGGGGTAATGCTTGGTAAAGTGTGTACCGCTTTTCCAAGTAGCAGCCTGGCAAATCTCTAATAAAGGGATATCTCTGGCAGCAGCTAGAGACAGCTGTACCCCTGGTAGAATGAGCCCTCAAACTGGGGGCTCTGCCCACTTTCTGATAACAAACTGGATACAAGAGACAATCCACCTGGCTATTGATCTCTTAGTGGCAGGTTTGCTTTCCCAACTTCACCATAGGTAAGGAAAAGTTGGAGGATTGAACCTGTGACCTTTGGTACGCTCTATATAATAACTAAGAGCTCTCTTAACATCCAGGCTGTGCAACCTTCTCTCACCGAAGAGGAGGATCAGTGAAAAATACTGGAAGGAGATAGATTGATTAAGATGGACTCTGAAACCACCTTAGGCAAAACTTCCTATTAGTCCTAAGGACTACCTTATCCCTGTGGAAAGAAATAAAGTCGTCTCCACTGACAGGCTTGCATTCACTTATGCGTCTGGCAGAAGTGATAGCCACTAGAAAACAGTTTTCCAAGTTAGGTACTTAAGCTCTGCAGAAGACAGAGGTTCGAAAGGGGTGTATTAACTGGGCAATGCAAACATTAAGGTCCCAAGCAGGGGCCGGTTCCTCGAAAGGGAGGATTAGTATGGAGTAATCCCTTAAAAACTTGGAAAACACAGGATGAGAGGAAAGAGGGATGACTTTCCTGCTGACACAAAAGCAGACACAGCTGCCAAATGAACTCTCAGGGTAGCTGGTCTGAGACCCAAGGAATTAAGATGTACCATGTAATCTAACAAAATGGGCAATCTAGCAGATTCTGGGAAATATTTTTCCCAGCACACCAAATGGAAAACCTTTCCATTTAGAACTATAAGTAGCTCTAGTGGAAGGCTTTCTGGAAGCCTTTAGGATCTCAAGAACACCCTGAGAGAGGTGTAAATCAGCAACCTAACTCCTCAAGAGCCAGGCCTTGAGGTTGAGGGATTTGAGGTCCGGATACCAAACCCTTCCTGGGCACAAGTCAACAGATTGTGATTCCTGGGAGGCACAGGGGAAGATGGACTGTCAGAGACAGAAGGAGTGGGTACCAGGGCTGCCTGGCCCAATCCGGGGCAATCAGAATCACCCTGCAAGGCTGAGATCTGATTTTAACTAGTACTTTGAATAGGAGAGGAAAGGGGGGGAAAGCATAGAGGAACTTCCCCTCCCAATCCAGAAGAAGGGCATCCAGGGGAACTGAGCCCAGCACTGGAGGCCTGCAACAGAACAGAGGAAGTTTGTGATTGTCTGGGGCTGCAAAAAGATCTATCTGAGGGATGCCCCACCTGGCAAAACTATCCCCAGCACTTGAGGATCCAGGGACCATTCGTGATGGCCCTGGGAAATCCTGTGAGGGCATCCGCTAGGACATTGTCCTTCCCTGGAAGATGAACTGCTATGAGGGAAGTGTTCAGGAAATAGGCCAGAGACCACAACTTCATTGCCTCGGTGCACAAGGCCAAGACCGAGTGCCCCTTATTTGTTGATGTACCACATTGTTGTGGTGTTGTCTGTTCTGACTTGTATCACCTTGTCGTGGACAGATGCAGAAAAGCTTGAAGAGCTAAAAGAAAGCTCTGAGTTCCAGCAAATTGATGTGGAGCAGAGATTCCTGGGGGACCAAACTCCCTGAGTGGAAAGGTTGCCCATGTGGGCTCCCCAACCCAGAAGGGAAGCATCTGTAGTGAGAGTCAAGTCGTGAGAAGGGGAAATGAAGGGGACCCCCTCTCTTAAATTGCTCTGATCCTGCCACCACTGGAGAGCTAGGATCAAGGTTCGAGTCAGTGGGACCAACTTGGAAAGGGGGTCTCTTCTCTGAGACCAAAAGGTTCTCAAGTGAAACTGAATGTCTCTCATCTGAAATCTGGCTCCCTGCACAACAGCTGTGGATGCAGCCTTGTGCCCCAGGAGCTGCAGAAAGTGTCTTGCTGGTCGAGAGACCTGCAGAGTGAAGGAAGAGGCCAGAGCCACTAAATTCCTTACCCTTTCTGGGGGAAGAAAGGCTCTGGCTAGCTTTGTGTCCAATTCTGCCCCTATAAAGGTGAGTACCTGGACTGGTTCCAGAACCGACTTTGGTAGGTTTAGCAGAAAACCCAGGGAGGTGAGAAGCTGCTGGGTGACCTGCAGGTGAGTTTTACCTGTTCTGGGACTGGCCTACAATGAGCCAGTCGTCTAGATAGGAAAAACAGCAATCCTCTGCCTCCTTAAGTGGGCCACTGCCACTGCTAGACACTTTGTGAATACCCTTTGAGCAGAGGTAAGGCTCAAGGGCATTGCTCTGAACTGGTAATGACCTGAGGGCAGTTCGAATCTGAGGTACTTTCGATGGGATCTTCTGATTAGACATGGAAATAGGCATCCTTGAGGTCCAGGAGGCTAGCCAGTCCCCTGGCCTTAGGGAAGGTAAAATCATTGCCAGAGTTACCATTTTGAACTTTGGTTTCAAAAGATGCTTGTTCAGATATCTGAGATCTAAAATGGGCGCCATTCTCCTGTCTTTTGGGGTAAGGAAGTATCTGAATACAGACCCTGCCCTGATGCAGGGAGGAACCCTTTCTACTGCTCTGAGAGCTAACAGGATGAGACCTCTGTTTCCAGAGCGAGGGTCTCTGAAGCACTTGCAGGTAGAAAAGTCTGCTTCTCAACTTGGGAAACTTTTGAAGCTGAGAACCAGACCCTGGCTTACTACTTCCAGAACCCACTTGTCTGAGGTTAAAGAAGCCCAATTCTGACTGAAGTAAGCCAGCCTGCCCCCCACTGGTACAGGAGAATCGGCCCTGGGCACCCCATCAGGGTGCCTGTTTCGCAGGAGCTTTAGGCTGGGGGGTGGGAGCAGGTCTGCCCACCCCTCGTCTGCCCCTGCCTCTGAAGAAGCCCCTCTGAGCATATGCAGAGGAGGCCTGAGTCTGGTAGAAAGGCCTGTGAAAAGGCCTACCCCTACCCCTGGGGGCATGCCTTTGAGGAGTGGCTTCCCTCAGCCTGGGCACTCTTGTAAGTAGTCCCATATTCATCCATCTCTTCATGTACCTCTGTCTGCTCTCCAAACAGAGAATTTCCCACCACAGGAAAATCCATAGCCTTAGTCTGGGTATCCTGTGACAAACTAGTACACCTGAGCCAGGCCAACCTCAAAAGCTACAGATGTGGCCATGACCCTAGAGGAAACATTAACATCCACAGCAGCATGAAACTGAACCTTAGAGGCTTCAATGCCATCAGCAGCCACCTGTTCTAGTTCACTAGCCAGCTGGCCATGGGCCTGCTTGGCCAATTGCATAACAGTATCCCATCTAGATTTCTGATACCTAGCTACATAAGCCATATAATTTGCTTGCCTGAGTCCCAGAGAGGCTTCCATATACTGTTTTTTTGCCATGGCATCAATCTTCCTGGAATCCTTGTCAGGAGGATGTGAAGCCAAGGGAATATTAGCTTTATCACAGGCAGCAGCCTGAACTACCCCAACATGACTGGCATTGCTGAGAAAGGAATTCTGTATCAGGGCCTGACATTGTATACCTTCTGTCCATCTTTTTATCTACAGGAGGCACAGAATTAGGAGCTTTAAAATTTTAATTGTTTGTTTCCAAAAGACTTATGTAAAGGAATAGACAATCTCCTAGACTCTGAATATCCATCATTTCTACAAAATCAGGCTCATCTTGCTCATCCACAGCCTCTTCTAAAGGAAGCTGGAGGGTTTCAGCAACTTTTTATAAAACATAAAATGAGATGGGACTCAGACAGCATAGGGGAGATTCTAAAGGTCTGTCTGGGGAGATGTCCGTTCAATGGGCACACCCAGACCTTCCCAGCCACATTCATACTGTTCATAATCCTCCCCTCCTGTGGTTCATAAAATTCCTCAATATCATAATCCTGAACCACTGGGACCGGACAAACCGACCTTTTACCAGATAGTGGTGGTTCGGACGGACCCTGAGACAGTGACTGGACAATTTGTATGGCTTTTGCTATCTCTGCAGCAGTTGGAGAAGGAATTCTGGACTCCAGACCTGCTGATTTTCTTGTTTTCTTTACTGGAATTGGTTCCTCAGAACCAGCTTTTCTTTTGCCTGAGGAAGTCTGGCCCTGGTCAGAGGGCACTCCCTCTGGTTCGGTTGGCACCGAACCGGGCTGGCCATCCGGGTCAGCGGACTTTTTGGCCTCGCTCCTGAGCCTGCCCAATCTTTTTCCAGGGTGGCTGCAGGAAATTCTTACATACCTGGCAGTCTGACTGAGGTGGTCAAACCTCAGACAAAAACACATGTGGTGTGTAGGTCAGCCTTGGCAATGACTTCCCACAAACATCACAGTGTTGAAACCCAGTGGGCCAGTTTTTCTTTTGGGTTTCTCGACATAATGCCAGCCTAACCAAAAACTTGCCCTTTTAACGCAGTGCAGCAAGACACCTTTATCGGTTCCTAACCGCTTCACGGTATTGAGAAACGTAATAAATCCGCTTTTTTAGAACGATAAGAACCGGAACCGCACTCTAAAATAGTAACTTTAGTTTTAAATGAGTTTTAAACCCACTGATCGGTTCAAAACCGAACCGATAACTTACAAGTTCCACACAGACAAAACCTTCATTTACTTACGGTTACCACAGATAGAGCTTGAACCGAACGGTTTTGCGGTTAAAATAAAACTATTCTCGGTTAAATCCAACCGAGAAAACACTTTTTAAACCGAGAAATGAACCGAGCAGAAGGAGAAATCTCCAGACCTACTGTTCACTGAGGCGGAGTAAAGAATCTGACAGTTCAAGTTTGAAATGACACAGATAGAGCTGCTCTCGTGCCAAAATTCTGTTTTGGAATGGTTTTAACCATTTCACTCTGGGGCAGTTCTAGAGCTGGAACAAACTGCTAATGTCTATAATATAGCAAGACTTCATGTTGTTTGAAGACTAATAATCAAGTTAGCCAGCCTGGGAGTGGGTTCCAGGGTGGTAGCTTGAGTAGCAAACTCGCTGCACAACAGGACACAGAAGGTAACAGTGAATGGAACACATTCCGAAGAAAGGGGGGTTACTAGTGGAGTACCTCAGGGCTCAGTACTGGATCCAGTCCTCTTTAAGATCTTTATAGGTGACATTGCAGAGGGTCTGGAAGGAAAGATATGCATCTTTGCAGATGACACAAAGATCTGTAACAGAGTTGATACACAAGGGGGGGTAGAAAGGATGAGAAGGGACTT
This sequence comes from Neoceratodus forsteri, assembly GCA_016271365.2. NCBI lineage: Eukaryota > Metazoa > Chordata > Ceratodontiformes > Ceratodontidae > Neoceratodus > Neoceratodus forsteri. The sequence goes on along the minus strand of CM057455.1, from coordinate 1,333,886,394 downwards.
GGCAAGGTTGGAGGAATGGTCAGACATATGGCAACTTAGATTCAATGCAAAGAAGTGCAAAGTAATGCACCAGGGAAACAAAAACCCAGGAGAAGAGTACACAATAGCAGGGGAGGTACTAACAACAACACAAATGGAAAGGGAATTGGGGGTAGTCATATCAGATGATCTAAAGGTGGGTAAGCAATGTGAGAAGTCAGTAAGGAGAGCTAGGGGATACTGGGATGCATAGGAAGGGCATCACAAGTAGAAAAAGGAAGTGGTTATCCTCTGTACAGACAGTTGGTGAGACCCCATCTGGAGTACTGTGTGAGTTTGGAGATCCCATCTATGCAAGGAGATAGACAGGATGGAAGCAGTCCAGAGGAGGGCAACTAAAATGGTGCAGGGTCTGCATCAGAAACCATATGAAGAGAGACTGAGAGAGCTTAATATGTATACCCTTGATGAAAGGAGGACGGGGACATGATAGAAACTTTCAAGTACCTCAAGGGAATCAACAAAGTCCAAGAGGGTAGCATCTTTCAGAAAAGAGATGTGTAAGAACAAAGGCACAATTTAAAGATGGGGGATGGCTCAGGGTAATGTGAGGAATTTTTTTTCACGGAGAGTGGTGGATGCATGGAACCATCTTCCTGGGGAGGTTGTTGGGTCTAAAACAGTGGGGGAATTCAAACATGCATGGGACAGACATAAGGCAATTGTAGTGGGGGGTTGCAGGAAGTAGGCTGTTGGTTAACTAGAATCTGCAGCTTATCCAATAGGAAGGGAAATGGGCAGACTGGGTCGGCCAAGTGGTCCTTATCTGCCATCAAAGTCTATGTTTCTATGTTACTCTGAATTAGAATTTTCTCCGGCATTTTCTGCTGACCATTCCTGTCAATTTTATTATCCTTCACTTGAGGTAACCCCAAAACAGAAAATACATTCTACAGCCCATAATGTGGCTGAAGCTTCTTTCACTCTACATTCTCCTGTTCTCGATAATGCCAGAGAAAATCAAGAGCTAAGGGCTATAACTCAGGAGATGAGTGTAACTATTGAAGGTCTGAAAAGGATGGAACAAACTCAGAGAAGTGCAGGGGAGGGTGAGTAGTGAAAGAAGATAAAAAGAAAAGTCTAGCAAGAGTGCCACAGAAGGAGAAATTTATTTCTGATGAGGAATACTTCTCTGATAAAGGGAATTTTTAGCTAGTTCCTCAATTGCCAAACAAACATTAGAGATAATTAAAAATAGGTATTATGCGGACATCGTAATCCACGAGAACATTATAGTTCTGAAGGATGAAATTTTTAATCTGAGAATTGATGTCTTTTATAATACAGCGCTACTGGAAAGGGCTGAAAAGAGTGGTAAACTACAGACTGATCTGAACAGGACAGAACCCTCTCCCATAGGAAAAATTACTAGAGGAATTCAGGTGCAGCTTCCCCCACCCTTTGACAAAGATAAAGTTTGTTCCTGTTATATGCAAAACTCAGATATAGTTGGTACTAAAAATAGGGACTATAATAACAGAGGTATCCCAAAGATATTGAAACCCATGGAACCCAAGAATAAAAATTCAAGTAAGGCTTCAAGAGAATCTAAACAGCAAAGTAACCTTAAAAAACAAACCTGTAAACTATAAGAGAAACAGGGGATGAAGGTGTCTCAGGATGACAGTTGTCAAGGAGACCTGAGGAATGTAATTGAGGGAAAAAAACTGTCCAGATAGACAGAATTTTATTGCACTTTCCTATGAGGAAATCTTGAGTAATGATTCTGGGGATATGGGCGGGGGAAGACTGAGACCTCTGACAATCCACCCTCTAATAAGGGTCTTGGGGACAGGAAAAAGGAACACATTGTTAGAAATTGTATTAGGAATGTTGAATATATGACTGAAATAAAGGGAGTTTCTATGTTAGAAAATGAAACAGAAGAAATGCTATCCCTATAGATGGTAAAGCTCTTTGAGCTACAACAGAATATTAATGGTGAAGAGCTATTTGCAGTGAGATCTCCAAATCCAGAATTTATGAGCACCGTTTTATTTTATTGCTTGTTTGAAGATACAGCAAATCTCATTTTAAGTAAAATCCTGTTACTGGCTAGAAAAGGGTATGAAGTTACTTTTCCTACTCTGGTCCCCAAATATGCAATAATTGAAAAGTCTAAGAATGAGAACAAGGAATTCTCAAATTCTCCATCAGAAATTATTTTCTGTAAGGATAATGTAAACCGGGCAGATAGGGAAGCACAAGGAAAAATTCTAAAGGTAATAGAAGATTTTACACAGAGTCATAGTAATGAATGGCTGTGTAGGACTGTCTCTTTTTTTGGGTGGGAAACTTTAAGACATGATTCCTACAGGAAGGTTAGGGATGAACTGCTCCCTTTTCTTGCAAGAGCTTTAGGTGTGTGAATTTCCCGAAATATGGTGGATTACATAAAACTCTATAGAGGACTTAATTATTCATCCCAAATTGATATTACATTTAAAAACTCAACGATTGTTACTACTTTGCTTCCTTTAGCTGGTAAATTAGATCATTTGGGACTACATATGGTTGCTCCCACAGAATTAGGGGAATTTTCTTTTGAACGCAAGCAAACAACTAAAGCTTTCAGAGACTATATTGGGATTAAAGTGGGTGAAGATGTCCCACTAATAGACCTCGAGAAATCAATAGATCTAAACCCTTTCATGCCATTCTTAATTGTTGATTCAGCTTGACAATCCCAGCCCAAAAAGAATTCCCTGTAAATTGAGCTGGACTCTGGTATCCTCTCTATTCTTTCTTGGAACATTGAAGGTATACATCTTAAAATAGCTGATCCTGAGGTTTGCTGCTTTCTGGAGATGTTTGACATCATTGTTCTCCAGGAGACATGGTGCTCTGAAACTGATGTTCCCAAAACAGCAGGGTATACTGTTTTTGCAAATATAGAAAAACTCTATAAGAAGAGAGAAATCATTTTACCCGAGGTCTCTGGGAAAAACTAAGGCAGGCAGTTCTTGATAGGGATGGCAGGTGGTTCTGGAAGACTGTTGCTCAGGAGTGTAACACATATTCTAATAAGACAGAAGCATATATTTCCCCTACAACTTGGATCTCTTATTTTTCAGATTTATATTATTCACAAGAAGAGAAGGAAATGAATGATGACTCTAGTTCCATAAGAGAAATAATCTTTCCAAGACCTATCATAATTGCAAAAGATGAAATTCTTTCGCCACTAAATTCAATTAAAACAAATAAAGCCCCAGGGTCCAATGGTATTTTAGGAGATGTATATAAACCCTTTCGCAGTTGGTGGACCCTGTTTTTCTTTTGAGCATTTAATGGGTTCATAAAAGGATTGCAACTCCCTTCCAGCAAGGCCAGTAGTGTTTTATTGCTGATCTTTAAAAAGGAAGATCCTAATAACCCAAAGATGTATAGGCCAATTAGCCTTATTGCTGTGTCACAGAAAATGTTTTCTAAGATAATTTTGGAAAGGTTGCTGGACTGGGCAGAGGAGAACTCAGTATTGAATGAAGCACAAAATGGCTTTCGGAAGAACCGATCTACAGTACAGCACTGTTATGTGTTAGAGCATCTGATTTGGAAATACACTAAAATAAGGAAATCAAGATTATACTGCTGTTTTGTAGACTTCTCTGCCTTCGACAGTATTAGTAGGAGGATTCTCTGGGACATGCTCAGGATGTTGAATTTGGAGAGCTCTCTGCTAGGTATCCTCATTAGACTTCATGAAAACACCTGGGCAAGAATTCAGTATAATCAGTATGGACATCTGAATGACAGGCTTTGCACAAATGTGGGGATCAGGCAGGGATGTATCCTGGTGCCCACTCTTTTCAATATCTACATCAACACAATTTTGGATCACATCACAAGTTTAGAATTCCATGCCCCAAAAATAAATGGAACTAGGGTTGATTATTTAGCTTATGCAGATGACCTGGTATCGCTCTCTACTTCAGCGCTAGGACTGAAGAGGAAATTGGCCCTTTTTGAATCCCAATGTAAGCAAAGAAAATTGAAAGTTAATCGTAATGAGATTAATATTGTGACAATGTGTGGCGATGAAACATGGGCACCATTCAACTAACAAGGACCTTGTTACTTGACCGGTGCCCACGTTTCATTACCAGGTGGCTATTATAATGTTTAAAATCAATAGAAAAGCTGCCGCCCATTACATATAATGGAGCATGCCCCTGTGCTCTCACTGGCATCTCGTCAGCATGCTAGTGAGCAGGGGGGCGGAGCTGGGGCAACAAAAAAAAAACAGGAAGTCCTTGGGACCCGGTTTGTATATTTTTATGAAGGACAGAACTTTTTAACGGATTAAAAATTGTGGGACACATTAACTTCCTTGGGGTCCTCTGGCAGCAAGGCACCAATGGGTATGGTGCATGGGCTGACTCAGTTACCTTTGTGAGTCTCTTTAATAGTAAAATGGGGAAATCTTCAGTTAAAGGCATTTTGAGAGTGGTCAACACCAAAATAAGAATGAGTATGCTTTATGCATCAGAGGTCTGGAAACATACCAAGGTCATAGCATTAGAAACGATATTAAACAAACTCTATAGATATATCTTAATGCTACCCCAGGGTACACCAAATTGTATTCTCACATTGGAATTGGGTCAATGTTCCTTACCTTCTCTTATTCAGGAAAGACAAATTATTTTTCTTGTTAAAACTTTTCTACTTCCTGAGTACAGGTACCCCAGAATGTGCCTGGAGGAAGGTATTAGACTGTCTAGTATGGGTTATGTTCACCCATTCCTCTAGCATATTAAGACAATTATACTGCCTGCCGGCCCAGGACATCTCTTGCATAAAATCTATGTCAGACCCTTTAATGACATCAGGGCAGATGTCAAATTAAGGCTCAGTGATCTGGATAGCAACCAATTGTTCTCACAGCTCTCTTCACTGAAACTACATGTTAATTATAACATATTCAAATCTATATGGGGCTATGAGACTTATCTCACTCATTTAATCTGCCCCAAGCTTAGAAGAGCTTACACAAGATTTTGAACTGAAAATTATAATGCTCAATTCATTCATTTTAGACAGAAGAGGAATGGAATACTTACACCTTTTTGTAAATGTAGGATTGGGACAACTGATGATTTAAAACATGTGCTCCTGTCATGCCCTTTATATGAAACCCATAGGAAAAAATGGTTGGGTGGATTGCTTGGGGGTCTCAGTCTCCCTCCTGGTGACATATTGGAATATTTGTTTAAGGCTAAAGATAAGTACATTTTAGAAGTTATAGCAAAGTTCCTGCTTTCTACCCATTTATAAAATGAAATTTTTATAGTGTATTGTATTTGTGATAAATACTGTACATCATGTAGCAGTTATTTTATATACTTAATAGATGAATAATTCAGTATATTCTGAATTTGTATTTATGGTTGCTCTAAAGATTTGTGTATTGTTTATATTTATAGGATGCATTATAATGTGATTTGTAGTATATTGTAACAACATTCTTGTTGATCAATAAATTTGTACTTACTAAAAAAAAAAAGAAAAATGTCAGTCAAATCCTGTGCCAGGTCAGCAGTAGCTTTTTTGCTCATTGCCAGAATGGAACTCCAGAGGGCGTTCTGGTACTGAGCTGTGTAGGTCAAGTATGTTGCCTGCCTTAACAGCAGAGAAGCTGAGGCATAGCCTTTTTTACCTATACTATCCAGTTTCCTGGAATCTTTCTCAGGAGGCTGGGAGGAAAGGGGCACTTTGGCATTCTCACAGGTGGCAGTCTGGACCACTCCCTCATGATCAGGGTGGGAGTACAGGTCCTCAGTGCCCCGTTTGCCCACCTGATATTTTTTCTCTAGTTTCTTGTCTATGCCAGCAGCTGAAGTGGGTACTGACAACATTTTATAAGTGGCCTTTTTGAAGGATTTGCAGATGGGCAATAGCAACCTTTCTGCAGGAGTTAAGCCCACAATACCACCTCATCCTCATCTTCAGCAGTCTCCTGCAATGTGATGTTGATGGTATTCACCATTTGCCTCACAAAAGTATAGTGTGAGGTGTAGTCATCTGGGGGCTGAGGAGGGGAACTAAACTCTTGTTCAGGAGAACCATCATACTGTGAAGGTTCTCCTTCCTCCTCCTCCTTCTTCTCACAGTAGAATTCAACCTCTTCCTCCTCCTCCTCCACAGGCACTGGAATTAGCAGTGGAGCTGGGGGGGGGCAGGCATATTCATAAAATTTCCCATAGCATGGAAAGCCTGGAGGAATTGCCATGCCTTTGTTGTGTCCTTTATTGCAGGCATTCTATGTCTGTCTACCAGTGGCTCCTTTCCTTGTTCAAGAGGAGGAACAGCAACGTGTTTTTTCTGTTGTTTTTTTCTTAGCAGGCTCTGCCTCTGGTGATTGCTGAAAGGCTTTTTTATTTTGGCTGGATTCAGTGCTCCCCTGTTCAGATACCTTGATTTCTGAACCATCTCTTGCAACCTTTTCTTTGTTTTGTTGCCTATTTAGAGGGGCTGGACCCCCATCAGAGCCCTTAGGTGACATGGAGGCTGACAGAGATGCCATAATGTCATCTGCTTTTTAACCCTTTTCTCTTGAATTTTAGGGAAAAACCTGACACAGAGTTCACAACTGACAAAATTGTGATCTGGACCAAGGCACCTGAAACACAACTTGTGGCAGTCTGCCTTATCTAGGAGTTGAAAACAATCTGTGCAATTTTCAGAGCCCATGAGTCCCATCTATTTCTTGGGCCTGTCAGTCATGCCAAACACTGACCACCCTGGGAAGACATTCTGGTTCTCAAAAACAACAGTATGTTTTTGTAAAGTTAGAATACAAATGTGCAGTTCGGTTCTTTTATAAATAGAACCACAATAAAAATGGAGCACCAGATGATGCCAAAATTGAATCTAGATGCCAACTGTCATCTTTGTTCCCCAAACAAGAAACCATAAATAAAATAGTGAAAAAAATCACAGTACAATTTAAACTGCAGAAGAGGGTTTTTTTAAATGAAATTTGAAGAGGTTTCCAATGGCAGGAACTGCACCACAAAACATCCTACTCCAGTTCCTGGGAACTGGTGAAAAACACCAGAAAACACACAAATACATTCTAACTAATGCAGAGTATCGATATAGTAACTAAGCAAATTAAACTCTGTAAAAATAATAAACAATAAACTGTGATTGGCTCAGTGTGACAGGGTTGAATATGGCCCTGCCCCAGTTGTTATGGAGAAAGTGTATAAATGCAAGGATCTGTTCTATTCTCTCCTTTTCTGTCTCTTCTCTGTCTGGTTGTGCAACCAAATTTTCTGGTGAGACCTAGGACTTGATCACCCCGACAGTCCTGAAATTCTCTGCCTCTCACTATTTCTCTAAACTCACTTGCTGTTCTGTCTTTTCTCCCCCCTTGCATATTTGCAGGTATAAAAATATATGTAAATCTTTATGTGAAAATGTCACTGATACAGGGATCCCTTTGTTTAAAACTTTATATAGTTATACTACTGAAATGATTGCAAAGCTAAAACTGTATATAGTTATACTGTTGAAATGATTACAAAAAGCTGTTTAGAATTCAAGGGGTTAACCTGTTTGTAAACTCTCTGAGAAGCTGTAAGCAATAGGTCAGTTCTGGGTCACAATGTTCTTTTTGCTGCACTTGTTGAAATTAACAAGAACACTGTGTGAGAAGCATGCTGTTTTCTTAACGAGTGGGGGGTTGCAAAGACTTAGAAAAAGAGTTGCAATTTCTTGCAAGAGAAAAAACACAGAGGCTGAGACTGGAAATTGAGAAGAAACCCAGATGGACTTTCTCTGTTTACACTGCCTTTGCAAATAGTTATACTGAACAATTTTATTTTTTATTTTACTTTTATTAATAATAAATCACTTGTTGTGAATTTTATAACTGCTCCTGTTTTTTTTATGCTTCCTGACCTGTGTCTCAATGACAGATGGTGTCAGTCTAAGTGGGATTTACACCGTGCATACTCTAAGCCAGGAGTTTTGTGCATGGGTACTAGACCTGGTACCAGGGAAGCACAGAAGAAAGGTATGGATTCTGCAGCAGCAAGCCCAGGAGTGGTTACTAGGAGAATGGCAGCCAAACTAGCAGAGATAGAAGTCCAAACTGAGAATATACAGCTAACACCAGTTATAGAAAAAGAACAGGTAGTGACAGAACCTGAAAGCCTGACTGCCTTTTTCAAATGGTGGGCTATACAACAAAAAGAGATGGAGAAACAGAGAAGAGAGGAGATGCAGCAGAGAAAACAAGAAATTCAATGTTTAGAAAAACAGAGAAGAGAAGAAATGCAACAACTGGAGCAGCAGAGGAGGGAAGAGATGCAGCGACAGAAGCAGAGATGGCTGGATGCCTTGCAGGTTCTCAAAACTGGAGGATCTGGCATTGGTCCAGCAGAGCAACAAGACACAAACAACTTGAAATACCTTAAACTTACAAAGTTGTGTCCCTCGGAAGATATTGAAGCATACCTGACAACTTTTGAAAGGGTTGCCATAGCCTTCCAGTGGCCAAAGCAGCAATGGGCAGTCAGGCTAGTACCTTACCTGGCAGGTAAAGCCCAACTTGCCTACAGCAATATGGACACTGCACAGTCAGAAAACTATGACCTGGTGAAAACTGAAATCCTGAAAAGGTATGACATCTCTGGAGAGACCTACAGGCAGAGATTTCGATCTCTGAAGTACAACGCATTCAACAATCCCCAAGAAGCCTTCACCCAACTCAGAGAACTCCTGAAAAAATGGCTCCAACCAGACAGCAAAGCAGTCCCACAGATCATCAACACATTTGCAATTGAGCAATTCATCAATATCATGCATACAGATGTGCAGCTTTGGGTAAAGGAACACTGACCAGAAAGTGTGGAAAAGGCTGTTTCTTTGGCCAAAGACTAGCAAATGGAAAGACAAATGCCACAGCAGCGAGGTAACAGCCAAGCACCGGTAAGACACTCTTTTTCCCAGTTAAACTCCAAGTCTGATAAGAACTCTGGTGGGGATAACAAATCTGCATCCGAAGATTTTATTTGCTATAACTGTAATAAGCCAGGTCATATTGCAAGAAATTGCCACAGTAAGAAGAGTGACACTGGAGCAGATTTGTCCTTAGCAAATTGGGGCAAGTACTTAACAGATGTGAAGGTGAAAGATAAGACTGTGAAGGGACTTATAGGTTCAGGAAGCAGAAAGACCCTAGTACATATTGAAGGGCTAAGAAAACAGTGCTCAAAAGGACTCGGTACTGGTGTCATCTGCATTCATAGGGACACTCAATACTATCCCACCAGCCAAGTGACTCTGACTATTAATGGGGTGTTGCACCAAATAAAAGTGGGGGATAGTACCTAAGTTACCTGTACCTGTGTTTATTGGAAATGACTTTCCGGGATTTACTGAGTTATAAAAGAGGGAGTAAATCCTGATATTTCAGTCGCTGTGGTGACAAGAGCTCAGGCAAAGAAAATCTCGAATGGTGGGGACTCTTTTCCTTTTGCTGATTTTGATTCTGACTTTTTTGAGCACAGCTCCAAGATCCAGAAGTCCAGGAAAGAAAGATGACACCTGAAGAAACAGTGGCAACAAAAGACTGATGGACAAAAAGGATTAACATATGAAAATGCTGAAACTAAACTGAAAACTGATTGTGCTTTTCTTTCAGAACAAGCTAATGATATTTCTTTCCAGGGTTATTTTAAGCAGCTAGTGGTGAAATCAAGACAGGGTGAACCTATGTTTAAAAAAATGTAATAGGTTACTGTACAGATTTTCAGTTAAACCTCAGACACAGGACCAGACAGAACAATTGGTTATACCACAAAAGTATAGATCTGAGTTGTTACAGATAGCACATGATAGTCCTATGGCTGGTCACTTAGGGAGGGATCGCACCCTTGCCAGATTGCTATACAGATTTTACTGGCCTGAAATTCATAAAGATGTTGCTACCTATTGTAATTCCTGTGCTGAGTGTCAGAAAGTAGCCCCAGTGACTAAAAAAGACAAGGTGCCCCGATGCCCCTACCCTTGATAGATGTGCCTTTTGAGAGAATTGCAATGGATGTAGTTGGCCACTTAGACAAAAGTAAAAGGGTAATCGATTAATCTTGGTAGTATGTGACTATGCTACTCGATACCAAGAGCAGTTCTATTGCATACTGTCACAGACCCAAAAGTGGCAGCATAGCTTGCTAAAATTTTCAGTAGGGTGGGCATACCAAAAGAAATCAATACTGATCAGGGTAGTAATTTTGGTGCTTCATTACTTAAGGAACTGTACAGACTACTGGGTATCACTGCCATAAAAACCTCCCCTTATCACCCTCAGACATACGGTCTTGTTGAGTGCTTTAATCAAAACCTAAAATGCATGTTAAAAAGGTTTGTAAAAGGGGACGGGAAAGACTGGGACCAATACTTACCTTACCTGCTTTTTGCTTACAGAGAAGTGCCACAGGCATCAACAGGTTTTCACCATTTGAAATGCTGTATGGTAGATAACCTAGAGGGCCACTAGATGTAATAGAAGAAACATGGAAAGATGACTTCCATCAGAAACAGTCTATTACATCTTATATGTGTGCCCTGAGAAAAAAGCTGGCAAAATGTGTTGAAATCGCCCATAGTAATCAGGAAGAGGCCCAAAACCAGCAGAAGGTGTATTATAACCATGTGGTAAAAGAAAATGTTTTTGAGCCAGGTGAAAAGGTCTTGTTACTGTTACCCACTACAGAAAATAAACTGTTAATGAAGTTGCAAGGGCCTTATAAAGTATTTAGATGTACTGGGGCAGTTAACTATGAGATTGAGACCCCTGATAGGAAGAATCCTACTAAGGATCATATGTGCAGTGTCAGTGGCTCAGTAGGTAGCACACTCGCCTCTGAGGCCAGGAGATCAGAGGGCTCTGGGTTCAGTTCCCACATCTGGCACTTGGGTTAATATCCCAGTACTGACACTGTAGTGTTGCATGAGAGGAGTGCTGCAGTTCTGAGGTGTCGTCTTTCGGATGAGATGTTAAACCGAGGTCCCATCTGCCTGGATTGGTGGTAATTCTGGTGGATGTTAAAGATCCCATGGCACTTATTGAAAAAGAGTAGGGGAATTTCCCCAGTGTCCTGGCCAAATTTTCCTCATTCACTGAAAATACCACCAACAGCTTAATCTGGTTCAAAGTCAGTTGGCATTTGTCTGTATCCCCCTTCCCTGAGTCGTGCCTGAAAATAGGCAGGATTTGTCTAGTGCACTTACCTGGTCAACAAAAACTAAATAAAATAAATAAATAAAGATATACCATGTTAACCTCCTCAAGAAATGGGATGAAAAAACACCAAAAGCTGTTTTGCTAGTTTTACCAGAAACTGATAAGGAAGATATTGATGTAGCTTATGACAGACTGGAACAAACTGTTACTGCTGATGCTATAAAGATGAATGTTTCCTTAACCTCCAAACAAACTGCAGAAATTTGTAACTTGCTAAAGACATTTAACAGTACTTTTACCACAGTGCCAGGCTGAGCTAAAGGTGTCACGCACATAATAGCCACAAAGAATGCTCGCCCCATTAGGCAAAAGGCATACAGATTACCAGAGCAGTTTAGAGCAGACGTGGTTAAGGAAATACAAAAAATTAAAGAATTGGGTATCAAAGAAGAGTCGAAAAGTGTGTGGCCAACACCAATGGTAACTGTAAACAAAAAAGAAGGGGATGTAAGAATCTGCCTTGATTTTAGGAAACTTAATCAAGTGTCAGAATCCGACAGTCATCCTATGCCCAGAATAGATGATTTGGTCGACTGAGTAGGGAGTGCCAAACATATCAGTACCCTCATTCTCACCAAGGGTTACTGGCAAATCTCCCTATCTAAGGAATCCAGAAACAAAACTGCATTTGCCACTCCTATAGGATTCTATCAGTTCACCATCATGCCATTTGGTTTACATGGTGTTCCCACTACATTCCAGCAGTACATGGATATAATTTTATCCCCTTACACTGGTTATTGTGCTGTGTACCTTGATGATGTCGTGGTGCACAGTCCAGGCTGGAAAAGCCACCTGGAAGACCTACGAGCAGTTATCTAACGGATCAAAAAGGCAGGTTTGACAATTAATCCTACCAAGTGTGCACTGGGCATGCAGAAAACCAGATATTTGGGTTATGTTTTGGGAAATGGAGAAGTCAAGTCAGAGGTTCCCAAGATAGAAGCTGTAGCTAACAGCCCTGTCCCCAAAACCAAAAAACATGTCCAATCATTTTTAAGGCTGGCTGGTTATTATCAGAGATTTGTTCCCAGCTTTGAAGAGTTAGCTACTCCCCTCACAGAACTCATGAAAAAAAACGGTACCCGAATAATGCAAAATGGACCCCAGAGTGTGATGCAGATTTTCGGGCCATTAAAGCTGCATTATGTTCAGACCCTGTTTTAAGAAATCCAGATTTTGAGAAACCATTTTTGTTACAAACAGATGGGGAAAGAGTTTAAATGCAAAGATCTGTTCTATTCTCTCCTTTTCTGTCTTTTCTCTGTCTGGTTGCACAACCAAATTTTCTTGTGAGATCTAGGACTTGATCACCCCAATGGTCTTGCAATTCTCTGCCTCTCACTATCTCTCTACTCTCACTTGCTGTTCTGTCTTTTCTCCCCCTTGCATATTTGCAGGTATAAAAATATATGTGAATTTTTATTTGGAAATGTCACTGATACTGGGATCCCTTTGTTTAAAACTGCATATAGGTATACTGTTGAAATGATTGCAAAGCTAAAACTGTATATAGTTACACTGTTGAAATTACTGCAAAAGACTGTTTGGAACTCAAGGGGTTAACCTGTTTGTAAACTCTCTGAGAAGCTGTAAGCAAGAGGTCAGTTCTGTGTCACAATGTTCTTTTTGCTGCACTTGTTGAAACTTACAAGAACACTGTGCAAGAAGCATGCTGTTTTCTTAATGAGCGGGGGGTTGCAAAGACTTATAAAAATAGCTGCAATTTCTTGCAAGAGAAAAAACACAGAGACTAAGATTGGAAATTGAGAAGAAACCCAGATGTACTTTTTCTGTTTATACTGCCTTTGTAAATAGTTATACTGAACAATTTTATTTTTTTATTTTACTTTTATTAATAATAAATCACTTGTGAATTTTACAACTGCTCCTGGTTTTCCTAAGCTTCCTGACCTGTGCCTCGAGGACACTCAGAAGTGAAGAGTGGACTGCTGGATGACTGCTTTCTTCAGTCAGAGAAATAAATCTACCATTAAAATGCAGTGGTGAGTGTGACCACACAGTAGAATTTGAATTTCACTCTTAGATTCTCTAATTAGCCTAAAATGTTAGGCTCCAGGGCACCTCATTCCAGGTGAATGACTGCTGTTGTTAAGCATCAGTGAGGGATTCATGAGGTTTGAACACTGCTCTCAAAGAAAGGATTTGAGATTTGTATGAGACACCCTGTCTTGGGATAGTTAGCAGGTTTTCTCTCCATGGCAGTTCTCATTCTCTGTCACATTGTCAGCAGCAGTGATTACCATGTGCCCAGCTTGGTGTTATCAGAATCACTGCAGTCATCTTCTTTCTCAATTTCAACAACACTTTGTGGATTTGTGAAATTACAGGAGATGTATATAGGAACCTGTTTCTCTAGGAAAGAGCTACAGTAGTGCAACATCTGGAACTGTCCCACTGAAGCAGCCCTGCAACAGAAACGGGGTAGCTTTCTGTTTTCCTATGAAGTAAAGAGATATACAGTATGTCTGTCACTCAGCATCTCTGTAACAAAGAGTTCAGTACCTCTTGGTTCAGAGACCATTCGTAGGATACATAGTAATAGTAGTAAAAATATTTATTCATAAAATTTCCTTTTATGAATTAGGATAAAACTCGATTGAGTCACAGATACATTTACAGTGAGATTCTCTAGCAGTGTTACAGCAAGTTACAAAAGAGCAAAAAATTCATATATACATACAGTGGATTTTAGGTAAGAATTTCAAAAAGACATAGTCTAGTACTCTAGCAGTGTTAAAGCAAGTTACAAAAGAGCAAAAAGTTAATATATACATATAGTGAATTTTAGGTTAAGAATTTCAAAAAAAACATCATCAGGTACACATACATCTCTTAACATCTTCATCCAACCTTCCCCTAGCTATTCAATAGTGTAGTTACTTGCTATCTGACGTCTAAGCCACTATAGTGACAACATTGTCCTGGTTTGTTATTAGAGTGCCTTAACCACTTTTTAATTAGGTTCCAGGTTTTTGTCTCCCCTGGTTTTCTTAGATCGAATGGGATTTTATTCTACAAAAGTGCACCTTGATAGTACACCATTTGGCGGCCCATTTCTAGATTACATACTGGGAGCTCCAAGTCCAGAGCTGTTGCAGATCTTAATGAAGCAACTTGGTCCCTTTTTTCTAAATGGGACACTATATAAGGAGGGAGCTTGTCAACCACGCCTTTATAGATAAAGGCAAGCAGATGCTCTTGTCTTCTCTCCTGGAGAGTACACCCGCCTAGTCTACCAAACAGCTGGTGCCTGTGGGATAATATTGGGGTGTCTAATATGAACCTAGCTAATCTACTGTAATATGTGCCTAATCTCTCTAGGTCTCTTTTTAAACCATTCAAATATAGGATATCTCCATAATCAAATAAAGGCATGATCATAGAATACACCGGCTTCTATTTTATATCTATAGTCAGACGAGATCTAATTCTGTACAGGGCATCCAGTCTTTTCCCTATGTTCTTTGCCAGACTGTCTATGTGGACACCCCACTTCAGGGAGCTGTCCAACCATAGCCCCAAGTATTTATATGACCGCACCTGTTGAATCGGGGAGCTCCCCCAGGGTAACCACTCCTAAGGGCCAGACCTCTCAAATTTCACTAGTTCTAGAAAACAACATGTTTTTTTTTTATTTTCCATTAAGAATCAATTTAATGTTCTTAAAAAAATCTGTAATTCATTAAATGCTTTTTGTAATTTGTCCTGTATTCTACTTACATTATCATCAGATGTGCATATAATGGTAACATCTGCATAGAGATGAAATTTAACAGATGGGTCTGAAAATATTGTGAATATTAAAGAGAAGCGGGCCCAGGATGGAACCCTGGGGGACCCCCGAGACAACAGGCAACAGACCCGATAAAAAATTCCCCAGAGAGACCACCTGGACTCTGCCAACCAGATATGAAGTCAGCCATTTCAGAGCTCCTCCAGTGAACCCAGTGAGGCTGCCCTGGGCAGGAGGACACTGTGGTCCAGAGAATCAAATGCCTTGGACAACTCAACAAATACTGCCCTCACCTGGGTCCTCCTGTTCAGGGCGGTCTTCATATCCCCCACAACTTTAACCAGAGCCGTTGTAGTGCTATGAAATTTTCAAAAACTAGACTGCATGTCTTTAATTCTCCCATGTGTCTCCAAGTGGTCTTTAAACTGTATGGATACCAATCTTTCGAAAATCTTTGAGAGCTGAGGTAGTAATGCAATTGGGTGATAATTCCCTATTTCAGTTACTTTACCACCTTATGTATAGGCACAGTCTTGGGTAACTTCCAGGCATCGGGGTATTCCTCAGTACTTAAAGATAGATTGAATATGTATGCTAGGGGATGGCAATTATTGGTGCAGTGTATTTCAGAAGCCCTGAAGTGGTATCATCAAGGCCGATGGCTTTCGAAATACAGTATCTATCTTTATTAATTCTGCCTGCACAGATTTAACTGTGATTTTGAAAAAGGCATAATTCTGCACCATGTTGTTGGCTATTCTTTGTTCCCCCTGTGGCTGGAAATCATCACCAACAAGTCCCAAACCCCCCATTGCATTAAAATAGTGATTGAATTTGTCTGCAACAATCTAAGACATGGGAACCATCTGGTTGTCTATTTCAAATAGATTTGAGGTAGAATTACCTTGACCTTTTAATAGGCTATTTATTATTTTCCAAAATCTCTAGGATGTTTTGTACTATTGTTATCTAATAAGTACTTATAGTGCTATTGCTTAGCTTTCCTCACTTCAACCACGTAACGATTACGGGAATGTCTGTATTTATCCCAGTCATATATATGATTACTTTTTTCTTGCCTGAGCCCATGCTTTATCCCTATCTTTTTTTATTCACCTCAAAATTATTTGAATACCATAGTGCATTGTTATTTCTTAAAAGTTTGACCTTAAGTGGGACATGCCTATCACACATCATCACAAATTTGGAGTGGAAAAATTCCCAGGCCTCGTTTAAAGTTGGAATCAGTACCAGATGGTCCCAGTTAAGATTCCCAAGGTCCAACATAAACTTCATGTAGTTGAAGTTTTTAAAACATCGCCATTTGATGTATTTTTTGTTAACCCATGCCTCCAAACCACCCATTCTACAAAAGACAAACTGGTGGTCGGAGATAGCATCAGGAAGTACCCCACTCTCCACAATTTTACTGGAACAACTAACAAAAATTAAATCTAAAATTGTTGATGTTTCCAATTTACGCATATTTATTCTGGTTGTATCCATAATCAACTGTGTGAGACCCAAATTTACCTGGAGATTGATCAACGGATAGGTATCTTTAATATTATACCAATTAGTGTTAAAATCTCCTGATATGATGATTACATGAGAATCTTTAAATTTCATGAGAATATTTTGTAAATCTTCAAACACAGTGAGATTAGTTTTTGGGGGACAATAAATTCCTGATAACAACATTTTTTTTGTGTAAGGTAATCTCAACTCAAGAATCAGGGCTTCCACTCTCTTTAAATCCCTGTCTGTTTCTATCTGCAGTTTAGGTAGGTTATCCCTTCCATAGATCAAAATACCACCCCCTCTTTTGTTTCTGTCCTACCGCCATATGTTATATCTCAGGATATTCAACCATCTAGCCTCAATGCTACTATTTAGCCATGTCTCAGTGATCACAACCAAATCTGGTTTGTGGTCCATCAGCCATGTGCTAATTACATCCATCTTTTTTATCATACTTCTTGCGTTGAAGTGTACCAACACAATTCCTTTCCCATTTTGTACTGAAGCAGTGGCAGGAGTGTTATCCACCTTGGGGTTGGCTTTATTGTCTGACCTATATACATGTTCCATATTGTCTAAGTTATACTGACTTTGGTGCCAGGGGCCTGGGTTGGGGTGGCCATCTCCACAAATAGTTAAAGTTACAGGGAAAATACACTGTAACAGGGAGCTAAATTTATATCTCCTCCGAGGACTCCCTTGAATTTTCTTTAACATCCAATTTGTTAAGGCATTTCCTAAGTGCGCTCTATGTCTGACTGGGTTATTGAATGTAACCAACTTACTGTAAAAACATCACTTGCAAATCCTGCCAAAAAAGGCCTGGATTCATTATAATTCCAAAATGGCAACTTTTATTAACATGGGCACAGGTGCCCCTGTGTACTATTCCCAAGGCCTGCAAGGCTTCCTCTGATCTTGTATCCTTCCTCTCTTTTTCTGTTTCCTGGAGTTTCCAGGCTATTATCAAAAAGCTCAACATTAATATTCTAAAATACATGGTTTAAATGCTCTTCTCCACATTGTATAAACTCAAAAACAGTTGAGCAATGACAAGTAAATGGAGGAAGAGGGGGGAGACACATTTTTAACCCTGTCAATTGACTCAATTGCCTATTTCAAATGAAACAAACCCACACTGGGTAAAAATTAAACACTTAGCTTTAGAGGACTAGTGGAAGACTAGGTTTGCTGGCAAAGACACATAGCTTCACCTGAGCTCTTTTCTTCTAGGTTGCTTGTAAGGACAGAGCGATGAACCTTACCAGAGCAAGGAAAAGGATTAAGGCTTCTTTTGGCTAGGCAGATTTACTGTGTGTTATTATTATTTTCTTTTGTACTCACAGGGGTTGTTACTGTTTGTTGCTAACATTTTATTACTTTATTTTCTCTGATTCAATCTGTTGTTGCTGGGTATATTTTCTGCTGCATTATTACAGGGTGTGCCTACAGGTTTGTGATTACAAATTACTGCTGTAATCTTCTGATTCAAATTGTCTTTTGCAAGGTATATCTTCTGTTACTGCTTTATTTTTCTCTGTAGCAAAGTGTTTCTTACATGGTATATCTTCTGTGAAATTATTACAGGTGGTGCTTTACAGGTTTTACAGTTTTATCTACCATTAGTATAAGCTTTCAGGGCTACTGCATTTGTTGTTGGTTGATTGTTTCTGCTCTTACCTCCTTGTTTCTTTCATCCGTGGTTCTTCTTTTTCGGAAGGGGACGGGCCCAAGCCACCCAACCCCAACCACCCCACAGTACACTCCTTTTATAGGGTAGCACAGTTGGGACATTTTCTGTAGCAAAGCAGGAAGGGGCAGATCAGAGGGGTATCCACACAGTGACCTCATTTACAGGGGCACAAATAATTTAACTTGTTATAACAAGTTATACAAAAACAAACAAACAAAACACATAATCAAACTTTTGCTTTCATTTTCCTCCTTCTAATTACTCTGACCAGGTTATAAACCCAGCAACTTATCTGGAATGGATAATATTAACTGCAGGTACAGCGGGACACTTTTCAAAAGGGCAGTTATACAGGATTTAGGACACTGTCCTACATGCTGCGCCATTGGAGATCTAAGGGCTCAGATCCAGGCAGCATGGGCAGAGATTACGCGCCACAAATCATATACTCAGGAGGAAATATATTATAAGAACCGCCCGCCATTTCCCCAACATCCAACAGAAGCACCTCGACCACAGAGGGTAGTTGGTCCAGGAGGTTGGCAGGTGGTTAGGAGGGGCAAATCAGGTGCCCCATCACTCGGTGCTCTCCAACATATCACCTCCACAAACCATATAAAAACTACAAACAGGTATCTGCCTCTATCTCTGAAATTAAACAAAGGGGCAGAGGACACTGCAGAGTAGGACACTGCAGAACAGAAGCTAGCACAACAAAACTCACCCAAAACAGGAACCAAAACAAAAAAAGCAAAAAGAAAATCCAAAACACTTCTGATCATAGGAGACTCCATGATTCAGGGAGTTGATACCTATCTCCAGCCAGGGGTAATGGTCAGATGTCTCCCAGGTACATCAGTCTGGAGAGACACTGACCGCATTGCTAAAACTGTACAGGAAGCAGGAAAAAATATCAACATCCTGGTACACATAGGGACTAACGATCTCACCAGCCGGTCATTTGGGGAGACCAAGGAACACCTGACCAGGCTGGGTGACAAACTATCATCCATTTCATCCGGCATCTCCTTCTTTGAGATCCTGCCAGTCTGGGAGAGGGGGACAGATGGGCAGAAGGTCACAGAAGGGGAGATAGGGGAGCTAAACATGTGGCTCAAGGGCTGGTGCCAGGAAAAAGGACACAAATTTGTAGGTAACTGGCAACAGTTTTGGGAGCAAAAGTTCTTTAAATTCGATGGACTGCATCTGACTAAGGAGGGAGTCAGTGCATTGGGACAGAAGTTTGATGTCTTTACAGAATATTTAAACTAGCAAATGGGGAGAGGGGTGCAGCACCCGATACATCGAATGGAAAGAACACCACTCCCTCCTCAGCTAGTGATCAAACAGGAGTTCAGCATGTTTGTAGTTCATTTGCATCATCACGTAAGGAAAAAGGTCCGGCTCCCCATACAATGTACTGGGGAAATGCCAGACCTCACCCAACAACTAACACACTGAAATCTGGCCAATGGAAAACCATGTACACAAATGCTCACACTCTGGGAAACAAGATCCCAGACCTACAGGCAACAACGACAGAGGCTAAACTGGACATAGTAGCAATTAACAAGATATGGTTCACTAGTAACCACACTTGGGAGACTTCAGTACCTGGCGATGTACTATTCAGAAGAGACTGAGGTGCAAACGGGGGGGGGTGGAGTGGCCCTTTATGCTAATGAAAATATCAAAGCTACAGAAATTCAGAATACACATAAGGAGCCAGAAGAACTGTGGGTCACCCTGGAAACAGGAAATGGGACAGCCATACGGACTGGGGTTGTCTACAGGCCTCCAAACCAGGGGGAGGACATAGACAAGTTACTGTTAGAAGATATACAAAACATGACAGCTAAAGGGGAGGTTCTGATAATGGGAGACTTCAACATGCCAGATACAGATTGGTCAATACCAGCAGGAACATCTGCCAGAACTAGACACATAGTGGATTCCCTGCATGGGGAGGGCCTCAAACAACAGGTACAACAACCCACAAGAGACAGGGTTATCCTAGATCTAGTACTGACTAACAGGGAAAGGATCACAGATCTCCAGGTAGAAGGTCACCTGGGGCCAGTGACCATCACATGGTATGGTTCAGTTTGGCCACTAGAACTAAATCATCCCATTCCAAGGCAAAAATATGGGACTTCAGTGGAGCTGACTTTGATAAGATGGCCAACAGAGTTAAGCTAGCACTGGCAAGAAGAAATACAGGTGAGGGGGTACAGGCAAAGTGGGCAAGCATTAAGGGTGCAATACTTGAAGCAACATCCCATTGTGTTAGAGAGAAAAGGAAGTGCAAAAGAAGAAGAAAACCACTTTCGTTCTCAAAAACAGTAGCAGAAAAGGTCAGAGCCAAAAGGCTGGCCTTCAGGAAACATAAGGGAATGCAGCGGGACGAAGATAGGGAGGCATACCAAACTTCCCTAAGGGATGCAGGGAAGGCAATAAGGCAGGCAAAGGCCCAAACCAAGGAAACACTAGCACGAACAGTAAAAGAAGGGGACAAGACTTTATATAGATACATTAGTGAAAGGAGAAAGTCCAGAGGGGGATTGCTAAGATCAAAGGGGATAAGGGGGAGTGTGAGGAGGAGGACCATGGAAAGGCATCTATCCTAAACAGATACTTCTGCTCAGTATTTACTGAGGAGATGGTGGGCAAAGCCCACAGTTCAGCACCATGGACACAGGGGGAGGGAGGTGTGCACTAGTCCCTTCACAAAAGAAAGGGTCCTACATGAGCTCGATAAGCTCAGGTTGGACAAGACAATGGGAACTGATGGCATACATCCCAGGGTACTAAAAGAGCTAAGGGTGGAACTAGCAGAGCCATTATCAGAACTGTTTAGTGAATCTCTGAGCACTGGAGAGGTCCCAGTAGACTGAAGAAGGGCTCATGTGATCCCGCTCCACAAGAGTGGTAGCAGGGAGGAGGCAGGGAACTATAGACCAGTCAGTCTTACCTCAGTAGTGGGCAAGATTATGGAGGCACTCCATAAGAAAAGGATAGTGCAACACCTGGAATCCATAGAGCACAGGATGCAAGACAGAATGGGTTTACAACAGGAAGGTCCTGTCAAACTAATCTCATAGATTTCTTTGACTGGGTAACCAGAGTGGTGGACAAAGGGGGAGCAGTTGATGTTGCCTACCTTGACTTCAGCAAAGCTTTTAATACTGTTCCACATAGAAGACTGATTAACAAGGTGGGTAGGCTCGGGGGTGGGTTAGCAGTTGGTCAACTGGGTGGCAAACTGGTTGATGGGCAGAAAACAGAGAGTGGTGGTAAATTGTATTCAGTCAGAAGAGATGCAAGTCACAAGTGGGGTACCTCAGGGATCAGTGCTGGGGCCAGTCCTCTTCAATATCTTCATCAGTGACATTGCAGATGGACTGGAGGGTAAGGTTTGTCTGTTTGCAGATGACACCAAGATCTGCAACAGAGCAGATGATCTAGATGGGGTGGGCAGAATGAGAAGAGATCTGGATAAACTGGCAAAATGATCGGAAGAGTGGCAACTGGGGCAGTGAGGGAGCCAGGTTTGGCCATTCAGTCAATCATGGGGTCCACAATGGGCACTAAACAGTGAATAAAGATGTTGGTGGGGCGCCACTACTCACACTGGGGCAGCCAGGAGGGGCGACCGCCCCCCCAGCCCCCCTCTAGCTCCGCCACTGAACTGGGGTTTAATGCAAAGAAGTGCAAGATCATGCACATAGGGAAGAGAAACCCAGAAGCCACCTATAGGTTGGGAGGGGAATTGCTGGCTGTCACAAGGGAAGAAAGAGACTTGGGCATCATCTTCACAGATGACCTAAAATCATCAAGCAGACCACTAAAGCACTAGAGGCTAGGGGGATGTTGGGGTGTATCAGGGTATCATGTTGTGGTAAGAGGGAGAATAATCCCTCTTGCAAGACACTGGTTAGTTCCCATCTGGAGTACTGCATGCAGTACTGGAGGCCACACCTTCACAAGGACATTAACAAAATGGAGGCAGTCCAGAGAAGGGCAACCAAAATGGTGCAGGGACTGCATCAGAAAACATATGAGGACAGATTAATGGAGCTCAATATGTATACCCTAGAGAAAAGGAGAGAGAGAGGTGATATGATTGAAACATTCAAACACCTTAAGAGCATTAACAAGGTAAAAGAGTCTAACATGTTTCAATATAAGAAAAATAGCAGGACAAGAGGACACAGCATGAAATTAGAGTGAGGCCGATTAAGGGGTAATGTAAGGAAGTTCTCTTTCACAGAAAGGGTGGTGGATGCATGGAACGGCCTACCTCAGGAAGTGGTGGATATGAATACAGTGCAGGGCTTCACACAGGCATGGGATAGGCATAAGGGAGCAATACAGATGAGTATGAATAGATAGGCCATTGACAGCATAAAGGCCTATGGCACATTCATAAGGTGGAAAATGAAATGGGCAGACTGGATAGGCCTTGTGGTCCTTATCTGCCGTCAACTTCTATGTTTCTATGTTAGAGGACCTTTTCCTTAGTCTGAATTGCACTGTGTTAAATCAGTACTTAGACAAGGCCGAGGAAAGTACCATAAAATATACCATGTAATATTTGACCATATAGAGTCTATATATTACTACTTTGATATAAAAGTCATCTAATAACCTGTTAAAATAATTCTTGAACTAGCAAGAGAGGATTAGCAGCTAATTCACTGAGAAAAGGGTAATATATATTACATTCTAACCCCAACTTACCCAGTATAGCACCTTTCACAGTGAGTGTTAGCAAACGTTCTCTAAGTATTTTTCACTACCGAGCAGCACTCACAACACTTGCACCATGGCGCTCATGCCATACAGCGGTGCGGGGCTTTAATGTGTAAGACGCACCATCCCTGAGCCAGCTGCAAGTCATGTGTGGTTCACCGCTGAACCCCCTCAGTCACTCAGTAAGCTAGCAAGCCTTTTAACAATCTGTTCACAATACGATGCAGTCACTTCAGGAAAGTCAATAAAGCAGCTACCGGTAAGCAGCACACAGTTCTGTAGAGCAGAAATCCACAGCCAGCACTCTGTAGCCCCATCGGTGATGTGCAGCTCTCATCTGCAGCTGTGATGTTCTTCAGGTGTCTCGGGTGTTTACGGCTTGAGGCTTAACATGAGTGGCCCGTGGCTTTAATGTGTAATATGCCCTGCCCCTTAGCCAGCTGCAAGTCATGTGTGGTTCGCCGCCAAACCCCCCTCAGTCACTCAACAAACTAGCAAGCCTTTTAACAATCTGTTCACAATACGATGCAGCCACTTCAGGAAAGTCAATAAAGCAGCTACCGGTAAGTAGTACTCAGTTCTGTAGTGCAGAAATCCACAGCCAGAGCTCTGTAGCCCCGTCGGCGATGATAGAAACATAGAAACATAGAAGTTGACGGCAGATAAGGACCGCAAGGCCCATCCAGTCATGATCCATTCTGCTGAGTGAATGTGCTACTCCCTTCTCTTTGTCTGCTACGTGTTCTGCAGAGAGGTTTATATTCATACTGTAAGACAGGTTGCAGATCTTCATTAAATCTGTACAGAGCTTTAAACATCTAGCACCTTCTTGTTTGTTTATGTAATAAGTGATTGTTTGTTGTCGGTCTTTATCAGGACTATTTGGTCCTGTAACAGGGAGAAGAAAGATTTCATGAAATGGAGCACTGCTCTGAATTTCAGCATGTTTATGTGCTCCTTTCTTTCTTGAGAGTACAAATTCTATTCACTGTTCTCCTGTGTAGATGTCCACCCCATCCTAGCAAGGATGCATCTGTGGTGATAATTTCTGTAGTCTGAGACTGAAGGAAGGTAATACCCTGTCTGAGGTTGCCCATATCTTTCTACCATGCCAGTACTTGTATCAACTTGCTTCATACTGATGCTTGATACTACAGTACTGCACTGCTTTTGAGCCAGTACCTTCTGAGGTGATACTGAATATCGCTCATTTGTAACATGGTCCATGGAGCCACTGCTGTGGTAGAGGTCATGTGACCCAGAAGTCTAAAGAATTCCTGTGCATACCTTTATTGACCTGCCTGGAATGTGTCTGCATAATGAATCGGAGATTCTGCCCTTTGCAGAGGCACAAATGTTTTGCCCAATTCTGTGTTTAACTCTGCACCCATGAACGCCACAATCTGTCTAGGTTCCCAGTGCGGCTTTTCTGAGATAGGAGGAAGCCTAATCTATGCAGGGTGCTCCTAAATGTTTGAATTGAGCACTCTGCTTCTTCACTTGTTTTTCAATACACTAGCCAGTTGTCTAGATAATGAAATACCACTACAACCTGCCTGCACAGGTTGGCTGCCACCACTGGCAAGAACTTTGTGAGCCCGCTGGGTGCTGTGGTCAGATTACATGGGATTGCCATGAAATGAAACTGAGCATGTTCTACTCAGAATCTTAAATACTTTTTGTGGCAAGGTCTTACTGGGATGTGAAAGTATGCCTCTTTTATTTCCAGAGACCCTAGCCAACCCCTTTGTTGTATGGATGGAATTCCCATCTGTATTGTTACCATTCTGAACTTCTCCTTTTTCAGATGTCTATTCAGGAGACAGTTTCAGAATGGGTTACCATGCCTTATTTTTCTTTAAGATGTGAAAGTACCTGGAGAGGGAAACCCTTCCCCAGAAGATAAATGACAACCCTCTCCACAGTATTTAACACAACTTCCTCACCTCAAATTCTAGTAGGAGTTTATGAGCTGGCAATTGAGCTGTAAACGCTGAATTTGCTTAATTTGGAAATTGCACAAACTGAAGAGTTAAAAGCATTTCTTCTTATTTGAGAAACCCATTTTTCTGTTGTAATCATTTCCCACCCTTTGAGGTAATAAAAGAGGCACCTCCTACTGGCAATAGGTCAATGGTGACATGGACAAATTTGTCAGGTTGGGCTTTGCCTGAGCTGGAGAAACTGGTGCAGACTGCTGTCTGACTTCCCTTCTGCCGCTGCGTCTCCCTGTGTCCTTCACAACTGTATAGTCATGGAGCATATAGGGTGTGCTGTAATAGCCCCTTCTTTTTCTGTCAAATTGTTAAAACTTGCTGTTTGTTCATCAGTTTTTTTTCATGCAGGAGTTACATTTAAAGGAGAAATCAGTTGCCTTATTTTGCATGTCCTGGGATAAGCCAGTTCTTCTAAGCCATGCAAATCTTCTGGCAAACACTGAATTTGCCAGAGCCCTAGATGCAGTGTCATTCTCATTAAAAGTCATCCGAAACTGGTATTAAAGAGCTTCCAGACCAGCTTTAACTGTTCTTTATGTGCTGGGCAAAGTTTATCTTGGGATGGTAAGCTTTCACACAATGGCAGGGTTGTAGTCCACATACACTGCTGGGGTAATGTACAGAGTATCTCAGTACCAACAACAACCTCAATGTAATGTATGCCCTTTTTGCCATGAAATTGATTTTTCTTGAATCTCTATCAGGAGGTTTAGTGGAGAAATTAACCTTTGTTTTCTCACAAGCAGCTGCCTTACCTCAGGGCTATGATGACAACAAATGAACTCAGAATCCTCCTTTAATACCACACATCTTATCTTAATTTTCTTGACTACGACTGTAGGGGTTGTATTCATGGCAAGAATCTTTTTAGGGGTGTTTTTGAAGGCCTTATGGATGGATATGGACACTCCTTTCGTCATGGTCAAACCCAGCATACTCACAAATTCTGTCTCTCCTACATCCACTTCTGATTTAGTGGCAAGCTGGTTCAACATATCAGTCATTTGTCTCAAATGCAGCATAGGAGGAATAGTTCTTATTTACCCTGGGTGGGGGACTAAATTCCTCCTCAGCAGTGCCTTCTGTGAAACTGTTTCCTCCTCCTCTTCCTCTTCAGAAACAACCTCTGGAAGGAGACATGGAAGTGCATCTGAAACAAGTTTTTTCAAAACTGCATTGTTTTGAAAAACTGCCACTTATTTAATGTCCTCCAAGGAGGACATATTTGTATCTGGCACGGGTTCCTGTATCTGCTTTTTGGACAGAGGGATCTCAAGGTGTTCTTCTTTATGCTTTTTCCAGGAATAATGCTTGACTGATGTTCAGAAAGACTTTTTTGGTTTCTCTGATTGCCATCCGAGCTGTCAGAGCAGTCCCGACTAAAAGGCCAGTGTGGTGGACCTGGATTCCACCTTAAAATAACTGTTGACAGCAGGACAGCTAAAAACTATTTCTCTCTTAAAATCTGTTGCGCAACAGTGCCTTCTGTATCTATCCATTTTTATTCTAAACTGTCATGGGTTGGCCACCTGCGACAGTCCTTTCCTATCTCTTCTAGCCTTCATTCTTTTCTATATTTTCCTTTTATATTGGGTGTGGAATGGAAGCAGGCTTTGCAGCCCATAGACACTGTTCCCCACATTAGTGAGTCCATTTTAAACCATTTAGTCCTATTAACTTATCTATTTTGTTTTTAAATACTGTAAAGGAGTTACTAGTCACTACTTCAACTGGGAGAGTGTTCCATATCCTTCCTGTTCTGTTTACAAATGAGAAATATCAACTACTTTTCTTTGCTATATCCACTCTTAATTGTAGATTATGTCCTCTTAAAGAGCTACTGACAGCATTAGCAAAACTTTGAAAAAAGCAAGTTATATTCAGCTCCCCCCCCCCCCCCCATAATCTTTAGTACTTATTTTCAGTAATTAATTCCCAGTTTTCTTTGTTACTGAAAACAGTTGCATGAAAACAACAAGATCCCTGTTCCCTAGACTCTAGCTACTCTGGCTGCTTCTCTGCACATGACATCATAGTCTCCTGTTTATGACACCATAATTATCTCCACAGCAACATATTTTGATGTCATAAACAGAATTATGATATCAGGTGTAGGCAGGCAGCCAGAGCTCAAAGAGCAGAGATACTGTATTGATGCAAATAACCATAGAATAAGGAAATAAGGGTGAGAATTACAGGATTAATTACAAAATATAAGCTACAGTTATGTCTGAATATTCCATTTTTTCAAAGTTGTTTCAACTATGTCAGTAGCTCTTTAAACCAAAAGGTTTTTTTGTGGATTGTTATACCCATCTCCTCTACTAACTCTTTGTCTTTCATTATTTTAAACATCGTTGTCAAACCACCTCTTATTCTCCTTTGTTCTAATGTAAATAACCCTAATCTCTTTATTCTCTCATTGAAAGATAAGTGTCCTAATGATCCTATCATTTTTTGTGTACCTCCTTTGTACCTTTTCAACCCTATTAATTTCCCCTTGTGTATAAGGGTATCATAACTGTGACCCGTAGTCCATATAAGGTCTCACATATATTTTATATAGCGGCAACAGACATCCTATTGTTTTATTAATAAAACTCCTTTTAATATTCCTAATCATGAAGTTGGTTGTTTTTTTTTGTATTGTCTGACTCCTATGATGCCTAAACTTAAGGCTATCACCAATAATGATACCAAAGTCCTTCTCTTCTGTTGATCTTCTTAATGTCCTCCCATTTAATATGTATGTATGTCTCTTATTTAGCCTTTCTAGATGCATAACTGTGCATTTTTCAATACTTAATGGCATGTTGTTTTCCTCAGGCCATAATTTGATTTTGCTCAAATCCTCTTCCATTTCGTTCATATGCTCTGGTGTATCTACTGGGCCACTCAATTTAACGTCATCTGCAAATCTGATTACCTTATTTGCAATATTTTTATGTCAGTCACCAATATATAATGCAAATAATACAGGGCCCAATACTGAGACCTGTGGTACTCCACTTGTCACTCCGACTCTCTTTTCTAGTCCTGTTTGTTCTCAGAAATGTGCCTCGGGCACATAAACCTAAGCTTGGCACTAGAGGAATTGTATATTAAAGTGCTTAGTAAAAACATGAATAAAGTGCAGACAGTGCTATATAAATAAATGAGAGTTATAAATAATTCATAATTAAAAGTGTAGCACATATGGTATGTCTGTTCTAGAAACTACGATGTACAGTCACACCCTATTGTGCAGTTTGTATACCATTTTGTTGAGCTGGAAGGGATGAAATGAAAACACAGGTTGCTCACCTGTAGCAGTAGTTCTAGGAGTGGTATAGGTTGTTCATCCACACTTACTGTACTGGCAGTGCCCTTTCCCTTTAAGATGTGCCAGAAAGTCTTCAAGCTGGCTCCTCCCACCCACCTGGGTGGTATATCCCTCAGCTCCACCCTGTGATGCCATATCTTCCTTTCTGCTGGAAGAAGCAGGTTCCCTCGGCTCCACCCCATGATGTCAGATCTTCCCACTGGAAGCAGAGGTTGTGTGCCTGAGCCTGGGGAGGTCGGGTGGGTCTGTGTGGATGAACAACATATACCACTCCTAGAACTACTGTTACAGGTGAGTAACCTGTATTTCTAGGGATGTGGATATGTTGTTCTCTCCACACTTACTGGCAGACTCCTAGAAGTTCTCCAGGAGGAGGGAGGCATGGCGCACACCCCCTACTTAGGGAACAGAGATTGGAGAACTGAGGCCCCAAAACCAGCATCCTGGCATGACTCAAGGTCAATGTGGTAATGGAAAATGAAGGTGTGTGCTGACTTCCAGGTAGCAGTCCGGCAGATTTCCTGGATAGGGACGTCCCTGGAAGCAGCCACCGATGCAGCAGAATGGCAGGTAGAATGAGCCCTTGGCCCTCTGGGAGGCTCCCTACCCGCCAACGTATAGCAGAGATTAATGCAGGATGTGATCCACTTGCCAATTGTCTGCTTGGCTGCAGGTCTGCCAGGTGCGACTTCAGCGTAGGTAACAAACAGCTGGCAAACCTCTCCTCAAACTTCAGCCATGCGCTCTTTATAGTAAGCGAGCACTTGCCTCAGGTCCAAAGTATACATCCTGTGTTTGGCCTTCAAGGTGTGATTTAGGAAAAACACCGGAAGAGTCATCACTTGATTCAGGTGAAACTCTGACACAACCTTTGGGAGAAACTTCGGGTTGGGGTGCAGGACAACCTTGTCCCTGTGGAAGACCAGGTAAGGAGAATCCACAGAAAGTGCCTGGAGCTCACTGATCCTTCTGGCTGATGTGATAGCCACCAAGAAGGCAGTCTTCCACGACGAGTGAGACATGTCACACCTGTACATCAGTTTGAATGGCTTGCTCATTAGCTGTGCCAAAACCAGCAAAAAGTCCCATGGTGGTGGTGGTTCATGCACCAGAGGGGAAATGTGATCTAAGCCTTTGAAAAAGCATCAGACCACCTTACCTTCTCTTGTGCCACCAACTGCTGACTAGCCCACACCTGGTAAGCAGAGATGGCTGCCAGGTGCACCTCAAGGGTCATCAACCGAAGTCCTCCTTTGGAGAGGGACCACAGGTAGTCCAAAATGCTGGCCACTGGACAGAAAAAAGGGTCAAACCCCTTGCTCTGACACCAAATGGAGAATCTCTTCCATTTGAAGGCATAGCATTTTCTGGTTGATTACTTTCTAGATGCCTCCACCATGGTGAGGACATCTTCAGAGAGACCCAAAGCCTGGAACTCTAGCTGCTCAGGAACCAGGCTGTCAGATGCAGGGATTGAAGGTCCAGATGGCGTGCCTTCTCCTGATTGATGGAGAGCAGGTCCGGGCACATGGGAAGATGCCTCGGGAGCCTGTTGCTGAGGCTGAGGAGATCGGGGTACCAAAACTGGCATGGCCAGTTCAGAGCTACCAGGATGAATTGCACCTTGGCCCTCCTGACACTGAGCATCACCTTGTGGATCAAGAGAAGTGGAGGGAAGGCTCAGAAGAGGCCTGGAGTCCAAGGCCTCACATCCCCCTGCATCGAGCCCTACAGAGGGTGGTGGGCACAGAACAGCCTCAGCTTTGCATTCTCCCTGGAGGTGAACAGGTCCACCTGAGGCATGCCCCACTGGGAGAACAGATTGTGAACTACCTCTGGATGGAGAGATCACTTATGAGACACCTCGTCTACCCAGCTGAGGGCATCTGCCAGCTGATTGGAGGCTCCTGCCACCTGGATGGCTAGGAGATCCACCTCCAGACTGCACACGAGAGTCCAAAAGCAGAGAGCTTCCTTGCACAAAGGCAGGGAGTGTGTCCCACCCTACTTATTGAGGTAGTACATGGTCGTGGTGTTGTCTGTCTGGATTTGAACCACTTGACCCCAAACATACAGAGCAAATGCAGTCAGTGCCAGCCAAACTGCCAGGAGCTCCAGCAGGTTGATATGCCATCGGGACTCCTTGGGGGTCCAGAGCCCATGGACTCTGTGTTCTCCCAGATGGGCACCCCTGCCCATGAGAGAGGCACTGGTCATCAAGATGACCATCGGCTCAGGGCGGACAAACAGGATCCCTTCCTGCAGATGCTCTAGGACTAGTCACCACTGGAGGGTGTCCCACATCTTCTGGGTCACAGTGACTAGCTGGTCAAAGTGACTTTTGCACTGAGACCACTGGCTGGCCAGCTCCCACTGCAGGGAGCGCATATTCCAACGGGCCCAATGGACCGTGTTGGTGCAGGCCGCCATGTAGCCCAGAAGGCACAGGAAGTCCCAGGCAGGGTGCAATTGTCAAACCTGAAATGATCAGGTAAAGGAGGAGAGAACCTCCACCCTATCTGTTGCGAGCCAGGCTCCGGCTTGGCAAGAGTCGAGCTCTGCCCCAATGAAGTTGATCACCTGCAAGGGCACATGTTCCGACATGGTCTCACCGAATAGGAGGCCAAGGGAGGTGCAGGTCCCTGGGCCACGACACCTCATTCCTGGAGGGACCAACAATCAGCCAGTCATCCAGGTAGGGGTACACCTGGACCACTCGGCACACCTCAGGTAAGCTGCTACCACAGCCATGCATTTGGTGAAGACTCTGAGGGCTGAGGAGAGGCCAAATGGCATGGCTAAGAACTCGTAGAGGGTTCCCTGTGCTCGAAAGTGGAGGAACCTTTGGTGGGATGGACGGATCAGGATGTGAAGAATGCATCCTGAAGATCCAGGGAGCAAAAC
The DNA here is from genome assembly GCA_016271365.2 of Neoceratodus forsteri. Taxonomy (NCBI): domain Eukaryota; kingdom Metazoa; phylum Chordata; order Ceratodontiformes; family Ceratodontidae; genus Neoceratodus; species Neoceratodus forsteri. The sequence continues at coordinate 1,333,855,152 of CM057455.1, read as the reverse complement.
CACATGTTTTGCTCTAAAGATGGTATGATCTGAAACAGACTTACGATCCTGAAGGTGGGTGACCTGAGGAACTTGTTCAGGTTGTGCAGATCTAGAATGGGGCACCAGCCCCCCATCTGCTTTGGCACCAGGAAGTACCTGGAGACAAACCCTGGGTGTTCCAGGGGATCCGCTACTCTGACCATGACCTCCTTGCGGAGGAGCTGGGCTATGTCATCTCGAAGAGCTGACAGAGTGTCCACAGACATCAAATTCTCCCGTAGAGCGCGAGCTCGGCTTGGAGGGTACTGCTCGAATTCCAGAGGCAGACCCTAATCAACTACTTCCAGAACCTACCTGTCTGTGGTAACAGGGGACCAGGCGGAAAGGAAGTGGCAGAGCCGGCCCCCCCCACAGGAGGACTCAGGGGAGGCGTGATGGGTATGAGGATGGCACCCCCCATCACATCACTGAGCAGGCTTGGAGAAGGAGGATTCAGCTGAGGAGCCACCAGGTCCCTTCCCTCCGGGTTTATGGACCACCGAGGCCACTGACTTGGGCCTGGATCATCAGGACTGAGCCTGCTGACTCAGCTGATGCTGGGCTGGTTCTGCCATGGGCGTGGAGGACCAAAAGGGCTTTCGCTTCTGCTGCCTGGAGCCCTTGGGATCCTTCTACATGGATGTAACAGAGCCCAAGGTGGCACTGGACTTCTTGATACACTGAAGGTGACCCGCCATACCGGGCCCAAACAGGTCAGTGCCCAGGAATGGAACATCCACCAGCTTGTGCTGAGTGTCTGTCATGAAGGTGAAGATCCGCAGCCAAGCCCTCTGGCGTATGGCAACTGTGGCCACCACCGAGCGGGCACAGGAATCCCCCAGATCCACAGCTGTCTGAAGTTGCTGCTTGGCCATAGCCTGGCCCTGATCTTGGACCTGCTTGACCGTGGTCTAGAGGTCCACAGGAAGGTGAGGAATCACCTCATCCAAAGAGCCTAAGAGGCCATGGGAGAAGTGTGCCATCATGACAGCCAAGCTCGCCTGGTGGAGGCCAAGCAACAAGGCAGCATAGACCTTTTTAGCCGCATGATCCAATTTCTTGGACTCCTTCTCCAGCGGCTTATTGATGGCCTCAGTATTGTCTGAGCACCAAAACACAGAGTCGGCCATCAATCCCTCTGCCGAGGGGTGCTTCGTGAAACCCGAGAGGGTACCGGTGGGGACCGCATATTTGCGGGCCATCCAGGCAGAGGGAGCAGGCCAGGATGCAGGGTGCTGCCAAACCTCCAAGGCTGGGTCGACAATGGCCTCAACCACTGGGAAAGCCTCCAACGGAGAGTCACCCTTGTCCAGAATCTCTGTGAGGGGATAGCGAGCCAGCTTCTGGACCAGCTCCGGTTTCATCCCTAGGGACTCGAAGATTAGGCGGAGGATGCCCATAAAGGAAGTGGGCCCTTCCTTCATCGAGAGATCCCCCACGGACTCCACATCGACCAGACAGGAGTGCAGTGAGGAATCCTCAGACTCAGAGGAGTCTGCATAAAATGTCTGACCGCCCGAGTCACCCTCAACCCTCCATGGATGGTAACATGTGAGAGTGACTGACAGTCGATGGGGAAGCCCCTTGGCAAGCTAAGACTCCTTAGTCAGAGTGCCGGTTGTCAGCTGCTGGGGTGGTGGCTCCAGCACAGTCAGTGGAGAGGCCATCTTTGGCTGAACTGAAACAGTCTTGACCGGCTCTGCAGGAGGAGGGACAGTCTTGACCGACTCCACAGGGGAGTCAGTGTCAGCCAGTCGGATGACAGCCAAGTGACTGCCGGTGTGGGAGCCGGGGTCAGCTTTGGACCGGCCAGCACCAACTGTTGCCACATGAGGTCTTCATAGCATCAACACAACTTGTGCCATAGCCTCTCCTCACCTGAGGAGGATGAAGATGAAGAACAGTGGTGGCACCACTTCCCATGGCGTAGAGAGTGGGAGCGCCAGTGACAGCGAAAGCTGCTCGACCCACTGGAGGAGAAGGAGAAGGACGGAGACCTCAATCTTGGCCGCTGGGGGTGCCGACAGAGGATCTCGGAGGGAGCTGGGGAGTGCTACAGCTCCTCCTGGTCTGGGTCGGTGACCAGTGGGTTCTGTTCAGCAGACTGAGTAGCCCCTTCTGAGGTCATGGGCAGGACCGGAGTCCTGAAAAGAGAACTGTCGGCCTCTTCAGACAACAACCAGTCAATAAGGTCGAGAAAAATCTTGGCCATGTCATTGGCCAGCGTCTTGACCAACTGGCCTGCCGGGGTCTCTGTGAAGCCAGCAGCCAAGGCCACAGTTTTGACTGTGGTCAAAATCTGGGAGTCCTGAAACCAAGAACGTTCCCAGTCTCAGGAATGTCGACAGTGAGTCTTCTATTTTTTGTCTGTCTTTGACTCCTTCTTGTGAGAACGGGAGCTGTGCAAACCTGAAGGGCCCTGCCCCTTAGTCAGGAGAGACTGGCACAGCTCCTTGAAGAAGCCCGAAAAAGTGGAGTCCAATTGGAGTGGAATGAAGGCAGAAGCCATGTAGCACTGCGCAGTGGCCCAAGCCGCCTCCTCCTCAAAGGCCATAAGCTGTTCCAACTGCTTGGTGGACCCTGCAGCCACGGAGACCACTCAACGGGCATCCTTAGATTTGTCCAGTGGATGTCGTTTTTCTGGGTGGCCCAACGTAAGGCGGGCAAGGCAGTCCCTGAGGACTGTCACGTGAAACAGATGGCAAATGTCGCAGGCCTAGGTATCACGATCATGGCCCAGGCAGTAGATGCACATGGCATGAGGGTCGGTATGTGACATCTTCTGCCCACATGGGCAACAGTGAAATCCAGGCACGGACTTATTGTCCATTGTGGTTGCGATCGAAGATTGCGCTGAAAACAGAAACTCGTAAGAGTTTAAAGTTTTGGAAGTAATCCGAAGATCTGAGTGCTAGGGCCTACTCAACATGGGAGCAGTAAGGAGGGAATCTGCTTCTTCCAGCAGAAAGGAAGATCTGGCATCACTGGGTGGAGCCGAGGGATATACCATCCAGGTGAGTGGGAGAAGCCAGCCTGAAGACTTTCTGGCACATCTTAAAGGGAAAGGACACTGCCAGTAAGTGTGGATAGAACAACATAGCCACGTCCCTAGAAAACCCTGTTACTCTGAGCTTTTCTAGCAGAGTTAGTAATTATATTCAAAACTGTTATGCATGTTCCAGGGTACAGAAAGGCACAGAGCGGCTTTATTTTTAACTGCAACGCACAAACCCACTCTGGAGCTCCCTTCTTACAGCCTTGCTTTGTCTATGTTGGAAAGTAAGAGTGGCTTGCTGTGTGGGTCCTTAGCTTTGCCAGCCACTGCTCTCATAAAAAATAGAGCCCCCTTATTGTACAAACAAAATGAAAAGTACCCAAATTATACAGGGAGCACGGTTCAGAATGGAGCAGCAAAACTTTCACTTTCTCTTATTTCAGCCGCCACTCCGTATTTGATATGAACCACTCGGCTCCCGACAAAGTTTTCTTTTTGCCTATGTGTGTATTAATTCAGAGAGGATGAGCTAGAGAGAGAGAGAGAGGGAGTAAAAGAATACAGAAGAAGAAGCAGAGCTTATTCTCGCTCCCTCTCCCTCTCCCTCTCACCTCTGACGAAGCAGCATACGAGCGGGCAGCTAGCAGCTGCAATAAGAAAATTTCAGCCGCCACTCCACTTCCACTGTAAATATGGGCTTAATTAATACTGCTGTCAGTAAAGATTGTGCCGAGATGGAAGCACTTCATATTATAGTGAACTCTACATTATCCCTAAGTTAGTAAAGAAGGAGGGAACATTGGGAAAAGGGGCATAAAAGGAAAAAGCAACAGAAATACTTCACAGAAAGGGTCAATAGGAGCCCTGGTACCCTGACACATATAGAAATGTAGAAACAGAAGTTGATGGCAGAAGGAGGCTGCTAGGTCCATCTAGTCTGCCCATTTGTTTTAGACCTGTTTTGACACTCTAGTTGCCCTTTGTAGTCAGGGCTCCCTTGTGTCTATCCCATGCATTCTTGAATCCCCCCACAGTGTTGACCTCCACAACCTCTTGGGTTAGGATGTTCCGGGTGTCCACCACTCTTTCTGTGAAGAAAAACTTCCTGGTGTTGGTAGAGAACCTTCCTCCTTGCAGCCTGAGATCATGTCTTCTGATTCTGGAGCCCTTCTTGAAGTGAAGAGTTCCTGTGCCTGTACCTTGTTAATGCCTTTTATGTACTTGAATGTTTCAATCATGTCCCCCCTCTCTCTTTTCTGCTCCAGGGAGTACATATTCAGTTCCCCAAATCTCTACTCATAGGACATGTACTGCAGACCATGAATCATTTTTGTCACCTTTCTCTGTACTGTTTCCACCCGGACAATGTCCTTCCTGAGGTGAGGCCTCCAGAACTGGACTCCGTATTCCAGGTGATGCCTGACCAGCGATCTATACAGTGGTAGTGTCACCTCCCTCCTCCTGTTCATGATTCCTCTCCCAGTGCAGCCCAGCATTCTGTTGGCTTTCAATGTTGCCTTCTCACACTGCTTACTAACCTTCAAGTCATCTAAGATTATGATTCCCAGATCTCGTTCCTGGTTTGAGGCTGCCAGACTTTTGCCTCCTAGGTAATACTCCTTTCTTGGATTTTTCTTCCCTTTGTGCATGACCTTGCACTTTTTCGGGTTAAATCTCAGCTGCCACTCTCCAGATCATTCTTCTAGTTTCTTGAGGTCAGCTTCAATCTTGCTCACTCCTTCTGAGGTGTCCACCCTGTTACATATCTTCGTGTCGTCTATGAACAGATACACCTTCATTTCCAGTCCGTCAGCGATGTCTGCTATAAAAACACTGAAGAGCAGAGGCCCCAGCACTGTGCCCTGGCCTTATTAAGATAGGAATACACAGTAAAGAGGGCATTGAATACAGTTTCCTGCTGTTAAAAGAAAATGATTCTAGCCAAGGTTCAAATGGATTAGGCATATCTGTGTACAGGAGTAGAATGAGTTTCTCCCTATGGGGGGATAGCACTCTCTATTAAATACTTTTATAGTAAAGCATTTGTCAATCATAGCTATATGGGGAGTGTCTTTACCCTTCTTATTGTCCTATTATGTATGCATGGGTCTTTTTCTGTCTTTGTAAAGGAAATATACCCCTTGTCTGTATATGATCTAAACTACATTCATACACTTGGATTTATTATGGGTCATTCTGAGATTATTTGTATAGACATAGCTAGATATTGTATGTTCTATATTAGTTAAGGGTCAGGTCAGGTGACCCAGACAGACAGTATAAAAACTCTCCTGGTGGAGAGATAAGGCAGATGAGCCTCGACAATCGTAGTGAGAGGAGCAACCAGAGGTGTAGCCCTGTACTGAACGCAGAAGAAGAAGATCTGGTATTACTGTATAGATCTTGGACTGTGTAAAGTTACCTGAAGTAGCAGTATATTATTTTGCCTTTTCTTAGTTTATTATTTTTGAAACATTTTAAAGAAAATAAATATCATACTCTGGTGTGCTTTACACTAAAATCCTATGTTGTAGTTCCAGGTTCCCAGGATGCTACGAGAATCAAGTAAAGGGATAAAACACTAAAAATTAGGAAAACACACTGCAAGCAGAGGTGGGCAAAGTTGAGAAACTCTGCTTTGTGAAATTCTTTTCAAAGCGTCATTGCTTTGTGAAGTGACTTTGCGAAGTGGAGAAGTCACAACTTTGCCGGAGAAGTAAAGGAGATGATGATCAGGACAATGTTGTAAACAACGTACCACGTAACCAGCAGAGACTGCAGTCTAAGCAGGTCACATGGTATTTTGAAAAAGGATTCAGCACACGAGGCTTGTGTTCTGTGATGTCCCAGATAAAGAGTAAAGAAAGAGAAGAGACATAATCTTTGCATGCTTTCTAGTTCTGATTTCTATCCTTTTAAGTACTGTATGCTAACCAGAACTATATTCCATAATCTACATGTGGTCTTATAAGACTACTATATAACGGTAGGATAATGTCCCTTCCTCTTGAAATAAAATGATGTTTCTGTTAGATGTTCTTGCTATTTCCCTGCAATGATCCACGTCTTAATTTGTCACCTCATTCCCTAGTTCGTTTTCCTCCTGCCTCTTTCGTAAATCTGAATCTCCTAAATAATATTGTTTACACCTATTCCTTAGTCTGACGTGCATAACTTTGCAATTACATTTGTTTAATTCCATATCCAATTTAATGGTTTACTCAATTATTTTGTTCAGATCTGTTTGTAAGTTCACTACTTATTCCATTGTTTCATTCACTTCTCCTAGCTTAGTATCATCAGCAAGTTTCGGGACCTAACAACCTATGTCACCTATATACATGATATATATTTTAAATAAAAGAGGTCCCACTCTTGTGATTAAATTCCATTTATATTGACTCTCTGTCTTTTTTCATGTAACCAGCTATCAATCCTCTTTATTACACTGTATTACTGTATATATTTGTCTTATCCAATTGTTTAAGGTTTAGTACATACTGCCTCTCTCCCTCCCTCCCACCAGTATCTCCGCCTCCCTCTGCCCCAACCTTCCCTCCCAAATCCCCACTTTCTCTTTCACTCCTATCTCACCTGCTGTCCCCATTAAGGCCTTACTAGCCCTCAACCCACTCAAGAGTAAGAGCCCTGATGGGCTTGACTCAAAACATCTCCGTCTCACCGCCCTCACCATTGGTCTCCCTATCTCTGCCCTTCTAAATCTCTCCTTCTCCCTATCCTCTGTCCCCAATGCATGGAAGCAAGCCACAGTTATTTCCCTCCCTAAAAGCGGCGATCCCTCTATTCTTGGGAACTTGTGGCCTATTTCTATTCTACCCTTTCCAAACTCCAAGAACACTTGGTGCTATTTAAACTTTCCCCTTTCCTTGACTCTTCCTCTTCCTTTGCCCCTTCTCAGTCTGGATTCCATAAAATCCACTCCACCTCCTCCTCCCTTCTCTGGCTAGCTGTTTCCATTCTCACAGGTATGGATCAGGACCAAATCCCCTCAGTCATCTTTGTCAACCTGGCCAAAGCCTTCAACACTGTCGCCCACCACCTTCTCCTCTCTAAGCTAACAGCAGCAGGACTCTCCACCCCGGCCACTAACTGGTTCTGTTCCTACCCTGAAAGTAGATCCCAATCAGTTTGAATTGGTGACTTCCTTTCCCTTCCTCTCCCAATCAGTACCAATGTCGCCCAGGGCTCCGTCCTTGGTCCTATTTTATTCTCGGTCTTCCTAAATGACCTTCCTGCTGCCTGCATCTCAGTGTCCATTCACATGTACATGGATGACACAGTCCTATTTGCCTCTGGCCACTCTCTTTCTGATCTGATGACCAGACTTCAGTGGAACTTTTACAATGTCCAGCTCTGGATCTGCTCAAATCAGCTGGCTCTTAACACCAAAAAAATGGTCTCAATGACCTTTGACACAAGACAAAAACTCTATAGGATTAGTAGTCCCCTCCCCTCCTTCTGCACCCTGGACGGGTCCACCATAGAGAATGTACTATCTTTCAAGTACCTTGGGGTCTGGCTTGACAACCACCTTGACTTTTCTGAACACGTTGATGCCATTTGGAAAATATTGCACCCTATCTTAGGAGGACTGTACTGCCACCTTGGCTGTATCCTTCTGCCAGCTGGCAGACTCATTGTTTAGAAAATGATCCTCCCCATATTTGACTACCGTGATATAGTTTACAGTGCTGCCCCTAAATCCACCCTCTCAAAACTGTATTCTCTCTTTCAACTCCTTCTGTTGTTTTCCTCTGGACAGCCCACACCGCACTCACCACTGCATTCTCCATACGTCCCTCTCTTTTCCTTCCCTTGAAGCCAGATGCTTTGCACACTGCTCCTCTTTTATTGCCAAATACTGGTTTGGCTCCCTTCCTACCTCTCCTCTACCCTCTGCCAGCCCCCCCCCAAACTCCTATGCCCTTCACAGCTCCCACTTCCACTCCCTTACCCTTCCCCTTAGATCCTCCTCAGCCGGCTAGGCTGCCGTCTCCTACTGACTCCCCAAGCTCTGGAACTCCCTTCCCCTCCCTATTGGTTCTGCCTCCTCCTCCCTCTTCTCTATCCTCCCTACTGCTTAGCTTCATCCCCCACACCTGTAACTGCAACTGAACTCAACTATTTGTGTCCTACTGCCTTCCCCATCCCCCACTCCCCTCATCACCAACTCTCAATCCTAACTCCCTTCCTCTACATCATTTGCTCTTCCTCCTACTCCCACTGTCCTCCCTTTCCTACCCCTTCCTCTTCCTGCATAATTGTCTTCCCCTTGCCCTTCCCCGCCTCTACCCTTTCTTGGATGTAGGTCAGGAAGCCAGTCTCGTGCTGGTGTGCACCCAGTTGTAACTGGCTCTTGTGGGGTTTTCACCTCAGAGGGACGACGGCTTGCTTCTCTGTCTCAGCCTACCCCTCCTTCTCCTTTTCCTCCTTCTCCTTCCACCTAGTTGTGACTAAAACTTGTGGGGTTTTTACACCACAGGTTCTGTATTTATTTGCTTTACACTGTTTAGGTCACATACCTACATATTGTACATAGCTGTTTCAATGTTTTTTAATTGCTGTATGAAGTTTATTTTTCTTGAACCTTAATCTGTTGTAAAATCAGGTTTACCTCCCTGTCCCCTCCCCCAGGACACATCTGGAAATGAGCTATTTTAGCTCAGTATGTGTTTCCTGGTGAAACTTTTCAAATAAATAAACTATGTGGGACTTTATCAAATGCCTTGCTGAAATGTAGGAAGATGATGTCCATGAGTTTACAGTTATCCAAATTCTTGCTTACAGGTTTATAGAATGTTAGGATATTTATAGTGCCCGACCTTGCAGACATGAAACCATGTTGTGCATTATTCTCTTGCTCATAATGTCCCAAGTGGATTATTATCATGTCCTTTATTATTGATTCTATAACTTCCCTTAATGTGCACATGAGGCATATAGGATGCTAATTTAAGATATCCATTTGGTCCACTTTTTATAAATGAGGACCACTGTAGCCATTCTACAATCAATGGGCACTTCATTTGTTTCTAAGGATTTGTCAAATATGTCAATAGAGCCACTAATTCCTTTTCAATAATGTTAAAACATTTTTTAGATTTAGTGACAGGTCCTACCATCTTATTATAGAAACATGGACTTTGACGGCAGATAAAGACCGCTTGGCCCACCTAGTCTGCCCATTTTCCTGTCTGATGGATCAGCTGCAGAGCCTAGTTAACCAACAGCCTACTTCCTCCTACCCCCCACTAGGACTGCCTTATGTCTGTCCAATGCATTCTTGAATTCCCCCACTGTTCTTGACTCCACAACCTCCTCAGGAAGGCTGTTCCATGCATCCACATCCCCCTCTGTAAAAAATGCTTCCTCACATTACCTCTGAGCCGCCTCCCATCTTCAAATTGTGCCCCTTGTTCTTGCACAATCTTTTCGGAAAGATACTACCCTCTTGGACTTTGTTAGTTCCTTGAGATACTTGAAAGTTTCTATCATGCCCCTCTCTCTCCCCTCTTTCCTCAAGGGTATACATATTAAGCTCCTTTAGACTCTCTTCGTATGTCTTCTGGTGCAGACCCTGCACCATTTTGGTTGCCTTCCTCTGGACAGCCTCCACTCTGTCTATGTCTTTGTGGAGACGGTGTCTCCAGAACTGCACACAGTACTCCAGATGGGGTCTCACCAACTGTCTGTACAGATGGATAACAACTTCCTGTTTTCTGCTGTTGATGCCTTTCCCTATGTATCCCAGCATCCCTTCAGCCCTCTTTACTGACTTCTCATGTTGCCTGCCCACGTTTAGGTCATCTGATATAATTACTCCCATTTCCATTTTTGTTGTTGTCAGTATCTCACCCCCCAGTGTGTACTCTTCCCCTGGGTTTTTGTTTCCCAGGTGCATTACCTTGCACTTCTTTGCACTGAATCTAAACTGCCATACATTTGACCATTCCTCCAACCTTGCCAAGTCCCTTCTCATCCTTTCTGCTCCATCTTGTGTAACAACCCTGTTGCAGATCTTTGTGTCATCTGCAAAGGGAACTTGTCACTTTCTTCAGTTCCTCTGCAATGTCAGTTATAAAGACATTAAAAAGGACCGGTTCAGTACTGAACCCTGCGGTACCCCACTAGTAACCCTCCTTTCTTCACTGTGGACTCTGTTTACTACTTCCCTTTGCATCCTGTTGTCCAGACAACTTTTTTATCCAGGCTACCACCTTGGGACCCACTCCAAGGCTGGTTAACTTGTATATTAATCTTTTGTATGAGACTGTATCAAATGCCTTGCTAAAATCTAGGAAGGCCATCTCCACAGCCCCTCCTTGGTCTACTACTTTGGTCACCCAGTCAAAGAAATCTATTAGATTCATCTGACATGACCTTCCTGCTGTGAATCCATGCTGCCTTGGGTCCTCTGCCCCACTGGCCTCTAGATACTGAACAATTCTTTCCTTCAGAAGTGATTCCATCATTTTCCCTACCACTGAGGTCAGACTAACTGGTCTGTAGTTTCCTGCCTCTGCCCTGCTCCCACTTTTGTGAAGAGGAATCACATCTGCCCATCTCCAGTCCTCAGGTACCACCCTATCCTCCCACGATTTGTTAAAGACAGTAGTCAGTGGTGTCACTAGTTCTACCCTTAGTTCTTTTAGAATTCTTGGGGGAATCCCATCAGATCCCATTGCTCTGTCCACCTTCAATTTTACTAGTTCTTTCAGAACTCTTTCTTCTGTGAATAGACTGGTATCGACCCCCATATCCAGAGTGTTTCTCTTGTTTGATTTAGGTACCTCCCCCTCCTCTTCCTTTGTGAATACCGAGCAGAAATATTCGTTCAGTATCCCTGCTTTTTCACTGTCACCCTCTGCCCACATTCCCTCCCCTTTATTAAGCCTCAATATCCCTCCCTTGGTCTTTCTTCACTCCCTAATGTACCTATAAAAGGTCTTATCCCCCTTCTTAACAGAGTTGGCTATCCTTTCCTCGGTTTGGGCCTTTGCTATTCTGACTGCCTTCCCTGCCTCGTTCTGCTTTAACTGATAAAGTTCTCTGTCCTGCTCTTTCTGTGTTTCCTTATATTTCCTGAATGCTATCCTTTTCTCCTTAACCTTCCCTGCCACCTCTTTTGAGAACCATAACATTTTTTTCCTTCATTGGGTTTTGTTGATTTGCTTCACACAAAGGCTTGTTACCTCTGTGATGGCTGTTTTGATTATTCCCCATTGTTCCTCCACCCCTCCTCTTGCCTGTTTGCTAGCGCTTTTCTGAGGCACTATCTCATTTTCCCAAAGTCAGCTCTCCTAAAATCCAGTACTCTTGCCTTTGTATGGCTTGACTCTATGGCTGTGTTTATCGTGAACCACACTGTTTGGTGGTCGCTTGTTCCCAGATGGCTACCCACTTCTAAATCCGAGATTCTTTCTCCATCCCCGTTTGAGATTATGTTTTAATCCTTTGAGATTGTCCTGATTGTATCCATTATTATACTTGTTTTTTTCCCTGGTTTGTAATCTCAGGTTCTTGAATGTTTCCATTATCCTGGAGCACATATTCTGTTGTAAAGACTTTACAGATGTGGATCTCATAAGCCTCCATCATGTTATCTTCCTGTATAGCGCAGTGGTCTAAGGCTCTGATCTGAAAATCTGGTAACATCCAGCAGACCAGACTTGGGTTTGAATCCCACAGCTTCCACTTGCATACTGTGTGACCCTGAGCAAGTCACTTAACTTCCTTGTGCTCCCAGGTCGCACCTGGAAACAAGCTTCGGCTTAGTGTGCCTTTCCTAGTTGAACAATTTCCCCTTTCCCTTTCCTATAAGGATTATGTCATGTTATTTTACCAGTCCCACTGTTTTGCTAATGTTTTACTGAGTTAATATATCTATGGATATGTTTGGGATCAGTGTTGCTTTTTGTGAGTTTATTTTCAATTGTCCTCTCCTTCTCATATTCTTGCATTCCCTTTGAAGTTTTTAGATTTCTGTATTACCTATAAAGAAACTTTTTCTTCATTTGCAAGTAAGCGTTCTCCATTTTAGTTATGATTTTACTCACATTCCTATTGCTTGTCCCCTTTCTTAGTATGTCCCTTGGGGGGAAGGGGATTACACCGGTATCTTAACAGGTCTGTTTTTAATTCTTCCTAAGCCATACTGGTATTGCCTCAGCTCAGTTCTGTTTCCTTGTCACATTTCACTAGTGCATGTTTGATGCCCTCTGTGTCTGCAATTTCATAATCATAATACTCTATTACTCCCTGATTTTGTTCCTTTTTGACACCCTCCTGAAAAGTGATATTGTTTTGGCCACTTCTAGAGAATTTTTCTCCTACCTTACAGTTCTGTAACAAATTATCATTAGTACATAGGATCAGGTCTAGCATATTTCCTTCTCTAGTCACATGTTGCATAAGACCATGGGCCCGATTCATGAAGGTTAACACAGGGCTTGTGCCAGGCCCTGTGCCAGACACAGTGTTTGGCACAGCTACACCAATTTTTTTTGGTGAAACGCATCCCGATTCATGAAGGGCTGGTGCAGTTGGAACAGCTTCCCCACTTTATGGACAACTTGTGGCAAACCTTTGGAGCAAGCCCCATAATATAGGTTCCCCCAATACTGCACAGTTAGACCGTGGAGGCTGGTCTAACTTGCTGCATTCAGCGCAAGGGACTTGTGGCAGAGGTTTGCAGCAGGCATCGTTCCTGAATTGCACCTGCCGCACAGTTTGATGCAAGTCGCCCCTTGCGGCAAACCCTCTTCCACAAGTCCCTTGCACCGATCCAAAACACTTCCTGAATCGGGCACCATGTCTTTCAATTTCTCAAATGAAATTCCCTTCCTGCAAAGTTTTCCTTGTAAACCTAACTCAGTTGATACCTAGGTAATACAAATTACTCATTATGATTGTATTCATACTCCCTGTTGTTTTTTCAAACTCATCCTCTAGTGCTTGTCCATCGTTTCATTCCTATCAGGAAGTCTGTAACATACTCAGTACTGGATGATTTGTTTTATGTGATAGCAAACCAATACTGTCTCTAGATCAGCATCATTTGTTTATACTCGTCTGTTTCATTCCAGCGAGCTGATTCTTCATTTGTAGATAGAGCTGCTCCATCTCATCTTTGAATTGCTGCATCAGTTCTGTATAACTTGCATCCTAGGATTTCTTTCCCTCAAGAATACACCCCTCCTTGCACCATGCTTCCTTAACTGTGACTAAGTCTGGGTGAGTTTTAAAAAATATGATTTCCAGTTCATCATTGTAATGCTTCTTGTATTTACAATATCAGTTACCCTTCTAGACCTGCTATTCTTCCTTCTTTTGGCTAGGGTAATATGTCAACACATGCACAATAGCACCCTTGTTGTTTACACCAGTTCTTATTTCTGCTGTAACATTTCTACTCTCTGCCCCCACTGCATCTACAGTAGTTAAACTTTTTTTTTCTTTTCCCCCACTATATTTGCCCTGTTCTATTAAAGGGACACTGTCAACCCCCTTAGGGCTCAAAGTGTCCCTAGTTTGAAAAACACATTTTATGATTGCAAAAATTCTGCAAAGATTGCTGATGTAGTTGGTAGTTTGATTCTGATTCTTTTTTCTTTAAAAAAGTGAAAAACAGACTGCACAACATACTGGTGTTACCACACCAAACCAGGTTTGTTTACATTCCTTGATTAACTCCAGCTGCGTCTTTCCTGGACTTAGGAACACCCACAACACAGTCTAGCCACTCATGATGCAGTGGGGGATTAGGAGGCTACTGCCTCATGAGTGACTGCACTGTTTGAGGGTGTTTCTAATGCTTAGGAAGTCTGCAGTAAGAACAGATCCAGGGTTGTAAACAAAACAAGGTTGTTTATAAATATACATTACCATGCATTTCAGTTCTACTAAACAAGGAGACAGGCAAAACAAACAGCAACATCAGTGAATTTTAGAGAAGGTAAGCAATCATAGAATGTAGGTTTTTAACTAGAAATAATATGATGAAAAACAGGTTGACAGTGTCCCTTTAATATGCAGACGATCACCAGCAAATAGAGCTGACTGGTTCAAAAAAGTCCCCAGTGTCTTATGAAGGTAAACATTTTCTTTTATAGCTCCATTTCTCAACCATCTATTCATGGACAAAACTGCCCTCTGTCTAGCCACTGAACTGCCTAGAACTGGTAAAATGTCTGTCATTAGAATATTTCTGCTGTTAGTTTTTAATTTTTTTTCCTAGCACAATAAAGTCTGCCTTTACATCATCATCCATTTTTTCCCTATAAAGTTTGTTTCTAAATGCATCACAAGCCATGTATTTTCAACATTTTTAAAGATGTCTCAGGAGAATTGGACAATATCTGTCAGGTGCGCCAGGAGAAAGAAGCTCACAATCATTCATTCTTTCCCCAGCATGCATATATTTTATCTATATACTTTACAAATATTGAATCGCCCACCACTTGCTATCTTCCATTTATTCATTACACTGTCCATTATTTTCATAATTTGCTGGAATACTAGCACTTTCAGTACCGATGCATTTCCGTAGTATAGTGGTTATTGCATTTGCCTCAACAGGAAAGGTCCCTGGTTCGAAACTGGGCAGAAACATGGGAGCACTTTTTCTTTCCCCATTCACTGATGACATGAAGCTCTGTAACAGAGTAAACATGCCAGAGGGTTTAAACAGAGTGAGGAGGGACCTGCAGAAGCTTGAAGAATGGTTGAGGGTTTGGCAGTTGAAATTTAATGCATAGAAGTGCAAAATAATGCATATGGGGTACAAAAACCCTGGAACAACATATCAGTTGGGGGGAGAGGATATAACATGCACCAAGTAGAAAAGAGACCTTGGGGTTATCATCTCTGATGATTTCAAGGTAGGGAAACAGTGTGACAAGGCAGCAGGTAAAGCAAATAGGATGCTGGGATGTATAGGCAGAGGCATCAACAGCAGGAAAAGGGAGGTCATAATTCCACTATACAAGACACTACTGAGGCCCCACCTGGAGTACAATGTACAGTACTGGAGATCTTACCTATATAAGGAAATAGACAGGGTGGAGAAGGTTCAGAGGAGGACAACAAAGATGGCACAGGAATAGCATCACAAGTCCTATGAGGACAGGCTGAAGGACTTAAATATGTACTTCCTGGAGGAGAGGAGGCAGAGAGGGGACATGATAGAGACATACAAGTACCTTACAGGGAGGAACAGGGTGCAGGAATACAGTATTTTCCAGTGAAAAGATGTTCCAGGACTAGAGGGCATAGGATAAAGTTGGAGGGAGGGCAATTCAGAGGAAACGTGAGTAAGAATTTCTTCACAGAAAGGGTGGTGGATTAGTGGAACATCCTGCCAGAACAAGTGGTGAGGGCAGAAACAATCATGGGATTTAAGAATGCATGGGATAGACATAAGGGAATCCTGCAGGTCAAGGGTAAGGGGCAACAGACTTCTAGAAAAATGTAAAGGGAACTTACAAGCTCAAATGGGCAGACTGGGTGGGTCATAGGCCCTTATCAGTGGACAGTATCTATGTATCTATGATAATATTAATTGTGTCATAATTATCTCCCAACGCTTTCATAGGTAAGGCCACCAAAATGAAGAAGATTTGGTACTTCTAGAGGGGAGACTGAAATGTTAGTAGCATGATTAAGGTCATAAGATAAATGAAAATTAAGTTCAGTACTATAAAGTTACTAATTAAATAATATATAATGACACCAAAATTCAGAAAAAAATGGAATTGGCACAGTCAATTGATACAAAAAAATACTATCAGTACTATGTATTTGCTGTTTTTTGGCTTTGTCACAAATAAAAAGAACACGTATTGATAATATACTGAATTAGCAGGTTGAAATAATATTGATACATATCACTTAGTATTGTCCCAACTAATTATTGACAGCTGGACTCCAAGTTTTCATTCAAAAAAGTTACGTTTCTAGGCACAGCAGTTCCAATCTTAGACCTTTCAATAAATGATTGGTGCACGATGCACTGATCCGTGGCTATGGCAAACTCCAGGTGCACCAGGGACCCTGCACCCGATTTCAGTACAAAGGGGGTCCCTGCTCCAAAGTCCCAAGAGTTGCTGCAGTGGGAGTGTTGTGCCAAAGTTATGGCACATGGGAGGGGTTTGACCGATGGTCCCATGAAGCCTCCCCCAGCTGCCCGGCGCAATGCTGGTCCAGACCATGATGTTGGGGGGAGGAAGGAAGCCTGGGAGGTTATGGGACAGGGCAGAAGGACCTGTGGGGGTACCATAGTGGGTGGCAGGGGCACAGCTGCTGTGGCAGGGTACACAGGTGGCACCGGGCCGATGTGCCCTGGACAGTTGGACAGAGCCACTAGGACAGAGTACTCCCCGGCAGTCAAATACGGACCCTGTCCCAGACTCCTAGGTGCCACCAGCCCTGGTACCTGTCCTGGAGCTTACACAGTCCTCGACAGTGTAGTCAGACATCAGCATGTCTCCATGAAGTGAGCTGTTCAGCAGGGGAATATTTTGGTGCACGAAGTAAGTCCCGTCCACTGTCTGCCATTGCCTACCATTGCATGTCAGGGACTGTGTAAGCTCCAGGATAGGTGCCAGAGCTGGTGGCACCTTGGGGTCTGGGACAGAGTCAGTGCTTGACTACCAGGGAGTTCCCAGTCCTAGCAGCTCCATCCCACTGTGAAGGGCACATCCACCCAGTGCCACCTGTGTACCCTGCCACAGCGGCTGTGCCCCCACCACCCACTATGGCACCCACACAGGTCCCTCTGCCCTGTTCCATGTCCTCGCAGGCTGCCCCCCCACTTGACTCCCTCCAGACCTCCAGTGCAGGGCCGTTAGACGAGCTCATGGCTGGTCCAACCTCAGCCCCATCTTGCAGCCACGGCGGGGCTTCCAAAATCTCAAAAAAGAAGATGCTGCAGTCCCGCCATGGTGCAAGCCCCTTTACAACCTGGCGCACCAGCATTTCTGATGCTGGGGAGGTGCAGGGCTGCTTCAGTGCACAGCATTCTAATTTCGATGCAGTCTGCGTTCAAAAATCCAGACTGCCACAACATTTGGTAAAAGGTGCCACTTATGTCAAATCCTTTTGGTACAGGCACGTTGTGCTGAATTCCATACTGAAAACTGGCCCCAATTTCTTTAATATGGTATAAACGTTGGAACCGTTAGGGCTACAGACATAATTATGTTTTAAATGAAACCTTGGTGTCAGCTAAATAGTTATATTGATAACATATTATTACAGGGACCATATTTTGACATAATAGCATAAAATGCTTCATACGAATATAAAAGAAATTATATAGTTCGCATCATTTAAAAAAACTCTTTTTAACAACACGTTATATCAACATGTATAGACATGTGGCAACACAGAACAACTATCGTTAGGATCTATATATGCTGAACAGACTCCAAGCTGTCATTTAAAACAAGTATTTGTCAATGCCAAGTATTTGCTTGCTGGTATTGGCATTGGTACTGCATGAGTTAGAGAGATGCATAATAGGAATGGCAGTGAAGTATTGAACTAACGCCAACCTCCACCCCCACTCTGCAGACACTGACAGGCATTGGGGTGTGCCTTTGGTTCGTCGGCCATAACATTCACGCCATTCCACCTCACCCCACCCTGCAGACACTGACAGGTGTCACAGTGTGCCTTGGGGTCTTCACCCCTTACACTCACCCCATTCCATAAGGAAATAATCTGAGATGGGTACAGTACAGGAGAATGGGGTAAACGTTAGGGTCAAAGACCCCAAGGCACACCTAAATGCCTGTCAATTGCTGCAGGGTGGGGGTGCAGGTAGAATGGCATGAGCATTACGGCCAATGACCCCAAGTCACACCCCCGACGCCTGTCAGTCTGTACAGGGTGGGGCATTACATTTGGAAACCCTAATGCCCCAGGTGTGTGTTGGTATTTTCACTCCAAATTTTCAACATGGGCTTTTTGGTGCCCCACCTCGTGAACAGTGGCACTATCATTTCGTTACTCAATCCTAAAAGGTGATTTCGCACAGCAAATGTGCCATTTGGCGCAACAAGTGTGAAAAGATATTTTGGGCAGGATGTAAAAAATGACATCCATGCTGTTCATGAGGAAGTGTGAAAAAATGTCAATGTTGAAAATCTGGAGTGAAAATATGAAAAAGTGTCGAAGTTACGAGCATGTGTAGAAATTCTGTAACGCACGCTCATAACTCAGTCATTATTTGGCATTTTTTCACCAAATTTTCAACATGGCCTTTTTGGGACCTTCCCTCATTAACAGTGGCACTGTGATTTCATTAATCTGTCGAAAAAGTTGATTTCATACAGCGACTGTGCCATTCTGTGCCACAGGTGCTAAAACACATTTTGGGCAGGATGCAAAAACTGACAGCTGTACTGTTCATAAGGAGCTGTGAAAAAATGGTAATGTTGGAAATTTGGAGTGAAAATATTAAAAATTAATGAAGTTACAAGTGTGCGTACAAACTGCGCAATGCACGCTCATAACGCAGTCATTTTTTATATTTTTTTCACCAAACTTGCAACATGGGCTTTTTGGGAACCACCTCATGAACAGTGGCACTGCCATTTTGTTACTTGGTCCCAAAAGGTGATTCAGCACAGCCACCACAAAATCACCTTTTGGGACCAAGAAACAAAATGACAGTGCTAGTCTTCATGAGGTGGGGTCCCAAGAACCCCATGTTGAAAATTTGGAACCAAAACTCCTAAAAATGGCTCAGCTATCAATCTAAGTTGAAAGCCCCCCCATTGATTGCCATTATAGGGCTTACCATGATTTTCTTCAGTTTGCGGTCAGCTTTTGAAGAGTGCAGGCGTGTTCCAGTCCACAGAAGATTGCAGCGCCGGACCTCCAGAGGTAAGTATGGCTGGGGGGTGTGTGGGAGGTGGGGTGCACAGAGGAGGGTTGGGATGGGGAGGGATGGCGAGGATGACGAGGGACCGTTTTCTTTTTCTGTAAGTTAAAAAAAAAAAAAAAAAAAGACCTCGGGGGACAGTTTTCTTTTACAAGTGAAATACTATGAAAAAAAATTGTAGCACACTGGGTTGGGCTCCCAGTGTGCCAGAATAGTGAGGAGTGTCAATGCCCACCAGGGATTGGGCACCCAAGGTTAGACGAAAAAGAGCGGCATGGGAGGCGCATCCGACACCGGAGTGGGCATCCCAGTGTCGAAAAGATAATTACTTTGGCACACTGGGGTGGGCTCCCAGTGTGCCACAATAGTTGGAGGGCATGCCAACATGGGGATTGGGCACCCCCTTGTCTGCAAAAGATATGTCTGGGCTGGGGGGGCATGTCGACACGGGGACTGGGCACCCCAATGTCGGCTTTGGGGGGAGTGTGTGGTGGGCGGCAGGAGTCACCAATTATGCAAAGCAGCAGCAGGGCTCGTTTATTTATTTCACCAGGAAAGGTACACTGAACAAACGAGTTGCTCATAAGTACAGCCATGTGCATTACTTGATTACTGTGCACTGTAATACGTATGGCTGGAATGTGCCTGGTTGCCGGAAGTGGGGGCGGGGAGATCTGTTGCTGCAGTGACAAAACTGTCCATGATTGAGCAGCAGATTTCTCTTCGAGTCCGGCGCTCATCTTAAGAGTCTGCCATCGGCAGCTTCCTGTTGATTGATGGTTGAGGAAGCGCCTCTGAAAGCGTTTGCTGGATTGGCCAAACACTGCCACACCTCTGCAATATGCTACTAACCTCAATATGTTTCTTGAGGGTTGTGCATACAAGCAAACACAAAAATATTAAGTTTCTATGATTAACAATGCAAATGTTACTTCTTTCAAAATACAATTTCAAGCATTATAAAATATCATAAAAAGTTACTTTTGGAAATGGCTGGAACATACTAGCAGTTGTTCTTAGAATAAATGTAAAACTTTCTAGTTTTCATAAGTTCCTGAATTTACAGCACCTTACTCAGTAGGGCGTCACACTGCACCTACTGTATTTTGTGTTTCAATACCATGAACTGAGTGATAGTCCTTCTCCCCCTACTGTTTCCTTTCCTATCATTTGGTTTACTATGGGACGATCATTTTCATCATCCATTTTTTGTTTTACCTCTAGATCTTTTTCTACTCTCCTAGGTGTGTTTCTGTTTGATATAGTCTTATTTGGGCATACCATAACTAGGTGGAGTTTGTCTACAAATTCCTCATGCTCTCTAACATCCTTTAGGCATTTTATTTCTGAGTCTTGCTACCTCTAATTCTTGTTTAGTTGTGTAAATGCACCTGTCACATATGAAGATACTGTAGTATACATCCTGATCCACAACATCAAATAATCTGCAGGTGCTACAACTAACTGCCTTCTTTCCCTCTGCAACCTCAAAATTCTTGTGGCCATGCAAGATCCTTTATTGAAGTCCAGAGAGCCATCTTAAAATAAGAAAGTAAGTCTAATGTTGTCAACTATAAATTCCTCACAACCACACCTGTCCTTGAATTACTGGGTATATCAATGTGGTGTGGCCTATCTTCCAGTCCTCTCCTGGCTGTCACTGGCAGACACCTCCTCCGCCAGCGTTGCCTTTGCCCACTGCTTGCTGATGCTTGCACAGGTGTCTTTGTCTATACCGGCAAAACTGACAGTACATCTGTGCCTAGTGTGACTTTCAGTTTTGCCACTCTGAGTTAAGCTATAAAATACTTCAGAGACTACGACATAGGTGGTTTCACCAGTGTCAACAGAACAAGAGCATTGAGGGAATCAGTGAGAGTTAAAATGAAATAAGAAATACTGTATATTCCACAGACAGCTGAAGTGGTGCCAGCAACACTTACACCAATCTGCAGGTCCTTTGGCCTAAGGATACCTGCTTCCTCCTCCTATCTGACAGGATCATATTAGCAGAGGCAAAGAGAGAGGATAGGAAAAGAAAGAATGTCTTTTCTGTTCTTGTTTGCTTTTCGGTTAGAGTAAATATAGAGTAGCAGGACAGTTTAAAATAAAACAAGCATTTGTCAATGCCAAACGCTGCTTGCTTGTATTTGCTGTTCAGGTATAACAACCAAATTGAGCACAAAATATTAACTTCTTATTTGTTGGACCGGACAGTATGGAAGCAGCATGATACTGCTCTGAACTTGCACCAGGGGTGGGGGTGGGGGGCATGTCGCTGTCAAGCACTCTGGGGTAGTACAGGATGTGCACCACACACTATCGGGGACAGGGTGGGGATGGGGGAATCGCTGGCACTCCACTGCTGTGCCTGACAATGGAAAAATCAGGTCAAACACAGCTTCAGCAACAAAAACTTAACTTTGATATCAACACCGGGTCATTGTTACTTAGACCTCTATTCTCACCTGTTCCCACTCCTCACACAGAAACTGTGACACCGGAGGAATCTGAACTTGATCTGGTGGAAACCATGGCGGGGCAAGGAGCTGAAGCCAAATTTAAGGAGCAACTGTGTGTAACACCCCCCCACACACACATTTGGGGGGCTTACCTTTAAAATGCCTCTGAGTGTTCCCCTGCTGCCTCCCGGCGTCCACCCATTCCTCCATGGCACTTGGCTGTTTCTCCATGCCCCCGAATGTTCCTCTGTACTAGTGAACCTTGCAGGGCTCACAAAATCTATTTGCGAGTGGTCAGCATGTTTCTAGGCCACCGCTCGCACCATCGAGGAGGATGCACTGCGCATCTGACCGCCGTTGCGGTCACAAGTCGGGAGGTGTTTCTCCACAGTTCCCGGTGCCAAGTTAAACTAAAGAGGGCACTGGGGACACAAAATAAGGGAGACAGCATTTTTAAAATTAATAAACAGGCAGATGTCTAAAGCGCTGCCTCTGGGGCACAAAAAGCCAGAAGTCAAAGGGCAAAGGTCAGGGCAAGGGATGCCCTCATAAATATTCATGAGCTCTGCAGTGTTCCTAGGGGCAGTGTGTTACGGGAGCAGTGACACCCCAAGGGTGTATTTTATTTAATAAAGAGTGGACTTGTTTAAGAGAGAGAACTGTTAGGGCTATATGCCAGTGGGGAAATTATTACATGAAAGTTAAACTGCTGGCTGCACCAGAACTGTACTCTGTGGGGACACTGAAACAGACTGCCTAAACTTAAACTGCAGCCACCATCTTTGTGCCTATCCACCAATTGGGAGCCAGGATTTAACAAAGGGGCTCTTGGGACAATGCCAGAGACATATGGGAAATTATCTGGGACAGTAACTAGGAGCCAAAAAGCAAGTCAATTACCAAATGGGAACTGTTCAAGACAGCTTTGGCAGCCAATGGGATCTCTGGAACTCAGCTCCATATAAAAGGGGGCAACTGCTTAGGATCTTCAGATTTGAGAGATCTGCCCAAGAGTTCAGTGTGTGAGCCTCTGGGGAGCTTGCCAGCTTTCAGAGGTTAGGTCTGCCAGGCCTAGACTTTTCTCGGCTATCAGTCCACAGGTCCAGTCAGCCCATATTGGGGTCGCAGCAGCACAGGATTCAAGCAGCAATCAAGTTGAAAATCAGGATTAGTCTGCAAGCTGGCTTGAAGGACCAGAGAAAGACAGAGCCTTACATATAAATGTGCTTAGTTTGCTGAAGTGTTTGCGCTGCCGACCAGTTTGTGATGTACGGTGTGCACGTTTCGGCCAGTGTTTGAACTGCTCCTGCATCCGAAAGACCAGCCTTTCAATGAGGGCCATTAGGGAATCTTCCTTGTGCTTCACAAAATCTCTGCAGGGGTCTCATGTCATCGGATCATCTTCCTCGTCTGGGTAGTGTGACTACAAACAGGGTAGCTCCTGCAACAAAGCTGCAATCATGTGTGTGTGTGTCATCTAATTTGCTTGTTTGGGTTTGTTTGCAATGGACTGAGGCTCCGGATTACAAATATTTGGGTTGAGTGCATGCTAATTGTTTTCTTCCCTATGGGCCCCAACGATCAGCTGCAATGCCGGTCTACCCTGGGCAACACTTCAGGCTAGCCTGTCTTCCATACTGGGTACCCAGGGTTGTGAGACTGTGTTAAAGGGACTCCTTGTGCATGCTTTATCAACCTGAACTTAATCAGAATTGCAAATCACTTGCTAGATTTATGCCCCACCCTTGTTCACATCCCCCTGAATAAATCAGATTGTTGTTTTTTTTTACATTTTAACCTGGCTAGTGTGTACTTTCTTGGTGGGGATATAGTACTGTTATTGTATTGCTGCATCACTGGTCTTATTTTCCAGGGGTCTCCAGGGCAGCTGCAGAAGATCCAGCCCTGGTGGTAAGTGCAAGGAGTGTGAGCATATCATTACTGTCATATGGTACATGTGAGTGCCCTGTTGCTAAACTGTTTAGGCCACTAGAGGGGTTGGTAGGGGGTTATAGCATCCCGGATGGCTATACCAACAGCAGCAAAGGAGAAATGAGGTACAGGGCAACAGATGTGACAAAAGGTGTGTGTGGGGGGGAGACAGCAAGGAAGATAGAGCGACAGAGGGGAGGGGGGACGACGTTCTGCAAATGAAACAGATGAAGTGCTCTCTCATTGGAGCACTTCATTCATTTCAACTACACAAAGTTTCCACCCATAAACTGTGAACCACTGTCATATTTAGCTTGCATGTTCATTGGTGTGACAAGGACAAGCTCAATGCAGCTTGACCTGCATTGGGCTAGTCAGTGACACACCTCTGACACACCTCTGAAATGCCATTCTCTGTAGCTAAAAGTTTCTTGCACAAGCGCAAGCAACATAAAAAGTAGCAGCCCATTTCTTTCTGCACAGCCAGGCAGACAGGACCTTTGTTCCCCTACAACTCCCAACCTTTACACAAGCATCCTTGTTTATACTGTCAAAGCCAGAAATAAGAAGCCTTGCCTTTGGAGCCTGTTTCTTGGTCAGGGGCATAAAGGATGAGCAGGCTTTCCAGGCAGAGATGGCCCAGTCCATTAAGGACTTTAAAAGTGAAACTGAGCACCTTGAAGTCAACTCTATACCTAACAATCAGCCAGTAGAGTTCACACAGCAAGGGAGTTATATGATCTGATCTTTGTGTGGCAGTCAGGACTTATGCTGCTCCATTTTGCACTAGCTCTGGCATTAAAATCTGACCCATCAGTAGGCCCGAGAAAGTACACTACAGTAATCCAGATGAGATGCGTTAAACTCCTGAACCAGAATTCTCAGATTGTTCAGATACATAACCAGGTAGTATCTAAAGGGACACTTTCAACCCATTTAGGCCTCATAGTGTCTCTAGTTTAAACAAGCATTTGTCAATGCCGAATGTTTGCTTGCTGGCATTAGCAGAGGAAGTGCAGGAGTTGGACAGATGCAGTATAGGAATGACAGTGATGTATTGAACTGACACCAACTCCACCTCTCTACCTAACAGTCAGCCAGCAGAGCTCACATAGCAAGGGAGTTGTATGATCTGATCTTCGTGCAGCAGTCAGAACCTATGCTGCTCCATTTGCACTACTTCAGAAATTAAATCTGTCCCATTGGTAGGTCCGAGAGAGTACACTACAGTAATCCAGATGAGATGTGATGTGATGTATGTGTATATATATGTATATATATATATATATATATGCCTGAACCAGAATTCTCAGATTGTTCAGTTACATAACCAGATGGTATTTAAAGGGACACTGTCAACCCCTTTAGGTCTCAAAGTGTCTCTAGTTTAAGAAACACATTTTAAGATTAGTCACACTCTGTAGAGATTGCTGATGTAACTGGTAGTTTGAGTTTAGTTCCTTTTTTCTTTTTAAAAGTGAAAAACAGTCTGCCCAACACATTCGTATTACCACACAAAAAAGTGTTTCTTTAGAGTCCTTGATCAACTCCCAGACCATCTTTTCTGGACTTGGGAACACCCTCAACATGGTCTAGTCATTCATGATGCAGTGGGAGGAGAGGAGACTACTGCATCATGAGTGACTGCACTGTTTGGGGGTGTTCCTAATGTTCAGAGAGTATGCAACAAGAGCAAATCAAGGATTTGAAACAGAACAAGCTGGGTATAATTACACAATTAACATGCATATCAGTTCTACTAAGAAAGAAAGATAAAGCAACCAGCAAATCAATGAACTTTAGAGAAGGTAAGCAATAATAAAATATGGGTTTTCAACTAGAAATATGATGCAAACAGGATTGATAGTGCCCCTTTAAAGAACAACTGCAAATATATTTTTAAAATAACTTACCTTCCCAATATAAGGACAACATATATGTAATTGCCCCTGTGGCTAGGCCAGGAGGGGAAGGCCATCCTACCCCCTACCCTCCCCACTCGTGAACAAATCCAAAACCACTGGTGGCTGGGTGGCGATGTGGGCTAAAGAAAGTTGTGCAGGGATTCAGTAAGCCCGCACTGTCCTCTTTTCAGTTTCTGTAGCCTTGTCCACCCCTGCCACAGACAAGCAGTGGTGCATGCCATGTGGAGACACTCACGCATCACACCAAACTGGTGGCCCCTCCCTTATATGCCATCCCAGTCTGCACTACCACCAGGTCATCACCTGATGGCAGTCAACAGCGGGGGCTGACAAGCCCCTTTCCACCCAGGGAGAGAAGAACAGCCCATCTGAAGCTTAATCCTCTCCACTGGCACGGGGTCAATATGTCACATGGCAGAGTGCTGTGCGGCACAATCACGTTGTGCGATTTCTTGGTTTCTTCTGTTCTGTGGGGGGTTCTGCCCCCACAACCCCATTACAGGGGGCTGTGCCCCCCAGACCCCCCACTAAAGATTCTAACTCTGGGGTGGGTCCAACTCGGAGAGCGCACAGGTCCGGGATTCGCCATAATGCCGTACGCTATTAAGCATACGACATTATGACCCCGTGCGCTCTCCACCATGGCTGCAGTATATACTTAAATAAATAAAATAAATAAATAAGGTCCTACTACCTTATTATGTTTTAATCCTTTGAGATTGTCCTGACTATATCAATTATTATACTTAGTTTTCTTCCATGGCTTGTAATCTCAGGTTCTTGAATGTTTCCACTATCCTGGAGCACATATTCTGTTGTAAAGACTTCACAGACGTGGATCTCAAAAGCCTCCATCATGTTATCTTCCTGTATAAGGAGTATGTCATTTTATTTTACCAGTCCCGCTGTTTTGCTAATGTTTTACTGAGTTAATATAGCTATAGAAATGTTTGGGATCAGTGCTGCTTTTCCTGAGTTTATTTTCAATTTTCCTCTCCTTTTCACATTCTTGCTATCTCTTTGAAGTTTTTCAATTTCTATATTACCTCTACTGAACTTTTTTCTTCATTTGCAAGTAAGCTTTCTTCATTTTAGTTAGGATTTTGCTTACTTTCCTATTATATTAAAACTGCTTGTCCCCTTTCTTAATATGTCTTTTTTTGTTGTTGGGGGGGGGAAATTCCACCGGTATTTTAACTGGTTTGTTTTTAATGTTTCCTAAGCCATATTGGTATTGCCTCAACTCAGTTCTGTTTCTCTGTCACATTTCGCTATTGTACGTTTGATGCCCTCTGTGTCTGCCATTTCATAATCATAATACTCTATTACATCCTTTTTGATGCCCCACTCAAAAGTGATTATGTTCTGGTCACTTCTAAAGAATTTTTCTTCTTCCTTACAGTTTCATATTAAATTGTCATTATTGCGTAGGAGCAGGTCTAGTATATCACCCTCTCTAGTCACACATTACATAAAACCATGTATTTTAATTCCCCAAATTAAATTTCCTTCCTGCACAGTATTTCCTGTAAAGCTAACTCATTTGATACCTAGGTAATTAAAATCACCCAGTATGACTGTATTCATACTCCCTGTTATTTTATCAAACTCGTCCACCAGTGCTTTGTTCATCGTTTCATTCCTATCAAGAGGTCTATAACATACTCTGTACTGGTTGATTTATTTTATGTGATATCAAAGCAACACTGTCTCTAGATCAGCATTCCCCGGTTACCAAAAGCTAATAAATCATTTAGTTTATACTTCTCTGTTTCATTCCAACAAGTTGATTCCTCATTCATATATAGAGCTACTCCACCTCCTTCTACCATCTCACTGCCACCCATGTCATATTCAATTTATACAACAATTGTGGGTCTCTCTTTTTTCAGTTTTAAAGTTATTTGCATTTGTTTGTTGCAAAAAGTGAAAAAAAATTGGATTTTGTGCTATTTTTTGCTAATTATAAAAAAAACTAAAAGGTATCTGTAAATGAAACACCACTCATTTTGTAGATCTTTTTGTGCTGAACAAATTTTGTGTTCACAGTACCATGTTATCATTTTTCATTTTAAAGTTATTCGCATTTGTTTGTTGAAAAAGTGAAAAGAAAATATATTTTCTGTGGTTTATTAATTATAAATAAAATAAAAGGTAGCTATAAATGAAACACCACTCATTTTGTAGATCTTTTTGTGCTGAACAACTTTCGTGCTCACAGTACCATGCTATCATTTTTCATTTTAAAGTTATTCGCATTTGTTTGTTGAAAAAGTGAAAAGAAAATATATTTTCTGTGGTTTATTAATTATAAATAAAATAAAAGGTAGCTATAAACGAAACACCACTCATTTTGTAGATCCTTTAGTGCTGAACAACATTCGAGCTCACAGTACAATGCTATCATTTTTCATTTGAAAGTTATTTGCATTTGAATATGGTTAGTACTGTTACTGAAGCTGAACATTCTAAATGAGTTCCAAATCTTTTGTGACATACCCAACTGGCCAAGATATCCACTGTGACATATCCAACTGTGAAGATAAATAGAGAATAATGGATGGGGAAGGGTTTGATATGAGAATTTAATGCACACCCGAGTTGTGGGATGCTACATAAACCCCGAGGGCAAAGCCCGAGGGGTTTATCAAAACATCCCACAATGAGGGTGTGCATTAATTCTCACGTGAAACACCCTCCACATCTTTTATTTTTTATAATAACAGGCCAGCAATTTTTCTCCAGCAGTTTGTGAGACTGTTTGGCCCCGCCCACATACAGAATGTTGGCCAATGAGGCAGCAGCATAGTTTGACTGGCATGGCTCATGAATGTCATAACAACCAGCCGGTTGTTATGGAAAATATCAACCTGGTCAGTACATTGAGAGAAATTGCTGACCAGTTATTATATATAGGATAAAGTATGGGGTGAAGTGTGTTACAAGAATTTAACACACACCCGAGTTGTTGGATGGCACACCTGAGGGGTTTATGAATGCCATCCAACAACGAAGGTGTGTGTTAAATTCGAGTTTAACACACTTTTCCCCATATTTTATTTTATATAATTGAAGGTCTCCATTTGAAAAGTCTGAGGTCGCTTTTTGGTTTTTGAATTGTGTTGCGGTTTTCCTGCTCTTCATTGAACTTTTATCTTTCGGTTTCATTTGGTGTTTGGAATCGGCTTTTTTTTTTTTTTACTTCTAGGCGATGTGAGGCTGCTGGAGGCTATTTGGTATGGAGGTAACCCCCTGAGAAGTGTGTATTTCAGTCAGTGCCGCTTGAGGTGACAGGGACAATTTGAATGTCGCGCTATGTTTACTTAGTTGTCTCAAGCGCTTTGTTGTTCAAAGGGAGTGCGTGAATGCCGTAACACCTACTCAGGTGTTACTGCATTTAACACACGGTTTTGACAATGGGAGAAAACGGAGACCATTAATTATAAAGTGATATCTCACATGTGGTCCGTGAGATATCTCTTTTATCTTTCTGAAAAGAAGCACACACATGTTGTATAAATAGAGCTACTCCACCTTCTCTTTGAATTGGTCCATTAGTTCTGCATAATTTGTACCCTTGGATTTCTTTCCCCCAAGAATCCTCCCCCACCCTTGCATCATATTTCTTTAACTGTGACTAAGTCTGAGTGACTTTTGTAAAATATCATTTCCAGTTCATCACTGTTTACTTGTATGGTTCCTTGTATTTATCAATCACCCCTTCCAGCCCTTCTTTTCTTCCTTCTTTTGACTAGAGTAATATGTTAACACATGCACAACAGCATATGTGTTGTTTACACCAGTTCTTATTTCAGTTGTAACATTTCTACCCTCTGTTCCCACTGCATCTAGTTAAACTCTCTATTCTTTCTCCCAGTATATTTGCCCTGTTTTATTATGTTGCAGACCATCACTAGCAAACAGAGCTGATTGGTTCTGAAAGTTCTCCAGTGTCTTATGAAGGTAAAATGTTCTTTTATGGCACAACTTCTCAATCATCTATTCATGGACAAAACTACCCTTGTGTTTAGCCACTGAACTGCATGGAACTGGTACAATGTCTGTCGCTAGAATATTTCTGCTGTTAGTTTTTAATTTTTCTCCCAACGCAATGAAGTTTGTCTTTATATCGTCATCCATTTTTTCCCTATGAAGTTTGTTCCTAAATGCATCACACGTAATGTATTTTCAATATTTTTACAGATGTCTTAAGAGAATTGGATAATATCTCTCAGTTGTGCCAGAGGAAATTGACTTACAATCATTCTTTCTTTCCCCCAGCATGCGTGTATTTTTTATCTATGTACAGTACATACCTACTGAATCTCCCAACACTACTATATTCTATTTATTCATTACATTGATCATTTTTTTCATCATTTTCTCGAATACAAGCACTTTCAGCACCGACAATATTAATTGTGTCATAATTATTCTCCAACACTTTTACAGGCAAAGATGCCAGAATGAGGAAGATTTGGTACTGCTAGAGGGAAGACCAAAATTTTAGTAACACACTTAAGGTCACAGGATGTATGAAAATTAAGTTTCAAACTATAAAATTGCTAATTAAATAATACATACTAATACCAGAATTCTGAAAAAAGTGGAAAAATATTTTTGTTAAATGTTTTTTGAAACCGTCATGAACTTTTGTGTATTGATACAAAAAATAAATAGTACTGGTACAGTCTATTGATACAAAGAATACTAGCAATACTATATATTTGCTGTTTTTGGCCTGTGTCACAACTACAAAAAAACTTGTATCAATAATATAGTGAAATAGCAGGTTCAAATATTATTGATACATATCAAATAGTATCATCCAACTAATTCCTGACAGCTGGACTCCAAGCTGTCATTTAAGAAAGTTAAGTTTCTAGCTACAACTGTTCCAACATTAGAATTTTTGAAAGATAAAAAAAGACGTTTCTAGCCCCAACAGTTCCAAAGTTAGACCTTTCAAAAGACAATTTCTGGAATATGGGATAACTTTGAAACTGTTAGGGCTTGAGACTTAATTTTGTTTTAAAGGAAAGCTTGGAGTCAGCTAAAAAGTTATATTGATAAGATATTAATACAGGGACCATATAGCAATATAAAAATGTAACATGTTTCATACCAGTATAAAAAATTATATTGTTTACATAATTTTTAAAAACCTGTTTTACTTTTTAAACACACATTATATCATGTACAGACATGTAATAACACAGAAGAACTGTACTGTTGAGATCTGTGACTGTAGAACAGACTCCAAGCTTTCATTTGAAAAAACTTACATTTCTTTGATTAAAAATGCAAATGTTACTTCTTTCAAAATATAATTTTAAGCATTATAAAATATTATAAAAGGCTGCTTTTGGAAATGGTAGGAAGATACTAGTGGTTGCTCTTAGAATAAGTGCATTATTTTCTAGTTTTCATAAGTTCCTGAATTTAGAGGGCCTTACTCAATATGGTGTCATACTGTACCTACTGTATTTTGTGTTTCAATACCTTGACATGGATGATAATCCTTCTTCCCCTATTGGTTCCCTTCCTTTCATTTGGTTTACTATGGGCCAATCATTCTCATCATCCATATCTGTTTTATCTCTGCACCTTTTTCTACTCTCCAGGGTGCGTTTCTGTGTGATACAGTCTTACTTGGGTGTACCATTTCTTGATGGAGTTTATCTAGAATTCCTCATGCTAACATCCTTTAGGCATTTTATTTCCAAGTCTTGCTACCTCTAATTGTTGTTTAGTTGCACAAATGTAAATAACACATATGAAGGTACAGTAGTATACTTCCTGATCCACAACATGAAATAATCTACAGTCGCTACAACTGACTGCCTTTTTTTCCTCTGGAACCTCAAAATTATTGTGGTTATGCATGATTCCTTACTGGAGTTCAGACAGCCGTCTTAAAATAATAAAATAGGTCTCATTTTTTAGTTTTTTACTATTTAAACATTTAATAACCGGGAAAGGTACACTGAGCCAAGGATAGTTTCCAGGTGTGACCCGGGGAGTGGGGGAAGGGGATATAAAGCATAACTACATAAAAGGTACATGCGATAAATACACAGTTACATAAGTTATACATAGTAGCATTGTACATTCAGATGAACTGTATGCAAACTATATTAAACAATTCTGAGGATTAGATTACAATCAACAATTACTTTGGCAAAATGGCTGGGCCTGTGACTGGCAAGGAGTAGGTGCAGGTGGCGAATGGAAGTTGACTAATTTGGTATTTGAAGCAGTTGTGAGACGGTGAGTTTCTTTGGAGAGGTGGAAGTTGTTTCCATAAAGAGGGAAGTCTGTAGGTGAAGGTGGATTTGCCAGTGGACAAGAAGGGTTTGGGGAGAGAGAGAGAGAAAGAACGGGAATCCCTTGAGCACAGTAAGTATGGAGAAATGCTAGTGTTAGCCTCTCTGCCATGTAGGGGGGAGCAGGCTGAACCAAAATTTGTACATGAAGGAGATGGAGTGGCTGAAACAATGATGGGATAGGGGTGGTATCCCAAGGGAAGAAAGGAGAGTGCAGTGGTGGATTCTGAGAGGGGAGTTTGTGGCAAAGCAGCAGAAAATGTAAAGGAGGGAGTTGAATCAGGATAATGAGGAGGAGGGGGCAGTGTCATACACTATGTCATCGTAGTCGAAGATGGGGGTGATAATTTTTGTTAATAATGTGTGTCTAACAGGTAATGGGAGGGCATCTAGATTTCTGTATAGGAAGCCTAGCTTAGGGTGGAGCTTTGATGTGATGGCATCAATGTGAATCAAGAAGTTTAACAGGGGGTCGAGCCACACTCCTAGTATTTGTATGTGGAACTAGCGTCTAGTGGGGTACTGCCTAGGGAGGAGATGGCAAGAGGACAGGCTATTCTTGCGAGTTTCTGAGCAGACCCAGAAGTCATAGAAACAGTTTTGGATGAGTTTATTATGAGATGGTTTGAGTCAAACAAAAAATTTATAGTTTTCCACTATAAATTCTTTACAACCACACCTGTCCTTGAAGTACTGGGCATATTAATGTGGTGTGGCCTATCTTCTTGTCCCCTCCTGGCTGACACTAGCAGACACCACCTCTGCCAGTGCAGCCTTTGCCCAGCGCTCACTGATGCTTGCACAGGTATCTTTATTTGTACTGGGAAAACTGAAAGTGCATCTATGCCTAGTGTGACTTTCAGTTTTGCCACTCAAAGTTAAGTTTTAAAATACTTAAGATATAGAGGATAATGTATGGTCTTTGGTTATTACCGGCAGAGCCAGAAATAAGAAGCCTTGCCTATGGGACCTGTTTCTTGGCCAGGGGCATAAGGGATGAGCAGGATGTCTAGGAAGAGCTGGCCCAGTCCATTAAGGACTTTAAAAGTGAAACTGAGCACGTTGAAGTCAACTCTATACCTAACAATCAGCCAGTAGAGCTCACACAGCAAGGGAGTTATATGATCTGATATTTGTGTGGCAGTCAAGACTTATGCTGCTCCATTTTGCACTAGCTCTGGCATTAAAATCTGACCCATCGGTAGGCCCGAGAAAGTACACTACAGTAATACAGATGAGATGCTTTAAACTCCTGAACCAGAATTCTCAGATTGTTCAGATACATAACCAGGTAGTATCTAAAGGGACACTGTCAACCCATTTAGTGTCTCTAGTTTAAACAAGCATTTGTCAATGCCGAATGTTTGCTTGCTGGCATTAGCAGTAGAAGTGTAGGAGTTAGACAGATGCAGTATAGGAATGGCAGAGATGTACTGAACTGACACCAACTCCACCCCCAAGCTGCAGAGATGGACAGGCATTGGGATGTGCCTTTAGCGGTCACGACATTTTATCTTACCCTACCCTGCAGACACTGACAAGTGTTGAGGTGTGCCTTAGGGTGTTTGGGCTTTAAACTCACCTCATTCCATAAGGAAATATACTGAAATGGGTGCAGTAGAGGAGAATGGTGTGAACTCTGGGGCCAAAGAGTCCAAGGTGCACCTCGATGCCTGTCACTGGCTGCAGTGGGGGGGATGGAATGGCGTGAGCAATACTGTCGACAATCCCAAGTTACACCCCTGACGCCTGTCAGTCTCTACAGGGTAGGACAGATGCCTGTCAGACCCTACAGGGTAGGGCGTTATGGTCAGAAACCCTAAAGCCCCGGGCATGTCTTGGTATTTTTACTCTAAGTTTTCAACATGGGCTTTCTGTGACTCCACCGCATGAACAGTGACACTATCAGTTTGTTAGCCGAAAGGTGATTTTGCACAGTGACTGCGCCATTAACGCCACAGGTGTGAAAACACATTTCCAACATGATGTGAAAATGACAGCTGTACTGTTCATGAGGAGGTGTAAAAAAATGGTAATGTTGAAAATCTGGAGCGAAAATATAAAAAAAAAATGGTGAAGTCACGAGCGTGCATAGAAACTGCGAAATGCACACCCGTAATGCAATTATTTGGGGGAATTTTTCACCAGATTTTCAATATAGGCATTTTTGGACCTCCACTCATGAGCAGTGTTACTGTGATTTTCTTAATCTGTTCCGAACACTGATTTCCCACAGGGACTGTGCTATTCTGAGCTGGAAGTGCAAAAACATATTTTGGTCAGGATGTGAAAAATGACAGCCGTACTGTTCATAAGAATGTGTGGAAAAATTCCAATGTTGAAAATCTGGAGTGAAAATATTACAAATTTGTGAAGTTACGAGGGTGCATAGAAACTGCGCAATGCACACTCGTAACACAGTCATTTTAGGACTTTTGTGACCAAATTTTCAACATAGGTATTTTAGGACCTCTGCTCATGAATAGTGTCACTGTGATTTTCTTAATCTGTCCCGAACACTGATGTCCCACAGTGACCACACAATTCTGCGCCTGAAGTGCGAAAAAACATTTTGGCCAGGATGTGAAAAATGACAGCTGTACTGTTCATAAGGAGGTGTGAAAAAATGCCAATATTGAAAATATGGATTGAAAATATTACGAATTCATGAATTTGCGGTGTGTGTAACGAGCTTTACTTTCATTTGTCTTTGATCACTTTGGAGCATTTTTCACCAAATTTGCAACATAGGCTTTTTGAGAGCCCACCTCATGAACAGTAACATTGTCATTTGGTTAATCGGTCCCGTAAGGTGATTCCACACAGTGACCGCGAAATCACCTTTCGAGACCGAATAACCAAATGACAGTCACTGAATTCATGAGATGGGGTCCCAAGAACCCCATGTTGAAAATTTGGTACAAAAATTAAAAAAAATTACTGAGATATGCACCGAAGTTGAAAAAACCCTATTTATGCCATTATACAGCTTACCGGCATTTCTTCAGTTTGCGGTCGGATTTTGAAGAGTGCAGACGTGTTCCCGCTCCACTGAAAGATTGTCATGCTGAGCTCCGGAGGTAAGTATGGGATAAAGGGGTGTGGGAGGTGGGTTACGCAGAGGGTGGAGGGGTTGCAGAAGGGGGGGGCAAGAGAGTCAATGAGGGACCGTTTTCTTTTGTTACAGTTTTTTAATTTTTTTATTTTACATGGACGACATGGGACTTTTGCTGTGCTGGGGTGGGCTCCTAGCGTGGCACTTTAAAGTTTTTGGGGGTAGTGAAGCTAACAGGGGATTGGGCACCTTTGTTGGCCATACAGTGTGGGGGGGACACATGAGGATGCTGGACTTCTGCCATGCTGGGGTGGGCTCCCAGCGTGGCACCTGGAAGTTTGTTTTTTGGAGTAGGGGGCACTGGAGCCAATGGGGACTGGGCACCCCTGTGGGACATACAGTGTGCTTGGGGGGGTGTGCATGAGCCGAAGGGGATTGAATTCCTTCGCACACAACAAAGGGGAGCGTAGATGTATAATTCATTGCCATAATCAGCAGTGGTGACGAGAGACAATTTGCATACTGCTGATGGCAAGGCAGTATGCGAATTGCCTACACGTTACCAATGCTGATTGTAGCAGTCGTTTGCTTTCAACTGTACGCCACTGCTATCTGAACTGCTGTCATAGACAGCTGGGACATTCATTGGTGCAGTGCAACCACGCCTGCAAAATGCTGAGGGCGTTGGAAGCGGGGGTGCCACACCTACAAAACCTCGTATGGTGGCATTTTGTTTCTTGCACATGCATGCAAGCAAACATAAAAACACATGTTAAGATTAGTCACACTCTCTAGATATTGCTGATGTAGTTGGTAGTTCAAGTAGGTTGTTTTTTTTTCTTTCTAAACGTGAAAAACAGGTTGCCCACCACAGTGGTGTTACCACACAAAAAAGTGTTTGTTTACAGTCCTTGATCAACTTCCACTGCATCTTTCCTGGATTTGGGAACACCTCCAACACAGTCTAGTCATTTAGAATGCAGTGGGAGGAGAAGAGACTATTAATAATAATAATAAATTTTTATTTTTTGAGCACCTTTCAAAATATCAAGGCGCTGTACAGAGATTAAAACATAATTGCATAAAACAAATACAATAATAAATAAAATAACAGGTCCATACAGCTATACATCATTGAAAGACCTGACGCCACAGAAAGGTTTTAAACGCCTGATTAAATCCCCCCACAGTTGTGCACTCCTGAAGCTGACGGGGTAGAGAATTCCAGAGGGTAGGGGCCGCAAACATAAATGCACGGGCCCCAGAAGATTTCAAAGTCACCCTCGGAATCTCCATCAACCCCTTGTCAACCAAACGGAGCTGTCGCACAGGGCAGTAGGGAACAAGAAGCTCTTTCAGGTAGTCAGGGCCAAGTCCATGTAGGATTTTATAAGTCAGTAAACCAACTTTAAAGGTGATCCGCCACTGAATCAGCAGCCAGTGCAGATCGCGCAGCACCGGGGTAATATGTGAGGAATGGGAAATCTCTGTCAACAATCGTGCTGCAGCATTCTGCACTAGCTGCAGGTGGTGGATATCAACCTCAGGGAGCCCTAAGTGTAGGGAGTTGCAGTAGTCAAGGCATGAAGTCACTAAGGCGTGGACCAGCGTAGGCAGATCCCCAGAAGGAACAAGGTGCTTGATCCTGGCAATGTTCCTAAGATGATAAAAGACAGACTTGATGACTGCCGACACCTAAGATCGTAGGGTCAGCCCATCATCAAGCACACCTCCAGGTCATGCACCCATTCAGAGGTGAGAATCTGGGAGCCCCCCAGATAAAGTTCAGAGGGCTAACCAGCCCTCAACCCCTCTATCTGGTGACCCGGATCCACAATCATCAGTCTTTTCCGAGTTCAACTTTAGCCAGCTCGAATTCATCCATCCAGGATTTCAGTGAGGCAGTTGTTAAATACTGAGTGAGCACTATCCTGGTCAGGTGCAAAAGACAGGTAGAGCAGGGTATCATCAGCATAGCAGTGAAACCTCAGCCCATACCATCTTACAATGTCTCTGAGGGCAGCATATACACTGCAAACAATATGGGGACAGCACCGAGCCCTGCGGAACCCCACATGACAGAGGGAGTGAGTCTGAAGAAAAATTCTAGACACAACTCTCCATGTTCTGCCAGTGAGGAAAGATGTAAATCACCTGAGGACTGTACCTGTCAGTCCACAGATGAACCTCAGGCGCTCAAGCAGCACTCCATGGTCCAGAGTTTCAAAGGCTGAGGAGAGATCAAGGAACACCAGAATGGAACTGTTTCTCTGATCTCTCGCCATCAGGAGATCATTAAGCACCCAAACCAGTGCAGTCTCGGTACTGTGCCTCAAAAACTGGACTGGAGAGGTTCATAGATATTATGGATGGTCAAGTGGTTCGCTAGTTGTATCGCCACTACTTTCTCAATAACCTTCCCTATAAAGGGAAGGTTTGAGATTGGTCTGTAGTTTGCTAGGGTGTCCAGGTCCAAAGAAGCTTTCTTCAGGAGGGGTGTTACCACTGCCTCCTTCAGGGAGCTTGGGAACTCATCTGAATCCAAGGAACACCAGACTATCTGAGCCAGGACTGGGATGATAATATCACAACAACCTATGATCAGAGAAGATGGGCCCAGATGCAAACAACAGCACATAGAGTGCATACCCTGGACAATCCGCATGACATTAATGAACTCCGGCAGGTCAAAGGTACTCCAAGAAATACGAGGTGTAGTATCCGAGCACCGACCAACAGCATCCCCCACAGAGAGAGTCAAGAGGATCTCTGACCTGATCTCGGCCACCTTATTCGCAAAAAATGAGCAAGCTCATCGCACTCCATTTGCAAAAAAAGCTCTTCGGAGCTGCAGACAGGCTGAGTTGCACAATCTGTCCATGGTTCAGAAGAGCTGAGCTGGTTGATTCTGAGCAGTAGCAGCCTCCCCAGACAGGAATTCTGCCTTCTTACGGGAGATCGCTGATTGGTAGGCCTGATAGTGTTCTACCAAACTAAGGCTGTCGGCCTCCAGTGCGGATTTCCACCAGCACTGTTCAAACCTTTGTCCTAGTCGCTGCAACTCCCTCAAAGACCCGTCAATCCAAGGGGCCCAAGGGCAAAGTGGGAGAGGACAAACACGGACAGGGGCTATTAAGTCCAGGGCCATGGAGATGGCCTTGTTATAGGCTGAGACCAAGGACTCTGGACTTGAGCTGGCCTCAGGAAACTCCGAGAGGTCAATCACCGCTGCTAGGCCTTCAGGGGTCACATCCCGTAAAGGGCGGTAACTGACCATCTCCATGGGGCAGGCCTACGAAGGGGGGTGCAAAAGTTAAACCTCACAATGTAGTGATCGGACCAACTGACAGGTTCCACCCCCAAATCATAGGCCTCAATTCCCAGGAGGAAAACCAAATCCAAAGAGTGACCATGCTTATGGGTGGCAGAGGCACCAATCTGTGTGAGGCCCAGAGATGTCATGAACTGGAGGAAGTGCTATCTAAAAGGTGAGAGTTCGTCGTCGACATAGGGACATTGAAGTCACCCAGTACCATCAATCTGAGCGACTCCAACATCATGTCGACGACAAAATCCGCTACTGCCTGTAGGAATCGCTTTTCGCCCCCGGGTGGATGGTAGACTAGAGCTATCCTACAACCCACACCTGCCACAACAGTACACGCAAAGGATTCAGCCTCCTCTATTGTATCATGAGTGGCTGCACTGTTTGATGTGTTCCTCATGTTCAGAAAGTATGCAACAAGAGTAAATCAAGGATTTGAAGCAAAACAAGGTTGAGTATAACTACACCATTAGCATGCATTTCAGTTCTACTAAGAATAGAAAGACAATGCAACCAGCAAATCAATGAACTTTAGAGAAGGCAAGCAATCATAAAATATGGGTTTTCAACTAGAAATAACATGATGCAAAAAGGGTTGACATATATTTTTAAAATAACTTATCTTCCCTAATATAAGGACAGCATGCATGTAATTACCCCTGTGGCTGGGTCAGGAGGGGCAGGACCATCTTCCCCGAATGAGCAAATCCTGAACCTCTGGTGGCTGGAAGACAACATGGGCTGAGGAAAGGTAGGCAGGGCTTCAGTAAACTCCCACAGTGCCCTTTCCGTTTGTTGTGGCCTTGCCCACCCCTGCTGCGGACAAGCACTGGTGCATGTCATGTGGAGGAGCACATGTACCACACCAAACTGGTGGCCCCTCCCTTACGTGCCACCTCAGCTTACACTGCCACCAGGCCATCACTTGGTAGCAGTCAGCAGTGGGGCTGACAAGCCTCCCCACTCAAGGAGGAAGAGCAGTCCATCCGAAGATCGATTCTCTCCACCCTGGCCGACCCCCAGAAACCGAGTCCATTCCCGAAGCTGGGTTGCAGGCCCTCAGGAGGTAGTTCTATCACCGCACCACTGGGCTGGCCCCTCAGACTTTTTTTTGACCAGCTGGTAGAATCTTGGGTGAGTACTGATGTCTTTTAGGAAAGAATGACATATTTTTCTACAAGGTCACTCAATACATGCACAGTACATCAGATTGTAAAATGGCAAAAAAGCAGTCTTCATTTCTAATACAGTAGTCTGAGGACCTTTATTCATTGAATTTTTATCAATACATCACAGATGAACATCTTGTAAGTTTTCTCAGGCTAATCAGTAAAATTTGGGGGACAATATTTAACAAAAGAAGGTGTGCCCGGATGCAGCAGGCCATGAAAAATTCAATTTTCCTACCGAACTATAACTGCAGTTTCCTGCAGCTGTATACTACTCTGATTCACCCCTTTTGTGGAGGCTCATCCATATTCATGAATTTGTGTATCTACTCTGTAATGTTCATGTAATTGTTCAAGGCTGTGTGTGGGTGTTGAAGTACGAAATGGCCGCCACTATGCACTTTACAGTCACTTCACTGCCAGTCTCTCATCACTTGCAAAAACGCTTTGGGATACAGTGTGCACTGTATGAAAAGCATACTATTAATGCTAAATTTTCTTCTTCTTCTGTGTTCTCTTCCTCCCAGAATTTGTACCCCTGCCCTTGTAACCCTTCCAAAATATGTACTTTTGCCCAACATCTCCCTGACTTGTCATTATAGCATCACCCCTGCTAATGTTAGATATTATTTCATCATTCACAAAATGTGTACCTGTCTTCAACTACACCTCTCTCAATATTTTACCTTTACCCATCCTGTCTGAAACCTTGCACTATTACTCCTGTATCCATACAAATGTGAACCTCTTCTTTTCTACTCCTTCTGAAAATGTGTCTTTTTAGCCCCCACTTCCCAAAAATATGTGCCTTTACCTCTGCATTCTTCCCCAAATGTTCATGTATTGAACCTTTCCCAGAATTTATACTTTTACCCCTCAGCCATCTTGACATTAACATCCCTCCCCTTGCATCTTTCCAAACTGTGTACCCTACCATTGCACTTCTCTCAAAATGTACAGCCCCTTTCAAAATGAGCACCCTCTAATCCCACACCCTTCCTAAAACATATTCCCCTTGTCCAACTCCCAATATTTGTACCTCTACCCCTGCACTCCTCCAAAATGTGTAACCCTACTCACATTTATGCTCTCATCCACAGCCTTCCCAAAATGTGTACCCATACAACTGAATACCTCCCAAGGTTAGGGTAACTGTTGAAAGAGTAAAAGAAGGGGAAAACACCCTGGGGAAAAGACAGGAGTAAGGGTAAAAACTTTGTAGAAAGCGTGCACTAGAGGTACAGTACAAACCTTAGGAGGGTATAGAGGTAAAGTTAAAATTTTGATTGGGGAGCAGGATTATGAGGTACAAATATATGATGGGTGCAGAGTTAGGGGGTACATGGGAGTAGTGCAGAAAAATACATTGTTGTGGGTTACAAGGAGATAAAGGGTATACATTTTTGGAGCACAGTGATTTGTGATTTTTAAGAGGGAGCAGAAGGTAAGATGCAAGTTTTACAAAAGTTACACATTTTGGGATTCGTGTGGAATTTGGTTATCGGTTTTAAGAGGGGTGCTGGAGAAAATGTTCAAATTTTGGGTGGAGAGCAGGTATAGATGTACAAATTTTTTTGGTATTGTGTTGTTAATGGTACACATTTTGTGAGGCATACAAGGGTAGGGGGTACAAAGTTAGGATAGGGTGCTGATTTGAGGATTAGTGCAAGAAAGTTACACATTTCATGGAGTAGTGCATGGCAAAGGGTACTAATTTATGGAAGAGTGTAGAAGTAGGTGTGTAAATTGTGACAGGGGTGCAAGAGAACAGGGTGCACATTTTGGAAATATAGCTATTGTTGCACTGCATGGGGAAAAAAATGGGAAGGTATGTGGATTTTGGTATAAATTTGGGACGGAGTACAGGAGATGGGGTTCAAATCATGGGGGAGTGGGGTAGAGGTAAAACTTTAGAAGACTGCTGGGACAGGGGTGCAAATTTGAGGAGTAATGGGGTAGGGGTACAGAGTTCATGATGGGCAGGGCTACAAATTTGTAGAAGACTACACATTTGAGTAGTGCAGGGGAGGTACAAACTTTTGGGAGTGCTGTGGGGTAGGAGTACAAGTGTTCAGAAAGGTGTGCTATGGATATATGTTTGGGAAGTGTGCAGATGAGCACAAATCTAAAGGAGTGAGGAGAGGGTACACATACTGCAGGGGCAGGGGCAAATATTGGGAGAGATGTGAGGGAAAATAATGTAAATTTTGGGAGGTGTGCAAGGAAGGAGTGCACATTCTGAAAGGGTTTCAAGGGTGATGGCATATATTTGAAGAGGCATGCAGCTGTCTGGGTTGGGTGCAGAGGTACACATTTTATGAGGAGTGTAGTAGTAGGTATAAATTTCAGGAGATGTGTGGGAGAAAGGGTACAGATTGTAAGAGTGGTGGAAGGTAGAGATAGAAACTAAGGACAGAAGTGTGTGCAGGCTTTGGAATAGTTGCACATAAGGAGCCAGAAGAACTGTGGGTCACCCTGGAAACAGGAAATGGGACAGCCATAAGAACTGGGGTTGTCTACAGGCCCCCAGACCAGAGGAAGGACATAGACACATTACTGTTAGAAGATATACAAAACATGACAGCTAAAGGGGAGGTTCTGATAATGGGAGACTTCAACATGCCAGATACAGATTGGTCAATACCAGCAGGAACATCTGCCAGAACTAGACTCATAGTGGATTCCTGCAGGGAGGGCCTCAAACAACTGGTACAGCAACCCACAAGAGACAGGGCTATCCTAGATCTAGTACTGACTAACAAAGAAGGGATCTGAGATCTCAGGTAGAAGGTCACCTGGGGCCAGTGACCATCGCATGGTATGGTTCAATTTGGCTACTACATCTAAATCATCCCATTCCAAGGCAAAAATATGGGACTTCAGAGGAGCTGACTTTGATAAGATGGCCAACAGAGTTAAGCTAGCCCTGGCAAAAAGAAACACAGGTGAGGAGGTACAGGCAAAAGTGGGCAAGCATTATGATACAATACTTGAAGCAACATCCCATTGTGTTAGACAGAAAAGGAAGTGCAAAGAAGAAGGAAACCACTTTGGTTCTCAAATACAGTAGCAAAGGTCAGAGCCAAAGGCTGGCCTTCAGAAAATATAAGGGAACACAGCGGATGAAGATAGGAGGCATACCAAACTGCCCTAAGGGAAGCAGGTAGGCAGTAAGGCAGGCAAAGTCCCAAACTGAGGAAACACTAGCACGAACAGTAAAAGAAGGTGACAAGACTTTCTATAGATACATTAGTGAAAGGAGAAAGTCCAGAGGAGGGCTGCTAAGCTTAATGGAGAAAAGGGAGCATGTGAGGAGGAGGACCCTGTAAAGGCATCTATCCTAAATAGATACTTTTGCTCAGTATTTACTGAAGAGAAGGTAGGGCAGGGCCCACAGCTCAGCATCATGGACACAGGGGAGGGAGGTGAGCACTACTCCCTTCACAAAAAGAAAGGGTCCCACAAGAGCTTGCTAAGCTCAGGGTGGATAAGGCAATGGGACCTGATGGCATACATCCCAGGGTACTTAAGGAGCTAAAGGAGGAACTAGCAGAGCCATTAGCAGAATTGTTTAGTGAGTCTCTGAGCACAGGAGAGGTCCCAGAAGACTGGAGAAGGGTCATGTGATCCCACCTGCAAGAGTGGTAGCAGGGAGGAGGGAACTACAGACCGTCAGTCTTACCTCAGTAGTGGCAAGATTATGGAGGCACTTAAGGAAAGGATAGTGCAACACCTGGAATCCATAGGGGCACAGGATCCAAGACAGCATGGGTTTACAAAAGGAAGGTCCTGTCAAACTAATCTCATAGATTTCTTTGACTGGGTAACCAGAGTGGTGGACCAAGGGGGAGCAGTTGATGTCGCCTACCTTGACTTCAGCAAAGCTTTTGACACTGTTCCACATAGAAGATTGATAAATAAGCTAGGTAGGCTCGGTGGGTCAGAAGTTGGTCAACTGGGTGGCAAACTGGTTGACTGGCAGAAAACAGAGAGTGGTGGTAAATGGTATACAGTCAGAAGAGATGCAAGTCACAAGTGGGTACCTCAGGATCAGTCCTGGGGCCAGTCCTATTCAACATCTTCATTAGTGACCCCTGCAGATGGACTAGAGGGTAAGGCTTGTCTGTTTGCAGATGACACCAAGATCTGCAACAGAGTAGATGATCCAGATGGGGTGGGCAGAATGAGAAGAGATCTGGATAACTAGCAGAATGGTCAGAAGAGTGGCAACTGGGATTTAATGCAAAGAAGTGCAAAATCATGCACATAGGGAAGAGAAACCCGAAGCCACTTATAGGCTGGGAGGGAGTTGCTAGCAGTCACAAAGGAAGAAAGAGACTTGGGCATCATCATCACTGATGACCTAAAATCATCCAAGCAGACCTCTAAAGCAGTAGGTAAGGCTAGGGGGTGTTAGGTGTATTAGTAGGGTATCACAAGTCGTAAGAGGGAGGTAATAATCCCTCTGTACAAGACATTGGTTAGGCCCCATCTGGAGTACTGCGCAGTATTGAGGCCACACCTTCACAAGGACATTAACCAAATTGAGGCAGTCCAGAGAAGGGCAACCAAATGGTGCAGGGACTGCATCAGAAGACATATGAGGACAGATTAACGGAGCTCAATATGTATACCCTTGAGCAAAGGAGGGAGAGAGGTGATATGATCGACATTTTAAACACCTTAAGGGCATAAACAAGGTGAAAGAGTCTAACATGTTTAAATATAAGAAAAATAGCAGGACAAGAGGACACAGCATGAGATTAGAGGGAGGCCGATTAAGGGGAATGTGAGGAAATTTTTTCACAGAAAGGGTGGTAGATGCATGGAATGGCTTACCACAAGAAGTGGTGGCTATGAATACAGTGCAGGGCTTCAAACAGGCATGGGATAGGCATAAGGGAGCAATACAAATGACTATGAATAGATAGGTCACTG
The DNA here is from genome assembly GCA_016271365.2 of Neoceratodus forsteri. Lineage (NCBI taxonomy): Eukaryota > Metazoa > Chordata > Ceratodontiformes > Ceratodontidae > Neoceratodus > Neoceratodus forsteri. Next base: position 1,333,811,097 of record CM057455.1, on the reverse strand, counting down.
ACAGAGCAAAGGCCGATGGCACATTTATAAGGTAGAAAAAGAAATGGGCAGACTGGATGGGCCTTGCGGTCCTTATCTGCCGTCAACTTCTATGTTTCTATGTTTCTATGGAGGAGTAGGGTAGAGGTGTACATTTTTGTGGGATTATACATTTGGAGAAAGGTACAGAAGTAGTAGTGTACATTCTGTAAATATTGTAGAACCTCTGCAAAGGTGGGTGGGGTGAATTCGACTAGAATAAATTAGGAGGGGTTGTGTGGGCTGCATTCAGGACCAGAAGGGAACAAAGAAAACCAATGTTTACATTTTGAGAGCCTGACCATTTCTCTGGGGATGGGGACTTAATACTGTGCCCAATCCATTGGTGACCAGTCTACCGAACTTGCCAGATATTTTCCTCCTACCGTATAAATCCATTAATAAGGGCCCCTATGAGAAGTTGGAAATAACTAATTTTCAATATTTTACAATCTGATGTACTGTATGTGTACTGAGGCATCAGTCAGAATCTTGGGGAAAATTATATAATTTCTGTTTAAATTACATCAGCACTCACCTACTCTTCCATCAACTGGTCTGAAAAAAGTCTTAGGGATTTCCTGTAAAACCATCAAATAAGAGAAGCAATAAATAAAATGTATACCAGAGAAATGGAAATTGCTGCATTTTCTTTGCAATAAATAAGGCTCTATTGTCTTTATGGTGGCAAATAGTACATTTTAAAACCACTGCAACTGATACTGAAATGATAAACGCCATCCATGCTTAGTTCCATACTTTTCTCCCTTCATTGACCCCCTCCCCAAGGTGTGCCTGGGATGTCATACTCTCTTCAATGTGGACAACCTGATTTTGTACCATAGTGATAAATCCCCTGTGGTCATTTCCTCTACCCACCCCTATCAATGGATTTATCCATACCACTGCTCCCTTTACTCCCTCCTCTCATCACCCTCCCTTGATGCCAAGCACCTTGTTCATTGAGCTATGTTTCTCTCCAAATTCTGGCCTCAGTCTCTTCCTCTTTACCTTTCTTTCCTCTTCAATTTCCCCCTTCTACCTCATGCTCCGTTCACAGCCTGGCCCTTGCTCTTATGTGCTCCTCAGTAAAATGCTCTGCTGGCCAAGCTACCTTCTCCCTCCACTTCACCAAACTATGGGGCTCTTTTCCCATTACCATTTGTACTGCTCCTTCCTCCCACTCACTCAAATCTCTCCTCTGTGAATTCACTACTTACACTGCAGTTGTCTCTGATTGTGTGCTGTATTTTGCTGCCCTACAGCCCTCCCACTGTCTTCTCTCTAATTAATTTCCCAATGCCCCCATTTCCTCCATCTTTCCCTGCTGAAGTACCAATAGTGCTTCCTACATCCTTCAAATTGCTGCCATCTGCACTTTAATAGCATACATAGCAGTGCCTTGTTCATACTGCAGTTGTGTTCCAGTTTGCTATTATATCATATGTTGCATTCCAGATGCTCTACTTCAACCTCTTCATTTTGTTGTTACTTGTTTAACATATATTTTTGATTTGTGTAACCAGCTGTTGTAACTTATTTTATTCTGCTCAATTGTCTCAACCCAGGATGAGCTGTTTCAGCTCAGTATGTCTTTCCTGGGAAGGAAAGAAAGAAAGAAAGAAAGAAAGAAAGAAAGAAAGAAAGAAAGAAGGGATGGATGGAGGAAGGAAGGAAGGAAGGAAGGAAGGAAGGAAGGAAGGAAGGAAGGAAGGAAGGAGGAAGAAGGAAGGAAGGAACTCATCGCAGAATTTGGCTGTGCGCACTTGTGGTTTCTAAATAGCAGGCTACTACTTAATGCCAAGAAAACAAAAGCTATGTTATTAGGCTTTGCAAACTGACAGGAGTGGATTCACCATTCAATGTCCCGGTATCTGGTACAACCCCCTTGGGGCTTGTATCCTCCTTTAAGTAACTGGGTGTTATCCTTGACCCCTTCCTGACCTTCTCCAAGCATATCAAGCTCACAGTCAAGCACATAAACCAAACACTGGGCATCAGATACAGACTAAAAGATCTTATGACCTTGAAAGTAAGACTTGTTATCATTAGGGGTACACTGCTCCCCTTTCCAGACTACTTGCCTAAGTCTCTTCTCATTTTCTCTAACCCCCACTGGAGTGTCAACCCTACTGCAGATCTTAGTGTTATCTGCAAAGAGGCATACCTTTACTTCTGGTCCCACTGCAATGTCACTTATACAGACATTAAAGAAGACCAGCCCCAGCACTGACCCCTGTGGCACCCTGCTGGTCACCCCCCTCTCCACCGACTGAATTCCATTTACCACCACCCTCTGTGTCCTGTTGCTAAGCCAATTTCTGATCCAGTTTACTACCTTGAGACCCACTCACAGACTGTCCAACATTTTTACTAACCTCTTGTGTGGGACATTGTCAAATGCCTTACTGAAGTCTAGGTAGGCCATATCCACCGCCCCTCCCTGATCTACTGCCCTTGCCACCCAGTCAAAGAAATCTATCAGATTTGTTTGACAGGACGTTCCTGCTGTGAATCCATGTTGCCTTGGGTCTTGTGCCCCACTGGACACTAGATATTCTACAATCCTTTCCTTCAACACCGATTCCATCACCTTCTCTACCACTGAGGTCAAACTGACCAATCTATAGTTTCCCGCTTCTCCCTTACTCCCATTTTTGTGAAGGGGTATCACATTTGCCCTCCTCCAGTCCTTTGGCACCACTCCCTCCTCCAGAACAGAGCTATCAGTGATGTCACTAGCACCTCTGTGAGTTCCTTTAGTATGCTGGGATGTATCCCATCTGGCCCCATTGTCTTGTCAATCTTCAGTTTCAAGAGTTCTTTTAGTACTCTCTCTTCCATGAATGGACTGGGGTCCACCCCTCTTCCCTGTGTGTTTTTACTGCCTAATTTTGGTCCCTCCCCCTTCTCTTCCTTTGTGAATAACAAGCAGAAGTATTTGTTCAGGATCTCAGTTTTCTAAGTCCTCCTCAGCCCACCCACCCCTTTTGCTCAGCCTCCCTATCCCTCTTGACATTTTCTTTCCTAATATACCTGCAAAAGGTTTTGTCCCCTTCCTTTACTGTCTGGGCTATCCTTTCTTCTGTCTGTGCCTTTGCGCTTCTGACCGCTTTCCCTGCCTCCCTCTGCTTTGTCTGATACAGTTCCCTGTCTTCTACCTTCTGTGTTTCCTTTTACTTTTTGGAAGCCCGTTTTTTCTCTCTAACCTTCCCTGCTACTTCTTTAGAAAACCATAATGTTTTTTTTTTTCTTTATTTTTGCCTTGTTAACTTGCTTCACATGAAGGCTTGTTGCCTCTGTTATGGCTCTCTTGAGTTGCTCCCATGGCTTCTCTAGCCCCTCTTCCTTCTCTCTTTGCTGTGCTTTCTTGAGGCATTCTCCCATTTTTGCAAAATATACCCTTTTGAAGTCCAGGACCTTTGCTTTTGTGTGGCTTGCCTCTTCTACTGTTTTTACCTTGAACCATACTGTATGGTGATCACCGGACTATAGATGACTGCCCACCAAAACATCTGTTATTCTGTCTCCATTTATGAGCACCAGGTCCAATATTGCCCCATCACGGGTGGGATCCACCACTAGCTGTCTGAGACCCACCCCATGCAGGGCATCCAGGATGTCCCTACTCAGGGATGTGGCTGCCCCATATGAGTTTCAGTGGACATCTGGCATATTTATGTCCCCTACCAACAACACTTCCCCTTTCTCTGACATTTTAAGGATGTTTTCTACCATCACCATATCTATTTCCTCCCCCTGTGCTGGGGGTCTGTAGATAACCCCTATACGAATAGTGGTGCCATTTCCTGTCTCCAGGGTGACCCACAGTGCCTCCTCTCCTCCCTGTTTCCCCTTTATCTCAGTTGCTCTGATCCCCACTCCTATGTAGATAGCTACCCCTCCTCCCTTTTGCTGTCCTTGTCCCTCCTGTAGACTGTGTACCCAGGTATGTTAACATCCCAGTCATGGCTTCCTGTGTACCATGTTTCTGTGACTGCCACAATATCCAGGTCTCCCTCTGCCATCAAGGCCACTAGGTTAGGGATCAGTTACCAAGACTACGGGCATTTGTACACATGGCCCTCTATGTTTTGATGGTTTTGCTCATATTGGTACCAGTCCTATCCCTTCCCTTTTGCATCCCCCGGCTTCACCCCGTTTCATTCCCTTGTGTATTCTCATCCTTAGGATCCTTTTTAATGTCTACCTTAGTATGTGTGTGTGGGGGGAGGCAGTTTTTTTACCCTGCTTATTTCCATCTCCCTCTTCACTAGTTTAAATGCTTACCAATGAAACATTCAAACCTTTCACCCAGGATCCTGGATCTCACCCCCTCCCAGACAGATGTGGACCATCTCTTGCGTACACGCCTGCATCTCTCCAGGTGGGCCCCCAGTCCCCAATGAAGCCAAAACCTTCAACTCCACACCAGTTCTTCAGCCAGTCACTGAATCCCATGGTGCAGAGCACTCTGGCCTCTCCCATGCCATAGACAGGTGGCACTTTTGAGAAGGTTACCATGTGTGCCACCTGCCTAAGACCCCTCCCCAACTCAGTGAACTCCCTCTGCACTCCCCTAACCTCATTCTCAGCCAGGTCATTAGTCCCCAGGTGGATAATGATGTCTTGCTCACCCTTCCATGCTGCTGCCCCAGCGATCCTTAAGATTCGCCGCCTATCCCTCCAAGCAGTGGTGCCGGTTAGGCACCTTACCTTTCTTCCTCCTCCCACACTCACTCCAAGTTCTACCCCCTAAAAATAGAGTCCCCCACTAGTGGCTTTCTTCTCCTCTGGGGTCTCGTGCCTCCACCCTGGGAGTCTCCACTGCAGAGGTTCCCTGCATCCACCTCGTCCACCACTGTGGGTGCCTCCATGGAATAGCCCCATTCTGCCTGAGTGGCGAAGGAGTTGTGGAGTGGAACCACAGGTAGGATACACCTCTACCCAACCTCCCTCACCCTCCCTGATCCCATCATCATTCAACTACCCCTCCTTACTGACATCCTCTGAGGCAACAGGGGTGGCCTTGGTGGTCCCTGCGTAGGGAGGAGGTCTCCCAAATCCTAGCCAACTCGGACCAGAGATGAGCAACCTCCACCCTCAACCCAGAGAGGTGCCTGCAGATAGGGCAGCACCGCAGCCTCCAGAATGTCTCCTGGAAGACTGCTACCCCACAGCTACTGCATTGCATCACTCCCATCATGTCAATGTTTGCCTTCCCTTAATTAATTCTTTAGTCACCCAAGCAAACCAACGTTGTTTCCCCCCCTCTTTACTATCCTCCCTCTGTGTCTCTGTTACAATCACATTAATAAGCCCACGTCCTCTAAGCACACAGGAAGCTAATCCCAATTAGGTACCTATAAATTCAGATGTGCTCTGGGGTGAGCGGGGATGGGGGAGCATAGGATTGGCCCCCTCCGGTCGTTGCCTGTGTGAAAACAATCACCTAAGCAGCATAAATATACCCCAGCACATTCACCATATAGGCAACCACAATCGGTGGTCAACTGAACCCACAACCAAGTTCCCCTTTTAAGCTCTTCTCCTCCTGCAAACCTGCTTCAGCCCTTCCTCCAAACAAACACCTGCTTCACAGGTTGTAATTGTCCTGTCCCAGCACCAAGATACTGCCAAACGTTCTGCTAACTACAGTAGTTCCCTTTCCTGGCTACTAAGCATTATAGAACAGTAACCAAAAACAGAACACAAAAATACCCAATCCAAAGCCTTTCTGCTTATTTACTTACACAAACCCTGCAAGAATGAAATGAAATAAAATAAATCACCTCTGCTGTGTAGTTCTTTTCAGCTCTTCTAGGGTCATCTGAGACTTACAATATTTAACCCTTATTTCTGATCATTTTGCTGTAAACCACTCTGTCTTACTTTGGCTTATTTTCTGCCAGAAGGTCATTCAGTTACTGACCTCAGACAGGGGATTTGTTGTAGACTGGAAGAGCAGTGAGTTTTAGCTATTATCAACACTATCTGTGTCTGACTTCAGGGCAAGTGAAGGAGCCTGTTGGAGCTGGATGACAGGCTTTTGCTCCCCCTCAGCAGTAGGGGAGAAATTTGTTGTAGCCTTCAATTTAAACCCTGTAGGTCTATGACCCCCAGGAGTGAGAGGACCCCAGGTGCAGAAGGATGGTGCCTGTTCTGGGACAGCATTTGTTCTGGGATGTCTGCAGGACTTCTGCAGATAAGTCTTCAGTTCTCCAGGAGACTCTGAAGGAGCAGTGGCTGTCTAACTGCTGTTGGATAGCTAGCAGGTGCTTGAAGGCCTTGCGTAAAACCCTAGCTAAGGTGCAGCAGACTGTATCCAATGTGCAGCGTTATTGACTATTGCTACAACTGTTAGATCCTAGCTTCTACCTCTGTAGGATAAGGTTATAAAGCAGGCAGACATTTAGGCTGTGTCTTGGTGGGGTGTTACTGATCACTGCTAATAATTTTAATCCTTAGTTTCTACCTATGTAAAATAAGATTATGAGAGGTAGTTGACACCCACACATTACTAAGCAACTCAATCACTTTTACAAGCACTCAGCAGGCTAGAACATGCACCTTATGATTTTGAAAAATATAGCAGTTTCCTGGGCTTCAAAATAAAGGACTGGGAATTATATTCAAATTTACAAAATACAGAGGTAAATGACATTACAGTATATTGTGAAACTAATAAGTAAACAACAGTGTTTATCAAAAGACAATTAAATTACAAAAAGATGCAATTAAACAACATAGAAACTTTATTATTTGAAAAATTACTAAAACATATTTTAATGTCTTACACAGAACCACTTGCATACCATGATTTCGTCCATTTTCAAGAAAAAATTGCAATATAAAGCAGGTCAGGTCCACCTGGGTTACTAAATAAGAAAATAAGATACAACATAAAATAAGTTGATCCACTAAGTTTAAATGAATAACTATATTAATGTATATGTTTCTCCCGAATAGCCCACAGTTCTGATGAAGGGGCCTGGGATAGTCCTGAAACATCAACATTACCTAAATAATTGATAATATTTATTTGTACTTAGGAGCATAATTAACTGGTCTGTATAAATGCATCAAAAGAAAAATGGATTGATTTCAATGGTATACGACAACTGGAAATATTTAAGATGCAACACAGTACTGTGGAAACTCAAATAAAGGGCTGAGTACCTACACCACTGTGTTTTGTAAAATAACATAATTTTAACCACAGGGAGGCACCTACATATGTGACAAACAATTGCTTAAAGCAAAAGTGCACCAAACCTGAAAGTCATGTTTCCCAGTAGAAGCTGCTTTTTAAAACAGCGATTCCAGGTCTGCTATAGTTTTATCTATACGGGATTATTAGTAACCTTAAAGGATGCTTCTGATTTACACTGTGGTAGTAAGTGCAATTTTAGAATTGTATGATGTAGTTTATGTTCCTCTCAACCACAGAGTTCTGTAACAGAAGATGGATGCATGGTGCCAACAGTGGGAAAGCTGATAAAGGACATAAGCTACATTATATAGTTCTAAAATGGTGCTTACTATCTATGTGAAAATCTGAAACACCCAGTAGGATAACTAAAAATCCTGTAGCAATGAAGTACTAACAGAACTGAAACCAGTATTTAAAGGATTACTAAAGTCAAAATTTGCTGTGCAGAGTGTTTTGATTTTCGAGTTTAGTCCTGGTGTGTCCTTCTCTTTGTTAGCTTTTAGGAGTTTTTGTCTCAGTTTGCCTACTAGTTTAATGGTGTCTCCTACTAGTTTTATGTCCTCTGTGAATCTCCACATTATCATGGTTTATTGCTCTTCTTTTTCCTACAATGCCTCCTGTCCTATGTGACAGTGATGCATCTGGGACCATAGATTCAGCAAGTACTGGTTTATAGTCAATTTTAAAGCACTACAGCTGGGATTTTAAGTCACTTTCCTTATGCCATTAGCACTGTAGGCTACATTTACTTGAGGTCTGACTTGACTGGGTATTCTGTAAGAAAACAATGTCTTTACTATTTATAGCATTGATACCCTGGGGTGATTTCTGTGCTTTTTATGGCTGGGTGTAGTTTGTTGAAATTAAAAGCTTTAAAAGCAAAACATTTACTCCTGCTGGCTAGACCTAGACAAACATATAGAAAACAAAAATACAGAATTATTTAGATGAGGCCAGAACATCAGGCTCCTATCTTCAGATTACTGCTGTAGTACTCCCCCTCACTGAATCAGTGGTTCTGGATGCATCACTGTTACATGAGACAGGAGGCATTGTAGGACAAAGACAAGCAATAAACCATTCTAACATGGAGATCCCCCGAGGCCACAAAACTAGTAGGCAAATTTAGAAAAAAACTCCTTATAGCAAACAAAGGGAACGAGACACCAGGACTAAGCACACAAATTAAAACACTGCACAACATATGTTTTTGCAAATTTTTATTTTGTTTTATTTGAAAGTTTGTGAGCCACAACTTGTTTCCAGGTGGAACCTGGGGGCAAGGGAAAGGGAATATGTGTACAGATGCAAACTGACTTACAGAACCAGATTAAGCTGTTGATGTTTTTTTCAGTGAATGGGGGGAAATTTGGCCAGGACACCAAGGAAATTCCCCATCTCTGTCAGTAGGGGGGAACTACTGGCTATCAGTAAAGATGGCTGACCTAGTGGTTGGAGACGACAGAGAAACTGAGCGTTTTCCTGCCTCTCCTATGGATGTTTTCTTACCTGGAGCTTTGTACAACTCCATTGTGGATACTTTAAGCGGCTCCTTGCAGTGAGAATTGCCATCTTTAGCACTGTTATGTCTTTCAGTACTACTGTACCATCTCCTGCACTAATGTGCGAGGAGCTGACACAGAAAGACACCATAAGGTTCCAATCAGTGGAGCTCTTGCTCCAGCAGGGAATACAGACTCAAATGGATTGCCTGCTCCATCTATCAGAAGACCCAGAACACTGAATGGACTGCTCAACACTGCAACAGGAAGTGGGCATGCTGCCAGACCAGATTTTTACCCCCTTGGACTCTTCTTTCCAATCAACACCACACCCTAAACTCACTCAGGATATCCCTGTATTTTGGGACACTGGTACAGTTTCCATGACACTCTTGCACTCCCCAAACCTCCTGGCTGCGGACCTGATGCATTTGCTCTGCCAATACAAGACTTGGTAAGCGCTTTACCTTTATCTGCATCCCTCGTGCGTACTGAACCAAATGGTTTATTTTCTCCTGCATCAGGGCAAGTAACTGCTTTTCTTTCATAGGATTTCATGATCGGGCCACAGCCAGGGCTGCTCTTGATGGCGCAGCTGGTTCTTAGCGAGTTACAGCCTGCCTTGCAACCAACCATTTCACTTCTCCCCTTGGGTTGGAGACTCAAGCAGAGGCTTGACCTATAGAGGCCTCTACTCAGTGCATGCCCTCATCCAGGGGGCTGAAAGATCATGGTTCGCCACCACAGATGGACTTAGCGGACTCACCGGCCGCTACTGACACTGCCTCCTCTTCAGCTACAGATATTTCCTTTTTGTTTACTCTTGGGCCTGATACCTCTCTTAATGCCAACACAGCCTCTTTTTTGCAACCTGAGCATCTGTCTCAGCCTCTTCAGCTGAACATGGCGCCTCTCCAACCATCACAAGCGGACTTGATAGTTACTAAGGGAGTTCCTCAAGGATTGCTTCCTGAGCAACCCAGTTCAGACTTTGCTGCAGATCCAGAGTTGTTGCCTACAACTCTAGTGGCGGGGAACAGCCCACCCACTTCACCACCTCAACCGACCACTAGCCAAGTACTCTCAAGAGTGGGGTGGAGCCCAGACAAAGCTCTCTGGTGAGCCAGATGGAAGACTGATCCACATGGCAAGACCTGGATCCCGGACCCGGATTACCTGTCTGAGTATCAGATGGATGCTTGCAACAGAACTCACCAGGGAACCCCCTTGGGTGCTACTGCACCTCCTCAGTCCCGGCATCAACCACTGCTACATCCCAGGCTCAATTCTACAGATTCTTCATTTCTTATACCGAAGATTTTTTTTTTGCTGTTGTTTTTTGTTTATTTAAAATCTGGAAAAGTCCATGGGCCAAAGACCCATTTACATGGGTGACCAGAACAATCAACAAATATCAAATAACAGTGAATACTTGACTTACAACAATTATCGTACAGTCAAACATTCACAAACATTGGTAACAATAAGATGTCTCCTTAAAACAGATTTAAAGCTGGCTGGCTCAGTGGCACTAGAGGTTGAGGGCGCTGGCCGCTACACCCCACGGCATGCCGGTAACCCGAGTTTGGGAATGAACCCAGGTCGGCATGGGGGAAGAGAGGATCGAGCATCCGGAGGAATGCTTTTCTCTCTTGAGCGGTAGGGAGACAAGTTGTTTCACTCATTGACTGCCTTATGGTGGTGGCTGGATGGCAGTACGAGTCGGGCAGCACATACCGACATCTCCATGTCTGTAAGGGAGGAGGGGATGGGAGAAAATGAGGCAATGGAGCCTAGCAGGTTCTGTGATGGCCCTGCCTCTCCAAGGGCTGTCCCAGATTTCTGGATTGGGTCTCGGGGGGGAGGGGGGAGGCAAGCGCCCTCCTCCCTGGCCCCGCTGTGGGGGGGGGGCAATCTGCAAGGGAATTTCCAGGGGTTGGCAGAGTGGAGATGTGGGTGACTGGAGAGTGAGTTCCTCCATGAGTAGGACCACAGCCACCTGCCAGGGCTCCCAGGAGGAAAAATAAATAACAGAAAAAAAAAAAAAAGTTTAAAGGCAGATAGTGTAGGACATGCACCAAATATTGACTAAGACAAAGCATTATATACAGATGGTAAAGGATATAGCAAAGATCTTTGTCCAATTGATGTTTTCGTCATGGGAACCGTGAACCAAGTACAATGTTTAGATCTAGTTTCAATTTGAGCTATTGAGAGATGTTTTTTTAAAGAACTCATGAAAAGAACATGTGGCCCGCCCTATTAAGTGTAATCTTTTTAGTCAATATCCAAATTTGTAATTGGTACCTCTGTTCTACCTGCAACCAGCCCAGGCTTTCGTAAAGACTACAATGGTGTGTGAAAATTGGTAAATGGGTAGCAAATCTTGCTGTTTGATTAGTTAATGTTTTAACCTTGTTCAATAACCTCGGATTAGCTGAATGATAAAATAACATGCCGTGGCCTACCTAAGGCAGGAGAAAACTCGGTGATAATAACAAACGAGTTGATGGAGTAAGAAGTGAATTGATTCTATAAAGAAAGCCTAGTCTCTGTTGGACTTGTTCAATCATTGTACGAATGTGTTGTTCATAGGTTAGGTTCTCATCCAATATAATCCCTAAATATTTTAAAGTTTGAATCTGATCAATAATGTCACTCTTCAGTGTACATTAGGATAGGGTCAGGGTCTCTAAACCTTTTCCTTTGGTAATAAAATATCGTTTTCATTTTTTTTCCTGGACTCACTCATCTCCCCAATAGTTTCTTTCTGGGCCATGATCAAGGGGTATGTTTCTATTTGGGAAAGCCAAAGGCATATTTTAAATGTGGCTCACTGAACCAACTCAGTAACTTCTGTGACCAGCAGCTTTGCAGCCTCTGTATGGACATGGTATATTGCAGCCCAATGTATGAATCACATGAAGTGCAATCTCTGCCAGATGGATGGACATTCCTTTCGAGACTGCCCCAGGGCAGCTCACAAAAAGTCTGACAACACTGCATCTGATGGGTTGAGTGTACCGCCTCAGCAACCTTAAGCTGGCACACCTTTATTATCCCCCCCACTGCCTTCTTCCAAGGTGGCTCCTGTCCAAATAGCCTCTTTGGACTGTTCACCTGCTGAGGTAGTGATGTAGCCTTTGCACTCAGCTCCAAGCCCTGAATTTGCAACTCCTGCACAGTCCACCTTGCCTGCAGCCTCCTTGCCAACTGTTATGAGCGCCTTGGTTCCTTCAGATGTCCAGGATCTTTCTTCCATGCTACCTCCGTCCTCTTTTACTGAGATTCCTAACTGACGATCCCTTCAGAGCCGGGCAACTTGCAGAGGATAGCAACCAGGGCTTCCCAAGAATGTTCCTCTCCAAAACAGATTTCATTTGCTGGCTCCTCCCACCCCCAAATTAGGGAGATATTGATGTGGATGTGTACTCTGATGCTTCTTCTTCGATGTCCCTTGGGCTGACTGGCTCACCGGATTTGGACTATGACACCCCTGTTCAGGTACCATGTTGTCCTTTGTTTTCCTTACTACTTGAATGAGAGTAGTGACTCTTAATGTCAACCGTATTTTCAACCTCCTTCATCGAAGGGTTATTCTGCAGGTCCTCCAAGACTCCCGTGCTGACCTCATCTTTCTGCAAGATAGTAGGCTGCACACCTTGATGGATACTGCCTCTACACAAAAACTTTGGACACCTTGAATCTCTTATTTTTCCCTGGGTGCAGAAAAGTGCTCTGAGGTTTCCATATTGTTTAACAATCTTTCTCCTACAGTAACATGGGTGTTGGACATGCAACCAGGTCAGTTTTTTTGACTGACTGTCTGCTCAACGACTCCGCTTTTCGTCTGATTGTTGTTTACACCCCTCAATCTAGATTTGACAGGGTTTCACTGTTTAAAACACTTCAGCCTTATTTGAATACCTCATGAACACTTGTTTTTGGGAGAGATTTTAATTGTCCTTTACAGCTCAGGGATAGAGGGGTTTGCACAACTAAGCTTCTTTTGTGATTCCTTATGTTTACAGACTATTTGTAGGGAGTCCCACCTGGTTGACATTTTTATCACCCTCCATCCTACTGGGGGGATTACATACCATCAAGCTCAGTTTGTGACCCAAATTGACTATGTGTTTCCAACAGATGTTGTATTTTGTCTACTGATACCCTCCTGGTTGCACTTTCTGATCATTTGCTTCTATGTGTGACTTTCACCCTAGACTCTACAGTCATGCCTGGAAAACCCTGCTGGAGGTTGAGCAACATCATCGTGAAGGATTCTTCCTTTCTTGACTCCCTTAGATCTCGTTTATGGGCTCGCATGTCAGTCCTCGATCTGTATTTGGAAGTGCTGCACTGGTGTGAACATACTAAATCTACCCTAGAGATCACATGAAGCGCTTGGCTCACTAGCTGATCTTCTCTCGGGCTCCTGCTCACCCCCTCAGCAATCCATCCTAATTGGTCTTTTATCTGGGAAATTTGCTTTATCTCCGGCTAACTCACCATTCCTCTGCTTATCTGTGAAGATTCATCATAATTTTTCACATCGCAATCGATAAATTAAGCCACGATGGAGGCAGAGATGAAGTTGGCCTTACCGAGACACACACCTCCGGTCTCGCCTGAGAAACAGGCCAAGAAAGCGAAAGCAAATCAACAAACCTCCTCTAAACATCCAAATACCTCGACTCTACCGATGCCACTTACAGAGGAGTGGTTTCTTCAGGAATCGATGCCCTTCAAAGAAACCCTACGATATCACTGCGGATCTTAAAAATGTCCATAGTGAGCTGAGTGAACAAAAAATCTGAACCTCGGACGCTGAAGCACATACGTGCTCCCTACAACCTTGGAGGGACAAATCTGAGTTGGAAATAGTAAAACAAACAACAAATAGCCACACTACAAAGCAAAACTGAAGACCTAGAAGGCCGAAGCCGAAGAAACAACATCCTGATTTTCAGCTTACCAGACGGCGAAGAGGGCTCCTCAGCTATTACTTTCACTCAGATGCTACTGGCCAAAGTTGCTGGCCCATCTCCGCATAACCCTGAGTATCTCATCAAACAGGCTCATAGATCCTGGAGACAGAGACTGTTAGACTCTGCTCCCCCCAGACCAATGATCATCAGATTGTTGAATTATCTTTAAAAGCAGCATATCTTAACCAAAACCAGACAGCTGCACACCATACAATGGAAGGATAAAAAAATGCGTATTACCCAGGATTTGCCCTTGGAAACCTGATAGAAGAGAGCCACCTTTCACTCCATTGTGTGTGAACTGATTGCAGCCAATATTAAATTTTGTATGGCCTATCCAGCTCGCCTGCAAGTTCTGGTGGATGGAGTGTGGCTTTCATTCAATTCAGCCCCGCAAGCTCAAGCGGAGCTCGGCAAGAGAATGCCCTCCATATTCAAATTCCCCTGAAGACATCCACACAGATTAGTATTTTCAGTTTTGACCCCGTAAAATGGATTTCGATGCCTACCTTGGATGATGTCTTGAATGTTCAGCGCTTGATGGTTTGGATGGTGTCCCTGCTGTGGTGGCATGGTGGGGGATCCTAATGTCGGCCTATTGCTACACCAGGGCTGTTCGAGCGTGATCCAGTGCACTGATCTACAGTCTCTCAATGTCAGGAAATGCTGAATCCCCCATCGGACTGTTCCATCATTTGCCCGGCTATAGTGGAATTTTATTACGTACATTACTAATTCTAATGATTACAGATGGTACAGCTTCTCTCAGTTATAAATGTTATGGGCTTTAGAGCAATTTTTGAAGTGTGCTCAGCCAGGATTCTATCTCCTTTCTATTATTTCAATCTTTTCCTACTATTCCTACTGGAATAATCTACTACTGTCCTTGTTTCATCCTCTTCCCGTTTTTCTTGCCTCCTAACATCTTGAACTGTTTGAACCTACAAGGCAGCCTTCTAACTTCACTTCTTACATTCAGCTCCAGCCTGGGGATCCTGGTTGAATAGCACCAAAGGTTCCTTCATAGAAACAGGTCAGTAACCATTTTACCTTAATGCAAGGTCCTAGTCATTTTCCGCTTATTTAGCTGTCTCATTCGCTCATTTATACATTGGATTGCTGGGAGGGGTGGGAGAGGAAGGGATGCAGCCGTTATATGATGACCAGCCTCACATACTGGTTTGTGGGGGTACCCTGTGCCCTCTGGTACAGGTTTTTATGTTTTATTTTGAGTTTACCTATATTATGGGGATTATGGGGTTATTCTCTTGTTGGGAAGATTCTGTTGGACCGATTACAGATTCAATACCTGAGGTATAATGCAATAGTAATCCACCACCTAACATTCATTATTAATAGGGGGAGGGGGCTTTCCAGGGTCAAAAAGGGTTTGCTAACTACTCTTTGTGATATTTTTAAACATGGAGAACTGACAGATGGTAGGGGCATATCTGTACATAGTTTTATTAGGGGATATCAAAAGGAAGGGGGGAGGGTAGGATTGCTAGAATCATGATTGCTCTACAAACTTCATATTTGATCAGTATATTATTTTTCTGTGTTTATCTAGCTGAAACAATATTACTTTCAAGATGTTTAAGATTAAAGAGCATACGAGCCAATAGTTCTTGGGGGAAGTTTCAAGTTCAAGGATGGTGGGGCGAGGTGCATTCTGAAGATATAAGATATCAGATGTTTCTGCTATTTTACGATAATGGCTAGTGTAATAACTAAATTTATCACTTGGAATGTTAGAGGTGCCCGGAAAACCACTAAAAGATATCAAATTATTAAGCACATTTCATTTTTACATGCCAATATTTAATTTCTCCAAAAGACTCATTTACTCCCCAATTAAACCAATGGTTTTCAGAGATAAGAAATTGGCCAGGTCTTTGGCTCTGGAACATCGACGGCTAGCAAGGGGACAGCCATTTTAGTGAATCGATCAGTAACCTTCCAAGCGAACACAACCATTGCAGATCCACAGGGGGAGATACATCCTGGTCCAAGGAGTGCTGGATCGCACAGAATTAATACTGGGGAGTGTTTATGGTCCAGTGGGCGGTGGCCCTGCCTTTTTCCAAGAATTTCTTAATAAATTGAAACCCTTTATGTCACTTCCAAAAATCTTGGGAGGAGATTGGAATCTCCCACCAACTCAAGATTTAGACCGTTCTAACTGTCCCATCAGACCTTTATCAATAGCCCAAAGGGCATTAAATGATTTTCTTGACTCTAAAGGACTGTGTGATCCATGGAGAATTCTGAACCCATCTTCTTGCACTTTTTCCTTTTACTCTATAGTGCACTCTTCCTCATCTAGATTAGACAATGTTTTAATCAGTCGTTCTTTTTTACATGGCCTTTTCAATGCAAAAATAGAACCTATAGTTCTTTCGGATCATGCAGTAGCCTTGGCATCTTTGGTATTAGATGCCAATTTTCAAAGGGATACATCCTGGCAGCTGAATACACAGCTTTTAAAGGAGAAATATGTGACCTCCAGAATTACTTCTCTTATTCAGACATTCATAGCTACTAACCTCAATTCTGTTCCGAGAGTGGACCAAGAATGGAGTGCTATGAAATGTTTTTTTAAGAGGAGAATTCATCAGGATGGCCTCCATGTGTAAACGGCATAGGGAAGCTTAGGCCTTGTCTTTATTGGCTCAGATTCATTAACTGGAACAGTCCCTCTCCACCACCTCTCCTAGTGACTCCTTGCAAGCCCTGTTATCATTGAGAAACAAATATTCCTCTCTATTACAGGAAAAAGCAGAATTGGCAATGTTAAAGACTCATGTGAAATACATAGAACATGGGGAAAAGGCAGGCCATTTATTAGCCATTGGTCTTAGGAAACTTGAGGCATCCAGGAATGTTCCTGCGATTAGTGCTCCTGATGGCTCCATTAAAACCCATCCCAGGGATATTGTGAATACCTTCGAACAGTTCTATTCCTCTCTCTACAGTCAACGCTCGTCTCCTCCTCCAAAAGTGGATCTACTAACATATTTAAATATCATAGCATTGGCATGTCTTTCACTCCCACAACAAACCTTTCTCTCTGCCCTTCTCTCTTTACAAGAAGTAGAAACTGCTATTAATACTCTGGCAATGGACAAAGCTCTGGGCCCTCATGGCCTGCCGTCGAATTTCTATAAAATATTTGCTAAAGACATAGCACCTATCCTATTATGGTTTTATCATTACATGCTATCTGGGTAGTCCCTAGATCCCTCCATATTAGAAGCCTCCATCATTCTTCTTAAACCAGACAAACCCCATCATTGCCCATCAAGCTATCGGCCAATTTCATTATTAAACTGTGACATTAAAATTCTAGCCAAAATTCTTGCTACCCGAATTGAACAGATCTGGTTTCATCTTCTTAGTCCGGAGCAGGTAGGATTTGTTTCCGGAAGATCCTCATTGGATCATCTTCGTAAACTCTCTTATCTCATTCAAGCAGCAAAGACCTCCCCTGTGTCAATGGTGTTAATCTCTTTAGACGCAGAGAAAGCCTTTGATAGGGTAGATTGGGATTTTCTATGGGCAACTATGCAACTAATGGGTTTCCCCTCAGGTTTTCTTCATTGGGTACAGTGCTTATACTCTTCCCCCTCTGCTAGAATACATTGCAATGGAGTTTACTCATCCCTTTTTCCCCTCTATACGAGTACACGCCAAGGATGCCCGGACTCCCCCTTCCTTTTTAACCTATACCTAGAACCCCTAATTAGGAGCTTGAAAGCTTCTCCCAATATCACCGGTATCCCAGTAGGTAATATGGCCCCACAGCTCTCGGTCTATGCAGATGACATACTTCTACATCTTTCCAATCCTGTTTCTTCTCTATCAACAACATTGGACATTATTGATACCTTTGGAAAATACTCTAATTATAAGCTCAATTTAACTAAGACCGAAATTCATCCCCTCAATCACTTAACACATAGTCATGCTTTCACTAAATTTGGTATGAAGTAGTCCCCCTGGTTCCTTAAATACTTGGGAATTTTTATTACCTCCGACCCTTCACTATCCCGCAAGCTTAACCTTTCAGACCTAAGGAATAATATCCAAGACTTAGCACATTGGAAAAATCTTCCACTTTCATTATGGGGAAGGATCAACATTATTAAGATGAACGTCCTCCCTAGACTTTTCTATCCCCTTAACATGCTTAATGTCTGGTTACCATTAGCCTTCTTTAAATGCATTCACTCAGATATCACATTGTTTATTTGGTTAGACAAAGCAGCCAGAAGATCCTACCTTAAACTAAGCCAGCCCAAGGAATCTGGAGGGTTACGATTGCCCAACTCAACATAGAAACATAGAATGTGACGGCAGATAAGGACCGCTTGGCCCACCCAGTCTGCCCATTTTCCTACCTAACAGATAAGCTGCAGATCCTAATTACCCAACAGCTTACTTCCTCCTACCCCCCACTAGGACTGCCTTATGTCTGTCCCATGCATTCTTGAATTCCCCCACTGTTCTTGACTCCACGACCTCCTCAGGGAGGCTGTTCCATGCATCCACAACCCTCTCTGTGAAAAAATACTTCCTCACATTACCTCTGAGCCATCCCCCTCTATCTTCAAATTGTGCCCCCTTGTTCTTGCACATCTCTTTTCCTGAAAGATGCCACCCTCTTGGACTTTGTTGATTCCCTTGAGGTACTTGAAAGTTTCTATCATGTCCCCTCTCTCCCTCCTTTCCTCAAGGGTATACATATTAAGCTCCTTTAGTCTTTCTTTGTATGTCTTCTGGTGCAGACCCTGCACCATTTTGGTTGCCTCTCTGGACAGCCTCCCTCTGTCTATGTCTTTATGGAGATGGGGTCTCCAGAACTGCACACAGTACTCCAGATGGGGTCTCACCAACTGTCTGTATAGAGGGATAACAACTTCCTGTTTTCTACTATTGATGCCTCTTCCTATGCATCCCAGTATCCCCCAGCCTTCCTTACTGCCTTCTCACATTGCTTGCCCACCTTAAGGTCATCTGATATAATTACCCCAGGTCCCTTTCCATTTTGCTGTTGTCAGTATCTCCCCCATTGTGTACTCTTGCCCTGGGTTTTGTTTCCCAGGTGCATTACTTGCACTTCTTTGCATTGAATCTGAGCTGCCATACATTTGACCATTCCTCCAACCTTGCCAAGTCCCTTCTCATCCTTTCCACTCCATCTGGTGTATCAACCCTGTTGCAGATCTTTGTGTCATCTGCAAAGAGACATACTTTTCCTTCCAGTTCCTCTGCAATGTCACTTATAAAGACATTAAAAAGGACCGGTCCCAGTACTGAACCCTGCGGTACCCCGCTAGTAACCCTCCTTTCTTCACTGTGTACTCCATTTACTACTACCCTTTGCATCCTGTTGTCTAGCCAAATTTTTATCCAGGCTACCACCTTGGGACCCATTCCAAGGCTGGCTAACTTGTGTATCAATCTTTTGTGTGGGACTGTATCAAATGCCTTGCTAAAATCTAGGTAAGTCATGTCCACAGCCCATCCCTGGTCTACTACTTTGGTCACCCAGTCAAAGAAATCTATTAGATTTGTCTGACACGACCTTCCCATTGTGAATCCATGCTGTCTTGGGTCCTCTGCCCCACTGGCCTCTAGGTACTCAACAATTCTTTCCTTCAGAAGTGATTCCATCATTTTACCTACCACTGAGGTCAAACTAACTGGTCTGTAGTTTCCTACCTCTGTCCTGCTCCCAATTTTGTGAAGAGGAATCACATCCACCCTTCTCCAGTCCTCAGGTACCACCCCATCCTCCCACGATTTGTTAAAGAGAGTAGTCAGCGGTGTCATTAGTTCTACCCTTAGTTCTTTTAGAATTATTGGGTGAATCCCATCAGGCCCCATTGCTTTGTCCACCTTCAATTTTATTAGTTCTTTCAGAACCCTTTCTTCTATAAATGGACTGGTATCGACCCCTTCTTCACAGTGTTTTCTTGTTTGGTTTAGGTACCTCCCTTCCTCTTCCTTTGTGAATACTGAGCAGAAATATTCGTTCAGTATCACTGCTTTTCACTGTCACCCTCACCCACATTCTCCCCTTATTAAGCTCCGTATCCCTCCTTTGGTCTTTCTTCGCTCCCTAATGTACCTATAAAAGGTCTTAACCCCTTCTAACAGAGTTGGCTATCCTTCCTCGGTTTGGGCCTTTGCTATTCTGACTGCCTTCCCAGCCTCTTTCTGCTTTAACTGATAAAGTTCTCTGTCCTTCTCCTTCTGTGTTTCCTTATATTTCCTGAATGCTATCCTTTTCTCCTTAACCTTCCCTGCCACCTCTTTTGAGAACCATAGTGTTTTTTCCTTCATTGTGTTTTGTTGATTTGCTTTACACAAGGCTTGTTGCCTCTGTGATGGCTGTTTGATTACTCCCCATTGTTCCTCCACCCCTCCTTCTTGCCTGTTTGCTAGTGCTTTTCTGAGGCACTCTCTCATTTTCCCAAAGTCAGCTCTCCTAAAGTCCAATACTCTTGCTTTTGTATGGCTAGATTGTATGGCTGTGTTTATCATGAACCACACTGTTTGGTGGTCGCTTGTTCCCAGATGGCTACCCACTTTTAAATCTGAGATTCTTTCTCCGTCCCCATTTGAGAATACCAGGTCTAAGATTGCTCCCTCCTGAGTGGGTTCCAATACTAGCTGTCTGAGCCATGCCCCCTGTAGGGCATCAAGAATGACCCTGCTCTTGGATGTGCCTGCAGCAAAGGTGCTCCAGTTAACATCTGGCATATTCAGGTCCCCCATCAACAATATCTCCCCTTTTTCTACCATTCTAAGGAAGCCTTCTATCATTTCCTTGTCCATTTCAACTTCTTATTGTATTACTGGTCTAGTCACCTCTATAAATGTGGGAAGTGGTTCTCTTTACCCCACTTGCTACTTCAACAAGACTATATCCCAATATGGTTACAAATTGAGTCTGATCTACTCTCTTCTCACAAATTATCCCCTACAACAATCTTCTTCGTTCAAATGAAAAATATATCAAAATCAATACACTCTTCCCCAATCGGGGTCTTGCTAAGAGTTTTCTCTCAAATGCGTGGATACCTTAAGTTGATCCCGGCCCGGGACTTCTCCCAGCCAATTCTCTCTAATTTAAACATTAAGATTGAAAATACTCCGCTCTCCAGAAATTGGATCCTGATATCCCTAGAACTTAGTCTCTCTGAATTCTGCTCTCACAGCTCCATTTTGTCCTCACCAGAGATTCTGACTAAACTTAGGTTACCGACGACATATATCTTCAAAGTTTTCCAGCTCAGACATCTTCTAGACAAAATGTTTGGACCGATACCCCTGCCTTCTTATTTGGGTGACTTCCTACAGCAGATAAGTGGACCAGAATGCAGGTCACATGGAATCTCTATCCTATACAAGCATCTGCATGCAAGCCCCCAACCTCCATCTCCAGTGGGCTCCAAGATATGGGATGCCCATCTTCCTGATTTAGAAATTAATTGGCCACACTTATGGAAAGACCTACATGTTTATATCACTCAAGATCGGTATAGACTTACCCAGTACTGTATCTTAAACAATATGTATTATACTCCAATTAAACTGGCCAAAATGGGGTGCCTCCCCTCAAATATCTGCTCCAGGTGCAGCAAGGAAGAAGGCTCTCTCCTGCATATCTTTTGGGCCTGTGAGAAGGTATCTCCCCAGTGGAAAAAAATGAAACCATACTAGACCCAATCCTAGGACTCCAAGGCCTTTTTTCTCCTGCTATTTGTGTCATAGGGGATTTTTCTAAAATCCTAGTAAGAAGATATCATATGGCCCTCATCTCCCTAGCAGTCAAAAAATTAGCACTCAGGCATTGGATGGATCAGACAGGGCTTGCATTAACGCACTACTGATGTCCCCCTTGGGCAAAAATCCTAATTTTGATGCACTACTTTGAAAGCACTGCATCTGCTTTGATGCAGCCCTTCTCTGCTTAATTGGTGCTGTCACTTTAAATGCAGGGCTTCTCCGTGGGACAGTGAGAGGGGCGGTCATGATTGGTCCTGTATTTTTTTGTTCTTTACATATCGGAGGCGAGCTGTGATTGATGATGTGACTGCAAGGGGGCTGGGGACCCAGCTGAGTAGGCGTTGCCAAGTTATCAGTGTGGGCAGCGATTTGACTGACAGTAAATCCGGTGCAAGGAGTATGTGGGCCAGCAGTCTATTTCAGTTTGTCTACCTGATCTGCGGCAGTTGAACTGGTGAGGCAAAGACAAGTAACTTATGGAGTGGTAGTCCTTGTCTGTTTGGGTCGGAAAGAGTCAGCGAATTGGAAGAACTGAACACGAGGAGCCAGAGCTGACGGGCTTGACAGTGGCTGCAGCAGAAGTCAGTGCCTGGCTTGGCGGTTCCACCTACGAGGTAATGGTGTCAGATGGAGCAAAGGAACATGTGTTCCTTCTTTGTGTGGGTCCTCTTAAGTGTGTCAGGAATCCGGGATAGTTCCGCACTGGAGACTGGGTGTGATGGTTATCCAAGCCAACATCAATTCAGAGAGAGACTGTAAAAGTTGCTGTTATGGGGGGGTAGGCCACGTGTGCAGGGGCATAAAGCCAAGCATTTTCTTGTCAATCTACTCACTCAGTGCCTCTGAGGAGTAGTACTGCCTTCCCCTGCTGCAGTGAAGTGATGCTCAACTCAGAGACTGGCTTCCTGCATTTTCTATGGGCCGGCTTAGGAATTACGAAAAAAAAAAGTTATCTGCTGCTAGATGAATGCCTGTGGCTGATCCATCATAACTGGGGAAAGCGGGGGTACTTTTTCCTGTTTTCTCTGGCACCCGAAAACAACAGCATTTTATTTGGTGACTTCTGCTCCACAGACTGCATCACACTGAATCTGACTCAGTCTGTGGAGCAGTCCGGTGGCTAGGGCAAACAGAGATTGCACCTCTGCTTTTGCTATTGATGTGGCAGCCGCAGGCACTTCCAACAGCCGGTAACTACTCGTATGTATCTGCGGGTATATTTTTTTTATTAAATCGACAGCCTGACACACAATAAAAAAGGGCAGGGTGGGCTTCACTTTTACATGTCATGCAGGGCAGGGTACTACTGTGCTGATGAGGCATGGCAGTAACTTGTGTATACTATACCCTCTGGCAAGGGGAAGGGGAAAATTGTTTAACCAGGAGAGGCACACTAAGCCGAAGCTTGATTCCAGGTGCGACCTGGGAGCACAAGGAAGTTAAGTGACTTGCTCAGGGTCAAACAGTACGCAAGTGGGGGCTGTGCAATTCAAACTTGGGTCTCCAGGTTTGCAGCTCAGAGCCTTAAACCACTGCGCCATACTGCCTCCTAGCTGACATATTAGCCATTTAAAAAAAAGAAGCAATTTTTTTTATTTTTTTCATGAACAAATAAATCTGGTGCAGTGACCCCCAAGTTTTGGTTTTTGACCCCCTATTTTGGGAGAAGGGGGTTAAACTGACCCCCTGATTTCTGACCCTAACGCAAGGCCTGGGATCAAGCTCCCATTTCTTATTCAGAATGGCTACATGAGCTATCACTTGCTCTTCGGGCACAGCAACTAACTGTGAATGTCCATCATCATAAACCCTCATTTACTAAAAAGTGGGGAAAACTGTATGCCCTTTACCTGTCCTGAATATCTTGTGGCAATATTCTTGGAAACCTCTATTCCCTTTCTGATAAAAGCTGACTAGCTGTTGGCTACTTTATTCATTACAGTTATAGTTATAGATATGGAGTATTTACACCTCGCTGTGGGTGGGTGGTGGATGGTTTGGTGGGGGGATGGGGGAAGGTAGGATTGTTAAGCAGTTGGTAGATATTACTTTCTCCGTTGCACTATTCTGCTTTAAGTATGTATACCATGGTATGTTATGTTAGTTATTATGTTATTGTTGTGTTGTATTTGAAAATTTTAATAAAATTTGTTCAATTTAAAAAAAAAAATACTAAATCCACCCTGGGAGCCCTAGCAAAGAGATGTTCTCGATTAGTAGGCAGGTCTAAGTACCATGCTTACCTTGATAACCATCGTGCTCTATCTAAATCACTCTCATTACAGGCTGAAAAGGAATTATCCTTACAAGCACAGATAGTTTCTGTCACAAATAGAATGAAGTGCTTTCAGTATGATAGGGTTAAGTCACTGACTTTTGAACATACTTACAGAACCCAAAGTAAACATCTGACCGGGGATGTATTCCAGAGTTGTTTTCATAAGGTAAAAGCCCGACATATGGTTTTCTTGACTGATAAGGCTAGTTTGGAACACTTTTCCTAAAGGGATGCTTGAGGTAGCCCATGATTTCCTGCACGACACAGTGGGTTTCCACTTTCCCTTTGGGGGTTCAGCAACAGAATCTTTGGACTCCTTATGCTTGCCGCAAGTGTTACCAGATGATAATGACCTTCTTGCCCCGCCAACTGCCAATGAGGAAGTTACCTCTGCTGTCCACTCCTTATGTAAACAAATTTCCCCTGGGACTGATGGTCTGATGTCAGAACTATACCAGACAAAGCCTTCTCTGTTTGCTCCGATTCTCACTTTTGTGTTTAATAACTTGGGTTGTATGTCCCTTTCAGGGTCTATTACTGAAGCACTTCAGATTTTTTTTTTATTTAAGTCTAGTGATCGGCAGCTTCTGACAAACTGGAGGCCAATTTGCCTCCGTAATACAGATGCAAAACTTCTTACCAAGATCTTTTGCATTCCTCTAGTGCACATTTTTGCCTCCATTATTCATCTCTTCAGTCCTGCTCCATTCTAGGTTGTAAGATCCAGAATAATCTCAGGATGATTGAGGATCTGATTGCTGTTTACTATTCTCCCCAGAGGGGCCACTTCCTGTTTTGTTGGATCAGGCTAAGGCGTTTGATGTGGTTCTACATGATTATCTTTTTTCTGGTATTCCAGAAATATGGTTTCTCTCAGACTTTTATTAATTGGATCCGTTTGTTATATTCTCATTCATCAGTTATCCCTAATATTAATGGTTGGCAGGGACCCTGGGTTTACCTGCAACTGGGTGTCTGCCAAGGGTGCCTGTTGAGTCCCCTACTTTATATTCTTGCCTTGGATCCCCTGCTAAAAGCAGTCATGGAGGCCCCACTAGTTTTAGGTATTGCTCACCCTCTTACTTTCTAGCCTGTTAAGCTGTCTGCTTATGCAGATGATGTTTGTCTCCTCATTAGAAATATCCCCTCTGGTGAGCATGCAGTCCAGTTACTGATGCATATTGCTTCGCCTACTGGCTCCAGATTTAATTATTCCAAATGCAGAGTACTCTCCAATGGGATACATGGTTCATTCCCCTCGACTACAGATGGCATTATGGTGACCCAGGAGCCAATTAAGATCTGGGTATTTATTGTGGAAGCTCAAACATTCCAGCATTGAATTGGCCTAATGCAGCTGAAACTGGGGCAGCCCAGGTGGCTCTTTGGAAATATTGGCAATTGTCTAAGAGAAAGAGGGTAGGGGTGGTTCAAACTTTTCTACTCCCCATCATCCTATATGCAAGTGCCATTTATCCACTTCCTCTTCATTTGGAGACCAGAATATATAGCATTTTTTTTCACAATGATCTGGGGGAGTCAGCTTAACTCCATTAAATGGGATATTCTTTATCTCCCCGATGACAACGCCATACTGAACATGGTGCATCTGGTGTTTTTTTTTTTTTATAGTTTTCAGCATAATACAGAACCCTGGTTATCTGGCCCTGATTCCTCCTGGAAAGAATGGGCGCTAATGTGGCTGACTCCCCTTCAGTTGGAATGGAATACGCCTAACCACTTGTTCAGGCCAGCTAGCCGATTTCCTGAGTTTCTGGCACCCTTGTTAACCTTTATTAAAAAGTGCTGTTTGTCTTGGGATGTAATCCGTACTCAACATAGGAAAACCATTTATAAGGCATTGCTTTCCACGACAATGGAGGTCATGCCGGTGGCTACACTGGTACTTAGATGACAGAAGTTGATTTATTTGACTGACTCCTATTTACCTTCTCAATACTGGGATGTCACAAGGCTGTGTTGCCATGGCAAACTTAATGTCAAAGGCAATAATAAACATAAGAGCATTATGGAAAGATTCAGCCCCAGGGACAGTTGCTTAGTTACGACTGAATTGATACAGCATTTTTATTCTGACTGCCCCTTTATTTGTAATTTTTGGTCCTTTTTGGGCACTGCTTCGGCTGACCCATTTTGGATTTCTCTTACTTATGATGCCCTTATTTATGGCAGGTCCTACAAACATGATCCTTCTATGCTGCTCACGATTTCTTCTTGCCTAAAAGTGGTAATATGGAGGGTTCGTTGTAAATTTGTGTTGCAACAGCCGCTCTTGGATCATGCAACCATGTTGCAGATGGTGGAATCTGACCTCCACAGGCACTGTGCAGAGGAGCGAGCTAAGCTTTGGCCAGTTGGTGTGGATCCACTGCTGGAAACATTGTCCATGGGCTCTTTTTTGATTTAGACATTGTACTTGTGTTTTTTACTACATTTTACTAATATGGGTGTTCTTGTTTAACCCAGTATCTTGGTTTAGGTTTTTTTAGGTGTTTCTTTTTTATATTTTTTCTTGTTCTGTATTATTTTAACTGTTTTTCCTCATTAGTATCATCTAACTGTATGATTCTTTTTGTCTAACTTCTGCTGGTTTATTACTCTGCATGGTATAATGCACCAGTTTTGGTCTTTTTTTTCTTATAATTGTTCCTGTTTTTGTATGAATTGTGCACTATTATTACTTCATTTGTCAAATAAACAGTTCCCCTACTCTTATCGAGAAGTGTTATGGGATCTTTAACGTACACCTGAACAACCACCAGAACAGGCAAACGGGACCATGGTTTAACATCTCATCCGAAAGATGGCACCTCAGGAGTGCAGCACCCCCTCATGATGCACTACAGTGTCATTATTGGGATTTATCCCATATTTCCAGTATGGAGCTAGAATCCACCACCTTCTGAACTTCCAGGCACAGAGGCGAGTGTGCTACCTGCTGAGCCACTGACACTTTTTGACTGTAGTACTCCTTAAAAAAACAACTTCTACAAGGGAAAATAACTTATAAGTTCAGTGCTGTTCTCCTTCAACTGAACCCCAATAGGTTCTGTTCAACTGAGAAAGAAGCTTAATGTCTTTGTTATATCCAGATGGCGAAGGGTAGCCGCCCCTCTGTTGCCCATGATGCCTAGGTAAGAAAACTGGGAGTGAAACAGGCTGATTGAAACTCTGAGACTACCTTAGACAAGAACCTTGGGTGTGTTCTATTGACCACCTTATCCTTATGAAAAATCACGAGTCAGGGTCAATGCACTGAGACTGACACTTACTTATTCTCCTGACTAAAGTAACAGAAACTAGAAATGCAGTCTTCTGATAAAACTTTAAATCACAAGAGCACACATATTCATATGAGAGACTCCACAGTTTAAACAAGAATAAGATATAAATGGTTATTCCTCTTCAGGAATCCCTTAAGAACTAGTGCAGAAGTCATCAACAGAACACCATCCTTGGGCATATATGCAAAATGGCCGAGATGTGTACCTTCAGGGAATTAGTATTCAGCCTGAGGAAATGAGTGACAGCTAATAAGTTAGTACTCTGTCAACCTTGTAAGTGCCAGGGGACATGGCAAGCTTGTCATATTAAATGGAGAATATTTTTTATTTGAAGGTGTAGGCTCATCTTGTGGTTGGTCTTTTGGAAACTTTTCCTCTCAGCAGCCATGCCTTAAGGCGTAATGACTTTAATGTCCAGATAGGCTATTCTCCTACTAGACTTGATGAGAAGAGCCTGCCAGAGGAAAAGGGGGTTGGGCTTATGGACACTGAGGTAATGGATGTCCGAATACCAGACCTGTCAGTCCCAGTCTGGAGCTATCAGCATCACTCAGGGTCTAACATGTTGAATGCTGAGGTTGGTCTTCTAAATCAGAGGAAATGCAGGAAAGGTAAGTATTCAGGAGCCTGTCTTCTTAGTTCAAGGTGAGAACTTCTACCCCTATGCTTCCTCTGTCTCGAAGCCTTGCGTGGAATTAGAAAAGCTTTCTGTTTTTAAAAAGAGACTACACAGCAATCTGGAGAGTTCTCCACTTCTCAAAGATTCTGTCCAGTATCTCCAGGTGGAGAGTGGGACCAGTGAGTTGGAAGAGAATCCCTGCTGTAAGGGTTCTGCTCTACTTGTCACCAAGTTAGGTACTCCACCAACACTGGGGTCACATAGAAACAAGGATTCATCAGCAGAAAAGGACCGCTTGGCCACCCAATCTGCCCAGATGTTCCCTGGCTAGTCTTTCTCTGAAGAGCCTGTTCTCCAGTGACCCTCCTCCTCCCTGCCTATTTACAAATATTTCCCCGTGTCTATCCCACACATGCTGTTTTTGCCTCCACCACTTCCACATGCACTCTGTTCCAAGCACCTACCATCCTTTCAGTGAAGTAGTACTTCCTCACATCCATCTTAACCCCCCCCACTTCATCACATCACATGCCCCTGGTCCTGATGCTCTTTCTCATTTGAAAGAGACTCTTCTCCTATAACCTGTTCACCCCGTGAGGTACTTGCAGGTCTCTATTACATCCCCACTCACTTTCCTCTCTTCCAAGGTGTACATGTTAAGATCTCTCAATCTCTCCTCACAGGGTTTTTGGTGAAGCCCCTGTACCATTTTAGTTGCCCTCTTCTGGACTGCCTCCACCCAATCTATGTTCTTTCTAAGGTGGGGCCTCCAGAACAAGGCACAATAATCCAGGTGTGGTCTCAGCAGTGAGCCATACAGCGGCACCACCACCTCCCTCCTCCTGCTGGAGATACCCATCCCTATGCACCCCAGCATCCCACTAGCCTTACTCACTGCTTTGTCACACAGCCCAGCCACTTTGAGGTCATTAAATATGATAACTCCCATGTCCTTTTCTTGCTTACTGTCAGTACTCACCCTCTCCCATCCTGTACTCAGCCCCTGAGTTCATATGCCCTAGGTGTATGATTTTGCACTATTTGGCATTGAACCACAACTGCCATGTTCCTGAATACTCCTCTAGTTTCCCAAGATTCCTGCACATTCTCTCTGCACCCTCCTAGGTGTCCACCTCATTACAAGTTTCGGTGTCCTCTGTATACCTTCCCTTGCAGTTCTTCCACAATGTCACTTCTGAAGACCCTGAAGAGGACTGGTCTCAGTACGGAGCCCTGCAGCACCCCGCTGGTCACTTTCCCATCATTAGAATGAGTGTCGCTGACCACCACCCACTGACGCCTATCCATTAACCAGTTTCTGACCCGACTCACCACTTTGGATCCCATGCCTAGGCTGCTCAATTTCTTTATCTGTCTCCTGTGTGGCACAGTGTTGAAGACCTTGCTAAAGTCCAGATGACCCATGTCGACTGTCCTCCCCTGATCTATCTCCCTGGTCACCCAGTCAAAGATATCAATCAGATTTGTCTGGCATGACCCCCCCCACCCATGAATCCATGCTCCTTGTGTTCTTGTGGCCCACTAGATTCAAGATACTCTACCAGCCTTTCCTTAAGCAGGGTTTAATTTAATTTCCCCACCATTGAATTAAGACAAACTGGCCAAAAGTTGCTAATCTCCTTCCTGCTGTTAATCTTATGTATAGGGACCACATCTGCTCTCCTGCGGTCCTCTGAAACCATGCCTGTTTACAGTGAAATGCTAAATAAGGCCATCAGTAAGGCAGCTAGCACCTCCCTGACTTCCTTTAGTACTCTTGAGTGTATCCTGTCTGGTCCCATAGTCCTGTCCAACTTCAGAGCTGCAAGTCCCCTTCAGGACTCTTTCCACTGCAAATGGGCTTGTGTCCACCCCCCCTCTTTGTTCCTGCAGCCTCCTGGTGGTCCCCCCCCCCAGTGTAAAGAAAGAGCAGAAGTACCTTGAGGTACTGATTTGACCTTTTGTGAAACAAAGCAAATGGACCACAAATTTCATCAAAGTCATCAAGTCAAGGACCTGTGAGAATACTCTGGCTGTGTACTGCTGACCCACTTGGATGGAACTGGCAAAGGACATCAGATCCAAGTCTGGGGCAGGACTGCCTTGGCTAAGGTCAAATCTATTTCTGCACAAAGGAACATGATGCTCTGAGTAGGCAGAGAAAGACAAGGCAAGGCAGTTGTATTTGTTTGGCACCCCTTCCAATGGCTTCGGGTGCCTTACAACAATAAAAACAGTTACATAAAGAACATTAAATGAATAAAGTAAATAACCAGTAAATAATTTCAAAAAGCTAAACTGGGTAGGCCTGTGCAAACAAATGGGTCTTCAACTGATTTTTAAAGCCCCCCACCATCTAAGCAGATCTTACTACCTCCAGCAGAAAGTTTCAGAGTATATGGGCAATAACCCCAAAGGCCTTGTCCCCAGATTGCTTGAGGCAGGAATGAGGGACCAACAACAAGCCCACATTGGTGGACTGGAGGCAGTGAGTCAGTGTATAGGATGTCAGAAGGTCTTTTAGGTAGGTTGGACCCAATCCATGTAGGGCCTTGAATGTTAACAAGCATATCTTGAAGGTGATACACAACCGAACAGGCAACCAGTGCAGACTGTGCAACACCGGTATGACGTGATCTCTCTGAGAAATTCCCATCACCAGCCAGGCCACAGTGTTGTGAACCAGCTGCAGATGGTGTATCAAACCTCCAGATAACCCTAAGTAAGGGGACAGTTAAGACTCTTTTAAACTCAGAAGGAACCATAGTTTTCTAATTGCCTCCACTGTTAGGGTCAGAGCCCTCACAACTGCCTCTGACATCCCCAGCTTATTTGCCAGATGTACGGATATGGATACACTGCCACATTTGCCTGCAGGGGTACAGCGGTGCCCAGAATAAGGTTCTCTCATGTCTAGTCAGGTCAAGCAATATCTTGAGTGAAAAAATGTTGAGAATTGTCAAGGCCATTACTTTACACTTGCATGTCTTCTTGTAATCTGCCAGGTGACTACTGGAGCCAGCAGTCCAATAGACTTGTGGTGTCACAAATATGTGTGACACTGTTTCTGTACAATGTCACCTGCTGGCTCTGCAGATGACAATGTATATGTGAAACATATGCAAATAGTGACACCTAGTGACACAAAACATTGCAATGAGTTGCAATATGATAACAGTGACAGTAGTATCATAATATATTTAGTCATGATGGAATCTGAAGCTGAACATTACTGTAGACTGCTACCACCTACAGACATTTGGTGAAAGCCCTGACAGCAGAGGATAGTCCAAAAGGCAAGGCACTGTCCTGGTTTATCCTGTCTCACAGTCTGAATTGGAGAAATAGCTGATGGAGGATCTGACTTGGATGTGAAAGTAGGCACCCTTCAGATCCAGAAAACATAATCAGCCTCCCTTCTGTAGTGACAGAAGTATTTCCCCTTAAGGAAACCATCTTGAATACTGTGTACTGTATCACTGATATTTGTTCAGGCCTTTGAAATCCAAGATGAGCCGACACCCTCCTGATTTTCTAAAGATCAGGAAACACTGGGCAAGGAATCCCCTGCCCCTTTTAGCCCCCGGAACCTCTTCTATTACCTCTGCAAGCAGAAGGCATGAATATCCCTTCTGAAGCATTTCTGCTGTAGATTGAAAAGAGCACTGAACATAGCACACAGCTGTGAAGAGATGCTATAAATTTCAGAGTCAGACCTTCCCTGACAATCTCCAGAACCCACTTTTCTGTGGTAATGGAAAGTCAATTTAGGTATTAGTGGGAGGTTCTGCCTCCCAGTGGAAGATTTGAGAGGACCTGGAATGTGATGAGCAAGGAGCCAGTTCTGCTGTCCTCCTGACTGCCCAGGGGCAACTGAAGTGGAAGTAGTGGGGCAATTGCAATAGTGGTCAAGGTGGGCTTTTACCTGATGTTGGCTGGAACTCCAAGATAACAGTGTGCACAAATGGCATGGCTTTCCCAGCCTTTAAGGTGGTATTTTATTCCAAAGTTAACAAGAGACTTGATTAGTACTCTAGCTTCCTTGGCATTCAGTACAAAAGCCTCAACACCAGGCCCAAATAAAGTTGTGCCTTCAACCTGAAGGTCAAAAAACATTTGCAGCAATTATTGGGACATGCTGGTGCACTTCAGCCAGGCCAATCCCTGGGTCACAACTATGATGACCATGCCATGAGCTGCTGTGTCATTAACAGCCACTGCCATCTGGAACATCTGTTTGGATGCATCCATACCATTTTGCACTTGATTCTCTCAGAGGTCCTTGTGCATTTTGTTAACCATGGGCAGAAAGGAAGACCAAAGGTTATACAGATATTTAGATGTATAACTCAGGTATGTAGCCTGTCTATAGACTAGGAAAGCACTGGAATAAACCTTCTACCCAACTCATCAAACCTCCAACTATCTTTCTACAGAAGGTTGAGGACTCCCCAGTTCCAGAATTTTCAGCGGCTAATGCAGGCTCAGCTAAATACTGTGTCAGTGGGAAATCATGACTCTCTTAAGAAAAGAATACCTCCTTTCAACCATGGAGGAAGCGTTCACTGTTTTCTCCTATACCTTCTTGACTAAAGAAGTAAAGGCAGAAGTTATGGGCAAAAGAAGCCTCCCAATTAGCAGTTTAGCCCAGGAGGTCTGAAAAATGGAATTCACCTTCTGACTCCGAACCTTTGGCAGCAATTTCCAGATTTTTTGCCATACATCTGACAAAGGCCTGATAAAAGGAAATATCCTCAAGGGAGAAAGAATAGATGATCTCATTATGTCATCTTCTCTTCAAGACTGTAATTTTGTACAACATCCTGCTTCGCCATTCTCCTCCAAAAATGATAACTTCAGTGAAGGAGAAACTTACAATTGGAACACAGTATTTAATCGAAGAACATATAAACTTATTAACTCTCCATATTATCACAAAGTTCCCACATTAACTGACACAATCACACAAAAAGTCTAAATGAGAAATAAAAGTGTATGATAAGACAGCTCAGAACTTTGTCAGGCATTTCATATTTTTGGAAAACAAGCATCTGTTTATGATTTTGGTATTGCTTCCCACCCAACATGTCTCTGGATCGTTAAACACCAACTTATCTGCCTATTACTGCCTCATTAAATCTTTCTCTACAGTTATAAGAGTAAGGTACCATCAGAAGTTGTCTCTGTACACAAGTCTACATTTTACAATAACGTATAATTCCTCTTTTCTTTTAGTGACACCACAACAAGGTAGGATAATATGGCCATTGAACCATATGGTTCTTTCTGATCTGGTCAAAAGTTTTGCATTTGGGGAACCTTTTGTTTACTGACTCGGCAGATTAAACAGTTGTAACACAATGGGACGAAAAGGCTAATCAACCACAGAAAGGTCAGTTAACACTAAATAGCCCTTTTCTGTCTGCAATTACAGAGAATAATATCTTTGCACTGGAGGCAGCACTCCTGAGACTTTCTGATGAAGAGAACTAATACACTGGCTTTTTGCCTGGTGGTGATCCGGATACAAATGAAGCAAACTTTTTTTCCTTTTAATCAAACTTCTATGAAAGGTCACTTATTAAAAGAGTTCTAATGGCCTCAGTATCCACTCCCTAAAGTCAGCAGCACACAGTGTATAACTGAAGCAATCTAGTTCTAAGAGGCCAAAGAAATGTGAACAAAAATAATAGAAATGCTTTGACGGTTGCGGAAGAAAACACAACCAAGCTACAGATAAAGCACATTTACAGAAGGTGTGTGTGTGTGTGTGTGTGTGTGTCAGTGGGAAGGGTACACACTCTACTCCTGATTACTGACATTATTCAACATGATAAACACTTCTAACAAATGTGCAAAAACAGGACTGCCTGTGACAGGAGAAAAGTAGGAGGAGTTGAACTGCTGGAGACAAAGCACTACCCTGACTGGAGGGCTGGCAAGTATAAAGGCTTAACAAAAGCATTAATAATGGATAAGAAGTGGAAATGAAAGGTCTAGGAGGATGGCGATGATGACATTCCCAGTCTCACAGTCCATGCAATGCTTAGCATTCTGGCATTTAGTTGGTAACAGTGGTGATCCATTCTTGCTGTACCCTAAATTTAGCAAACTATACAAGCTTACCAATAAATGAAGTCATTCTACATGCTGTCCCTTACTGTGCTCTAATGAACATCATCTCTCATGCCAGGCTGACCCTAATAAAAGTAAGGTAACAAGGCATAATATTCTACTATTCAGTGCCATATTTGAGCCATCCCACTATCCCCAGCAGTGACAGATATATGAGGGGGGAGGGCTGCAGAAGAAAATGGAAATCTAATACAGTTTAAGGAAACCAGTACATAATTTACAATAACTAACTGTCCATTTTGCCTGCCCCTTTTAGTCTTACTGTTGTACTCAAACTATTGGACATGTAACTGAATATCTCAACTGTACCTGAAGAAATAATGGAGCGTGTCTCTGCAGTAAAACAGAACGGCACTAAACTGATGAGTTTAACCCAGCAGAAAGAGCGGCTGTAAACATGACAAATGCCTGCTATTGATTTCAGGTTTAATTACTCTGTGCGGCACTGACAAAGCCCATCAGATGTTGTTGTGAAGTGTAAATGGAACAAACTACACTTCACTGCCCATAGGAAACTGATGGTGTCTGCAGTTTGCATTGTTTACTTTATCCTCCGTAAACTTCAGCCTTGATCAAATTAACAAGTGCTAGTCACCTCCAACGCAACACAAGGCACTATGCTTTTACAGGAACAGGCTAACTAAAATAGTTCAGCAACAATTCAGTGGTAACAACTGTCTGCCTAATGATAGCCCAGTGGCAACTGATGAACCTTATACTGCAGTACTTTGTGAACTGTATCATCAGCAGTACTGGCGGATCAGTCAACAGAATTCTTCCCCGACTCTCCATGGACTGCTGAAGGAGGCAGAGAGGAAGGTGGAGCTTAGCAGGTCCCTGTGTTTTACTTTGTTCTTCTACATTACTTTAACTTGAGGGGAAACATTTTGCAATAATCTGGCCCAACCAGTCATCTCTTCATTTCACTTTCATTTGCTTTCACAGACTGTATAAAAAACACTAGAGCTGTCAACATTGTAATCCCTTTGCATTTCAGCACAGAGCAGAACTTTTCTATAGCCTGTGAAGCACTGCATGTATACTCAACTCATGCTGCTTTTTTAAAGTTGTTCTTGACAACATAGTCCATTATCTGGGTGTTTTATTTTTAATTTACTCTTATGCGCCATCACATCAGTATTACCCCCCCCTTTGGCACCTGTGGCAAAATCCCGGCCCCAGCACCTCCTTACTTGGGCCCCAGTTTCCACCATGGCTTGCTCCCCCACCCACGGCAGCACCTTTAGGGCAGCTTCTCCTCTGGTGTCCCACTCTAGCTGAGGATTCCTCCGGTGGATGCATATGGCTAGAGAGGACTGTAATATGAGCATTATCCTGCAGGCTGGGGCATTTTCACTTTTGGTTTCCCCTCCTTCCTATAGGGTGGAAAGAAAAAATTACTCACCTTAGTAATGTTGTTTCTTCTAATTGAGTCTTGCTGTATTCTGACATATGCAGTTAGGTCCTGCCTTTCAACTGCCCCGGAGAACAAAGAGTTAAATTTTCCATGGCCAGCATGGAATGTTCACCGCGAGCTTGGTTGAAGCCCCTGTCTGTTGTTGTTTAAACTCCAACTGTCAGATCTTTACGAGCAATACTCACTAGAAGTTCTGTGTGGAAACTGTAAAACTCAAAACTAGCCAACTGGCAACTATATCTATATAAAAGGTTTTTGGTTTCAAAGAAAAGACTCAAGTCAGGAAACCCAAAAAACAAAACACATCCCAAAACACAACACTCACCCAAAATAAAGGAGGGTGAAAAAGGAACACCCCTAGGGTGCCAACACTGCTCCTGCCCACCTACATCCCAAAAACTAGGTTCTGAGAGGGGAGGCGGGGGAGGTCAGAATACAGCAAGACTCCATTAGAAGAAACAACATTACTAAGGTGAGTAATTTTTTCTTCAAACAACATGAAGTCTTGCTGTATTCTGACATATGCAGACTACCAAGCAGTTCCTCCATGGAGGAGGGACAGAACCTATTTTGGAAAGAGGCTCTGAACTACTGCTGTGCCAAACCGAGCATCACTCCTCGCCTGGATATCCAGAGAGTAATGCTTGGTGAATGTATGGACTGTTTTCCAGGTGGCTGCTTGACAAATTTGTAAGATAGGAATATCCCTGGCAGCAGCCAGGGAAGCAGCTGTACCTCTAGTAGAATGAGCCCTCAGGCCTCAGGGTGGTGTTCTACCCAGTTTTTCATAGCAGAATTGTATACAAGAGACAATCCACCTGGCAATAGATCTTTTAGTGGCAGGTTTGCCCTTACCAACCTCTCCATAAGTAAGGAACAACCGGAGGGACTCAAACCTGTGACCCTTGGTGCGCTCCATGTAGTAGCTGATGGCCCTTTTAACATCTAAGCTGTGCAGCCTCCTCTCTCCAGAGGAGGAATGGTCAGTGAAGAAAACAGGGAGAGACAGACTGGTTCAGGTGGAAATCCGAAAGCACTTTAGGCAAAAACTTCCTATTAGTTCTTAGGACCACTTTATCTCTATGGAAAGAGATGAAATCAGGTTCCACTGACAGGGCTTGCATCACTGATACGCCGGCAGAGGTAATGGCTACCAAAACACAGTTTTCCAAGTCAAGTACTTAAGCTCTGCAGAGGACAAATGCTCAAGAGGGGTTGCATAAGCTGAGCAATGCAAACATTAAGGTCCCAAGCAGAAGCAGGGTCCCTAAAGGGGGGATTGGTGTGCAGCAGTCCCTTGAAGAACTTACAAAACACAGGATGGGCTGACAGAGGGGATGGCTTGCCTACCAACAGGAAAGCAGAAATAGCTACCAAATGCACTTTCAGTGTAGCTAGCCTAAAGCCTAGGCCATTGAGATGGACCATATAATCCAGAACCGTAGGCAACCCAGCAGAATCTGGAGAAATATTCTTCTTAGAACACCAAATAGCGAATCTTTTCCATTTGGAATTGTAAGTCTTTCTGGTGGAAGGCTTTCGAGAAGCCTTAAGGATATCCAGAACCCCTTGGGAAAGAAGCAGGTCAGCAAACTCTAACTCAAGAGCCATGCCTTGAGATTGAGAGACCGAAGGTTCGGGTACCAAATCCTCCCGAGAGGATGTCAACAGGTTGTAATTCCTGGGAAGAGACAAGGGAAGGCAGACTGCTAGGGACAGCAACAGGGGATACCAGGGATGTCTGGCCCAGTCTGGAGCAATCAGAATCACTTTGCATGGTTGTGACCTTATCTTGACTAACACTTTGAACAGGAGAGGGAAGGGGGGAAAAGCATACAAAAATTTCCCTTCCCAATTCAGGATCAGAGCATCCAGGGGGACTGAGCCCAAGACTGGGGGTCTGCAACAAAAGAGAGGAAGTCGGTGATTGTCTGGGGCTGCAAAAAGATTTATCTGTGGCGTGCCCCATCTTGGGAAAATCACTTTCAAAACTAGGGGATCTAGGGTCCATTCGTGATGGCCCTGGGATATTCTGCTCAGAGGATCTGCTAGGACATTGTCCTTCCCTGGGAGGTGAACGGCTATCAGAGAGGTTTGCAGGGAATAGCCCAGGGACCACAACTTCATTGCTTCTGTGCACAAGGCCGTAGACCGAGTGCCTCCCTGCTTGTTGATGTACCACATGGCGGTGGTGTTGTCTGTCCTGACCTGGACCACCTTGTTCAGCACAGATTTGGAAAAGGCTTGCAGAGCCAAAAACACTGCTCTGAGTTCCAAGAGATTGATGTGAAGCAGAGATTCCTGAGGTGACCACAGCCCTTGAGTGGTAAGATCCCCCAGATGGGCTCCCCAGCCCAGCAGGGAAGCATCTGTGGTGAGTATCACTGAATGAGACTGAGTGACAAAAGGAATTCCTTGTATCAACTTGTCCTGATCCTGCCACCACTGCAAGGCATGGATCGGGGTTTGAGTCACTGGGACTAGTTTGGTAAGGGAATCCTTTCTTTGGGACCAGAAGGCTCTTAAGTGGAACTGAATGTCCCTCATCTGGAATCTTGCTCCCTGGACCACTGCTGTGAAAGCTGCCATGTGGCCCAGAAGCTGAAGGAAATTCCTTGCTGGTCGAGACACCTGCAGGGTGAATGAAGAAGCCAGTTCCATAATGGTCCTTGCCCTGTCCAAGGGAAGGAAGGCTCTTGCCCTTATTGTATCCAGCTCCACCCCTATGAAGGTGAGAAGCTGCACTGGTTCGAGAACTGACTTTGGAAGGTTGAGAAGGAATCCTAAGGAAGTGAGCACTTGCTGAGTTATTTGCAAATGTGACTTGACTTGGTCTGGAGACTGACCTACTATGAGCCAGTCGTCCAAGTATGGGAAGATGGAGATCTTTTTTCTCCTTAGGAAAGCAACCACTACTGCCAGGCACTTTGTGAAAACCCTTGGGGCTGATGTTAGGCCAAAGGGCATTGCTCTGAATTGATAGTGGCCTGAAGGCAACTCGAACCTGAGGTACTTTCTGTGGGAGCACCTGATGGGAATGTGAAAATAGGCATATTTTAGTTCCAGGGAGGATAGCCAGTCCCCTGGCCTTAGAGAGGGAAGGATTATTCCCAGAATCACCATTTTAAACTTTGTTTTTAAAAGGTGTTTGTTCTGATATCTTAGGTCCAGGATGGGCTGCCATTCTCCTGTCTTTTTGGGGGTTAGGAAGTACCTGGAGTACAATCCATTGCCTTTGTGTAGGGTGGGAATCCTCTCTATAGCTCTGAGACCTAGGAGGGAAGAAACCTCTGCCTCTAAGGCAAGGGTCTCTGGTGGATTTGCAGGTGGAAAGGATCTGGTTCTCATCTTGGGAAATTTTTTGAAGCTGAGAACCAGTCCCTGGCTTACTACTTCCAGGACCTACTTGTCTGATGTCAGAGACTTCCAGTCCTGGACAAAGTAAGCCAGCCTGCCCCCTACTGGTATGGGAGAATCGGCCCGGGCAGACCCATCAGGGTGTCTGCTTGGCAGGGGCTTTAGGCTGAGGGGTGGATGCAGGCCTGCTCATCCCCGTCTGCCTCTCCCTCTAAAGAACCCCCTCTGAGAGTAAGAAGCGGAGGCCTGAGCTTGGTAAAAAGGCCTTTGGAAAGGCCTGCCCCTGCCCCTGGACTGCTGCCTTTGAGGAGTAGCTTGCCTTTCTTTGGCCTGAGCACTCCTGTTAGTGGTCCTGTACTCATCCGTCTTTTTCATGTAGTTCTTTGTCTGCTCCCCAAACAGAGAATTACCAATAACAGGGAAATCCATGGCCTTAGCCTGGGTATCCTGTGATAGGCTAGTACATCTGAGCCAAGCCATCCTCCGAAGAGCCACAGATGTAGCCATGACTCTTGATGAAACATCACTGGAGTCCACAGCAGCATGAAATTGCACTTTGGATGCCTCAATCCCATCTGCAGCCACCTGCTCCAGCTCCTTGGCAAGCTGATCAGGGGCCTGTTTAGCCAGAGCCAGCACAGTGTCCTAACTGGACTTCTGGTATCTAGCTGTGTAGGCCATATAGTTAGCCTGCCTGAGTCCCAAAGATGCTGCCATGTACTGTTTCTTTGCTATGGCATCAATCCTCCTGGGTCATATCTGGGGTGTGATGCCAAGGGGATATTGCCTTATCTGAGCAGCTTCCGGCCTGCTACCCCAACATGGCTGCATTGCTGGAAAGGAACTCCATGTCTGAGCCTGAAAGAGTATACCTCTTGTCCATTCGTCTGTCCACAGGAGGTATGGAATTAGGAGTCTTAAGAATTTTATGTGTCTGGTTCCCAAAGGATTTGTGGAGGGGAACAGACAGTCTCTTGGACTCTGGGATGTCCATCATTTTAACAAAATCAGGCTCCTCCTGATCCTCTGCTTCTTCTTCCATAGGAAGCTGGAGGGTTTCAGCCACTTTTTTGTAAAACATAAAGTGAGAAGGGGACTCAGAAAGCCTAGGAGGAGAAACACCTGAAGGTCTGTCTGGGGAGATGTCCGGGTCAATAGGCACATCCAGACTTTCATAATCACCATCATCATCCTCATACTCTCCTTCCTCCTCATCCGGTTCATAAAATTCTTCCAAGGTGTAATCCGGAACCGGGGGAACCAACCGAACCAAATCCCTGCCAGATGGTGCCGGTTCGGCAGGAACCGACGTAAGCGATTGCACTATTTTTATCGCCTTGGCTATCTCATTGGCGGTCGGAGTATGAATTTCTGGGTCCAAACCGGACGATTTATCTTTTCTTTTTCCTTTTACTGGAACTGACTCCTCAGAATCGGCTCTCCTTTTGCCTGAAGAAGTATCACCCTGGTCAGAGGGCACTCCTTCTGGTTCGGTCGGAACCAAACTGGGCTGGCCATCCGGGTCAGCGGACTTCTCGGCCACCCTATCCCTCAGTCTACCTAATCTCTTTTCCAGGGTAGATTTGGGAAAATTCTTACAAATTTGGCAGTCTGAATCGAGGTGGTCAAACCCCAAACAATAAACACAGGTGGTGTGGGGATCAGCCTTGGCAAAGACTTCCCCACACACACACACACACTGCAGTGTTACGAACATACAAACATACGAAATTTGCCAGCAGATAAAGGCCTAGAGGTCTATCAAGTCTGCTCGAATGCGCAGCTAGCACCCCTTATTCTGCAGCTGCCCCTCCCTTCCACCCAGTGGTCCCGGTTTTGTTCTTGGGTTTCTCAGACATGGCCAATCCTAACCAAAACTTACCCTTTTTTCGGCAATCCGCCAGGCAAGACTCCACTATCGGTTCCTGACCGTGTCACGGGTCTTGGAAAAAAATGTAATAAAATCAGGTTTTTTTAGAACCGATACAGACCGGTTATCACTCTCTAAGTAAATCACAAACTTTTTTACCTGAAACTGATCGGTTCAGTCGAACCGATCCATAATTTACAAATTCCACACAGAAACTATACAGAAAACCTATCTAGTACTCGCGGTACCACAGACAGAGACTTAAATAGACAGATCGGTAGCAGCAATTCGGTAGAAACCGAGCGAAAAAACGACACTATAACCGACTTTTTTGAACCGAGCAAAGGAGAAATCTCCAGAGCGACTGTTCAGTGAGGCAGAGTAAAGAATCTGATGGTTGGAGTTTAAACAACAGCAGACAGGGGCTTCAACCGAGCTCACGGTGAACATTCCATGCTGGCCATGGAAAGTTTAACTCTTTGTTCTCCGGGGCAGTTGAAAGGCAGGACCTAACTGCATATGTCTGAATACAGCAAGACTTCATATTGTTTGAATGATGTGAACTAAAAGTGTGTGCATGCACAGCTTGCCAACTGGAAGCCCCATCACTATCCTCCCTCCCATTGTGAACCTCCAACTACACCACCACCTGTGGTCGCCAAGGTGGTGGCAGTACAGCAGCGCTTATAACCAACCATCCCCAGTGCAGGGAAGCATCCTCTAGGATACTCAATTCTCCATCCCTCTCCAGCTATCTGATGCTTTGGCCCCAAATCATGAACCAAGACTGCTGTTGACACAAGTGGTAATGCTTTTGCTGCACCAGCGGGTTAGCCTATCTGGACATTCTTTGTATCAGCTTTGAATGAATGCTCAACCTTTACAGTAAAAACATCTAACTACGTAAGGGCTCTGACAAAAGCACAACTTCAGATGCAAAAAAATACATGCCCAGAAGATAACAACCTGACATAAATAGTGACTGTGACAATTCAGCTTTTTTCTTTTGTCTCAAACACTAGATTTGTGGAGCATCAAATTCATGGGCTGTGGGCCTACAAATATAGAAACATAGAAATACAGAATTAGACGACAGATAAGGACCGCTTGGCCCACCCAGTATGCCCATTTTCCCTACCTGTTTTATATACCGCAGCTCTTTAATGATCTGTGGCTTGCCCTCTCTTTCCTATCGCTAGAGTTCCTTTACGTCCTGTCCCATGCATTTTAAATCTAGACAATTTTTGCTGTCTCAAAAGTAAATTAATTTACCCCTAACCTAACTATAGTGTTTGTACCACATGTAAGGTGCACATGATCAATCCACCCCAAAATGTTCTATGAACACCAAAATGGTAACCACATTATTGTTCTGGCAATTCTTTGAAAACAGGATTTTAAATAATGAAGGGAATTGGGGTAAGGCAACTGAAAATGTATTGTTCCAATGATCCCAAAAATGTAATTATGTAAGCAATAATACCCAACTGGGTGGGCTGTACTGGGCAATACTGTATCATCCAGGGGCATAATGAGGCCTGATGCTACAGGCGGAGGGCCTTGAAGCCCTGGACTGCCCACCCCGGAGGGTATTACTGCATTTAGAAAATGGGTGACTTGTCTCATTGTGATTTAAAAAATGAAATAATGCTAAAAATTTAGAAAAAATGAATTTTTAGTTCTTTATTTGATCAACTAATCCATCCACTGCTATATCTGCCAGTAGAGGGCACTGCAGTGTTTGATTGCTGTTTTCTTACTTTTTGTAATTTTGGGCAAGAACTTTCCCCCTGACAATGTCCGTTTTTTCTTTTGTTGAGAGGAAACCCTTACCTGCATTTAGGTTAGCCCTCTGCTCCACTGTAAGTCCTCACCACTCCACTCAACTGCAGCACTGTCTCTAGTGCACCACAGTCTCGAGCATGAGACCAACAGTACATTCTCAGTTTTCACACCTGCAGATGGAGGCATGCTGCCAGCTTGCAGCATGGGGTAAAGGTGGCGGGCAGGTAGCTGGAGGATGGGGATGTAATTATTGAGCTGGTGGCAGTGAAGAATCAAGTAAGGCAAGTTATTTATTTGAAACAAAAATGTTTATGCTATTCTAAACAACTTACAATGGAGTTCACTTATACAGTATGTGTAGGCTGACCCGACTTGGTCGCTGCTGTCACTTAGCAAGTGGGAAAAAATGGTGAATCAAAGCTTTTAAATTCCAGATTGGCAGAGCGATACCAGTTTGGTACTAAGGCACAGTAGGCCGGCACTTATTCTTTCCCGGTCTCTACTGGTAGTTAATATACCCCCTTGACCTAGGTCTCAGCCAGTCAGAGACCAGAAAATATTAAGCACATTTTCTAAGTGCACAATAACCCATGTCTATCTTTTGAGACTATATTTGGATACGTTTGCAGAAATAACAGCTGCATGTGCTAATGGAGAGTTCAGAAGTAGCCAATGTTCACATCATGAGTCCCGATCATTACATTTTGGAGGCCAGGTGTAGAAGCATGGTGTGGCGGGGGGGCCTGTCTGTGGTGATCTACTGAATTGGGGAAATTACTCATTAGAACCAGTGTGAATGTCAGTGACCATGTGCAAGTGAGGCAGCAGCAGGAGACTTGCTGAACATAACACTCTGCAGTGTAGATCCACGTCTAAACATACCCTACCTAGTTCTCCCTATTTTTCATGATACAGCCTCCACAAAGGTAGGCAGGCCAGTATTGGGGTGCAGCACAATGGGAGTAAAGGACTGAGTTGAGCAGATTTATAAAGAAATAGCAAAACAAGAAAGCCAAAAAAATAAAGCTACATACCCACAAACACAGTCCAGCAGACAACGTCTAAATTTTGTTTCAACATAGCCCTAAAGCCAAAATTCCACTCTTTATTTTTTTTTGTTGGTTCTTACCCCCCCAGAGTCCTCTGCTGCCCCTATGATGTCTCTCCCCCGTGCAGGCACTGGGTATGAGTCCCCCTTCCCTTAACCCCCATGACTTACTCTTCGTGGCAGGGGGTGGGTAGCTTCTCGACTCACCAGACTGGATCCAGTATTCAGGGAGGTACCCTCCCGGGCCGTTGCGGTGGGGGACCATTGTCATCCTGTCAGAGGACTCCCTTTTCCATTTTCTCTACTACACCCTTGAGGGATGCAGCATGCAATGATGCCAACGTGCACACTTCCATGAGCACTCCTGCCAGGCATCTGCCGCAGTCCCCCACCCACAGCCTCCAGCGTCAGCGTGCCACTTCCCAGCCTCTGTCAGGGGGCAGGCAATTGCCTAGTGCTGCTAACCCCCGGAGAAGGAGAACAGTCCTAGGGATGCTCAATCCTTCTCTTCCCTGCCATCCCCCAGCAGCCCATGCTCATTCCCAAACATGGGTCGCCAGTGCGATGCGAGGTAAGGCATCCAGCGCCTCAGCCCTCAGCACCACCAGGCCGTCTAAAAGTTCCACTCTTACAGGGGGAAATGCAGCTTTCAAGGGGCCACACATGTTTTGGAAATCTGGACCCCAGTGTCAAAACAACAATAAAATAAGCCTTTACATTCATGCATTTTAGTGAAGAAAAAAAAGCAGAACTGATGCAGCTAATGATTACAAACGTG
This sequence comes from Neoceratodus forsteri, assembly GCA_016271365.2. Taxonomy (NCBI): domain Eukaryota; kingdom Metazoa; phylum Chordata; order Ceratodontiformes; family Ceratodontidae; genus Neoceratodus; species Neoceratodus forsteri. Next base: position 1,333,766,987 of record CM057455.1, on the reverse strand, counting down.
CCTTGTAAAGGAAGCCAAAGTGAGTATTTGAAGATTAAAGAAAAACAAAAGAACAAAATAAAGCTAGTTTGCTTTCATCTAAATCTAGAAGTGGTCGCAGCAGATTGTAATCAAAGACAGATTTCTGTGAGCTTGATAACATCATTAGATTTAAGGAATTAAAAATACATGAAACTTTTGAGTTAATGAACAGGGTCCTTAACTGCTCATTTAATTCAAACAGCTGTTTGTTAATGCCCTAAGCAGTGTCATAAACTGTGAAAATACTGTTGAGTGTAAGACACTAGTTAATGCTATAAAGCAACACATGCTCTAATATTAAAAGGATTTAATGGGATTAATAGACAATAAAACATTAACTCCCTATTATGATGTTTCTAGACCCAAGGGCAAACTGTGGCTAAAAGGACCCTGGCTCAGAGACATTGTACACACTACCCATCAGTGTAGTATAGCAAATACTTTATTTGATAGCCATACCATAACTGACACTTTTTGCTTATTTTCATATACATGACATATTTGTGTGACCTACGTATGCCAGCTTGAGAAACTATTCAACCTGATCTGCCTACAGTACATTTTCTACAACAACAGACACTATTCAGCTAGTGTCTGGAAAAATATAATAATGGCCACTGATGAAAAAAGCACCTCTTTACATAGACTGCCTCAGCACTGAAACCATCTTGGTTCCAAAGCGTCTCAGTATGAATTAGGGGTGAGAAGAAAAGGTTACTCACACAAAACACTATTTATTCCAGTAGCAGTTAACCATACTCACACATTTGCAGATTCATGGTCCAAGGAACTGGTCCCTGGAACCATCAGGAAGATTTGAACTGCACAGCGTGCACTTCTTTCCCTACACATGCCCTGAATTTAATTTATATTTTATTTAAAAATGCATTAACCAAGTGAACCCCAAGGGCATCAAATGCCCATTTTAAGGGGGACCTAAATGGCACAATGCTCTAAAAAATGTACAGGATACATAGGGAGGATACCGTTCTGCTTCATTTGCTGTACACTTCCTCCTGAATGAGTTGGGCTCTCTATCCTGTGAAGAAGGTGTCTGTAGTGAGGTGGAGAGTAAGATAAGAAAGATGAAAATGAAGCCCCACTATACCTGTTCCACCTGCCACCAACCAAAGCAGTGCATCCACTAATTGTGATGTCAGCAGTACACTAGAGTCGGCCAGGATGCAATGCAGTCTGCATGACAAAAGGAATTAACTAACACAGAAAATGTCTTGTTTACTGCAGTAACTCTGATGCAGTATGTAAGCAATAAGGCATGATGGGGTGTGCGTAGAAAACATTTTACCGTATGGCAAGGGGTGTCATAAGGAACGAGGCCTAAGGCCAAGTGACTTTAGCTGCGGCCATGCGGTAAAATGTGTTCCATGCATATTCTGGAGTGCCTTATTACGCTTATAAAATGGGCTCCTGTTTTAAAACTTTTTACGGTTGGGAAAAGCATGTTTATAAGTAGAAACAACAGATTTGCTTGTGTGCATTTATGATAAAATAGTCCTTCCACCCACTACAAATGATGTCATTGATGATGTCATTGTATTGTCTACTTTTTTCTTCCTGTTTTTTCCTCTGTTTTTCCTCACATTCAAGATATGTAATGTTTGTTGTGGAATGTTTACCATGAAATACTGGATTCAAAATGCTGCTCAGTTCCACTAGCAGAATGTTTCTCTCCTAGCACACTGTACACACAGACAACAAAGGCCTTTGTTACAGCTAGAGACTCAATTATCTCACTGTCAGGGCAAGAAGAAGTTCCCTGATGAGCAGGAAAAGATAGAAGTGGAATTTTTCACTGTCAGCAAAGAAACATTTGTAGTGAAAACTATAAACAATACTTATTGCTTCTAATGTGTTTATGTATGTAAGGAGAGCGTAATAATCAGGGAAACAACATTTAATTAATTAATTTTATTTTTTATTTAAGGTAGTTTTATTTTTAGGGCCCAGTTGAAGTTTTTTTACACTGTAAAGGTAGCAGCCATGTTTGTGGTGGAAGATCAGTTCTGGCTGTAGGGGGCTAACTGAAATGCCTGTGTTCTAAATGACATTGATCTGGGTTCCGGACTCTTCACTGCACTGAGCAGTCATTTTTTAACCATGTGTAAACCATATTTTACACATAAATAACAACAAATCAGATTACATGATTTTACCTTGCCATTTTATAAGCTGCTATACTGCATTTTCTGGGACTGCCTAGAGAGTGCCTAGAGAGAGTACCTATGAGGAGTGCCTAGGTGCTTGGTTGAAGAACTGGTGCAGAGAGCAGCATTTTGGCTTCATTGGGAACTGGGGATCCACCTGGAGGGATGTGTGGGCTTGTACTGGGGTGATGACCTGCATCCTTCCAGGAAGGGGACCGATGTCCTCAGTGAATGTTTTAAATGCTTCACTGGCAAGCATTTGAATTAGCCAAGAGGGGTGGCAGAAGGAAACAGGGTAACTCATACTGCCCACCCCACAGGATAAGGTAGCCAGCATGGAGGACCATAACATTAATAAATTGTCGGTGGAGACTGAACTCAGGAAAAGGGGTGAAAAGAGAGGGCAAAAGGAGAACAGGGAGGGAAGTCAAGAGGAGGGGTTTGCAGAACATTTTATTTTATTTTATTAAACTCTAGGATTACAAATACCTTTGAGCAGGAACTGCTCATTTACAACATGGAGGGCAATGTGTGCGAATGCCCGCAGCCTTTTTTTTCCCCCCAATTGTTTAACCAGAGGAGACACACTAAGCTGAAAGCTTGTTTACAGGTGCGACCTGGGAGCACAGGCAAGTTAAGTGACTTGCTCAGGGTCACACAGTATGCAAGTGGGGACTGTGGGATTCAAACCCAGGTCTCCAGATTTGCAGCTCAGAGTCTTAAACCACTACGCTGTACTGCCTGGGAAATAAAATCCAGGACCTGGCAGCCTTGATGGCAGAGGCTGACCTGGACATAGTAGCTGTTACTGAGACACAATATAATGGGAACCATGGTTGGGATGTAGCTATACCAGGTTATAATTAATTCAGGAAAGACGGAGGGTAGAAAGGGAGGAAGGGTGGATCTCTATGGCAAGGATGGCATAAAGACGACGAAGGTGCAAGGAATGCAGGGGGAGGCAGAGGCACTGTGGGTCACCATGGAGATGGGCAATGGCACAGCTGTTTGCACAGGCATGATCTACAGACCCTCAGCACAAGGGGAGGAAATGGACAGGGATCTACTGGAACCATCCATATGATGGCAGCTAAAGAGGAGGTATTGCCGGTAGGTGACTTCAACCTGCTGGATGTTGATTGGAGCATCCCAGCAGCTGCCACAGCCTGGGGCAGGGACATCTGGACATCCTGCAAGGGGCATGCCTCAAGCAGCTAGTGCTAGAGCCCACCTGGGAGGGAGTGATTCTGGACCTGGTACTCACCAACGGGGACAGAATTGCAGATATCAGGGTGGGCGAACACCTCAGATCCAGTGACCATTGCACAGTGTGGTTCAATATGAGAATAGTGACAGTGTCAAACTACAGGAAAGTGAGGGTCCTGGACTTCAGGAGGGCAGACTTTGCTAGGATGGGGATATGTCTCAGGAAAGCTCTAGCAGAGGGGGAAGAATTGGGGGGGGGAGTTGAGAAGCAGTGGGCCCATCTCAAAGGAGCCACTGTGAAGGTGACAAACCTTTGTGTTCAGCAAAAAAAACAAAGGCAAGAGAAAAAGAAAATTACTATGGTTCTCAAAGGAAGTGGCCAGGAAAATGAGAGCAAAAAAGCTGTCTTTCAGGAAATACAGGGAAACACAGAAGGAGGAGGATAGGGCAGTGTATCTAGAGAAGCAAAGGGAGGCAGGAAATGCAGTCAGGAGCGCAAAGACGCAGACAGAGGAAAAAAATTGCAAAAGAAGTTAAGAAAAGAGACAAGACTTTTGATAGGTATATTACTGAAAGGAGGAAGACGTGGGGTTGTAAGGCTAAAAGGGGAGATGGAGAGGGCATGGAAGGAGACCAGGAAAAAGCATCAATACTGAAAAAATATTTCTGTTCAGTATTTACAAAAGAAGAGGAAGAGACCGCAGGTAAGAAACAGGATTGGAAGGGAGGTGGACACCAGTCAATTTACAGAGGAAAGAGTCCTTAAGGAAAACAAAACTGAAGGTGTACAAGGCAATAGGGCCAGATGGGATATATCCTAGAATATTAAAGGAATTAAGGGAGGTGCTGACAGCACCACTAGCTGACCTGTTCAACAAATCACTTGGACACAGAAGTGGTTCTAGAGGACTGGAGAAGGGCAGATGTAGTCCCTCTCCACAAATGTGGGAGCAGGGAGAAGGCTGGCAACTATAGACCTGTCAGCCTGGTCTCGGTGGTGGGGAAAATTATGGAATTGCTGCTAAAAGAAAGGATAGTGAAGCACCTTGAATTCAGCAGAGCACAAGATCCGAGGCAGCACAGATTCACATCAGGAAAGTCATGTCAAACAAATCTGATAGATTTCTTTGACTAGGTGACCAGGGAAGTGAATCAGGTGGGAGCGGTGGATGTGGCCTTCTTGGATTTCAGTGAGGTGTTCGAAACCGTTCCACATCTGAGGCTTGTGAACAAGCTGGGCAGCCTGGGATTGGGTCACAAGGTGGTGAACTGGATTAGAAATTGGTTGAGGATGGAACACAGAGGGTGATGGTAAACAGAGCTAAATCTGAGAAAGGGAGGGTGACCAGTGGGGTGTCACACGGATTAGTTCTGGGCCCAGTCCTGTTTAATATCTTCATTAGGACATTGCGTAGGGCCTGGAAGGGAAGGTATGCCTCTTTGCAGATGACACTAAGATCTGCAATAGGGTATACACTCCAGGTGGAATGGAAAAAATGAGGAGGGACCTAACAAAACTGGAGGAATGGCCAAGAGTGTGGCAGCTAAGATTCAATGCAAAGACATGCAGAATCATGCACATGGGTCGCAGGAACCCAGGGGAGGAATACATGATGTATGGTGTGTTACTAACGGCCACCAAACAGATCTGAGGGTGGTCATATCTGACAACCTAAAGGTGGCCACACAATGTGCCAAGGCTGTGGGGACAGCCAGTGGGATACTGAGGTGCATAGGAGCAGTATCATCAGCAGAAAAAAAGAGGTTGTGATGCCACTGTAGAAATCATTGGTGAGACCTCATTTAGAGTACTGTGTCTAGTTCTGGAAGCATCATCTCTGAAAGGACATAAGCAGGGTAGAGGCAGTTTGAAAAAGGGCAACAAAAATGGTGCAAGGCCTGCACCAACGGTCATATGAGGAGAGATTGGAGGCGCTCAATTTGAATATCCTGGAGGAGAAGAGAGAGAGGGAAGATATGATAGAGATCTTCAAATACCTAAAGGGAGTAAATAAGGTACAAGAGGGTAGCATCTTTCAGAAAAGGAGATGTTCTAGAACAAGAGGGCATGACATGAGACTGGAAGGGGGTAGACTAAGGGGCAACGTGAGAAAGTACTTCTTCACAGAAAGGGTGGTGGAGGCATGGAACAGCATCCCAGCAGAGGTGGTGGGTGCAAGTCAGTGGGGGAATTCAAAGCTGCATGGGATAGACATAGGAGAACCCGAACAATTCAAAAGAGGAGGTAAAGCCGGAGATCAAGTAGGATCTGTGGCTTTTGTAGCAGGCAGGGAAAAAGGGCAAACTGGATGGGCCTAGCAGTCCTTATCTGCCTTCAAATTCTATGTTTCTAGGAGGAGGAGTGGCTGGACTATGGTGGGTTCTGGAAGGGTGGAGGTGGTGGGTCAGAGGCACATTCCTAAACTGATAGCACTATGTAATTCCTATGCCACTTTGATGGGGTAGGACTTCCAAGAGGATGCATACATTGGAGGGATTGAGGAGGATGTGGGGGTCCTCCATAGCAGAGACCTCAGGAAGGGTCGTGATGACCCCAGAGGAGGAGGAGGAACCAACTTCTGGTGAGGGACTTGATTGTAAGGAAGATAGATCTGGGACTAGGAAGGGAGGAGTGGAAGGTTAGGTACCTATGCAGCACCACATCCTGGAGTGATGGGAAGTAGATCCTTAGGATTGATAGGGCAGCAGGAAGGGAGGCAGAGCTGGATGTCATTGTCCACCTGGGGACTACTAAAATAGCTAAGGATGGGGCTGGGATAATGTAGGGGGAGTTCAGGGAGCTTGGGAGAGGTCTTAGGCAGGTAGCATGTTCAATAACTTTCGCACAGGTGCTGCCTGTCTATGACAGGAGGAGGTGAGGGATCTCTGCACCAGCAGCTTCAATTCTTGGTTGAAGGAGTATTGCAGACTAGAGTTCAGCTATACTGGGAACTAGGGATCAACCTGGATGGATGAGGAAAATTGAAGGAGTGATGGCCAGCATCCATCTGGGAGGGGAACTGCAGTCCTCAGTGGATGATTTGAATGTTACTTAATGAACATTTAAACTACCCGCAGGGAGTAGTGCAAGAAACTGGGGAGGCAGTAACTCCTCCCGCAGGATAAAGCAGGAAGTAGGAAGAACCTGACTGGAGAGAAGTACATCAGGGTGCAAGTTAATAAAAGAAGCAAGGTAGTAGAAATGTAGGGGAATGGAAACAGGAGCATTAAAAACAGAGGGGGGAAAGGAAGGAGGGTGAAATGGAAAAAAGAAGGGCAATAATCAGAGGGGTAACAAAATCTGGATGGCCATGAGTGCGAATGCAAGAAGTCTAGGAAATAAGATTAAGCTGACCTGGATACTGCAGCCATTACCGAGTCATGGTGCACTGAAAACCATGACTAGGACATGGCCATACCAAGCTATACTCTGTTCAGGAAGGACAGGGTGGGGAAAAAAGGAGGGGGTGTAGTGCTTTATGTGAAGAATGTGAAGGAAAACACAAAAGCAACAGAGATACAGGGAATACGGGGGGGAGGCTGCTGTGGGTCACCCTGGAGAAGGGGGACGGAGCCACTATTCACATTGGTGTGATCTACAGACCTCCAGCACAGCGGAAGGTGTTAGATATGGTACTGGTAGAAGCCACTAGTAAGATGGCAGAAAAGGGGGAGGTGCTGCTGGTGGGGGATTCCGGTCATCCAGAAGTAGACTGGAGCCTCCTAGCTGTGGCTTTCAACTAGTAGCAGAGACATCCTGGACTCCCTGCAGGGGGTGTTCCACAGGCAATTATTCAGCAAATCTACTCATGATGGAGCAGTACTAAACCTGGTACTCATTAACAGCAGTATCGCAGACGTCAAAGTGGGAGGTTACCTAGGGACCAGTGATCACCATACTGCTGTGTAACTGAACCACACAAAGGATGAAGGTCCTGGACTTCAGAAGGGCAGATTTTATAATACTGGCCAAATGCCTTAGAGATTACCTGGTGGGGGAATGTCCTGGGTGGGGTGGAGGAACAGTGGGCAAAGCTGAAAGGGGGCATAGTGAAGGCAACAAACTTCTGCATCAAGCAAGTGAGTGCATAAGAACATAAGAATGTGTCGGCAAAAGGGGACCATGTGATCCATCTTGTCTGCCCAAACTGCCTACCTCCCTATTCTGTTCTTCTTCTGAGATTACCACAGTACTTATCCCATGCTAGCTTAAAAGCACTGACTGTTTTGGCCTCCACAACCTCTGGTAGTAAGCTATTCCAAGGGTCCACCACCCTGTGAAGTAGAACTTACAAATGTTGGTTTTAAACTTAGTCCATTAGTCTCAGACTGTTCCCCCTCATTCGCGTGGTCTCGTTTTTGTGAAACAGGTTTTCTGTTTGTACCTTATTTATGCCCTTTATTTATTTGAAGGTTTTTGTCATATCCCTCATTTCTCCTTTGCTTCAGGGATCACATTTGCAGTTGCTGTAGTCTGGATTCATATTGCTCCTGGTGCAGTTCCTGTACCATTTTAGTAGCTCTCCTCTGTACAGCCTCCAAGCAGTCTATGTCTTTCTTTAGGTGTGCCCTCCAGAACTGTACACAGTACTCGAGATGTGGCCTCACCAAGGACCTGTACAGAGGGAGTATGGCCTCTCGTTTCCTACTTGTAATGACCCTGCCAATGCATCCGAGGATGCTACTAGCTTTCTGCATCGCCTTTTCACATTGTCTACCCACCTTTAAATCATTGGAAATAAGTACTCTGAGGTCCCCTTCAAGTTTTTATTAAATCATAGACTCATGCCAGTAGAAAAGGACCTTATTGCCCATCAAGTCTGCCTGATAGCCCCCCCATCACCCTTTTACCTTCTTGTTTCTGTTAATTGTTCACCATCGAGTGTGTATGTTTTCCTTGGGTTTCATTTACCTCAGTGCCTGACCTTGCACTTTTTGGCACTGAATTTTAACTGCCAGTCCCTAGACCATGCTTCTAGGCTCATTATATATGCTTCCACTGCTGCCATTTCTTCAATTGTATCTACCTTGTTGCCCCCTCACTTGTATTTCTCTGTACCAGGGCTAGCTTAACTCTGTTGGCCATCTTATCAAAGTCAGCTACTCTGAAGTCCCATATTTTTGCCTTGGAATGGGATGATTTTGTTCTAGTGGCCAAATTGAACCATACCATATAATGGTCACTGGCCCCCAAGTGACCTTCTACCTGGAGATCTGTGATCCTTTTCCAGTTAGTCAGTACTAGATCTAGGATAGCCCTGTCTCTTGTAGGTTGTTGTACCAGTTGTTTGAGGCCCTCCCCCGCAGGGAATCCACTATGTGTCTAGTTCTGGCAGATGTTCCTGCTGGTATTGACCAGTCTGTATCTGGGATGTTGAAGTCTCCCATTATCAGAACCTCCCCTTTAGCTGTCATGTTTTGTATATCTTCTAACAGTAACATGTCTATGTCCTCCTCCTGGTCTGGAGGCCTGTACACAACCCCAGTTCGTATGGCTGTCCCATTTCCTGTTTCCAGGGTGACCCACAGTTCTTCTGGCTTCTTATGTGTATTCTGAATTTCTGTAGCTTTGATATTTTCATTGACATAAAGGGCCACTCCACCCCTTTTGCACCTTGGTCTCTTCTGAACAATACATAGCCAGGAACTGAATTCTCCTAAGTGTGGTTACTGGTAAACCATGTCTCGCTAATGGCTACTATGTCCAGTTTAGCCTCTGTCATTATTGCTTGCAGGTCTGGGATCTTGTTTCCCAGACTGCGAGCATTTATGTATGTTTTCCATTGGTCAGATTGTGGTGTTAGTTGTTGGCGAGGTCCAGCGCTTCTGCATTGTATGGGGAAGTCGACCTTTTTCTTTACCCAGTGATGCAAATGAACTACAAACATGCTGAACTCCTGTTTGACCACCAGCTGAGGGGGGAGGGGTGTTCTTCCCATTCGACATTTCGGATGCTGCACCCCTCTCCCCATTTGCTAGTTTAAATATTCTGCAAAGTCATCAAACTTCTGTCCTTGGAGCCAGTTTTGAACACACTTGACTATTTTGTGCCCTAACCTGGAGTGCTCTAGCTTATTGACCACTCTTTATGGGGGATAGAGCCAAAAACCTTGCTGGAATCTAAACAGACTATGTCGGCCACCCCTCCATGGTCCACTATTTTGGAGACCCAGTCAAAATATGTGATGATATTCATTTGACATGATCATCCTGCTGTAAATCCATGCTGTTTAGTATCTAGCTGCCCTGATTCCGTAAGGAACTTCACTATTCTTTCCTTAAGTAGGGACTCCATAAGCGTCCCCACTACCGAAGTCAAGCTCACTGGCCGGTAGTTTCCAGCTTCCTCCCTGCTTCCACTTTTGTGCAAGGGTAACACTGTGGCCCTTCTCCAGTCCTGAGGCATTTCCCTGCTCTCTAGAGAATGTGTGAATAATTCTGCCAGTGGGCCTGCAAATTCCTGTGCCAGCTGCTTCAGAATTCTAGGGTGGATTTCATCTGGGCCCATTGCTTTATTTGTTTTTAATTTGAGAAGCTCTTTTAGGACACTGTCTGTTGTAAATGGTCCAGCATCTGCTTCTATGGTGAGTCTGCCTGTATTCTGCATTTTGGGTCCATTGCCATTGTTTTTTTTTTGTGAAGACTGAGCAGAAGAAACTGTTTAGAATTTCTGCTTTTTCGTTATCATTTTCTGCCTGTTTGCTGTCCTTGGTTGCTATTCTTATAATGCCTCCTTTTGTTTTCCTTTTTTCTCTGATGTATCTATAAAAAGTTTTGTCACCCTTCTTCACTTCTCATGCGATTCTTCTGTCTGGGCTTTGGCTGCCTTTACTGCCTTCCCTGCATCTTTTAGCTTGGTTTTGAAGACTTCCATATCTGCCTCATTGTTAGTATTCTTGAATCTCTCGAACGCTTTCCATTTATCCTTTAGTTTTGTTGCTACATCCTTGGTATACCATTGTGGTTTTCTCATTTTTCTGGACTTAGAGATCTGCTTAGTGCACTGGGCAGTTACTGTAAAAGCTTCCTTCAGGGCTTTCCACCTCTGTTCCACTGTGCCCCCTGTTTCCTTGTTAAGTATTTGTTTTATGGAAGCCCTCATTTGAGTAAAGTCAGCCTTCTTGAAATCCAGGACCCCTGAGTTTGCTGTGGCTGACTTCATCTTTACTGGTGATGATGATCCAGATGGTCCTATGGTCACTGGTACCCAGATTGCTGCCCACCGTTGTGTCAGAGATCCTGTCACTATTTCAGAGCACAAGGTCAGGATGGCTTCCTATCATGTTAGTGTGGTCACCAACTGTTCTAGTCCTGCTCCTTTTAGTGCTAGGAGGAATTATCTGTTCCTTTCCATAGAGGCCATGTGTGAGAGCCAATCCACATCCAGTAGATTGAAATCCCCGACCAGCAGCAGTTCTCCTTTGTCTGCCATCTGTAGGATGGTCTCCAGGAGTTACCTGTCCAAGTTTTTATCCTGGGCTGGTGGTCTGTATATAACCCCAACTCATATAGGGTAATCATTTCTGGCTCCAAGAGTTACCAGGAGGACCTCCGCATTGTTGCTGTCTCCCTGGGTTTCCATAGCATTGATGCTGTTTTTTACATACATTGCTATCCCTCCACCGTTCTTACCTTTGCGGTCTCTTCAGAATAGCGTGTATCCTGGGATAGCTACATCCCAGGTGTGGTTCTCAGTGAACCATGTCTCTGTGACCATGACCCAGTCCAGGTCTGCCTCCACCATTATAGCAGTGAGATCCAGGATTTTGTTAACCATGCTATTAGCATTGACACACAATGCTCATCTTCCTTGGTTAGAATTGATCACTGTGGAGCTTCCCTTTTTCTGTATATTTGCAGGAGATGTAGAAATAAGAGGAAAAAGAGACCGCTATGTTCTCAAAAGAGGTCACTGAAAAGGTAAAGGCTGAAAGGGTAGCATTCAGAAGAAATAAGGAGATGCAGAAGGAGGAGGATAGGTAGATGTATCAGGAGAAACAGAGGGAAGCAGGGAAAGCAGTAAGGAGTGCAAAGGCGCAAACTGAAGAGAGAATAGCCCAAGCAGTAATGAAAGGGGACAAGACATATTTTAGGTATGTAAGTGAAAAGAGGAGGACAAATGGGGGAGTGTGAAGTTAAAAAGGGGTGAGAGAGACAGGGCAGAGGGGGATCAGTAAAAGGCAGTCATCCTGAATAAATATTTTTGCTCAGTGTTTACAGTTGAAGGTGAAGGGGAGGGACTACAAAAAGTAACAGGAGCTCTGCAGAGAGGCAGGTGGACACTAGTCCATTTTCAGAGGAGATAGTCCAAAACGGACTCACTAATCTGAAAGTGGAAAAAGTAGTGGCACCAGATGGAGTACATACTAACGTACTAAGGGAGCACAGGGAGGTACTGGTTGCACCTCTGACAATCCTATATTTTTTTTTAAAGTTGCTCTACTTTTGTCAAGGCATCAACCCCTAATGGGCTTGCCCCATGCCCAGACCCATCATCCACCTCCTGGGACTTACCTGAACTGGAGGTATGTTCTGGCTTACCCCATAAAGCGATGCCGCCGGGAGAGGGCTCACTCTCCCGTCAGATGACAGGATACAGCCCCTGGACTCTTCCTCAGGACGGGGCCTTGGGGAGGGGGCCCACTCTCCCATCAGAGAACAAGATATGGCTCCAGCAGTGCCATAGTCAGTGGGGCAGGACCTGGGGTGTGAGGTGGGCGGCATTCTGCATTGTCCAGTTTTCTATTTTACCGTCCCAGGAGGCTGGACATGCAATGAGCTCAATGGTGGGCAGTAGTACCACACTGACATTTAAAAATAGAGTTGATAAACACTGTCAAGCTGGGATTTTGCACTGAATTAACTTAGGCGACCACAATGAACGAAAGTGTGAGCAGCTCTGTACTTTACCTATGATACCTATGACCTATGATACCTATGGTGCGAACATCAATGTCTGCCCCGCCTCCAACACCTATAAGTAACAGGTTGTTGGACCCCCAGCTGGCCAGCAGGGGTTGAACAAGCATAACAGCCTCCCCAGTCTCCCGAGTCCCCCCAGAGGAGGAGAGCAGTCCATAGGACACTTATTCCTCCACCCCCCGGCCAGCTCTCCGACACCCAGGCTCGTTTCTGAGCCCAGGTCGATGGTGTCACAAGCTGTAGAACTACCACTGCACCAGCAGGCCAGCCTAACAATCCTATTAAACAGCTCATGGGAAACAGAAGTAGTTTCAGAGCACTGAAGGAGGGAAGATGTAGTTCCACTTCATAAAACTGGTAGCAGGGTGGAGGCTAGCAATTATAGGTCAGTCAGCCTGATATTAGTGGTGGAAAAGTTAATGGAATCACTGCTGAAGGAGAGGATAGTGGAATTTCTTGAATCTAATGTGTTGCAAGACCTGAAACAGCATGAACTCACAGGTGAGTGGTCATGTCAAACAAATCTGATAGATTTATTTGATTGTGTAAACAAGGAATTAGATCATGGTAGAGCAGTGGATGTAACCTACCTAGATTTCAGTAAGACATTTAACACCGTTCCACACAGGAGACTATTAAGCAAGCTGGGTAGCTTAGGAGTGGGTCTAAAGATGGTAAACTAGGTAAGAAATTGGTTAGGAGATAGGCAACAGAGGGTGCTGGTAAACGGAGTGCACTCTGAGGATGGAAGGGTGACAAGCGGGATGCCTCAGGGATCAGTGCTGGGACCAGTCTTCTTTAATATCATTACAGGTGACATAGCAGAGAAGCTGCAGGGGAAGGTCTGCCTCTTTGTGGATGACATAAAACTCTGCAGTAGGGTAGAAACTCCAGGTAGGGTAGAAAGGATAAGTAGAGACCTGAGAAAACTCAAAGAGTCGTCAAGGGTATGGCAGCTGGATTTCAATGAAAAAATTGCAAAATTAATGCACTTGGGGCACAGAAACCCGGGGGTGGAGTACAAAATGGGGGGAGTTTTATTGATGACCACCAAGCAGAAGAAAGACTTGGGAGTAATAATCTCTGATGACCTAAAGGTGGCCAGGCAGTGTGAGGAGGCAGCTAGGAAGGCTAATGGGATGCTGGGGTGCACAGACAGAGGGATCACCAGGAGAAGGAGGGAGGTGGTGCTATCTCTGTATAGATCACTGGTAAGACATGACCTAGAATATTGTGTACAGTTCTGGAGGCCACATCTCTGGAAGGATATACAGTGGAGGCAGTCCAGAGGATGGCAATTAAAATGCTGTGGAGTCTGCATCAAAAGCCCCATGAGGAGAAACCAAAGAAACTCAATATGTAAACACTGGATGAGGGAACGAGAGGGGGACAGAGACCTTTAAATACCTCATGGAGGTTGATTTAGGAAGGATGTGAGCAAGTACTTCTTCACAGAAATAGTGGTGGACTCCTGGAACAGACTTCTAGCTGAGGTAGTTGGGCAAAAACAGTGGTGGGATATAAGAATACATGGGACGGGCATAAGGGAAAGGAATGGGGGCAGGGAAAAAGAGCCAGAGATCAAGTAGGGTCTGAGGTGATACTGCAGGTAGGGATAAATGGGCAGACTGGGCCAAGCGGTCCTTATCTGCCAACATATTCTATGTTGCAATGTGGCCAGCTCCAGTGTACCTTGTACTCCATAGAGTTCCACCTCAATGACCAGAGTTCTTTGAGGTACTGATTGACCACTGTCATGTGAAGCTGTGCCCACAGAACTACAAAGGTGGTCAAAGCCATCGGACCCAGGAGTCAAGAGAGCTCCCTGACCGTATGCATCTGTCCCACCTGAAAAGAACATACAAAGGCTACTGTATTAAGATCTGGGGAAAAGGACTCTCATCTGGACCTGGAGGTGGAGGAAGGCTGCACAAAGATGGTGGTAACTGACTTCAGGGGGGCAGACTTCAAGGGGATGGAAAGGATCCTCAAGGATCATTTGGATGGGATAAGGCCAGACATGGACACTGACAGTAGGTGGGAAATCATTAGGAGGGGGGTGCAGGAGGCTACCAAGACCTGTGTAAGAGTGAGGCGCAAATGTGGTAAGGCCAGAAAACCCTGCTGGTGGACTCGGGAGGTTCAGAAGGCAGTGAGGGAAAAGAAGGCTGCTTATAAGCTGTTCAAATGCTCAAGGAGCGAAAGGGATCAAGGGGAGTAGGAGCTGACGACCAGAAGGGTCACTACGGTGGTGAGGTCGACTAAGGCACAGAAGGAGCAGAACCTGGCCAGGGAAATCAGGAGGGGGAGCAAGGGGTTCTTTAGATACACTGGGGAAAAAAGGAAGGTGAAGGGGCAGATTAGCAGGATTAGAACAGGGGAGGGATGGGCACAGGACCCAGGGAGCAGGCCGGTGTAGTAAATGAGTGGCTCACTAGTTTTACCTAGGGAGAATGGGGGCTGCATCATTCAAGGGAGGAGATGGTGAAACTGAGGAGGGGGAAGGACCCTTACCGATCGGGAGCCCCAGCGGGTCTAGGAAGGGGGGGGTGACATCACCGTCAGGAGAGGGGAAGGCAGAACAGGGGGCCAAGGGGAGGAAGAGGAAGAGGAGGAGGTGGAAATCCCGGTAGAGAGAGTGAGGGAAGCCCTCAGGTCCCTTAGGATGGAGAAAGCACCAGGGCCGGATGAATTACATCCTAGGGTACTAAGGAACTGGTGGAACCCCTGATGGAGCTTTTCAACATCTCTCTGATGATGGTGTGGGTGCCCCAGGACTGCAGGGCAGCACATATTATGCCTCTCCACAAGGGAGGCTCAAGAGAGGTGGTGGGGAACTACAGGCCGATCAGCCTGACATCGGTGGTGGGCAAGGTGATGGAGGGTATTATCAAAGAGAGGCTGGGGGGTATTGGAGAAGTGGGGGTACCTGGACAATAGACAGCATGACTTCATCCCAGGAAAATCGTGTCAGATAAACTGTATAGAGTTCTAAGATTGGGTGATGAGTGCCCTGGACAAGGGCAGGCTGGTGGAAGTCCTCTTTCCTGACTTCAGCAAGGCGTTTGACTCTGTTCCTCATGGGGGCCTGTTGGATAAGCTGGGGAAATGAGAGTGGGGAAACGTATGATCAGATAAATAAGAAATTGATTCTTGGAGCGTACCCAGAGGGTCGTGATTGGGGGGTTAGTCTCATCTCCAAGGAGGGTCATGATTGGGGTCCCTCAGGGATCGGTCCTAGGGCCTCTAACGCCTATGTCTCTGACATAAGGAAGGTTATCAAGAGTGAAATGAGTCTCTTTGCATATGACTCAAAGTTGAGAGCAGTGGTGGATGGGGAGGAGGGGAGGGTGACCCTGCAGGAGGACATAAATGCTGTGGAGAGGTGGTCAAGGAAGTGGCATCTGAGGTTCAATGCATGGAAATGCAGGGTTCTGCACTAGGGTGCCAGAAACCCGGAAGTGTATACCCTAGGGGGGGAGGGATGCTTCAAGTCTCAATGGCTGAGAGGGACCTGGGGGTGGTGGTGGATGTCAAAATGAACAACTCTGAGACTTGTAGGAGGGCAGTGGCCAAATCCAATAGGATGCTGGGATGCATCGCTAGGGGGATTACCTCCAGAAGGAGGGAAGTGATACTCTGTGCAACTGCTTGGTTAGGCCACACCTTGAGTATTGTGTGCAGTTTTGGAGGCCGCACTTAAAAAAGGACATTGCATTCCTGGAAAGGACCCAGAGGAGGGCAACCAAAATGATCTGGGGCTTGTGGGAACGGACCTATGGGGAGAGGCTCGAGGAGCTCAACATGTACATGTTGGAGGAGAGGAGGGACGGGGGGACATGATAGAGGTCTTCAAGTACATGAAGGGGACAAATAGTGGAGGCTCAGTTGAGGTGCTCCAAAGGAAAAAGGGGGGGCAACATCTAGAGGGTACAGGTGGAATCTAGAGGGGGACTCAGAGGGGAAGGAGGAGGCACTACTCACTGAGAGGGTGGTGGAATCATGGAATGAGCTTCCCAGGGACTAGTGGAGACAGAGACTGTGGTGAGGTTCAAGAGGGGTTGGGACAGGTATAGGGGTAGGGTTGTGCTGGCAAAGTCCAATACAAGGGGAATATCTTGGACTGGGAATGGAGAAGCCCAAGGGGGTGGGGGGGGGACAGCAAGGTCAGCTCCCAGGTTGGGGGCTGACCAAATGAGTAGACACGAAAGACCGTTAGGCCTACTCTGCTGGCATTTTAGTATGTTAGTATCTCTTAGTAAATCTCGTTCTGCTGCACTGAACATTATGCTCTGAGTTGGGGTAAGACTTGACTGCCAGATTCAGGAGGAACACTAGTTTGCTGTAAGCATCTGTTGTAAGGGTCCCCAGACATCAGCCTTCCTCAGAGGAAATTACTTTGATTAGTCAATCATCCAGGTATGGATACACAAGACCACTTGCTTCCAGAGGTAGGCTGCTAGCAACAAAAGGAATTAAGCAAACATCATGGGTACTGTGACAGAGGTACCCTTTCCTCCTGGTGTGAGCCTATATGGGGTTTCCCCAAGACTGCTGCAACAGCACCTAGCATTTTCTATCATATCTCCTATTTTTGCGTTCTTTTCTACTGCAGTAGAATGGCCACCTACTGTAATATCCTTTCTCTGACTTTCTCTTTTAACTTTTCTCTTAAAACCCTGTTAAATCAAATAACCACACCTTGTTGGAAGCAACTCCTCATACCTGCTGTTTAGTATAAAATTATGTTATGCTTTGCGCTACGTTGCAAAATGAAAGAGGTGTTCCAATATTGCCAAGTCAAAGGTACAAAATTAAAATTTTATCAGTTTGTTTAACCCCCCCCCCCCAGTTTTCTCCACTGTCCTGACCAAGAATGGTGCCTTGATGCATGGTCAGACATTCCACCTATTCCCCGGGCGGAGAGTCCTGCATATTTCCCATACTTTGTAAAGGAGTTTTCTGTTGGGTCCTATTTTTCCTAAAAGAAATGACCGCAAGGTACGGGAGGCAGCTCGTTCCTTCTTGAATAATAAAGTATACCAAGGGAGGTGAGTCACACCCGACGAACAGTGTATCCTGTTACTGTTCCTATTTAGTTTATTTTTCTGGTTTTGCTGCATAACACGGCTGAGAGAATAAATGGTCATTACTGCTGTACTGATGTGGGTTATAGTGGTACATTTTAAAAAGAACACTAGCCTGGACAGGAGTGTCTCTCTTTAGCGTTTAAAAAGCCATTGCCAAGCGGCGGAACAGTCCTATTAAGTATAGGAATACCTTGGATAGGAAAGCATTAATTTAGACAGAAAGATGACATACCTAATTTTTAGCTCTGTGTTTCTTCAAACACAGAGTTGTCTGGCGACTGTTCTCATTTCCAGCATCCTAATCAGTGTCCTCCTCATAATGTGGTGCAGGCTCCTATAGGGAGTCAGCGGCACCTCTCTGCCTCCTTATATCTGGTTGACAGATGTCCATCAGAAGAAAAAGGGGTTGGGCTTTTCTATACTGAAGCTCATTATTATTCCAGAAGAAATTTCTACGTATAAAACATTTCGTTTGTGTATCTATGGGTAAAAGTACTGACTATTCATTATTTTTGATATGTTTCTTTTGTCTTTAAATGGGGAGAGTGTCTTGTAAGAAAAGAAAGTATTAATTAGATGATGTGAAGGTGGACCTTGGGGTTTGGGGAGGAGTTTTCCAGCCATAAGAGACTGACCTCAGAACCCAGACTTCAGATTCAGTTTGGGAGTGAACCTGAGAGGATCACTCAGGTTAGATCTCCGAAGAGGAGGTTGGGCACAGAGATTTAAGGGAGATATCTACTTGTTTTCCCTGAGCTGTGCTTGTTTTTGCATTTTCTTTTCTGTATGTTGACAGTTCCTGAAATAATTCTTTTATTTTATTTTTAATAAAAATCATACCTGTTATGTGTGTTGTACTTCATCTCCTGTTATCTGCGTACTTTTTTACACCCCAACTCACGACATTTTGGTGCCAGAAGTGGGGTGTATTGGAGGTCCAAGTATACTGGGGGACTCCAAGCATGAGATACTGGACTTAGTATCAAGGATACACCGGACGGCAGCATGTATATGGCACATAAACTGGAAGAAGTAAAGTTTCCCTCCGGGGTGCAAACTTGAGCCTAGGTGACTAAGACTAGGGAACCATTACCCCCTTGCCTGGACGTAGTCACCAGACCAAAAGCTAAAAAAGAACCCGTTCCTGCTGAGATCTCAGATTCAAAGCCTGATGCCAGCATGAGTGAGCCGGCTGAGGAACAGATTGATGTCCCACCAGAGAATATTGGGGAACTCTTGCAATGGCTTGCGGTGAGACAAATTGAATTGGAATGTCAAAGGGACACTGATCTTCAGGAAAGAGAAAATGAAAGAAGAAGACAAGATCAATGATGAGCAGACACAATGCAAGCCCTCCTGACTATTGGTGCTGAACAAGAGGCAGCCAAGATTAACCCCAGGGACATAAAACTCACCAAAATGACAGTATCCGATGACACAGAATCCTACATGACTACCTTTGAAAGAATGGCCCAAGCATGTAGATGGCCACAAACACAATGGGTAGTCAGGTTAGCTCCTCATTTAATTGGGAAAGCGCGATTGGCCTATACCAGTATGGACAGTCAGATGGCCAATGACTATGCTGCTGTCAAGAAAGAGATACTAAAAAGGTACGATATAAATACAGCGACATAACAGACAAAGGTTTCATTCTTTGAAACACCAGTCCCATATTCCACTCAAAGAGACTTATACCTGTCTAAATGACTTGTGTACTAAATGGCTACAACCAGACGGGAAGAGTGTGAAGGGCATTATCGAACTGCTGGTACTGTAACAATTCATACAAATTTTGCTCTCTGAAGTCCAGTTGTGCATTCGTGAACATAATCCAGAGAGTGCGGACAATGCCATAATACTTGCTGAGGATTTTTTATCTGCTTGCCAGCCAATGAGGAAGGGCTACAGAAGGACAGACAATTCCACACCTGCTCCCTCCACGACCACTACACAACCAGTAAGACCCACATCTTTTACTTCACATGGGTCAGGGACAGTAAAACAAAAAGGGGATGGAAGGGAACTTCAAACCAGAATTACTGATCCTAATATTGAATGTCATTATTGCCATGGTTTGGGCCATACAGCAAGGTACCGTCCTAAAAAGAAGAAAGACCCTGCTTAGCTAGCTACAATGAACTTGGGTAACTTTATCATCGAAGTCCAGTTAAATGGGAGGAAAATTGATGGACTTGTGGACTCAGGTAGCAGGCAAAGTTTAATTTGTGCCGACCTAATTCCTCCAGTGCCTACTATTACTGCCTCCACTGGGGTCAAATGGATACATGGAGATGTCCTTCACTATCTGACCACTGTGTTAGAACTTGGCATCAATGAACAGTGGGGTCCTATTAATGTGGGGGTGGCACAACATTACCAATTCCTATCATCATTGGACAGGACTATCCCGATTTTGGTAATCTTGTTGCTTCTTGTGAAACAAAGATAATTGCTGTAACCACCAGGGCCCAAATGAAAAAGGAAGAACAGTTGGAAACAGCTTTTCCTTTCAAGGAAGATATTTCTGGAACTGCTGGGGGACCAAAGATGTCAAAAGCTCAAAAAAGAAAACATCAAAGGGAGTGGTGTCATCGAGGCACAGGTCAGGAAGCATAGGAAACACCAGGAGCAGTTGCAGAATTCACCAAAAATATTTATTTACAGCAGCAGTAACATAAAAGGAGACAGTCCAGAGCGGGTATTGCTAAGATCAAGGGGGATAAGGGGGCACGTGAGGAGGAGGACCATATAAAAGCATCTATCCTAAATAGTTACTTCTGCTCAGTATTTACTGAAGAGAAGGTAGGGCAGGGCCCACAGATCAGCACCATGGACACAGGGGGGAGGGAGGTGTGCACTAGTCCCTTCACAAAAGAAAGGGTCCTACAAGAGCTCGATAAGCTCAGGGTGGACAAGGCAATTGGACATGATCGCATGCATCCCAGGGTACTAAAGGAGCTAAGGGTGGAACTAGCAGAGCCATTATCAGAACTGTTTAATGAGTCTCTGAGCACAGGAGAGGTCCCAGAAGACTGGAGAAGGGCTCATGTGATCCCGCTCCACAAGAGTGGTAGCAGGGAGGAGGCAGGGAACTACAGATCAGTCAGTCTTACCTCAGTAGTGGGCAAGATTATGGAGACACTCCTTAAGGAAAGGATAGTGCAACACCTGGAATCCATAGGAGCACAGGATCCAAGACAGCATGGATTTACAAAGGAAGGTCCTGTCAAACTAATCTCATAGATTTCTTTGACTGGGTAACCAGAGTGGTGGACCAAGGGGAGCAGTTGATGTTGCCTACCTTGACTTCAGCAAAACTTTCGATACTGTTCCACATAGAAGATTGATTAATAAGCTGGGTAGGCTCGGGGTTGGTCAGACATTGGTCAACTGGGTGGCAAACTGGCTGACGGGCAGAAAACAGAGAGTGGTGGTAAACGGTATACAGTCAGAAGAGATGCAAGTCACAAGTGAGGTACCTCAGGGATCAGTCCTGGGGCCAGTCCTCTTCAATATCTTCATCACTGACATTGCAGATGGACTGGAGGGTAAGGTTTGTCTGTTTGCAGATGACACCAAGATCTTCAACAGAGTAGATGATCCAGATGGTGTGCGCAGAATGAGAAGAGATCTGGATAAACTAGCAAAATGGCCAGAGGAGTGGCAACTGGGGTTTAATGCAAAGAAGTGCAAGATCATACACATAGGAAAGAGAAACCCTGAAGCCATCTATAGGCTGGGAGGGGAGATACTGGCAATCACAAGGGAAGAAAGAGACTTGGGCATCATCATCACCAATGACCTGAAATCATCCAAGCAGACCTCTAAAGCAGTAGGTAAGGCTAGAGGGATGTTGGGGTGTATTAGCAGGGGTATCACAAGTTGGAAGAGGGAGGTAATAATCCCTATTTATAAGACACTGGTTAGGCCCCATCTGGAGTACTGCATGCAGTACTGGAGGCCACACCTTCACAAGGACATTAACCAAATTGAGGCAGTACAGAGAAGGGCAACTAAAATGGTGCAGGAACTGCATCAGAAAACATATGAGGACAGATTAACTGAACTCAATATGTATACCCTGGAGCAAAGGAGGGAGAGAGGTGATATGATTGAAACATTCAAACACCTTAAGGGTATTAACAAGGTGAAAAAGTCTAACATGTTTCAATATAAGAAAAATAGCAGGACAAAAGGACACAGCATGAGATTAGAGGGAGGCCGATTAAGGGGTAATGTGAGGAAGTTCTTTTTCACATAAAGGGTGGTGGATGCATGGAATGGCCTACTTCAGGAAGTGGTGGATATGAAATCAGTGCAGGGCTTCAAACAGGCATGGGATAGGCATAAGAGAGCAATACAGATAAGTATGAATAGATAGGCCATTTACAGAGCAAAGGCCTATGGCACATTCATAAGGTAGAAAAAGAAATGGACAGACTGGATGGGCCTTGCGGTCCTTAAATGCCGCCAACTTCTATGTTTCTAAACTTGTTCAGAATAACTATGTACAGAGGAGAAATGAAATAGTGCTTTCTTTCAGTCTCTGTGTCCCTTTTTTTCCTAATCTTTCTTGCAGTTGCAGCTAAGCATCTTTATAAGTCCTTTCAACCTCCCATTCTTAGCAAGCATCCTGTTTTTGCAAATATCAGGCAGGAGCTGCTAGAACACGTTGTGCTTGAGCTGAGAGGCCCCATCTGTACAGCTTTTGTAAAAGGCTTAAACATTTGCACTCAAGTAACCTCTGGAGTTTTCCTTTAGCTTTTTACAATCATCTCAAATTATAATTATATACATTTCAACAGTAATGCTATATATTTTCCAGCCAAAGGGATGCCAGTATCAGTTACATTTCAATACAATGATTTGCACATATTTTTATATCAGCAGATATGCAAGGGAGGAAAAAACAGATAGCAAGAGAGGACTGGGAGACAGCGAGAGGCAAAGAATTGCAAGATTGTAGGAGGTGATCAAATCCGAGATCTCACCAGAAAATTTGGTTGCACAACCGGATAGACAAGAGACAGAAAAGGAACAGTACAGATCCTTGCATTTAAACACTTTCTCCATAACAAATGGGGCAGGGTCCTATTTCACCCTGTCACATATACACCCCTTCTTAAGAGGGAACCTGTTGTATTAAACAGGTTTCCAAAACGTTTTATTCTCTACTAACATTTGCTGCTTTCAGATATTATCTCTCTTTTTTAATAATAGTATAGCAAACAGTACAGTTTAAACTCATTTGTTTTTCAACCTTCAGAACCCTCACTTCCTGATCCATATATTGACAGAAAACAGCATTGCTATTCCCTTTACCAGATTTGTGTATCACAGTGAATTTAAATGGCTAAAGTGCTAGGTACCACCTTGTGATTCTGGAATTTTTATCTTTCATCTGGTTAAGCCAAAAGAGAGGATTGTGATCAGTTACAAGAACAAAGTCAGCTCCTAGCAAATAAAACTTAAGGGACTCCATGGCCCACTTTGCTGCTAAACATTCCTTTTCAATAGTGCAGTACCTTTTCTCTCTGTCATGCAATTTCCTACTTATGTACAGAATAGGATGTTCCTTCCCATCTATATTTTGACTCAGTACTGCACCTAGGCCTACCTCTGATGCATCTGTTTGGAGCAAAAATGGTCTTACTACACCGTCTGACATCTCTGATGTCGACCGGCATTATAGACAGGAACTGCTGCCTGACCGCAACTGCAGGTCGCATGATTCCTGACAAGACCCTGGTCCTGTTTTCAGCAGGGACTCTTCCCAACCCCCACATGGGGGCTATGCCCCCGCACACCCCTACTAAAGGATTGTTAACTCCAGTCAGAGTTAAGTTGGGGCAGGGGTGCAGGACCGGGAGGCAGCATGCCCCTGTCTCGGGCACACCAACACAGCGACCTGTTGGCAAAGTGTCAATTTTGCTGACAGGAGTGTAGTTCACTGTGTTGGTGTCGCCATAAGGGAGGCACACTGCAAAAATGGTTTCTCAAAGTCTGGGCTTCTTAAAACAGGGGCTGAACATAATGCAGCCTTAATGGCCTTGAAAAGCTGCATCACACTCTGGGGTCCATTTCACACTATTTGGGTACCGTTTTTTAATTAGTTCAGTGAAGGGAGTAGCTAACTCTGCAAAGTTGGGAACAAATCTCTAATAATAACCAGCCAGCCCCTAAAAATGATCTGACATGTTTCTTTGTTTTAGGCACAGGGCTGTTAGCTACAGCTCCTATTTTAGAAATTTCTGGCTTAACTTCTCTGTTTCACAACACATAGCCCAAATATCTGGTTTCCTGCATGCTCAATGCACATTTGATAGGATTAATAGTCAGACCTGCATTTTTGATAGCTTGGATAGCTGCTCATAGGTGTTCCAGGTGGCTTTTCCAGTCTGGACTGTACACCACGACATCATCCAGGTATGCAGCACAATAGCCAGTGTGAGGGGATAAAATCCATGTACCGTTGGAATGTGGCTGGCGCACCATGTAAACCAAATGGCATGGTGGTGAACTGATAGAATCCTACAGGGGGTGGCAAAAGCAGTTTTATCTCTGGATTCTACAGCTAAAGATATTTGCCAGTAACCCTTGGTGAGATCGAGGGTACTACTATACGTTGCACTCCCCAGTCCGTCTACCAAATCATCTATTCTGGGCATAGGATAACTGTCAAATTCTGACACTTGATTAAGTTTCTTAAAATCAAAGCAGATTCCTATACACCCTTCTTTTTTGTTTACAGTTACCATGGAAGATGACCAAGCACACCTCCACTCCTCTATGATACCCAGTTCTTTCATTTTTTGTATTTCCTTAATCACATAAGCTCTTAACCGCTCTGGCAATCAGTATGTCTTTTGCCTAATAGGATAAGCATTCCTTGTCACTATTACGTGTTCAACCCCTTTTGATTGGCCTGGTACCATGGTAAATATGCTGTTAAATGTCTTTAGCACATTATGAATGTCTGTAGTTTGTTCTGAGGTTAAAGAAACATTCACCTTTACAGCATCAACATTTATAGTTTGTTCCAGTCTATCATAAACAACATCAATATCTTCCTTATCAGTTTCTGGTAAAAGTAGCAAAGCAGCTTTTGGCATTTTTTCAACCCATTACTTGAGGAGGTTGGCATGGTGTATCTTAGTAGGATTTTTCCTGTCAGGGGTCTCAGTCTCATAGTTAACAGTGCCAGTATGTCTAAGAACCTTATATGGCCATAGCCACTTCATTAACAGTTTATTTTCTGTTGTGGGCAACGGTAGCAAAATTTTTTCATCTGGCTCAAAAACATTTTCTTTTACCCCATGGTCATAATATACCTTCTGCTGGTTTGGGGACTATTCCTGATTACTATGGGTGATTTCAACATACTTTACCAGCTTCTTTCTTAGGGCACACATATAAGAAGTTATAGATTGTTTCTGATTCGGGTTATCTTCCCATGTTTCTTTTATCACATCCAGTGGCCCTCTTGGCTGCCCACCATATACCATTTCAAATGGTGAAAACCCTGCTGATGCCTGGGGCACTTCTCTGTAGGCAAAAAGTAGG
This sequence comes from Neoceratodus forsteri, assembly GCA_016271365.2. Classification (NCBI taxonomy): domain Eukaryota; kingdom Metazoa; phylum Chordata; order Ceratodontiformes; family Ceratodontidae; genus Neoceratodus; species Neoceratodus forsteri. The sequence goes on along the minus strand of CM057455.1, from coordinate 1,333,742,017 downwards.
TAAGGCAAGTATTGGTCCAAATCTTTCCCTTCCCCTTTTACAAACATTTTTACCATGCATTTTAGGGTTTGGTTAAAACGCTCAACAAGACTGTCTGTCGGAGGGTGATACGGGGAGGTTCTTATGGCAGTGATACCTAGTAGTCTGTACAGCTCCTTAAGTAATGCAGCACCAAAATTACTACCCTGATCAGTAATAATTTCTTTAGGTATGCCCACTCTGCTGAAAAGTTTGGCAAGCTCTGCTGCAACATTTGGGGCTGCAACAGTATGCATTGGAACTGCTTCTGGGTATCGAGTAGTATAGTCTCATACTACCAGGATAAATCTAGTACCCTTTTCACTTTTGTCTAAAGGACCAACCAGATCCATTGCGATTCTCTCAAAAGGCACATTTATCAAGGGTAGGGGCAAATTGTTTTTTTCTAGTGACTGGGGCTACTTTCTGACATTCAGCACAGGAATTACAATAGGTAGCAACATCTTCATAAATTCCAGGCCAGTAAATTTATACAACAATCTGGCAAGGGTGCGATACCTCCCTGAGTGACCAGCCATAGGACTATCATGTGGTATCTGTAACAACTCTGTTCTATACTTCTGTGGTATAACCAATTGTTCTGTCTGTTCATGTGTCTGAGGTTTAACCCAAACTCAGTTCTTGTGCTTCTCGATCTCTCCTCAGCTTTTGACACTGTGGATCACGTCATGTTACTGGATCATCTCTATGAGTTTTGTAGACTTGCTGGCACTGTCTTCAGGTGGTCTGAGTCCTATCTCTCAGACAGGGTGCAGCGGGTGGTGATGGGGAATTTCTCCTCCTCCTCCCCAATGCCTCTGTCTTGTGGAGTTCCACAGGACTCAATCCTGTCACCGATGTTGTTCACAGTGCATATGCTGCCCCAGGTGAGATCATTTCGACAATACAGTGTGGAGTTTCACTGCTATGCAGATGATACCCAACTGTATTTGTTTCTTGCTCCCGGAACATCAGGAGCTGTGGATGTGCTTAAAAACCATCTGGCTAAAATCAATGACTGGATGGCTTCCAACTGGCTGAGACTCAACCTGGCTAAGATGGAGGTGCTGGTGATTGAGCCTGGTCTCAGGCGTGATGGGTTGCTGTCCGGGGCTGATTCTGGTCTTGTTCCAGGTTCTACTCCATTGACAGCTTCCCTGAGGGTGCAAAATCTGGGCATGATCCTTGACAGCAGGCTGACTTTTGAAGACCAGGTGTCATCTGTTGTCAGCAGTGGTGTTTACCATCTTCGGAACATTGCTCAGATTAAGCCCCTCATTCAGCCCGAGGACCTGCTGATGCTAGTGCATGTCTTTGTCTCCTCCAGACTCGACTACTGCAATGCTCTTTACTTCGGGGTCATGGGAGGGACCCTCTGCAGGCTGCAGCTAGTGCAGAATGCAGTAGCTCGGCTACTGACTGGACTTTCTAGATTTAGTCATGTGACCCCTGTTTTGCGTGCTCTGCACTGGCTGCTGGTCAGGTGGAGGGCCCTTTTCAAGGTGGGACTTATCACCTATAAGGCCCTAAATGGACTGGGTCATGGCTATCTGTTAGAGCTCCTGACACTGGTGACTTCTGCCCACTCCCTCCATGCCTCTTCGAGGGGCCCCCTGGATGTTCTGATGTTCCCAGGGTATGGCTCAAGACTTCTGGACATCATGTTTTTAGTATTTCTGGGCCGTACCTGTGGAATGTGTTACCATCTGCAGTCCAGGAGGCTCCCTCGGTAGAGGCATCTAAGCAGAGGTTGAAGGCACACCTCTTTGGCCTGGCATTTAATGAATTCTGAATTACAAATTGCCTAGTCCCTATGTATGATACTTTATCAGTTTTTATTTATTTATTGTTGACCGGTTAAGTGCACTAGACAAATCCTGCCTATTTTCAGGCCCGGGGAAGGGGATACAGATGAATGCCAACTGACCTGAAACCAGATTAAGCTGTTTGTGGTATTTTTAGTGAATGAGGGAAATTTGGGTAGTACACCAGGGAAATTCCTCTACACTTTTCGATAAGTGCCATGGGATCTTTAACATCCTCCTGGACTACCACCCATCCAGGCAGATGGGACCTCGGTTTAACGTCTCATCCGAAAGACGGCACCTCAGAAGTGCAGCACCCCTCTCATGCTGCACTACAGTATCAGTACTGGGATATTAACCCAAGTGCCAGATGTGGGAACTGAACACACAGCCCTCTGATCTCCCGGCCTCAGAGGTTAGTGTGATACCTACTGAGCCACTGACACTTGCGTGTCTTTGGTGTCTTATATTTTAGTTTTTAAACTGGATTGTGTTATTTTATATTTATGTACTGTATGTCTATTTTTATTTTTCTGTGAGGTGCCCAGAGCCTCCAGGAATGGGCGCCATACAAATAAAACTTGCCTTGCCTCGCCGTCTATACAGTAACCCATTACATTTTTTAAGCATTGATCCACCCTGTTTTGGTTTCACCCACACCTGCTTGAAATAACCCTAGAGAGAATCATTGTTAGCTTGCTCTGAAAGAAAATCACAATCAGTGATCAGTTTAGTTTCAGCATTTTCATATTTTAACCTTTTATGTCCATCAGTCATTTGCTGCGACACTTTCTTCAGGCATCATTCTTTCTTGGATTTCCAGATCTTGGAGTTGTGCTCAAACAAGTCCAAATCAAAATCATTGAAAGGAAAAGTGTCCCCACCATCTGAAATTTTCTTTGCCTGAGCTCTTGTCACCACTGCTGCTGAAACATCAGGATTTACTCCCTCTTTGATTAACTCAGTAAATCCTGGGAAGTCATTTCCAATACTCACAGGTACAGGTAACTTAGGTACTACCTCCACTTTCATTTGGTGTGACACACCCTTAATGGTCAGAGTCACTTGGGTGATGGGATAGTATCGAGTGTCCCCATGGATGCAGATGACATCAGTACCTGGTCCTTTTGCACAGTGTTTTCCCAGCACTTTAACATGCACTAGGGTATGTCTGCTTCCAGAATCAATGAGTCCCTTCACAGTCTTATCCCCCACCTTCACATCTGTTAAGTACTTGCCCCAATATGCCAAGGACAAATCTGCTCCAGTGCCACTCTCCTTACTACAGCAGTTTCTTGCAAAATGGCCTGGCTCATTACAGTTATAGCAGATAACGTCTTTGGGCCCAGATTTCTTACCCCCACCAGAGTTCTTATCAGGCTTGGAGTTTAAATGGGAAAAAGAGTGTCTTACTGGTGCTTGGCTGTTACCTCACTGCTGTGGCATCTGTCTGGCCATTTGGTAGTCCTCGGCCAAAGACAACAGCTTCTTCCCCACTCTCTGGTCGGTGTTCCTTTACTCACAGCTGCACATCTGTAGACAAGATGTTGATGAATTGCTCCATGGCAAATTTGTCGATGATCTGTGGGACTGTTTTGCTCTGTTTGGATCCATTTTATCAGGAGTTCTCTGAGTCGGGTGAAGGCTTCTCGAGGATTGTCGACCATGTTGTACCTCAGAGATCAAAATCTCTGCCTGTAGGTCTCTCCAGAGATGTCATACCTTTTCAGGATTTAACTTTTTCACCAGGTCATAGTTTTCTGACTGTGCAGTGTCCATACTGCTGCAGGCCAGTTGGGATTTCCCTGTCAGGTTGGGTACCAGTCCAATTGTCCATTGCTGCTCTGGCCATTGGCAGGCAGTGGCAACTGTTTAAAAAGTTGTCAGGTATGCCTCAGTATCATCTGAGGGACACAACTTTGTAAGTTTAATGGCTTTTAAGTTGCTTGCATTTTGTTGCTCGTCTGGATCTGTGCCAGATCCCCTGCCTTTGATAGCTTGCAAGGCATTCGGCCATTACTGCTCCTGTCACTGCGTCTCTTCTCTCATCTGCTGCTCTTGTTGCTGCATCTCTTCTCTCCTCTGCTGCTCCTTTCACTGTATCTCTTCTTTCCTCTCTGCTTCTAAACGTTGAATCTCTTTTATTTATTTATTTATTAGCTTTTGGTAACCGGGTAAGTGCGCTAGGCAACAGACCTGCCTATTTTCAGGCACGACCCGGGAGAGCACAGGACATTGGTTACAATATGCAGAAATGCACAGACTTAATATAGGTGTACAGGAGCAAAACAAGATATACATTGGGTAGCACAGTAATAGTTACATAAGGGTACATTTTAGGCATAGATCATAATAAGGATGTAAAATAAAGCAATTAGGGTAACCATAAGACAGCTGAGGACAGTAAAGACATCAAGGTTCATAGCCACCTAGACAAGCATATTGCATGGGAGAACATTAGTGTAGTACTCAGGGTCAGACCCGACAGCCTGCAGGGACAAAGCAAATTAAGAGCATTTGCATTGGCTAGAGGCTAGAAGGTGGGTGAACAGCCACTTTTTGAATTCTCGATGGGAGGCTGAAGTTTTCACCATTAAGGGGAGTGAGTTCCAGAATTTGGGAGCAAATGGGCAAATGCCTGTTCACCCATTTTGTCATGCAAAGTCTAGTGGAGAGCATGGGGACAGAGGAAGACCTGAGGGTACTGGGTGTGTGAGGCAGGAGTCAGGAGATTGGCAAGATAGACAGGGCAGGGAGGTCTAGACAGGGAGTCGATAAAGCAGCCCAGGGAGTAGGCTCGAATATCCTTAGGTGACAGCCAATTTAAGCCAGCGTAAAGGAGACAATGATGGGTAAGACGTGGGGCAGTTAAGGTGAATCTACAGATGTTGTTGTAGACAGTGTCCCATTTGTGGAGTGTAGCAGAGTTTGCAGCAAAGAGGTTCTTTTTGTTGTATAGCCTACCATTTGAAAAAGTCAATCAGGCTTTCAGGTTGTGTCCCTGCCTGTTCTTTTACCATAACTTGTGCTGGCTGTAAAACTCAGACTGGACTTCTGTTTCTGCTACTTTGGTTGCCATTCTCCTGGTAACCACTCCTGGACTTGCTGCTGCAGAATCCATACCTTCCTGTGCTTCCCTGGTACTAGGTCCAGTACCCACGCATAAAACTCCTGTCTTAGGGTATGCACAATGTAAGTCCCACTTAGGCTGACACCATCAGTTGTCGAGGCATAGGTCAGGAAGCACAGGAAAAAACAGGAGTAGTTGTAGAATTCACCAAAAATATTTATTTACAGTAGCAGTAACATAAAAAACAAACTTTTTTAAAATAACTATGTACAGAGGAGAAATGAAATAGTTTTTTCTTTCAGTCTCTGTGTCCCTTTTTTCCTAATCTTTCTTGCAGTTGCAGCTTAGCTCCTTTATAAGTCCTTTCAACTCCCTGTTCTTAGCAAGCATCCTGTTTTGTAAATATCAGGCAGAAGCTGCTAGAACACAGTGAGCTTGAGCTGAGAGGTCCCATTTGCACAGCTTTTGCAAAAGGCTTAAACATTTGCACTCAAGTAACCTCTGGAGTTTTCCATTAGCTTTTTACAATCATCTCAAATTATAATTATATGCATTTCAACAGTAATACTATACATTTTCCAGCCAGAGGGATCCCAGTATCAGTTACATTTCCATACAATGATTTGTACATATTTTTATAACAGCAGATATGCAAGGGAGGAAAAAAAAGACAACAAGAGAGGACTGGGAGATAGCGAGAGGAAAAGAATGGCAAGATTGTCGGGGTGATCAAATCCGTGGTCTCACAGGAAAATTTGGTTGCGCAACAGATAGACAAGAGACAGAAAAGGAATAGTACAGATCCTTGCATTTAAACACTTTCTCCATAACAAATGTGACAGGGTCCTTTTTCACCCTGGCACAAGTGGCAAAAACAAAATAAAGGGACCGAAGATGTAATGCCAACTTATAAACTAAGTGATATTGTGACTAAACAAAAATCTGATTCATCTCTTAATCAATTTTTCTTACAGCTGAGTAAGGAGGTAACTCCTGGGGCTCCTGAAATAGTTCAAAAAGGGGGTATTTTGCATAGAGTATATACAAACCCAATAACTCAGGAAAAGGTGGAACAACTATTAGCTCCTGAAAAATACAGGCAGGATCTACTGTTTCTTGGTGATGATTTACATAGTGCTGGTCATGCAGGGAGGGAAAGGACAACTGGCAGAATACTGCAGCATTTTTATTGGCCCAAGTTACATGAAGATGTTGCAGATTATTGTAAAAGTTGAGTAGAATGCCAGAGGATTAGACAGACTGGGAAAGAAAGAAAGAATACCCCTCATACCTCTACCATTAGTCTCCACTCCATTTGAAAGGAAAGTTATGGATGTGGTAGACCCTCTTGAGAAAAGTACTAAGGGAAATAAATACATAGTTGTACTTTGTGAATATACTACAAAATATCCCGAGACATTTCCCCTCCACAGTACAACAGCCCCCAAAATAGCTGAGAAATTGGTGGAGTTCTTCAGCCGCATGGGAATTCCCAAGGAGAGCCTAACCGGCAGAGGCGCCAATTTTAGTGCTGCCTTATTGAAGGAACTCTATCGGTTATTAGGAGTAACAGCTGTTAGAACTTCACCGTACCATCCTCAAACTGATGGGCTTGTTGAGCGTTTCAATCAGATGCTGAAACACATGATCAGAAAGTTTGTGGATGAGGAAGGAAAGAATTGGGACCTTTTTGCATACAGGGAGGTACCACAGGCCTCTACGGGATTCTCCCTAGTTGCTTTATTGTATGGACAGAATCCCCATGGACCACTTGACATCGTTAAGGAAGCTGAGAGGGTGACACTATAGTCAAATACACCAACATCATACAGTACATGACAAACTTAAGAAAAAGGTTAGTTACCTACACCCAGCAAGCACACCAAAATTGTGCACAGGCCCAAGAGAAGCAGAAGATAGTATATGACCAGAAAACAAGAGCTAAAACTTTTCAGCACAGGAATAAAGTTATATTACTCCTACCATCCTCTGAGAATAATCTGTTAATGAAGTGGCAGGGAGCCTATGTGATTAAAGAACAAACTGGCCCTGTCACATTTAAAATTGAGACCCCTGACAGACAAATGGCTACCAAGATATATATCATGCCAACTTATTAAAAAATGGAATGACAGACCAGAGACTAATCCATGTCTTTATGTACTTTCTTAAAACCCTGAAACAGAGATGAAGGTAGCCTACAGACAATTAGAGGTCCCTGACAGTATACATGATATTAAAATCAATCCCGACCCGTCAGGTCAAGAAAGGACTGAGCTAGACCACCTTCTCCAGCACTTTTCTGAAGCATTCACTAGCATACTTGGAAAAGCTATTGGGGTTAGGCATGAAATCAAAACAGATTCTGCCCCCATCTGGCAAAAAGCATACAGACTCCCAGAGAAAATCTGGACTGATATCAACCAGGAGATAGACAAACTAAGAAAATTTGGCATCATTGAACCTTCCACCAGTCCATGATCATCACCCATTGTAATAGTCTCAAAAAAAGAAGGGGGGCCTCACCTCTGCCTGGCTTTTCGTAAAATTAAACCATGTTTCTCAGTTTGCTAGTTATCCAGTCCCCAGAGTTAATGACCTTATTGACTGCATTAGACAAGCCAGGTTTATTTCCACTCTTTTTTTTTGCCTTATCTTTTCCCCCCTACGTGCTGCCACTCCAGCCACTCCGTCAGGCTATGTCAAGGCTGTATCCGACCCATCTTGTTCCCAGGCCACCATTCTCATATAGCAGCCATCCCCAGGGTAACCCGGTATTACCCTTCACCAGGAGGGGGAAGGCGCCAGCTGAGAGGGGGGCAGACCAGTGCAATACTTGGCCCCAGGGTGCTGCTGCTGAGACAGACAGCTCTGCGGGACATTTGATGGCATTGGACAGCTAGGCGGCCATAATCTGGCTGAAAGTAGAGCCATTTTTCCGCTTTTCTGGTGACATTCCCTCCGACATTGCGTCTGCAGTGCCCCCGGTCTCCAACGGAGGCCACTGCAGAGCAATGCTGTCCTATGGGCGCTCAATTCTCTCCTTCCACTGCCAGCCCCCCGACATCCTGAGTCCGTTCCTGAACCCGGGTCACTGGCGTGGTTCAAGGTAAGACGCCAGCGCCTCAGCCCTCTGCGCCACGGGGTCAGCTATTTACACTCTTGACCTAACAAAAGGTTACTGGCAGATATCTTTGGAGGAGCTGTCAAAAGCAAAAATGGCTTTCAGTACTCCAGATGGCCTCTACCAGTCTGTGTACATGCCTTTTGGTTTACATGGTGCCCCTGTGGCCTTCCAGCGGTATATGGACTAACTGTTAACATCACATTCAGGGTATTGTTCAGCATACCTTGACGATGTGGTCATGTATAGTACAGATTGGAAATCCCATCTCCTCCATTTAACCAATGTCATCCAAGCTATCCAAACAGCTGCTTTAACCATTAACCCCTCCAAATGTACTTTAGCTATAAGGGAAACGATATTTAGGTGCTGTATCGGGTAATGGAGTGGTATGCCCTGAGAATGAAAAGGTTGGGGCTGTGGCTAACTGTCCTATTCCTGAAACTAAAAAGAAAGTAAGATCCTTTTTAGGGCTAGCAGGATATTATAGAAGATTCATACCTGAGTTTGCCACAATTGCTACTCCTCTAACAGACTTAACAAAAAAGAAAGTACCCAATAAGGTCCCATGGTCCCCTGCTTGTGATAATGCCTTCTGTTCTATTAAGGCTGCGTTATGTGCATCCCCTGTGCTACGTTCCCGATTTTAGCCAGCCATTCGAGGTACACACTGATGCCTCTGAAACAGGACTAGGGGCAGTGTAGTGCCAGACTATCAGTGGGGAGGAACAACCAATTGTTTATTAGTCGGAAACTGCATCCAAGAGAATGCAAATATGTGACTATTGAGAAGGAATGTTTGACTGTTAAGTGGACATTGAGGCCTTAAAATTTTATTTGTGGGGAAATCAGTTTACATTGATCACTGACCACAACCCTTTATTTTGGCTCAACCAAATGAAGGACAAAAATGCTTGAATCCTTTGCTGGTATCTGGCACTGAAACCTTATAAATCTGATATCAAGCATCGACCTGGAAGTCAACATAAAAATGCTGACTATCTATCCAGATACAGTGTAGTCTGACCTTCTATAAATTCCCAGTTTTGACAATGTTAGGTAGATAGTACCCTAAGTACTCCAGGGCAAAATGTATTATATTGTGTTGTATGAATAAGAATATGACTGCTTTATGTTTTGTAAGGGTGCCCTGGGATGAAGCATCTGTGAGGGTGGGTGGAAGCTCCATCCCATTCCCTACTGGAAATGGTAGCATAGGGAATGTGGTTCAAAACAAGTAACTTAATATTGGTTTTCACTTAAGCAGGGAGGTATGTGACAGAGGTAACCTTTCCTCCTGGTGTGAGTTTGTATAGGGTTTGTCCCCCCGCCCTTAAGACTGTTGCAACAGCACCTAGCACTTTCTATCATATCTCCTATTTCTGCTTTCTTTTCTATTGCAGTAGAATGGCCACCTACTGTTAGATCCTATCTCTGACTTTCTCTTTTAACTTTTATCTTAAAACCCTGTTAAATTAAATTACCACACCTTGTTGGAAATGAGTCTTCGTACCTGCTGTTTGGTATAAAAGTATGTTATGATTTGCACTACATTGCAAAATGAAAGAGGTTTACCAGTATTGTCAAGTCAAAGGTACGAAAAGTGAATTGTATCGGTTTGTTTCACCCCCCTCCCCAGTTTTCTCGACCATCTTGCCCGAGAATGACGCCTTGCTGCATGGTCAGACATTCCGGCTATTCCCCGGGTGGACAGTCCCACATATCCCCTGTACTTTGTATCAGAGTTTTCTATTGGGTCCAGTTTTTCCTGAAAGAAATGACCGCAAGTTGCGGGAGGCAGCTCACTCCCACTCGAATATTAAAGTTTACCGAGGGAGGCGAGCCACACCTGACGAACAGTGCATCCTGTTACTGTTCCTATTTAGTTTATTTTTCTGGTTTTGCCACATAACATGGCTGAGAGAATAGTCATTCCCGTTGTACCACTGTGGGTTATAGCAGTACATTTAAAAAAAATGCCAGCCTGGATGGGAGTGTCTCCCTTTATGGTTTAAAAAGCCCTTACCAAGTGATGGAACAGTTCTATTAAGTATAGGAAAACCTTGGAGAGGAAAGCATAAATTGAAACAGAAAGATGACATACCTAATTTTTAGCTCTGTGTTTCTTCAAACACAGAGTTGTCTGCTTCTTCAAATACACAGTCATCTGCCGACTGTTCTAATTTCCAGGGCCCCAATTAGTGTCCTCCTCATAGTGTGGTACAGGCTCCTATAGGAAGTCAGTGGCACCTCTCTGCCGTCTTATATCTGGCTGACAGATGTCCATCAGTTGAAAAAGGGGTGGGGCTTTTCTATAATGAAGCTCATTATTCCAGAAGGAATTTCTGTGTATAAAACATTTAGTTTGTGTATCTATGAGTAAAAGTACTGAATATTCATTATTATTGATATGCTTCTTTTGTCTTTAACTTGGGACAGTGTCTTGTAAGAAAAGAAAGTACTACTTAGATGATGTGAAGGTGGACCTTGGGGTTTGGGGAGGAGTTTTCTAGCCATAAAAGACTAACCCAGACTTCAGGTTCAGTTTTGGAGTGAACCTGAGAGGATCACCCAGGTTAGATCTCTGAAGGGGAGGTCGTGCACAGAGATTTTAGGGAGATAGCTACTTGTTTTCCCCGGAGCTGTGCTTGTTTTTGCATTTTCTTTTCTGTATGTTGACAGTTCCTGAAATAATTATTTTAATTTTAATAAAAATCACACCTGTTAGGTGTGTTGTACTGCATTGCCTGTTGTCTGTGTATTCCTTTACACCCCAACACATGACAGGTACAGATGGGAGTCTAAGGCCCTGTCCACACTAGGGGTCCATAACGTTACTGCTGTATGGAAATGTTACCGGACCCCCTTAAAATGGTTTGTGTCCACACTGTACATAGTACGGAACCATGTACAAAAACCGTGCTTGAACCCTGAATGTTTCAGGGTTTAGCATGGTTCTGTAATGTTTACTTTTTCAACACGCTTACCTGCTCTATTGTGGACAGGAGAGCGGTAGCGTGTTTGTCGTGGTGGTACATTGCATTGTAGGATGGCTGGCGAGACCAGGGCTGGATTTACCCTGCCATGGGCCCTATGCACAGCAGTAACCATGGGCCCCCCAAAATACCCTCCTGGGTCATGTGCCCCCCCCAGTCCTCTGTCTCCATGGCTATCTGTGCCATCCTCCCAGGCCATCTGCGCCCCCAAAATCTGCCTTCAATAGTTCGATTGCACTTGATTCTCTCACTACAGTCTGCACAGAAAATGATTATAACTAAGAGAATTGTTTGCAGCAGCCAGCAGTAAGTGTTGAACAGAGAAGCATTACATCAGCACAGGCCTGGTGGTGGCACTCTCTATGAAAAGCGGCAACCATGCACATCTGAGTTTTTCAGAAATACCCCCTTCCTTGTTCTTGCAAACATTTTTCACGCCCCCCCTCCATAATTCTGAAAACAAGGAGACACTTATACCACCCCTTTTAGCATAAAACTGAGAAACCACTTGGCATTACCAAATACACTATTATTGCACGTATTGTAGATATGAGCCAGCTGCTGTTGCTGAAAAAAATGACAAGGTGACAAACACTGCTGCTTTAAACTGTCACGGCCACAAATCAGTGGTCACTTTCAAGCACTGTTTTATTGTCTAGTAATTTAGTTTCAAAATAAAAACCTTGCTAATCATTTCTAACTGTCCAGTCCATCCACAGTATTTAGATTTATTTTTATTTGTAATTGTTGACCAGGAAAGACACACTGACTGGGCGAACTAAGCTGCAGTAGCTTGATTTCAGCTGCATCTTGGGGCTGGGTTACATGGACCTGTTTTATTGACAGGGGAATGTTGGTCATAACACTGGGGCCCAGCAGTGGGGTAACTTTCCCTGCCCTTCTTCAGTAAGTGCCAAGGGATCTTTTAATTCCACCTGACAGTGACCAAAGATGGGCAGAAAGGATCTTGGTTTAATGTCTCATCTCATGGCTGGAACCTCACCAGTGTAGCACCCCAGTACTGCACTTGTGTCAGTTATGGGTATTACTCCAAATACCTTGTGTCAGGCTAAAACCTATGATCATCTGAACAGAGAGGTGAGCATGCTACCTACTAAGCAACTGACACTGATTCACTCTAGGAAAGAATCGATTCCCCAGAGTTTGAGCAATTGGGTGAATTTTAAAAGAACCAGTTGTTTCAGCTCTAATACCCTAAAAAAAGAAACAAAAGCATATCCCAGCAGAACCAGAAACACTATTTTGAAAAATCTTTGCCCAGCACTGCAGAACCACTAGCTCATCACCAGTATGTCCCAGCAAAACCAGAATGCCCCCAGCATGCTCACCCCTGGATCAAAAAGATGAAAAGGATGTGGGTTCTAGCCTGGACCAGGGGACATGTAATAAAGCCAGGGGTGGTAGTATAACACAGAGTTTAAAGTAATGCGCTGTGAATGAGCTTGGTACATCCAGTACACACTGCATTTGATTCCTACAGCTTCCACTTGCATACTGTGTGACCCTGAGCAAGCCACTTAACCTCCCTGTGTGGTCGCCCCTTCAAACAAACAAAACAAAAGCTAGAGGGAAGAGGTTTAGGAGGGATGCGAGGAAGTCCCCTTCACTGAAAAATCAGATATAATGGATGTTTTGTTTTGTCATAACTGCCAAAACCAAATTATTTACATTTTTGTTAACCAGTACTGCTGCCTGCCTGCCTGACTGTCACCACTCACCACCATATTTTAAATCTGTCTGTCTGTCTAGGATAATGGGGGCTGTTGTGTTAAAACAGACAATCCTTGTAAACATGGAAATTCCTCTTAAACATTTTGAAGCTCTGAACCCTTCTGAATACAATTTACATTGCCAAAACGAATGCACTGTATAGGCAATGTTTTATCTGTCACGATTGTCAACCCCACGTTTACTTGAAAGCGCCAGACTAGTCATTAAAAGAGTAACAGCTTCTCGAGCAATATTGGTCAGAAATTGAATTAAATGCCCATACTGTACAGCAACTTGCAAGAGCAAGTTAGTTCACTAACATGCAAAACTCTTCCAGACATTGTCACAGGACCCAGCTAGCCGAGCTGACAATCAAATCCCCAAAGGAAAGTTAACTTATGACCAGTGCAATTCAAACCTGCAACGCAACCCAGTCAATAAATGCACACATCTGTTACTTACAACTACTGTACTGTCTTGCTTGCTTGCTGTAATGCATTCTGAGTTAATTATTAATAAAAACTCATTGACAAAAAAAATTACCATCCAGTTCTCAGAAGAACTACACAAGTTTTCAAACTTTATGGATGCTATGTCAGTGGCCCACGCAGCGTTGAACTTACTTACTCCTCTGAGTCTGGGCTGCAGTCTGCAGAGGCTCCTGTCTGAATTCCCAGGCTCTGGTTGTCCCACTCCAAGAGTCCCAGTCCACAAACAAACAGAGGTAGAATCTCAAAGAAGAGCTGTCATCCAGCGGGTGGCATGGCACCATTGATGGTTCGACTCAAGTGTGGAACCTCTTGCTGCTGAAGGCCTGAGGTACAGACAGACTAGTAACACACGAAATAAAATTCCACAGTTACTAGCACGTAGCACTGCTGCTAAGCCTGCTTTTTTTTTTGTTTTAGTTTTTAGTTCTCTTTCTCTGTCTGAATTGACAGAGTCCTTCCTTCTCCTGACTCCCGTTCTCTGTCTGATCACTCCCCTCTGATTGAGTCACCGGGCACTGGGCAGCAAGCAAGTAAATGGCAGCTGGCACCAAAATTGAATCTGCCAGGTACTGCTGGGCATGTGCGCATGCGATTCTTCATGTGTAGACATCACACGCCGTGACGCAAAGTGTGTTGACAACTCTGAGTGAGGGAGGGCACACTGCTCGGCAGCACCGGCTTGGCTATGGCTGGATGGATTAAAGCTGAAAAGACAGAGTGTATTCATTTTTTTCTCTTACCTGCTTGACGCGGGCAGACTGATCAGCACCATAATAACTCATGCGGATAATGACTGTTGACTGCTGTATGCGGCCCCGTGTGTCTCTACAACGGGGAAGGGACTGGAACAGTTTGGTGGGCGCCCGAAAACACAGGGCCCTATGCACAAGCATAGTTGGCATTATAGTAAATCCGGGGCCCTGGGCTAGATGTGGCATGTACACGAATTTAAACTGTGTTTACATGACGCGGTTAAAAACTTGTAGTGTGGATGCAAGTAGAGCACAGCTGGGACATGGATCTACCATCGGGTGTGAGTGAGGATGCCCTGTAATGGTTTTGAAAACGTTTGGGCAAAATCTGTTGAGTGTGGACAAGGCCTTAGTAGCAAGATGCTGTACTCACACAACTGTTCCCCATCTTAAATATTAGGTATATTTGAATAACAGTCTCTGACTGGGATGTGAAAGTACACACCCTTCAGATGCAAGGAGCAGAATTAATAAAACTTCAGCTAGAAGTAGGGACATCCTGGACTCCCTGTTGGGAGTGCTCTCCAAGCAGCTAGTCAGTGAACCCACTCGAGATGGGGTAATACTGGACCTAGTGCTTACTAACAGGGAAAGCACCACAGATATCAAGGTGGGAAGCCATGTGGGGACCAGTGATTCATCAAGGCCACGGTTTTTGGTTTTTACCAGAAAACCTGGTAAAAATCTGGAATTTGGACTACCTGCACATTAGTAAAAACAAAGAATTTCATGGAATTTGGCATTTTATACTAGATCACTAAATGTACAGAACTTATTTTTAATAATTGCTTCCTTACTATTTTTAATTTGCTTCATTTAATAGCCTTCTTTTATTCTAGTAATTTATACATATGCTAAAAGAATGATGGCATAATCCTGGTAAAATCCAGAAATTAGACTAATAATCAGTGGTGCAATTCCTGGAATTTCTTGAAAACGGAATTTCAGTATTTTAATCACTGTAAACCAGTGGTCTTGGTGATCATCATAAAGTGTGGTTCAACATAAGAACAGCTGAGGAATCCAACCACACAATGGTGCGAGACCTGGACTTCAGAAGGGCAGATATTATAATTTATTTATTTAAAATTTGATAATCGGGAAAGCCCCACTGAGCTGAGGCCTAAGATGGGTGAATGCCTCAGGAATGGCCTGGCAGGGGGAGATGATCTTCGGTGGTGAAGGAACAGTGAGTCAAACTAAAAGGGGGTATAGTGAAGGGAAACCCCTGCGTCAAGAAAGTGAACAAAAGCAAAAGGAAGAGAAGACTGCTATGATTCTTGAAAGAGGTGGCACAAAAGGTACAGGCTAACAGAGTAGCATTCAGAAGGTATAACAAGAGAGAGAGGAGGATAGGGAAGTGTATCAAAGAAAGCAGTAAGGAGCACAAAGGTGCAAACTGAATAAAAAATATCTCAGGCAGTATCTAAAGGGTACAAGGCATTTTTTAGGTATGTTAGCAAAAAAAAAAAGAAGACAAAGGGAGGCATTGCAAGGTTAAAGAGGGAGGGGTGACTGTAGGGAGGGGGACCAAGAAAAGGCAGACAACTTGAACAACTACTTCTGCTCAATGTTCATAGTGGAGGGGGATAGGGAGGCATGATGCAACAGCATAAGCAGCTTGGATGGGAGGGAAGTGGACACTAGTCCTTTTTCTGAGGAGAGAGTCCAGAAAGCACTCACTAACCTGAAGGTGGACAAAGCCGCAGGGCCAGACAGGGTGCATTTGAGGGTGCTTAGGAAGCACAGGGAGGTACTAGCTGTACCTCAAACAGACCTATTTAACAGATCACTGAAGATCAGTGGTCCCAGAGAACTGGAGAGGACAGATGTAGTCCCACTTCACAAAAAGTAAGGTCAGTAAATCTGTTATACAAGCTCTGAGTTCTGGAGTGCTGCATTAAATCCACATTTCCGTCGGACTTGTTCTTAAAAGATGTGTGCTTGTCTTTGAGGTCTATTCACAACCATTTTGGAGAACAAAGAGAAGATACTAACAAAGGATTTTTACATTCTGCATATGCCCCAGGCCAATGTTCATCACCTTCAGGAATTTACATTCTGGGTCTTTGATCTACAGTAACAACAGTTTTCTGGTCCCCAGTAGTTCACCATTTCCTGTGGATTTGATTACTTTTCATCATCTGACTCCTGGTACCTTGGAAAAGATTACTATACTACATATCCCTGAACATAACTATCTGCATGGTTTAATATTATTACATCAAGAATGCAACCTAACCTGTTCCTGCTGAACCTGCTCCTTCTGACCTTACTGGCATCCCACACTACCAATATATTTAAATGCCCACTGCAACCAACCTCTGATCACCTGGTTGATAGCTCCTTGCACAGAAGTGGAATGCTTACCAGTAGTCTCAGCTGCAACAACACTCATCTCTTCTCCCAAATACTAGGATACACGAACATGCTACTGTGAACACGGTCGACCCTACCATCAAACTATTTCTCCCTGTTCATACTATCGGGAGTCAGGTCACTACACACAACAACTAAGAATAAGTATAAGGGAAAAAATGCACGTAGCGGTCACTGCCAATATCTTAAGGAACTCCTACAAAGACTACTACTGCTACTCCTGCTAATATCGGGCAACGTTCACCCCAACCCTGGGCCACGCCTAGCTACCCCCAGGGAGCAACGTAGAACAGGAACCCTCTCACTAGCTAGCATCAACATCTGCAGCCTTACCAAAAAATTAGATGCCTTCACTGCCTGGACAGCACAGCATAGCCCAGATGTACTATCTGTAGTTGAAACTTGGTTGTCTCCAATTATCACTGGCACTGCTGTGGCTGTACCTGGGTATACTATCTTTTGGCAGGATCGACTATACAAAAAAGGGGGCGGCTGTGCCCTTTGTCTTAAAGATTCTATGACAGGGCATGCCCTCACCCTACCCATTAATGGAGATGAGCTTCAGGTCCTTGCTACTAAAGTCATTCTTGGGGCCCATAACAAAGTTCTGATGATAGTCTCTGAATATATTCCACCCAAACTTACAACAACAAGCCTGAACCCATTCCTTACCTGCATCAGTAGTCTAAAGCTTAACTCAGAAGTTATATTGCTAGGGGATTTTAATGTCAACTGGCTTGCCCCCAGTGCAAGCAACTACAAGGATGCCTTGGCAGCTGCACATTTTACACAGCTAGTTACCTCACCCACTAGGATCAACTATAGAACAGGGACCAGTACCTTACTGGACTGGGTACTCTCAAATCGCCCTGGCCATATTAGCCACACTACAGTTCTCCCTGATGCCATTAGTGACCATTCCCCAGTCCAGTGCATATGGTCAAATAAATTCAGTAAACCCCCCTCGAAAACTATCAACAGTTGCATGCTAATCATGGGACACCTTGCACCACTTAAGACACTCCTGCGACAAAAGACTTGTCCCCGATTGACACCGCTCTGGATGTTGATGCTGCACTTCAATACTTTATCTCAAAGTTCAATGCAGCGTGTGATATCCATGCTGCCTTTAAGAAAAGCAAAATTAAAGGTCTTGACAACCCTTGGATCACAGGGAAACTCCTAGACGAACTAAAAGCTCGGGACCTGCTATGGGCTTGCGCTACAGCCTCTGGCAACCAAGCAGACTTTCAGGCATACAGCGCCGCCAGGAATGCCTGTGCCAGAGCCATCCGCACTGAAAAATCCAGCTACTACAGGAGCAACCTATCAAACACATAGTCAGATGGAAGGAAATTCTGGCAAAGTCTCTCTGAAGTGATAGGGAAAAAGTCCAAAGAAACTCCTAATATGCTAAAGGTTGATGGCAGCAACACCCTGGACCCCACCGCAATTGCCAATACTTTCAATCTGGCATTCACTGACCTAAGCCATGTGCTTCGCTCTACCTTCTTTGACACCAGACAAACCACGGCCTCCCAATATAACAGACTCAGGATACAAATCTTCCACATCTCTATTTCAAGGCAGTTACTGAAAGGGATGCCAAAAAATACCTCCTCAAGGTGCTCGGAAAATCCAGATCAAATGGGGACACACTTGACTTGAAGCTCATCACCCTCACCCTTGACAATGTCCTGCACCCTCCTACCAAGGTTATTAACTAGTCCCTCATGCTCTTCCAGTACCTGCTCAAGTGGAAGTCCGCCCTGGTGACCCCAATACACAAGTCGGGGGATAGGAAATTCCACTGTAAGTACAGGCCCATCTCATCCTACCCCCTTTATCCAAAGCTCTTGAAAAAATTGTCGCAAACCAATTGCTGGAGTACTTGGAGAAATACAGCTTGCAATGCCCACAGCAACACAGCTTTCGCAAAGGACATAGCACCACCTCTGCCCTCCTTGAATTTACAGGTCACATTCATCTAGCACTAGACCAAGGATAACTTGCTGGTGCAACCTTTATAGACCTCTCAAAGGCCTTCGATACAGTCAACCATCCATCACTACTGGAGCAACTTGGCAACTTAGGGCTTTCTCATGATACTTTACAATGGTTCAACTGTTCTCTCTCCAACCGGTCACAACAAGTTAAGATTGGTGACTCCCTCTCCTCCAAACTACCAATCCGGGCTGGTGTTCCCCAAGGGTCAATATCGGGACCCCTTCTTTTCCGCATCTTCCTGAACAATCTCGTTTCTGCCTGTGATGAAAACATTATTCTGTATACTGATGACGCAGTGATTTTCTCTAAGAATTCTGACCCCTTCCTCTTGGAGAAACAACTGCAGGAAAGTTTCAAGCAAGTTGAGGCCTGGTTCGTCTCACAGAAACTAGTGCTAAATTACAAAAAAAAAAGACTATGTTGTTCCATGGCACACATAACAAACATAAACACCAACAGTTGGCAATCAAAAACAGCTCGGGTGTGACTCTGGACCAGACAATGACTTTCAAATACCTTGGTATAACCCTGGACCCTAATCTATCCTTCTCCAGCCATATCGATTCAGTTGAGAAATCTGTAAATATCCGTACAGGCCTTCTCTATAAACACAGACACTGCCTGACACCTGATGCCCTTAAGCTAGCAATGCACAGCTCTATTGTCTCCATCATTGATTATGGGCTTGTTATCTAAGGAGCAGCCACAGCTACAGCAATACAGTGAATCTTTACAGCGCTGAATAGGGCCTGCAGACTCCTTATTGGTGCTGCCCACCGCACACATACCTGCAACCTCTACGAACAGTCAAACTGGCTACAACTTCAGGGAAGGATTACATTCCAAACCTGCCTACTAGCAAAACAGTCATTGATGGGACTCATGCCCCCTGGGGTTCAGCTTCTCTTAAGACCAGCCAACCACCCGTTACACAAGAAGCTCTGACAACTATTCTCTGGCTGTTCCCCACTATCGCACCACCCAAGGCCAGCAGTCTTTTGCAGGTAGAGTCCCTAAGATGTATAACTCCCTGGGCAGTGAACTCACCAACTTAGGCACCATCTGCTCGTTCAAACACAAGCTATGTCAAATGCTGGTGTCCAGAGCCACCTGTGACTGTTTCTCCTAACCTTCCAGGTAGTCGCTTCTGTTCTTTGCACTGCTCTACTATCACCACCTCTGCCTGCTACCACCCTCCCCCCTTCCCATATCTACCCTACCTCTCTCCCTAGCCCTGGTCCACCACCTTCCTCTCTTACCCTCCTTCAACTCCCTTCCTCTCTCTCTTTTCTAATCTGCTTACCCTACCCAATGTTGCACTTGTTCCCCGATCCTTGCCTCCCACTCACCTCTCCTTCTACCTCCCTCCCAGTTACCCCTCTATATCCACTCTCTCTTCCACTTTCCTACGCTACCTGGCACAATTGGCAGCAACTCAGATTTTTCCACTCTACCTTTCCCTTTGACAGTGCCCTTCTGGCAGCTTTAATTCATGTAAATATTATTTGTTGTGACTCACCATTCTTAAATGTAAGCCTGATTCTGTTGTTCTGTCATTTATATCACCTGTAACTTTAGACCATGTATACCCTGTACTGAATTTTGTATTCAAACTGCTTGCCTGCTAATCTCACACAAACTGTACTTCTATTCTCTGTATACTGACGTGGAACCTTTGTAAAAGAGCCATTGGCTCAAAGGTATGTATCCGAAATTCTAATAAATAAATAAAATAAAAAATAAGAGGAGGGCAATTATAGACCTGTCAGCCTGAAATCGGTAGTGGGTAAGTTAACAGAGACACTACTAATGGAGAGGATTGTGGAATAGTTATTTATTTAATTAATTAAACTTTGGTAACCGGGAAAGGCACACTGAGCTAGGGCTTGTTTCCAGGTGCAGCCCAGGGATCATGGTATAATAAGAACATTAACAAAAGGAAGTGACAATAAAAATTAAAAAGCACAGTGCAATACAGCCCAATTCAGAGCTCAATGGAGCAGTCATACAAACACTTATTTTTAAAAATAAGAACACAGTGCAACACAGCCAGATTCATAGTTCAACAGTACAGTTACACAAACACATTTGGGTAAGTTACCATATACAGGGCCCCGTATTTTCTGCAATTCTATGGTTGCAGCAGCTGCCACAGAAACATGGTCCTGCCGCAGAAACAACCCTCTGTCGCAGAAACAGCACTTTCTGCTGCAGTAAAAATGGCCATCACTACTGAAAACCCCAACTAAATGGCTAAAATGATTTTGAGAAAGCTTAAAACGGCATTTGTGTGAGCTGTTGGCAGCTCCAATATACATCCATCCCCCCTGGGTTACAGTAGTCAGTTGGGCCACCACTTTTCAATCCACTGACATTCAGCCCTGAAGCTTATGCCAATTATGGCTATCTAAAACCACTGAGGGAACTTCAGGAAGTCTAATTCATGAGAACAAATGGTGGTTCTATTTGCCAATTGCAGAACTGTAGAATGAAAAAAGTATCTGTAATTATTGCAGGCAAAAAATGGGAGGCTTTTTGGACCTTTGTCTAATGTAAAATGGTCTTAGTTACTCTCTAGCTTCACAGTTAATCCTTACAGAGTGGGAGAGAAGAAGATATGGAAGCCAAGTGGCATTGACACAAACGACACCTCCAGTGTTGAACTGTGTGAGCAGGAGGAAGCAACTAGAGCAGCGTTACAGTGCAAACTATCACCAGAGGCTTCAAGCAAGTGAGTGGGAGGGAGCCATTGGAACAGCACTGTTTTTAACCAGGCAATACTGGTCTTCAAGCAATTGGTCAGGCAGGGGGCGAAATTCTCAGGAGCATAGCTGTAGCTGTAGTAAACCAGCACTGGGCAGGTGGGAGGGAACCATGGGACAATAAAACAGACTGCAGTAAAAAAAATTAAAAATAACCATTCAATTCCCCCATGTTCTACATCCAATCCAAATCATGATGCCAGAACTGATTTGCATTGCCTTGCCTGTACATCTGCCAAACTGCCCCAGGCTGCCTTTTCCCAAGCATTCTTTCTGGGTAGCTAGACTTTATTTTGGGGCGCATTTGAGTTGCCAGAGAATGTAAATCCCATCACAGAATTTCTGCAGAACTGCTCATACCCTGACCGCACCAAGTATGAGGTCTTGCCGCAGAATGTAGGTCCAGTTTGCCGCAGTAAACACGGAGCCCTGACCATATGTATAAGCTTAAACTAGAAAGACGGAGTGTAAATAAATCAGAGACTAGTTAGGGGAGAAAGATTAAGGTCAAAATATCTTGAATCCAATGGATTACGGGATCCGCAGCAGCATAGATTCATTGGGGAGTCATGCCAAACAAATTTGATATATTTCTCCCTTCATGCTCATGTTTCAGTCATAACTAAATCGCTAACCAGAAACTAGGCCTCCTTTATCACATCCGCCCCTTCCTTACCTCCGCATCTTGTCATAAAATTGCCTCCTCGTCCCTCGTCCCTCTGCTAACATATGGTGCTTCCTTACTGTTGTCCACTAACTGCTGCCCTCTCTCTCCTAATTCAGGCCTATCACAGGGTGGGTGGGTAGGTTCGCCTTGGGGATCAGTGCACGCCACTACCACTGTGACGTCCTTGCTTCCTTGAACTGGCTGCCCTATGAATCTAAGTTGAGTTATATCACCCTGGTTTCATCCATAAGCTTGTGCATTAACTTACCCCACATTGCTTTACTGAGATCATCCGTCTAAGACTGTCCCCTCATGCTCTATGGTCAGCCTCCCTTCCCCTTCTTGTTAAACCCTATGCAAGATTAGCCACTGTCCGTAAGTCCTTCTCATATGCAGCAGTGTCTGACTGGAACTCCCTCCCTCCACCTTATCATGCTCCTCTCTTCCCATGTTCCAATCCATCCTGCTTTCATCCCTCTCTGCCTCGCAGACTGCACCTGCTTTCACTGGTGACTGTTCTTCTCTTCTCCTGTCCTACTTCCGTTCCAGTCTCCTGCCCCCACTTGCCCCCCCCCTTCCCCTTGGTTTTCCTTCCATCTTTTCCTCCCTGCACCTGGATCACTATCCTGTCTTTGGATTTCGCTGCCTCAGCCCTTCCTGTAGCCGACTTGCTATATGGTTTTGCCTAGTATATTTCTGTGGTTTTGCTGGATGTTCTTTCTTTCTCGTTTTCTTTTTTGCTGCCTGTCTACAACCTGTAACTGAATTGCAATATGTAGTCTCCAGCGTATATATATTTCTTCTTAATGTAATTTTTTTTAAGTTTATATTTTTGATTGTAATATTAACCTCCTTTTTGCTTATCACTGTAACTGCATTTACTTGCTGAATTAGCACTGTACTGTATTGTCTTTTGCTGCACTCCTGGGTCGACCCTGAAAAAGGGACTGTAATTGTCTCAGTGGACTTACCCAGTTACCAAAACTCAATAAATAAATACATTTCTTTGACAGGGTGATCTAGGAGTTAGACCAGGGTTGAGCGGTGGAGGTGGCCCACCTGGAAATCAGAAAGGTTTTCAACACCATTCCACATAGAAGACTGGTGAACAAGCTGGGTAGCTTGGGGTGGGCAATAAGGTGGTAACCTGGGTAAGAAACTGGTTAGAGGATGGGAGGAAAAAGGGTAGTGGTAAATGGAGTTTGCTCCGAGGAAGGGAGGGTGACCAGTTGGGTACCTCTGGGTTAACTGCTGGGACCAGTCCTCTTTAATGTCTTTATCAGTAAAATAGCAGAGGAGCTGGATGACACCAACATCTGCAACAGGGTGGACACTCAGGGGGGGGGTAGAAAGGATGGGCAGAAATCTGAAAAAAATAGAGGAGTGGTCAAGGGCAAAATAATGCACTTAGGCCATAGAAACCTGGGGGCTGAGTACATAATGGGTGGGGTGATACTGACAATTACCAACTAGGAAAGAGACCATGGGGGGAATCATATCGAATGAAGGTGGCCAGGCAGTGTGACAAGGCAGTCGGGAGAGCTGGTAGGATGTATAGGAAAGAGTATCATCAGTAGAAAGAGGGAGGTGGTGTTGCCCCTATATAGATTGCTGGTAAGATCCCACCTTAAGTACTGTGTCCAATTCCAGAGACCACATCTCAGGAAAGGCAGGGTGGAGGTGGTCCAAATGAGGGCCACCAAAATGGTTCAGGGTCCACATCAAAAGCCCTACAAGGATAGACTAAAGGAGCTCAAAATGTACACCATGGAGTAGAGAAGGGAGAGGGGTATATGATATATAGACCTTTAAGTATCTCACGGGAGTTAATAAGATACTACGGGTAGTATTTTTTGGAAAAAAAGGTGCTCTAAAACAAAGGGTCATGCCATGAAACTGTAGTGGGGTAGATTCAGGAGAGATGTGAGGATGTATTTCTTCACAGACAGAGTGGTGGATTCCTGGAACAGCCTTCCAGCTGAGTTAGTAGGGGCGAAAATAGTGGTGGGGTTCAAAAATGCCTGGAACAGGCACATGGGAATCATATGAGAAATGAAGGGGGAGGAAGAGACAATGCTGTTGATCAAGTAGGTCTGCAGGCAATGCTGTTGATCAAGTGGGTCTGCAGCAAAAATGAAGGTAGAAAAAAATTAGCCAGACTGGGTGGGCCAAACAGTATCTGCGATCAGATTCTGTGTCTCTATGCAACACCCACACTTAGTTCAAGTGTAACTTGTATTTGTTACCCTTTTCACTATAGTCCTTACTAATGTCTGAAGGGCAGGAGGAAGGCTTTGTAGCCCATCTGGGCTACCCTCCCACTGCTCAGTGGAAGTACAGTTCAGTTACCCAGGACATGTGTTTATTGAGTTCTTTCTCGAAAGAAACCTTTGAGTCACAGTTGTCAGTGTGTACAGGCACTGTATTCCAAATAATCTTCATTCTTTGCGTATAGTAACATTTCCTTTTTTGTTACTGTAAGTTTTCCCTCTTTAGTTGTTAACTGTGACTCCTTAGTTGTATCGCCGTACTATTAAATTCAGTGTTTAGTTCTATCATAAGATCCACATCTCTACGTATGTCAAGGGTATGTAGGTTCAGTTTGCTTAATCTTTCTGAATATGATAAAATATTCACCACCCAATGGATTTGGTGAAATTTTCTCCAGATTCTTTCAATTTTTTTAAATTAAATAAATGTTATTGATTTTCCAATGTACAATAATACAGCCCAGTACAAATGTTAATAGTTAATGTGAAAAAGGAATACATACACAAAATCCCCAAATCCAGCATCCCTCCCCTCCACCATCTGTGCTATATTTGAGAGTTTAATTACACAGGGTGAAAAACAGAATAACAAAATATAGAGAAGATACAAACAACAACAACAAACAACAACTGAAGGTGGATAACGCAATGGGGCCAGACGGGGTACATCCCAGAATACTAAAAGAGCTCAGAGTGGTGATACTGTCACCACTGACAGCCCTATTCAACAAATCCTTGGAGGAGGGAGTAGTACCGGAGGACTGGTGGACAGCGTATGTGATACCCTTCACAAGAGTGAGTGCAAGGTAGAAGAAGGTAACTATAGACCGGTCAGTTTGACTTCAGTGCTGGGAAAGATGAGGGAATCGCTGTTAAAGGAAAGGACTGTAGAATATCTAGAAGCCAGCAGGGCACAGGACCCAAGGCAACATGGATTCACAACAGGAAGGTTGTGTCAAATGTATCTGATAGATTTCTTTGGCTGGGTGACAAAGGTAGTAAATCAGGGAATTGTGGTGGACATGGCCTATCTAGATTTTAGCATGGCATCTGACACAGTCCCACACAAGAGGTTAGTAAACAAGTTGGGCAATCTGGGAGTAGGTCCCAAGGTGGTAAACTGGGTCAGAAATTGGCTTAACAATAGGACTCAGAGGGTAGTGGTAAACAGAGTTCAGTCTCAAGAAAGGAGGGTAACCAGTGGGTTCAGTGCTGGGGCCGGTCCTCTTTAATGTCTTTATAAGTGACATTGCAGATGGACTAGAAGGAAAAGTATGCCTCTTTACAGATGACACCAAGATCTGCAATAGGGTGACACTCCGGGTGGGGAGGCAAAGGAGGAGACTTAGGCATGTTGGAGGAGTGGTCAAAAGTGCTGCAGCTCGGATTCAATGCTAAGAAGGGCAAAATCATGCACTTTGCAAACAACAACTCAGGTGAGGAATACACAATGGAGGGGGAGGTACTAACAACAACCAAAATGGAGAGGGACCGGGGGGTAGTCATAACAGATGATCTAAAAGTGGCCAAACAATGTGAGAAGGTGGTGAGGAAAGCTAGTGGAATGCTGGGGTGCATAGAGAGAGTATCACCAGTAAAGAACAGAAAGTGGTGATGTCACTGTATAGGCAGTTGGTGAGGCCTCATCTAGAGTACTGCATGCAGTTCTGGAGACCTCATCTCTGAAAGGACATCGACAGGGTGGAGGCAGTCCAGAGAAAGGCAATGAAAATGGTGCAGGGGCTACACCAGAAACCATATGAGGAGAGACTGAGAGAACTCAATGTGTATACTTTGGAGGACAGGAGGGTGGGGGAGGGGACAGAGACATTCAAATACCTCAAGAAGATCAACAGAGTTCAGGAGGGCAGTATATTTCAGAAAAGGAGACATGAAAGAACAAGGGATCACAATATGAGGCTAGAGGGGTGAAGACTCAGGGGCAACATGACAGGAAGTATTTTTTCACAGAAAGGGTGGTGGACACATGGAACAGACTCCCGGAGGAGGTTGTGGGGGTTAAAACAGTTGCTGAATTCAAGAATGCATGGGACAGGCAAAAGGCAAAACTAGTGATAGGAAGGAGGAGGTAGGTCACAGGTCAAATAGGATCTCGAGCTTATACATTAGGTATGGAAATGGGCAGACTAGGTGGGCCAGGCAGTCCTTATCTGCCATCAAGTTCTATGTTTCCATGTCTCTATGTAACAGAAGTTTATTCTGATAGGAGGGTGGACAGCCAGGTTTCCAGAGAGCTCCAGCACTGAAGATACATTTGAAAAGAATTCCTGATTGATGCTAACGTATGTTCTATACATAATATTTGAAACATCTCTTTACACCAGTAAAAGATAGGGTATTTTGATCCAACCAATGTCTCAAAATTATCTTTTTTATAACCATTGTAATTAAGCTAAAATGGTAACGCTTGGAGCCTTCTAGGTCCTGAATATCCAATCCTAGAATACAATTCCTTACTGTAAAAGCTTCTTTCAGTCCCATATTTGGATCTAATATATCCTTAACCTTCGTCCAAAGTGGTTGGACCTTTGGGCAGTCCCATAAGGGAGTCCTACGGAACACTTACAGTCACTTAAATGACATACAACAGCCCGACACTGATTGCCTAAAAATCACTTGCCTGACAGTAGTAATTTGCCTGTGGCGGAAGTGATTATATTTAAGTATGGGGGGGGTGACCCCCCGAAACATAAAATCACCACCGCTGTGGGCAAATTTCTATCATAAGGCGATTGACTGATGGGCAAACAGTGTCAGGCTATTGTACGTCGGGCGAGTGACTGTCAGTATTCCATAATAGATCCATCCCATAATATATGCAATAGAGAACCTTCCATTGACTTACACCTAGTACATATAGGTGAATTTAAAATTCCCCATTTATGCAGTTTGAATGGAGTGTTCTAAACAAGCAATAAAACAAGACGAAGTGTGGCTTATGGGCTGATAAGAGCATGCCCCAGGTGTGTAATGAGGCATGAGGTACTTGCGTCGAGTGCCTTTAGCACCTGGGAAGTTCTCTTTTCAGCCCATAAACCACATCTCGGAGTGTTATTGTACTTATAAAATGGGCACAAAATTTCCACCACAGATTTTGATAAAGTTTGTGCAGCTTGAAAAGTGAGACGCTATTTATTAATTTTTTTGGTTTTTTCTTTTTTACTTTGAAGAAAATAGACCCTTTTACTGTCCCTATACAGAACATTTTAAAAGTGATTTTAAGATTTTAGGGAAGGCGATGCCATGTCTGTTTGTCTCTCCCTTCTCACCCCAGTATTTCTTTTCCATTTATTTGGAGGGTGCCTTCCACAGGGATCAATCCAGGGATCAACAGAGGAACCAACACTAGGTTTTGCAATTTCCTCCAGGCAGCACCCCCCACTGACACAGACACACACACACATACAGACAGCACATTTTGGTTTATGCTTTATTTTTAATGAATGGTGTATGCTGTATTCTACGTTTTAGTTTAATTTACTGGATAGCCTTTTGTGTCTTCCAGTGAGTGGTCGATTTCCACTGGAGCCAGCATATCACAGTAATGTGTCAGCAGAAAAGGACTATCCTGGTCCATCTAGTTTGCCCATTTCTCACCCGCCCCTACTTGTCTTCACTTGCCAGGGATATTTTCCTCTGCCAACCAGCCAACCCCTTGTATCTGTCCCACACCCTCTTGAATTCATCCACTGTTTCTGCACACACCACCTCATTAGGTAATCTGTTCCAGGGTTCCACCACCCTCTCAGTGAAATAAAATCTCCTTACATTGCTCTTAAATCTTCCCCCATCTCCTTACAGTGCTTATAAATCTTCCCCCTTCCAATCTTAAATTATGACCCGTTGTTTTAACTCCTACTTTCCTTTGGAATAAGCTACCTTCATTCACTTTATTTATTCCCTTCATATACTTAAAAGTCTCTATCATGCCACCTCTATCTCTTCTAACCTCCAGAAGGTATAGATTTAATTCTCTCCGTCTAGTCTCATATGGCTTCTCTTGTGTGTCCTTCTAGAGCCACCATAGTGAACGTTTTTTGGTTTGTGCTTCACAACAGTGCAGTTTATCGTTCACTGTGGTTTCGGCTTGGTCTGTGAGACATGGTTTTATGGAAGAAAGTAATTTATTAGAGACAGTGATTCTTTTGTAGGTGATCTGGACTGGCTGACATACTGGAATAGTGAGTTATAGCGGGCAATGGATCTTCGGTGCAGTTTGCAGACCATGAGCGGGAGCTGTAGACTTGACACGAGAGGAATGAGCAAGGTTGGAAAATAAACAGGTACAAGTGGAGTAGGAAGGAGGGAGACCTTGAGCATAGTATACTTCATTCTGTCATGGTGGGAATGCTGGGGGGGCAGGGGCAGGCGTGGCAGGGTAGTGACTGTTCTGCAGCTCAGCCAGGAAGGTTCAGCTGGCAGACTGAGGCACAGTGATTTCTTTTGTAAAGCATCCTGACTGGCTGAAGAGGTGCCAGTTGGCACAATATGCCATGATAAGGACTGGGCTAGAGGTGCCAGTCAGCCAATCAGGACACAGAAAACTCAAGACCCATTTTATAAATTGCATGTATGATTTTAAATTGGGTAATTGAGAGTTTCACCAGGAAGGCATACTGAGCAAGATTGCACGTTTTCAGATGCGTCCTGGGGGGAGGCGGGAGGGAATAAATTGTTCACATACAATAACAATAGATACAGGGGTAAACAGTTCACATACAATAACAATAAGTACAGCACTAGATTAGCAACAATACACAGAATACATTAAATGTGCAGTCTACAATTAGCATATGATAACAATAGGTGACAGCTTAAAAATAGCAATATCCATAGGACACATTACTATCTTGCAGTGGGTGACAACCCAATGCTGAGCAATTTCAGTGAGACGTTCCAGGAACATAGGTGAGGCAGAGCTGGGCATGGTGAGGTGAGAGTAGGCTTAGGGTTTAGCTTAGAGGTAGGCTTAAGGTGTAGCAGAAGGCATGGTGTGGTGAGGCACACCCCCTGATGAAGGCAGTTTGCTGAAGCACTGCGATAGTAGGCATAAGCCTGTGTTGGTGTTAGCCACAATAAAATCTGAATCTTCATGGATAACTAGCATGCGTCTTGTAGCTATTTTGCTGGAGTGCTGACATTTTGGAATTGAATTCAAGTTGGGCTGACCACCCTGTTAGCACCTGCCACACACTGCTGTTCGTGGTGACTGTGTGTTTTAAGCCATGGTGTGGTGATTGAAGGCTTAGGGTGTAGTAGAATGTATGGCGAGGAACAAGGCTGCCAGCCTGAGAGGAGGACTGGACCTGGACTTGGAGGTAGATGAGCTAGAGGGCAATCACAATGTAAGTAGATCAAGGTTGAGCCACCGTGGTGAGACTTAGACTAAGAGTGTAGCTAAAAGTAAGGATGGCTACAGAAGACTATATTGGTAGTCATCAAACTACATTGACAGACATTTTGCCAAATAATTGTTCATTGCAAGTCGCTTAATGTCCCTTGTAATGTTATAGGCCAATAATTGGGGAAAAGGACCATATTTATGAACCCATTCCTGTTGAATTGTTTTATATATTTTAGATATAGAATGACTTTCCATACTCACATTCCTCAATATTGCCAAAGTAATAGGATAATCAGTTACAGAATAAGATTTGCCCAATTGAGATGAGAGTAGATAATGTAATTGAGAATGAAAGAAACGTTCCTTACTGCCTAGTTTTAAGGATGCGAAAGAAAACCAATTATTACCTTGTATTCATTGAAGCGGGGTCTCAATACCTTTATGTTGCCATACAGAATTAGCTAGCATTTTACGTTCAATTTTAAAATTGGGGTTTAGCCAAAGAGGCTGTTCCCATAAACTGACAATGGAAGTCTTGAAATGTTTTTTAAACTGACCAAAAAGTCACAAGAAATAGTCCTATTGGAGTATAGATACTGTCAGCAGATAAGGGCCGCCAGGCCCATCCAGTCTGCCCGTTTATGCTAGCTGATGAAGCGGCCAGGGACCCTATCTGTTCCTTGGCTTTAGCTTTTTCTTCCTATCTCTAATATTCCTTTATTCCTGTCCCATGCATGTTTGAAGCCTGTCACAGTACAGGCAGCCACCACTTCCTGGGGCAGGCTATTCCATGCATCTACCACCCTCTCCATAAAAAAGAACTTCCTGATATTTTCCCTTATGCGACCACCCATCAGTCTCATGTCATGTCCTCTTGTTCTGACTCTATTTTTAAACTGGAGTATGTTGTCCCCTTTCACCTTGTTTATGCCCTTGAGGTATTTGAATGTTTCTATCATGTCACCTTTCTCCGTCCTTTGCTCCAGCACTATACAAATTGAGGTCTCTGACTCTTTCCTTGTAGGGCTTGTGATGTAGAACCTTCACCATTTAGGTCACCCTCCTCTGCACTGTCTCTATTTTGCAAATGTCCTTATGAAGGTGTGGCCTCCAGAACTGGACACAGTACTCAAGGTGAGGCCTCACCAGGGTCTTCTACAGTGGAACTATTACCTCCCTCCTTTGGCTTGTGTTCCCCTTTCAATACACCTCAACATCCCAGTGGCCTTTCCCACTGCCTTGTGGACTTCAGGTCATCTGTGATTATGACCCCCAAGTCCCTCTCCTCTTTAGTAACTGCCAACAGCTCTCCCCCCAACCTGTAGCTTGCTCCAAGGTTCCTGCTCCCCACGTGCATGATTTTGCACTCCTTTGTGTTAAACCTTAGTTGCCATGCCTCTGACCATCTCTCCCACCATTCCAGGTCCTTTCTCATCCTTTCCACCCCCCTCTGGGGTATCCACCCTGTTGCAGATCTTGGTGTCATCTGCAAACAGGCAACCCTTTCCCTCTAGCCCATCTGCAATGTCACTGATGAAGACATTGAAGAGGACCGGCCCCAGAACTGACCCTTGAGGTACCCCACTTGTCACCTCTCATTTCTCTGATTGTGTTCTGTTTACCACAACCCTCTGTTTTCTGTCCTTAATCAGTTTCTAATCCGGTTTACTACCTTGTGTTCCATCCCCAGGCTACCTAGCTTGTTGACCAATCTCCATTGTGGGATGGTATCAAAGGCTTTGCTGAAATCTAGGTAGGCAATATCTACTCCCCGGCCTACTGCGTTTATCACCCAGTCAAATAAATCTATTTGATTAGTTTGACAGGATCATCCTGCTGTGAACCCATGTTGCCTGGGATCCAGCACCCCCATGGCTTCTAGGTGCTCCACTATTCTTTCCTTGAGGAGTGTCTCCATTATCAACATTGCCCTTCTCCAGTCCTCTGGGGCCACTCCAGTGTCTAGGGACTCACTGAACAGGGCTGCCAGAGGGGCTGACAGTTCAGTTCTTAGTTCCCTTAGGACCCTGAGATGTATGCCTTGTCCACCTTCAGCTTTGCAAGCTCTTCTAGGACCCTCTCCTTTATGAAGGGACTAGTGTTTACCTCCTTATCCTTTGTTCCTTTAAAGTCTAGCTGTGGGCCCTGCCCATGCCCTTCCACAGTGAAGACTGAACAGAAATATTCATTCAGTATCGCTGCTTTCTCCTGTCTCCCTCCACTATCTCCCCCCAGGCTCCTCAAAGCTTAACTACTCCCCCTTTGCCTTTCTTCTCTTGCTAAAGTACCTTAAGAATATCTTGTCTCCTTTTTTCAGCTGATTAAGCTGTTCTTTCCTCTGTTTGCACTTTAGCGCTTCTCGCTGCTTTTCCTGCCCCTCTCAGACACTTCTGGTACATTTCATTGTCCTTGTCTCTTTGTGTCTCCTTCTACTTCCTGAAGGCTAGCCTCTTGGCCCTTAACTTTTCATACACCCCCCCCCCTTGAGAACCAAAGCAGTTTTCTTCTCCTTTTACCCTTGTCTATCGACCTAACACATTGTTTTGTTACCTCCGTTATGGCCTCCCTGATGTATGTCCATTTCTCCTCAACATCCCCCATCCCCCTTTTTTCCAGGTTTTCCTTAAGCTGAAGTCCCATTCTGGTAAAGTCCACCCTTCTGAAGTCTAAGACTCTTGCTTTCATATGGGTTGACTGAATCCCTGTGTCCTCCTTGAACCACACCATATGGTGGTCACTGGACCCTAGCTGAATCTCCACCTTGAGCCCTGTTACCCTGTCCCCATTGGACAGTATCAGATCCAGGATTACCCGGTCTCTGGTAGGTTCCTACACCAGTTGCCTAAGGTCAGCCCCCTCAAGAGAGTCAACAAAGTCCCATGCCCTGGCCTAGGCCCCCTCCTGGGATGGACCAGTCTATTTCTGGCACGTTAAAGTCTCCCAACAACAGTACATCTCCCTTTGCTGCCATGTCATGCATGTTTTCCAGCAGCAGTTTGTCAATTTCTTCTGCCTGAGCTGGGGGTCTGTAAATGACCCCTGTGCAAATGACTGTTGCAATGCCTGGCTCAAGGGTGACCCAAACTTCTTCCATTTGCTCGTGCCTGTTCTGAATTTCAGTTGCCTTGATGCTTTCTTTGATGTACAGGGCAACCCCCCCCCCCCTTTACCTTCCCTGTCTTTTCTGAACAGTGCATAACCAGGTACACTTATATCCCAGCTGTGGTTCCTGGTGTACCATGTTTTGGTTATGGCCACTATGTCCAGACAGCCTCCGTCATTACAGCCATCAGGTCTGGGACCTTGTTCCCCAGACTACGAGCATTCATCTACATGACTTTCCATGGAAAGTGGCATCCTTTCCTCCCCTCCTTGTGTTTTGCCCTTTTGTATTATCCTACTATTCTTGGCATATTCTATGTGGTGCTTCCCTTTTACTACCTTTCTGGTTACTTGTGGTTTAGGTCTTTTTTGTTAACGATGATATCATTTGGCCCTGTGTGCAGCCTTTTCTGCCCTGTGGTACTGGTGTATCTGCCCCTGGCATAACATCCTGGTCCTGCTTGACGTGTGCCCTAACCTATAGGGAGGGCTGTCTGTATCTCCCCACTCCTGAAAGCCCCCCCCCAGTGGCTAGTTTAAATGCGTGCTCAGGAAGTATGCAAACCTCTCATGGAGGACAGACGTTCCCTCCCTAGAAGGATGCAGATCATCTTTCTTGTACAGGCGTGCATCATCCCAGGTGGTACCCCAGACCCCAATGTAGCCAAAGCTGTTTTCCCCGCACCAGTCCTTCAAGAACTTGTTGAAGCTTCTGAAGTGTTGGTTTCTTTCCCCTTCTTCCCCTGACTGGCAGCATCTCTGAGAACGTAACAGAGTTAGCTACCTCCCCCAGGTGCCTACCCAAATCCCTAAAATCTTCCTGAACCTTTTCCAAGCTAGCCCCGTCTTTGGCTAGGTCATTTGTCCCCAGATGGACAATGACATCCAGCCCCCTCCTGATCCGCAGCCTTAGCAATCCTGTGGATCCACTCCCCCTTCCTCAGAGCTGTGCCTCCTTGGAGACACTTTACCTCCCTCTCCATCTTGATGTCTGTTCTCAGTTCCACATCCTGAACTATTGAGTCCCCCATCAGAAGAAGCTTCCTCCTCCCCTGGGTTTCTATGGCCCCGTCCCCTGAGTCCCCCCCCTTGTGATGGGCCCATTCATCCTCCCTGGTCTCAACCTTGGGTTCCCTTTCAGGGCTCTCCTTGAGAACATTGTATTTGTTCCTTAGTAGGACCGGGTGTGGGATGTGCTTGAGCTCCACCATCCTCAACCTCCCTAAGCCGACCATAGTCCATCCAGGGCGCTGTCTTGGCAATTTCCATGGCAGTGGCTGTTGGTATGGTGGTCTCTGGGTGGGAAAGACGGTTTCCAGTACCCCTGCCAGCTGTGCACGGAGCATGGCCACCTCCTCCCTCAGTCCAGAAAAGTGCCTACAAATGAGGCAGCACTGCAGTTCCCAGAATGTTCTTCTGAATACCGCTGCTCCACACCCACTGCACTGCACCACTCCTTGTACCATCCCACTTATTCCTGATGTATGCTCTTCTACCTCTGTACTTATTTTGTGTGTGTTCTTTTTGTTTGTTTGTTTTTTGTATGTTTGTTTATGTATTCTATGTGGGAGAGATGACCTGCCCACTCACTATGGCCAACACCTATAAAGGAAGGGCTAACCCTGGGGTGGGTGGGTTGCCGGGTGGGAGGGTAGAAGTAATGCAGCTCCCTAGCCCAAAGCAATCAGCCCCTCTGGCCTCCAATTCTGCTACACTGGCCCAAACTCTTGGGCCAAGAAATTTAGTCAAATGTTGCAAGCTTAGCAAACACAGAACAATTTCAATTTACACACCTTGTTCTCTTGTATCACCCATCTTAAATACTTTACACCTTGAGCCTCATGGTAGTATGCATACAAATCTGGAGCACCAAGGCCACCTCTGTATTTTGAGTGTTGAGTTAAAGGTAACGAGGTCGCAGTTTACGACCTCGCCACCAAAACTGTGTAATTATACACTGAAGATCCTGAAACCAATATCTTTGGAGCTTAACCATTAACATATTCATTGGATAAAGTATTCTTGGTAATACAATCATTTTTATTATACTTACCCTTCCCCAAAGTGATAATGGTAAATTGTTCCACCAGTCAAGTTCAGCTTTAATTCTTCAAAGGGTATGTATAAAATGTTTTTGAACTATTTTTGTGGTAGAAATAGTTATTTTAATTCCTAAATAGGTTATATCATTGGCTGCCTAAGTAAGTCCAAAAGCTTTTAGGTCGCCTCGCCTAGTATAATTATTCAGCAGTAGAATTTGTATTTTCTCTATGTTAAGTTTAAAGGGTGAAATCAAACCAAATCTATGAACTTAGGTGAAGAAGAATATCAATGGCATAAGCCGAAATTTTATATTGGTTGGATCCCAATGGAATAATATTGATTAAGGGATGGAATTTAATATGTCTTATTAATGGATTCAAGATAAAAATTAAGTAAACATGAGGAAAGGGGTAACCATGGCAAGTTCCATGACAAAGATGAAAAGAAGATGAGAGGATTTTATTAATCGTACCTTTGCTGTGGGGTGAGAGTATAATAGTTCAATCCAACAAATAAAGTTATCAGGTAAACCAAAGTGAGCTAATGTACAAAAAAGTTATTTCCAAGAAACCCTATAAAAAGCTTTTTCAGCATCCAAGGAGTCTAAGACTGCAGGGGCCTTAGCATCCCTGGACGTGGAAATTATATGCTGTAGCTTTCAAAGATGGTCTGCAGCATATCTGCTAGTCATAAAACTGACTTGCTCTGGGCTAATTAAAACTGACCAAACATTTTGGAGCCAAAGGAGCAAAGCCTATGCTAAAATCTTTAAATCTATATTTAAAAGTGAAATAGGTCAATAATTGACTACTTTTCTGGAATCTTTACTGGACTTTGGTTAAACTGAGATAAGTGCTTCCAGCATCGAGGTATCAAACTCCCTTCTGGCATAGGCTTCCTCATAGACTTGTAACAGCCATAGAAGTAATTTGTCTGAAAAGGTCTTATAAAACAGTACAGTGAAACCATTTGGGCCTGGGGCCTTATCAGTAGCCATCTTCATAAGAACTTCACGAAGTTCTAGTAACATAAGGGATCTTGCTAACAAGTCTCAGTCCTTCTGATCTAACTTCGGTAAATTACACTGACCAAGATACTCAGCTATATGTGCCATGTTAATATTTTAGTCACCCTTTCTGTACAATGATTTATAAAACTTACAAAATTCCTCTGTGATTTGTTTAGGTTGAGTTATAAGTTGTTTTGCCTCAATATTATATAAATGTCTAATGGTGAGTGCAGTTTCTTGTTGTTTAATATGTAATGTTAATAGCTTGCCAGTATGTTCACCTTACGAAATATAAGAGGTATTAGATTTAAGCAAAGTTAACTCAGCTTGGGCCTGATTAAGTTCATGATATTGTTTTTAAGCTTCAGTTAAATGTAAACCTAACTGATCAGGTTATCCAGCTGCAAGCTGAAGCTCCAATGTTCTTGTAGTTTGAAGTAACTCTCTTGATTTACTCTGTTTATCCTTTTTAATTTTAGAAGCGATCCAAATAATTTTGCCCCTAATCACGCATTTATATGCAGCCCATAAGGTGATTTGATTATCAAGTGTATCAGAATTTTCACTAAAAAACAAATGCTAAAATTTTTAATGTGGGATATTATTTGGTTATCCTTCAAAAGGGTATCATTCATTCATTCTCCAAATGTTGTCAATTTGCAGCTAGAATTCCATTTTCAATAATAAATGTACCGGAGAGTGGTCCGAAATAACCCGTGGTACTATCTCGGCTTGTTCCAGCCCAACCAACAAAGACTGATCTAATAATAAGTAATCATAGAAACATAGAAACATAGAATTTGACGGCAGATAAGGACCGCTTGGCCCACCCAGTCTGCCCATTTCCCTACCTGATGGATAAGCTGCAGATCCTAGTTAACCAGCAGCCTACTTCTTAATACCCCCAACCCCTAGAATTGCCTTATGACTGTCCCATGCATGCTTGAATTCCACCACTGTTTTTGACTCCACAACCTCCTCTGGAAGGCCGTTCCATACATCCACAACCCTCTCTGTGAAAAAATACTTCCTTAAATTACCTCTGAGCCGCCCCTTCTATCTTCAAATTGTGCCCCCTTGTTCTTGCACACCTCTTTTTTTGAAAGATGCTACCCTCTTCGACTTTGTTGATTCCCTTGAGGTACTTGAAAGTTTCTATCATGTCTCCCCTCTCCCTCCTTTCCTCGAGGTTATACATATTAAGCTCCTTAAGTCTCTCTTCATATGTCTTCAGGTGCAGACCCTGCACCATTTTAGTTGCCCTCCTCTGGACAGCTTCCATCCTGTCTATGTCTTTGCGGAGATTGGGTCTCCAGAACCACACGCAGTACTCCAGATGGGGTCTCACTAGCTGTCTGTACCGAGGGATAATAACTTCCTGTTTTCTATTGGTGATGCCTCTCCTTATGTATCCCAGTATCCCCCCAGCCCTCCTTGCTGCCCTCTCACATTGCTTGCCCACCTTCAGGTCATCTGATATGACTACCCCCAGGTCCTTTCCATTTTTGTTGTTGTTAGTATCTCACCCCCCATTGTGTACTCTTCCCCTGGGTTTTTGTTTCCCAGGTGCATTACCTTGCACTTCTTAGCATTGAATCTAAGCTGCCATACATTTGACCATTCCTCTAACCTCGCCAAGTCCCTTCTCATCCTTTCCACTCCACCTTGTGCATCAACTCTGTTGCAGATCTTTGTGTCATCTGCAAAGAGACATACTTTTCCTTCCAGTCCCTCTGCAATGTCACTTATAAAGACATTGAAGAGGACCGTCCTAATACTGAACTCCTGCGTACCCCACTACTAACCCCCTTTTTCAGAGTGGACTGCATTTACTATTACTCTCTGTGTTCTATTCTCCAGCCAATTCTTTACCCAGGCTGTCATCTTGGGACCCACTCCCAGGCTGGCTAACTTGTATATTAATCTTTGTGTGGGACTGTGTCAAATGCCTTGCTAAAGTCTAGGTAGGCCATGTCCATAGCCCTCCTGATCAACTACTTTGGTCACCCAGTCAAAGAAATCTATCAGATTTGTCTGGCATGACCTTCCGCTAGAATCCATGCTGCCTTGGGTCCTGTGCCCCTCTGGCCTCTAGATACTCAACAATTCTTTCCTTCAGAAGTGATTCCATCATTTTCCCTACCACTGAGGTTAAACTAACAGGTCTGTAGTTTCCTGCTTCTGCCTTGCTCCCACTTTTGTGAAGGGGAATCACATCTGCCCTCCTCCAGTCCTCGGGTACCACCCCATCCTCCCATGATTTGTTAAAGAGGGTAGTCAGTGGTGTCACTAGTTCTACCCTTAGTTCTTTTAGAATTCTGGGATGAATCCCATCAGGCCCCATTGCTTTGTCCACCTTCAGTTTTAAGAGTTCTTTCAGAACCCTTTCTTCTGTAAATGGGCTGGTATCAACTTCTGTATCCAGAGTGTTTCTACTGTTTGTTTTAGGTACCTCCCCCTCTTCCTTTGTAAATACTGAGCAAAAATATTTGTTTAGTATCTCTGCCTTTTCACAGTCACCCTCTGCCTACCCTCCTCCCTTTATTAAGCCTCACTATCCCTCCCTTGGTCTTCCTTCGCTCCCTGATGTACCTATAAAAGGTTTTATCCCCCTTCTTAACTGAGTTGGCTATCTTTTCCTCGGTTTGGGCCTTTGCTGTTCTGACTGCCTTCCCAGCTTCCTTTTGTTTTAACTGATACAGTTCTCTGTCCTGTTCCTTCTGTGATTCCTTGTACTTCCTGAATGCTTTCTTTTTCTCTTGAACCTTCACTGCCACTTCCTTTGAGAACCATAGTGGTTTCACCTCGCTTTCGTTTTATTTGCTTTACACAAAGGCTTGTTACCTCTGTGATGGCAGTTTTTATTATTCCCCATTGTTCTTCCACCCCTCCTTCCTGCCCATTTGCTAGTGCATTCCTTAGGCACTCACCCATTTTGACAAAGTCAGCCCTCCTAAAATCCAGTACCTTTGTCTTTGTATGGCTTGACTCTATTGCTGTGTTTATTGTGAACCATACTGTTCGATGGTCGCTAGTTCCCAGATGGCTACCCACTTACATCTGTGATCCTCTTCATCTCCATTTGAGAGAACCAGGTCTAAGATTGTTCCTCTCGAGTGGGCTCCAATACTAGTTGTCTAAGGCATGCCCCCTGTAGTGCATCTAGAATAACCCCACTCTTAGAAGTGGCTGCTGCAACTGCACTCCAGTTAACATCAGACATATTCAGATCACCCATCAGCAATATCTCCCCTTTTTCTGCCATACTAAGTATACTTTCTGTCATTTCCTTGTCCATTTCCTCCCCCTGAGAAGGGGGTCTGTATACAACCCCTGTGCGGATTGTGGTGACATTGCCGGTCTCCAAATTTACCCACAGTGCTTCTTCTCCTCCCTGTTTACCCTTTTGTTCTGTTGCTTTGATTCCTTCCCTTATGTAAAGAGCTACTCCTCCTCCTCTTTTACCCTCCCTGTCCCTCCTGTAGATAGTGTATCCTGGTATGTTTACATCCCAGTCATGGTTTTGTGTGTACCATGTTTCTGTGACTGCCACGATATCCAGATGTTCCTCCTCCATCAAGGCCACTAATTCAGGAAGCTTGTTACTCAGACTACGGGCATTGGTACTCATTGCTCTCCATTTTCTGATGGCTTTACCTTCTGTTGCAGCACCCCCCACTGATCTTTCTACCTTGGCCTTTTTCTCATTTAGTACCCTGTTTTGTAATCAATTCTCAATTGAGTTTTATGGGGATTAGAAAAAAAAGTAAAATCTTTAGTGTGAGGATGAAGTGTCCTCCATGGATCTACCAATGAATGAGAATCTATCAGTTCACAGAGAGCCCTCTGTTCTGGAGTAATAGCAAAAATAGAGGGTCCAGACTTGTCTGAATCACACTCAAAAATAACATTCCAATCACCTGCTATATATTATATATGGTATGTCAGGCCACTTTTACTAAATGTAAAGAAAAATCAACAAAGAGTTGTGGGTCAACTTTATTAGGACTGTAAAAAAAGCTACAATTATCTCTTTACATTCTAAGACACCATGTACTATTATATATTGGGACTGCAAATCAGTAACTGTTTGATGTGAATTGAAATCCACATACTTTGCAATAAGGATGGCTACACCAGCTCCTTTTATCTGTACACACTCCGAAAACTTGACCAACCCAAGTGTGCCTTAAAGAAAGCAAATCTGCCATAATGAGGCGAGGCTCCTGTAAAAAGGCAACTGAAGGGCTGTAGTTATGGAGATGGGCAAGTATTGGAGACCTTTTTTGTTGGGGAATTAGCACCTTTAATATTCCAAGAAATAAAAGAATGGGTTGTCACTTAAGAGAAATAATATGCATGCACAAATATGAGGCTACCCAGTATAGAAATCCATTATAGCCTGGCATAAGCAACACATACAGTACCTTAGAGATAATAACATTTTAAACAACAAAAACTGGTTATACGTCTCTGTAAGATATCCTCCTGTGTTTAGATTATAAGTGAAATACCTGTCCCCTTTTATCCTACAGCCCTCTTTAACATTTCCCTCAGAAGAAAGAAGATTTGATCCAAACCCACTAGTAGAAAGAAAGATAAAGAACTGTATGATCGAAGTAAACAACCACAAAAAAAACCCTCCCCCTACACTACTTCATGATCGGGTATCACTGTTTGGAGGTACCGCATAGGCAGTGGGATTAGGGTCACTCTAAGAAAATAAAATGAAACAGGCCTCTTTCCACAAGTAATAAAAATCCTGCATTCACAGAAATTATTCTTCTACAGCTATCATATAAACAAGAAAAAAAAACAACATAATAAGAGTTCTTTGGATTTTGTGAGGCCACTATAAGGAATGTCCCGTCCAGAGATTAGTTAGATATTGTGAGTTTGCTCAAACAACATATTAATCAGGCTTCAGAACATTGTCATAAAATTAGAAATCATAATGTCAGAAAGCAGTTTCACAATATTTATCCAAACAGCACTCGGCATAGTACTATAACCAAGACTATGACAAAGAGAAAAATGACCGTATTTGTATAATCACAAAATCTAAGAATTCACTTTATACAAGATAACAGGAGCTATAACTCCAATGCAGTAATTACAAATATAACATTTTCAAATTCCTTTATGATCCAAATAAGACTGGCAGAGTTAACACATCCCTTCGGGCATGGCAACTATAAAAAAAGCCGTTCCTCTATTTAAAGTTTGTTTTTATCTTAGCAGACATAGGGGTTCATTCTAAAAGGCACTAACGTTAAGGGATCTTCTTTGAATAGTCCAAAATTCTTTCTGGAAGGGGAAAAATGCAAACTAATTCATATCTAATGCCTTCACAAAGCGTTAGAGCACTTGAACATTCGAGAGGTCAGAAAGTGACACAGAAACAAATAAGGGCTGTGAAGGCATTTCTGTACGAACCAACAAATATTAACTTTTCTTTTAAATACTGTATCATGAAACAAGTTATTTCAAAACACTACAGAATGTGCCTTTTGAAGAGTCCCACAATCCTTATAATTGTTATAAACCTCTGGCCACTAGAGGGCTGCTTTGTAATAGCTACTCCCTGGCTCCTACTGTCACTCGCTGTTTTAATACAGAATCATCCAAACTTCTATGTATTTTCCCGTTAACCTTGGCAAGTTCTCTTGCATCCCAGCAGCTGCATTGCTTCAGTGTCAACTAATCCCTCGCATATCCTCCTTTTAACCTTGGTAAGCTCTCTTTTGTTCTTTTTTAGGACCACAGCCTACCTTCCTTAGTAGTACTACTAGCTGGCACTGAGTTCAGCATCTGATATTGAACAATTAAGCCCCTAGCCCCCTCTTCAAGTATGGTG
This sequence comes from Neoceratodus forsteri, assembly GCA_016271365.2. Classification (NCBI taxonomy): domain Eukaryota; kingdom Metazoa; phylum Chordata; order Ceratodontiformes; family Ceratodontidae; genus Neoceratodus; species Neoceratodus forsteri. The sequence continues at coordinate 1,333,700,569 of CM057455.1, read as the reverse complement.
TCCACTCTCTTCCTCCCCCTTCTTTTTACTTGCTCCCCTCCTGGTCCTGATCCTCATCTCTCCTGCTCCCAGTGCACACTCTGCTATTCCTTGTCCCCCTTCTCTCCCTGCTACCTCATTCATCCTTGCAATTACTCCTACTGCCCCATATGAATTCTGGTTGTACTTTCCACTCCTACCCCTTGCCTCTCTCTTCCATCCTCCTAGTTATCTTGCCTGTCTTCACCTCACAATCCCCTGTTCTCCTACCCCTCCATCTTTCTCATCATCCTTAAATTCAAAACTACAATACAAATGTCTTAAATTATACTACCTCAGCCTAGCCATTCTCCTTCTCTCATCAGAAAATATCCACCCCAGCCCTGGCCCACCATCTTTATCCTCTCTGGCTGCCTCCCCTAGCTCAACTGGACCCAGCTCCCTGGCCCCCTCAGCAATTCCTAATGGGCTTAGACTCATTCATCTGAACATTTGCAGCCTGCTACGCAAAATCAACCTCATCCAAACTCTCACAGTCTCCTACTCTCCTACATTTTAATTATAACTGAGACTTGACTCACAAGCAAAATCCATGACAACTCTATCATTATACCTGGCTACTCTCTCTACAGGCAAGACAGGTCAGGACGGGGGGGGGGAGTGGCCTTGTATATCCAATCTATATTGCAATCTACCACTGTTCTATCGTCTGCAGTCCCTGCAACCTTTGAGGCCCTAGTCATACATATTACTCTCCCTTTCACTGTCCCAATCTTTACAGCTGGCATCTACTGCCGTCCTAGCACCCACCCCACAGTTGCAACTGAACTTATATCTTCCATTATCTCCATCTCACAATCAGGTGAGCTGTTCATTTTGGGAGACTTGAACATAAATTGGTTGACACCTAAGTCGAGCAAAATTCGGAATGATATTGCTGCACTCAACCTCACTCAACTTACCCTTGAACCCACACGTCCTAACCTTAAAACTCAAAATAACACCCTGCTTGATTGGGCACTCACCACACACCCTCACTGTGTTATCAAGTCAGGCATCCTCCCCGATGCCCCTAGTGACCACAATCCAGTCTTCCTGGTTCGCAAGGTCCATCACCCCAAACTCCCTCATAAAATCATTCAGCTTCGCTCCTTTAAATCCCTAGATCTTGTCCCACTTCAGTCAGAACTAGCATCCACTGTCTGGGCCTCTCTGTCTTCTGCCCCCTCCATTGACCACGCCATCACCTACTTCAGGGATAAATTCATCACCACCTGGAATGCTTTCACTCACTTCAGACAGACCAGAATTTGCGGAATTCACCCCCCTTCCCGGATTACCTCTGAACTACTGGCCTGCCTAAGGAAGCGTGACTGCACCTAGAAAATACACAAAACTTCTAAGATCCCCAGTGATTACACCAAGTACAGAATGCTCCGCAACTCATGTACCAAAGCTACCAGACTGGCAAAGTCTGAGTATTTCAAATTCTCTTTCCACACAAACATCAACTCCCCCTCCAAATTCTGGCAGGTGGTCCATGCCCTCTTCTCACCCATCTCACCGTCCCCCTTCCATTCTCAAAACTGATAGTTCCCTGGTATCAGAGCCAGACTTGGTGGCCTGTGAATTTAATGCCTACTACACCTCCTGTGACAAGTTGCTTCTCAGCTCCCTCCCCATGCATTCACCCCCTCCACCTCCTCCTCCTCATCTCTCGACTGGTTCCCATCCCTTCTCCTTCTTCCACATCTCCCCCACTGAAGCCCTAAGTACCCTGCTCTCCCTGAACCCATCAAAAGGTTTCTCCCCAGATGACCTTGATCCTAAATGGTTTGAATTGCAGGATCCCATTGGATGCCTTTACCTGGGAGCCGGGTGCCGCTCTCCTACCGCTCCTTGCAGAAGGCGCCACCCACACTGGACTCCATGCTGCCTACCCCCGGGGAAGCCGTAGCGCCAGAAGCCAGAGGAAGAAAAGGCTGCAAACAAAGCTGCTGGACGCCCACTGAAAAGTGGCATTTCCTCCGACCAACTCCACCGCTGAGCAGCTCTTTCCTGCCCACCCCCCTCCTGCCTGCCCAAGGTGGACAGTTCCTTACATAACTGCTTTTAACCATGTGACTAACAGTCTACTTTCTCACTTGCTCCTTATAGAACTTGCCCACTAGGGGTGTCTCACTGCTTCCATGAATCTTCTTTTGTGGTGTACTGTCTCTAAAAGGGTTCTGTCACATTTTTTCTCTCTTGAGGTATACTGTCTCCTAAGGTGTACTGTCATATTACCGCTTCATTCTGTTACCTCTGTTGTCTGCTGCAATCCTCATTCCTGAGCAGTGCTATACTTTTATCTGCAAACTGATCTTTCTGCACTAAACTATGGCAGGAGGTACACTGCCACTGCTAGCAATGGGCCTTGTGCTCTCTCTACTTGCTCTCCTCACAGCAGTTCCCTGTTCCAAGTGTAATGTAGCAATGAACAACACACTGGATGATTTCACTTTCTCGAACCTACTCATAACACAGTACAAACACTGTGATGCATCTCCACTGCTATTCCCAAAGTTTTTTCCATACCTGGCTGCTAACTATGCCCAAAAACACAGCTGGCTAACTAGGCTGGAGGTACCCCTTTTTTTCTGCAAGAACTATGGTATCTGGTGCTTCTTGCATTACTGCTATCAGGGGACATCGAGACAAACCCAGGCCCCCAGTCCCCTCAAACAGCTCCTAACATGGACTGGTTTAATGCAAAGGGCCTCTGCATTGCTCATCTAAATATTAGAAGCCTTCTCTGCAGTTTTGCGGAACTAGAGGCATGGATCACTACCTATAATCCAGACATTCTGTGTCTGACAGAAACCTGGCTCAAGTCTTCCACCCCTGACTTGTCGTGCCACATTCCTAACTATACGCTTTTAAGAGGTGATAGGACGTCAGGTAGGAGGGGAGGTGGAGTTGCACTGTACTTTAAAAACCACCTGAATATATCTCTTGTGCCTCAATTAGTTATCTCCACCTGGGAATTTCTACATGCCCTCATCCTTCTTGACACAAATAAACTGCACATAATATGTGCCCATAACCCTCCAAAGGTGATCAATTAGGCTGCACAGGTGTACTTGAACATGCTACTTTGGCTGCTGGCCAAAATGAGGTGATTATTCTTGGTGACCACAACCTAAATTGGCAAGAGAAAAACAAAAACTCCATAATGTCCCTGCTGCATGGTTACAGTATGCACCATATGATAAATGAGCCCACTATGGGGGCTCAGACCACAGCTGCCAGAACACTGATTGACCAGGTACTAACTAATCGACCTGGAAATATCACTGCCTCAGGCATTCTACTTGATTCAATTAGTGACCACTCCCCTGTTTTCTGCATCTGAGGGACCTCAGTTATCACTGCCCCATCACCACACTGTCACCTTCCGTGATTTTGCCAATCTGGATCATGCAAGCTTCCTAAACGATTTGTCAGCCATAAACTGGGCCCCTGTCTTCCATGCCCATGATGTTGAGCCTGCCCTTGATCATTTTATTTCAACCTTCCTGTCCCTCCAGAACATGCACATGCCTAAACGTACAAGACGATTTTGGGTTAGGCAGACCAGGTGGTCGCACAAAGTCCTTCTTTCCTCCATATGATCAAGCAACAAGAGTAGGAGCTGCTTTAAAAACTCTGGTCATCAAGCTGATTATGATACTTATAGAGCACATCAAACATGTGCAAAAAACAAATCCGGTAAGCAAAGACCTCGTATTGCAAAGGCCTACTGAACGTAGCTGCAGGTGACCCCAAGGAATTCTGGGCTCATGTTAAATTCTGTCTGGGAACTAAGCAGTCTCACCATAATACTGACATGGTCCTTGATGGAGTCCACTGCAATGACCCTCTAACTATTGCAAACTCTTTTAATAAACTCTTTGCTGACCTATCAAAATACATTGCCTCTTTTCCATCAAATCCAAGCTTGACACCATCCTCTGGAACCAATACGCCCAAACACCCACCTTTCTATTTTAAGGGTATATCCAAGGCTGATGTCCTAAAACATCTCAACTCAATCTCAGACAACACCAGTGTAGACTCTGATTGCCTTGAGCCCAAACTACTGAAGTTAGCCGCTCCTTTCATTGCTGCACCCCTGGCCAAAATCTTTATCATGTTTCTCTGTCATGGACATGTTCAAAACATCTGGAAAATTGCCAAAGTCACCCCTATTTTCAAGAAAAGGGACAGAGGACATTGTCAACTATAGGCCTATAGCCATTCTATCAGTGTTCAATATAATCCTAAAGAAAATAGTGGCCACCCAGGTCATGGAGTAGCTCTCTAAATACAGTCTGTTATCTCCCACTCAGCATGGTTTCTGAAAAGGGCATAGCACTTCCACTGCGCTGCTAAAGCTCACTAATGACACCCCGACTGTGAAGGATCAAGGTCTTGTGACTGGTGCAGTGTTCATAGACCTCCATAAGGCGTTTGATTTGGTGGATCACCCTCTCCAGCTTGCCTGCCTTTCTTCTCTTGGTTTCTCTCTCTACAATCTATCAAATGGTTCCATAGCTACCTAGCTAATAGAAGCCAACAGGTGAAATTCAACTCTGCTGTGTCTGACCCAACTCCTATAAATGTTGGTGTTCCTCAAGGATCCATTTTGAGGCCACTTCTTTTCTCAGTCTTCATAAACAGTATATCCCCCAACTCTCAGTGCCAAACTATTCTATATGCCAATGATCTTGTGCTAAATACCTCCTCAGTGGATATACAAGCAATAAACAGTTGTCTTACCTCTTCGTGCATCTCCATCCAAGACTGGATCCATAAACATAGGTTTGTCCAAAACGTTAACAAAACACAGCGCATGCTCTTTGGGTCCATAGCCAAACTCAACTTAAACTGCAGCCTTTATGATGCTTCCTGTGCTGATGGCTCATCCCTCATGATAGTAACCTCTTCCAGGTATCTTGGTGTCCTGCTTGATGAAGCTCTCAGCTTCGATGAGCACATCATGGCCACGTGCAAGGCAATAAATATGAAACTTGGCATCGCTTATAGGACTAGTCGAATGCTTACTCCCAGGCTGGCTATAGCTAGGGACATCCTACTTCTATCTTTTGCGTATGGTGCACTTACTTATGTAAATGCTTCTAAAAGCACCCTCAGAAAATGGGACATCACATACAATAACATCTGCCGTTATGCTTCGGCCTCCCCTCGACTAAAGCATCACTGTTTGCTGTACGCTGGCCTAAACTGCCCCCCAATTAGTCCATAGACATCTTGCCCTTGGGACTCTCCTCAACAATACTGTTAGATCCAACCTACCCTTCTCTCTGGCCTATATGCTGGTGCCACAGTCCTCATCCTATGGCTTTCGTTCAAATGAGATTTCACTTCTTTGCACCCCTAGGTGTAGAACCCAGAAAGGAACCCTAGCCTTCTCAAGCTTGGCCCCAAAATACTGGAACTCCTTACTAATTGAAGTTCATTCTGCACTCACTCATGTTTTCAAAAGATTGCATTATACCTGTCTCATCAAATGTACCCAATGTACTTGCTTTAATGCCCCCCCCCGATCACTCACTACCTCTCTTACCATGCTCCCTCTAAATCTGAAGCTACTATCTACTATGGCACTTACTTGTAGACTGGATGTGGAAACTCCTCTACTGCTAAATGACTGTTTATTGTGACTGTATGTATTTTAAATGATTGTGCTCTTTATTGACTGTATATATATATATATATTTTGTTTCTCATTTTATTATCTTCTTTTGAATTTTGTGTACGTTTCTCCTGTTACCTGTAATGTGTGCTTCCTTGATGCTGTTTGGTCACATGTATTCCCTTATCTGTATGGTATAAACTGTTTCATTGTTTGTAACCTCTCGGGTCATGTCTGAAAATAGTCACTCTTGTGGCTGTGGTACCCACCCAGTTAACAAAAATGAAATAAATAAAATAAAATACACTTCTTTACCTCTCTGCGCCAGCTATCACCTACCCTATTTCCTTAATCCTAAACCTCTCCTTTATGTCAGTGCAGGTCCCCTCCTCCTGGAAACATGCTGTAGTTATTCCACTTCCCAAGGGCGGCGACTCTCCTGCTCCTGGAAACTCTTGCCCATCTCTCTCCTCTCTCCTCCCTATCCTCTCTAAACTTCAAGAACACCTGGTTCTCTCCAACATTCCTCCTTTTTCTCTGACTCCTCCTTTTCACCCCATTTCAATATAGCTTTTGGAAAAACCATTCTACTACTACCTCCCTCCTCAGGCTCACCGATTCCATCCTTACTGGGATGGATGATGGTCTGAACACTTCAGCCATTTCTGTCGACCTAGCCAAAGTGTTCTACACTGTTTCCCACACCGTCCTTTTTGGTACCCTCACTTCAGCAAGCCTAGCCTCATCTGCCATAAACTGGTTTAATTCATATCTCACCAGAAGGATGCAATCGGTACAAATCTCTGATTCTACCTCACACCCCACTCTGTATCGACACTGGAGTCCCACAGGGCTCAGTGCTAGGTCCCTTGCTTTTCTCCATCTTTCTCAATGACCTTCCTTCAGCCTGCTCCTCCTCCTCCATCCACACGTATGCCGATGATACTGTCTTGTACAGCTCCAGCAGTAACCCTGCAGTTGTGGAAACTAGCTTACAGCATGACTTCAGCCAAGTTCTGCTCTTGTTTGCCTCACACCAGCTCTTCCTCAATGCCAAAAAGACAGTCTCTATGACCTTCGGCACCAGGCAGAGACACTCTCTAGGCTTTCTGGCATGCCCTCCTTCCACACCCTAGATGGAACAATCCTTGATGACGCATCCTCATTTAGATACCGTGGGGTTTGACTAGACCAACACCTCAACTTCTCTATACACATCGATGTTATCCTGAAGAAACTGTGCTCCAGGTTTGGCACCCTGTACAGGAACCATAGTTGCATACCGCTGACTGCGAGGCATGAACTTGCCCAGAAGATGATACTCCCCATTTTTGACTACTGTGATGTAGTCTATGATGCTACTCCCACATCTTCCCTGACCAAATTGGGCTCTCTTTTTATCTCCTTCTGCTGCTTTGCCCTTGATGTCCCATCTTGTACTCATCACTGCAACCTCTATCATGCCCTAGCCTTTCCTTCACTGTCCAACCACTGGCTCTCACACTGTGCCAAACTGACCTCCAAATTCTGGCTTGATGAACTCCCTCCTTGCCTGCTATCATCCATTTCTACCCCTCCCCCTCCCTGAGATCTACTGACACACCCACCCTGTTGGTCCCGCGTCGATCTACACTCATCGGCCAGACTGGCTTTTCCCACTACTTCCCTAAAATCTGGAATGTCCTCTCCTTACAAATGCGTCACTCTTCCTCCACCTACTCCCTTGGCACTTCACTACACAACTTCCTCTCTTCCAGCTGCACCTGCTTTAATCCTCCCTAACTGCCTCTTACCCCTGTTCTGCTCCCCAGCACCCAGACCCCCTTGCAGGTTTCTTGCATCCTGAAGGGGAAACAGGTCTTGGTGGCATGCCTCTTGCTCCCCTAATTCTCATTGTCCTGTCTTGCTGCCAGCTTTGGTCCCCCTTGCAGGGTTCTCAACTTCTTGGAGGGGAACAAAATACTCAGCAGCCCTCCCTCCCCCCTCCACTCCTCTCCCCCTCAACCCACCTAAGCTCCATCTATCTCCCCTTCCAGTGCATCTGAGCTCCATCCCTCACAACTCCATCTTCAGTGTTACCTCCTCTCACCTTTGTTTGCCCTCAGCACTTGTTTACTGCCTTAGAGCTTAGCACTCGGAACATTATGGCACTACAATTGTATTGTTGTGCCATTATGGGTCGAGTCTACTGTATCATGTTTCTGTGCCCTCCCACTGGTTGTATCAATTTTCTTTAGTTGTAATTGTCTGTACTGTTAATTCTGTATTATACTGACCTAAGGCTTCATATTGTATCTGTTCCTAACTTAATTAGTTGTAATTTTCTGTTGTCAAATCCTCATTGTACCCCTCCCCCCCGGGTCACATTGTGAGATGAGCAACTTGTTGCTTAGTGTGCCTTCCTGGTGAAATATTTCAATAAATAAAAGAAACTTACGGAATCCACTACAATTGAAACTATACTAAGAATGCAAAAGTAGCTATAATCTGTCAAAGCAAAACTGAAAAATTTAACAGAGCTAAGGACCTCTAGCCTATTACTGTACTTTACACAAATATTATGTTAGTAGAAGAAAGTAATTATTTTACCATCCCAATCTTACAATAGATAGACTATTTAGATCACTGTCATTCCACTTGGTAATCCAATAAACAAATGCAAATTTCCTTACTAAAATTAAATACATCCCATAAAAAAAAAAATTACAGGATACCATCATTTGTTATTGTAACTGGACAGCAATGAACAGCCACAAATAAAGGAAAGCGAATGGCTAAAATGCAGCACGTGACCAAAGTTGGAGTAGGGATTAATCACTGGTAATGCCCGCTCCAACTAAGCAATAATCCCCACCTCAACAAGCAATACCTGACACTGCCAGCATGAAATGCATGATGTGAGATTGGCAGGAAACACAGACAGTAGAGCAGCAAAGTGTGCCAAAATCCCGACTTTTTCATTAGTGCAGTACCTCAAAGCGCCAGATGAAAATTGGTAGTGGAGACATAAGATTAGCCTAACACTAGGTTTGAGAGTCAGCGGACTACTGAATGGTAATGTCCAAACCCGACACATGCACCAGATCTGTTCTCCCACCCTGCCACCCAGCAGACAGTGACTATTGCACAAAGTCGCACACAGAATCAGTATACTTTTCAGAATAATTTTCAGCAGCTGCAGCTTAGGCATCCAAAATAAACAGCTGCAACCATGATCATGCTGCATGGTGCAGGGAGACGTGTAGGAGTAGCAGCTGCTTTGTGATCTCTGTCGGGACAGTCGGGGGGGTTAGTACAGGAAATGTAGCAGCAGGTAAAATTCTGCCATCTGATCACACAAAAATAGAGCAGGCAATGAGAGAGAGATAGAGAGAGAAAATAAATTTATTTTGCATCTGAGAGTCACGGTCACTGTCTGTCTCTATCTCTCTCTCTCTCTCTCTCGTTGTCACTCACGGTGTCTGAAACTGTGCGCAGCAACAATATCTGGGCCAATGGAGAGTATCATGAGAAACCACAACACAGTGTCACGTCAGTGTTACGGACACAGCGAGCACCAGAACACAAAGACAGTTAAGTTATTTTCACAATATTCTCATGGTGTTGGTCGCAGTAGTTTAGATATTAAAAAAATGTCATCTATGAATCCCAGCATACAACGCTGTATTAGTAAAAAGCGTATGGAAGTGTGTAGTTGGAGAAAATGGAGACATTTAGCAAAATGTATACCACTTAAAAATGTCTAAAAAGCAGCACAATGTGTTGTACCACAGTATAAGTTATGCTGTTTCCCAGCATAACTATAATAATAAATGGTGCTCCTTTTCTGACGTTCTATGGCTATTGAACACTAGTTAGCATTAACCCCAATGTTTTGTTTATATGTGTAGTATAGGAAAAAAAACAAACTTTCTAATAATAATTGGTTAACAGCGCTTGTCATGTTACAAGCGCATTAAGCCACTCCGAAGTCGGCTTCTACTGGGGAATTAATGCATGGTTTGGTGGTTGTAGGCACTCTGGGCTGATGGCCTCATGCCACAACCCTCCCAACCATACATTAATTCCCCAGCAGAAGCCTCCTTCATTGTGGCTTGATGCTTACATATAGACCTAATGAACTTTGAAACAATTGCAAAAATGTGTTCAGTGCTCCATATTATCTTGTGGAGGTGTCTTCAAAATTGGTTTTGTGAATCAGTCTGGGAAAATATTTGGCACGTGCTGTTTTGCAGATTCCGCTGATTGGAAAGAGAAATTACCATGAGGCAAAGATAGTAGTAATCTTTCAGGGAAATGCATTTAAAATTTTACTCCTCCTTGATGCAGACGCTATTTTATGTCTGTATAAGCTCCCTGTTGTTCTCGAACAGACTGACTAACATCATTAAAAATATAAAAATGATGTTATTGCCAGTATAATGCAGGTTGAGACCGTGCTGCTCCTTGGATCTTCAGTCTATCCTGGAAGTTGAAGAATCTGCATATTATTGCCCTCAGTCTTTCTACTTGCTTAGGTTTGGGACAGAGGGCTTTGTGTGCCCTTTCAATAGCATAAGTATGTCCATTTTTTTTTATTTATCTTAATTGCTCGAATGAAATCTAGAGACCACCTCTGGCATTGGGCTTGAGCCACCGGCACACAATCGGACATTCAAAAATACAAAAGCGCATGGAATGATTGCACAAGGTCTAGCCGCCTTGAAAAAAATAAATACTACAATGGAGTGCTTACTGATACATGGGGCAATGGTAAAGCTTTCTGGAATAATATCAAAGAGGTTACAGGGGGAAAAAATCAAAACATCACTTTACTTGACGTTGATGGGACTCCAACTCTGGACCCCCTAACTATTGCCAATACCTTTAATAATGCAAGAACGCTGAGGAGTTAGCACTAGGGCGTGGTGCTACCATACTACAACTGAAAGTCATAAAAAACACAAAAGTAGAGCACACACACCTCATTCAGTACAAGGGCACAGGTCTATTAAAAATTAATTTTATTAACAAATGCCACCAACCTGATGCGTTTTGGATGTTAAACATCCTTCTCAAAGGACGTGTTTAACACCCGAAATGCGTCAGGTTGGTGGCATTTGATAATAAAGTTCATTTTTAATAGACCTGTGCCCTTGTGCTGAATGAGGTGTGTGTGCTCTACTTTTGTGACCTTTAATAACGCATTCACGGACCTTAGCAGTGTTCTTCCACCTGACTTTTTTGATACAGATGTCACCTCAGCCAATCCTGTAAGCTCTCCCCCAATGATCAGTCACCCACCATTCAACTTCAAACAAGTCTAATTGCATGAAGCTCGAAAATACATCCATAAGGCAATTGGCAAATCTAGACACAGTGGGGACTCCCTTGATCTCAAATTGTTGTCCCTCACCCTTGAGGAGGTGTTAGTGCCTTTAACCAGGATCTTTAACCTCTCACTCAGACTCACACAGTTCCCCAATAAATGGAAATCAGCCACAGTTACCCCGGTCTACGTAAGTAGAGACAGGACTCTTCACATGAATTACCAGCCTATCTCCATATTACCACCTCTCTCTAAGGCTCTTGAACACATTGTAGCTGACCAGCTTACTGATTATCTTGACAAATATAAGATCCAATGTGTCCAACAACATGGGTTCAGGAAAGGGCATAGCACCACCTCGGCCCTTATGGAATTCACTGGTTCAATACACAGCTCCCTAGACCATGGTCAATTAGTTGGTGCTGCATTCATCGTCTTGACAAAAGCATTCAACACGGTCCATCAGCCTCTACTACTGGTACAACTACTTAATGCAGGGCTCTCCTCTGAGTCCACTGCCTGGCTTAAAAGTTATCTGGACAACCGCATTCAACAAGTCAAAAATGCCGACATCCTCTCTGGCTCAAGACCTGTTCGCTCTGGGGTTCCTCAAGGGTCCATCCTGCACCCACTCCTATTTAGTCTCTTCCTAAATAGTCTCCCAAGTTTCTGCCCTGAAAAAATCCTACTCTATGCAGGTGAAGCCATAATTTACACAACTCACTCAGAGCCTATACCCCTTGAGAACCAGCTACAACTCAGATTTGCCTCGGTAGAGAAATGGTTTAGTCATCACAAGTTGGTACTTAACTATAAAAAAACTAAGCTTATGCTCTTCAGCAGCTCCCATGATAAGCACAGGAAACATCCTCTGACTATCACTAACTGCCTTGGTACTTCCCTCAAACAGGTACAATTCTTTAAGTATCTTGGAGTCACCATAGACAGTAACCTATTTTATGGGATGCATATAGATAACATTTCTAAAGCTGTAAATATTTGTATTGGTCTACTCTACAGACACAGGTGATCTCTGAACCCTGAAGCCTTAAGGATAGCTGTGCAGAGCTCTATTATTTCTATAATTGACTATGGACTGATCATCTATGGCTCTGTGACTGATATCGCCCTCCGGTGTATCTCCACTGCTCTTAACAAGGCATGTTGTCTCGCCTCAGGAGCTCACCATCTCACCCACACATGTGACCTCTATGTCCTAACCGGTTTGCTACAGCTTACAAATCACATCAAATATCAAACTTGCCTGATGTGCAAGAAAATAACCTTAGGCCTCTTGACAGCTGGAGTACTAGATCTTCAAAGCCCCCCTCATAATCCACGCTGCAACCAAGGTTCTGATTCTCAGTTCCTACAGGTCCCTCATTGCCGCACCGCCCAGGGCCAACGATCATTCACCTACAGGGCCCCCCTCTGGATGAATGCTCTCAACAGTGACATCACTTCCCAAACTAAGCTAGGCCCGTTCAAAGTCAAGCTTTGGTCACTATTCTCTACAGCTAGCACCTGTGACTCTCTCCCTTAACCTGGTTTTCACAAACCTCAACCTTAGCACTCAACCTCTTTCATAGTCACTTAGCACTCTTGCCTCCTACCCCCCTGCATCCCCCTACCCCCTCCACCCTTCCTCCCTCTCCCCTTGCCCCACCTCTCCACTCCCACCCCCTCTTACTCTTCCCAGCACTCACTCCCACATCCCTTCCTACACGCTGTGCCCTGTTTGTCTTGACAAAGCCTGCTGGCCAATATCAATGTACTGTATGCATTTTCCTGTGCCTGAAACTGATTACCATAATGTATCTCTGTTGTTTTACGTTGACTATCCATTATGATTTTGTGTACATTAAGAGTTTTGTACCTCCTATTTATACTTTATTGTACCATACTTTACTGTCCTGTTTAATCTGTTGTCCTTTCTACTGACGTCGAACCTTTGTAAAAGGTATATGTAATCCAAGACTTAAATTAATAAAATAAAAACAAATAAATTCTCAGGTGGACCAGCAATTTGGCAAAAAAGAGAGTTAACAAATTGAAATGTGTTAGATCGCTATGCTCTCTCAGAGATGCATATAATCAAAAGATTATTCCTTTGTGACCTGTTTTCAAGTGTCATCCACTTTTTCTTCCATTTTCTGCAGCTTTCGTCTTAATGAAATTAATTCTTTATCTTCCGTATTAGCCCGATCTTCCACTGAGCTCTCATTTCCACATTCAGAACTCAAGTAGTCAAGTATTCAAGACAAGACTTTATGGTTTTTACATCAATAACAAACTCTGTTAAGGTCTCTTTAATCAAAGCAAACTTGAGTAAATAGGTATCCTGGTCTGCACCTTTAAGCTGATCTTTAGCGGTCGAGGAGCCACCCATCTTAGAATCCAGTTTGTACTGTTTAGAAGGATTTTGCTGGTCGGGTCTCTGTAATATAGCTGCAGATACCATCTTTCTCCTGGACTCTTTTCTGTCATCCTATACTGTGTACTAATCACTGCTATACCACTGGGCCCATTTAATATACAAATGTCATCAATTCTCTTTCTGAAGGAGGTGAAATCATTGAGAAAAAAAAAATGAATATAAGTGACCCACCTTGGGCCTCATGACTGCTGCTATAGCCATCAAACCGGAAGTCCTTTCAATTCTATTAATATCGGCATTCAGATGTGGTGCCTAGCATTGGGAGGAGAAGTCCAGATGGAGTCTGATATAAACTCTGTACATACCCCTACATATCTGTTTGTCTCTACTGTACCAGAGATGCTTCATCTTAGAAATAGTTATTCTCTTGCAAAGTAATTTTACCACAAACAGAAACACAACCATAAATGCATGAATTAAATTTAGTGATAAGTCATTAGCATCACATTCCCTATAATGGAAATAGCGCAAACTAGCAAAAATATATTTTAGTGCAAATTAGTGCATTAGCTAAAATAGCAGCAACTATTTGATAGTTAAAATTTCAAGTTTTGATGTAATATTCATAACTTTATATGTTTTGCTATGTTTCAGTTCTTTGTCAAAGGAAAACACTGGAAAAGGCACAGCTTTCCCCAGTCACTACAAAAATGCCTAAATAGTGCTTTCAGACAATAACATTTTTTTTAATTACCTCGAAATGCTTTTTTAATGATTTAAATAGTGATCTTTCAACTTCCATTTGAAAGGAGAAGTCATTATTCATGAGCAGCAGTGATCTTCCCAGCTCACATTATGCTAATATGTCCTGCCGACCAACAGCAGAGGTCAGCCGAACATATTAGCATAATGTGAGCTTGTGAGGTTCACTGCTGCTCAGGAGATGGCGCTGCCAACAAACACAAAGTGGAAGTTGTGGGTAGCTGCTTAAATCATAAAAAAAGTTGTTACTGTCTGAAACCACTAATTGAGAGTTTTTGTAGTGTCTGGGAAAAGCTGTGTCTTTTCCAGTGTTTTTCTTTAAGAATAGCACCCCGGTCCCTTTTTGCTTCTTTAGGCTCAATATGTGTTTCAACTAACTAATATTTGGACCCTGAGTTATTACATCCCATGTGCAATATGGCACATTTGCCTGCATTAAACATTATGCCCCACGATTTTGCTCAGGTTGTTAGTATGTTAGGATCTTGCTAGACTATGGATGTGCCAGAAGAAAAAAATACTTACCATAGTAATGGTGTTTCTTCCTAGTGATACCCAGGTATTCAAAACTTCTGCAGTGACCCTTTAAGACAGAACTGCCCGTAGAAAATAGAACACATACAAATGATGGAACCTTTTGCACATGACAACTTTTCAAATGCTGCCTTGAACTAACTGCCTTAGTTCTAAACATCTCAGATTTCCTGGACGCCTGGAAAGGGAGGCCCCTGAAGACTAAATATATTAAATGATGACAATAATAATAATGATGATTAAACCCATAAACTCCAAATACACCCTCCAACTGGAGGGTAAAACCTTAAAAGGTACCCCAAAAATGTCATAATCACCTGAGAAAAGGGGGGAAAACACTATGAACCTAGTTAGAAAAAACAGTGCCAGGAAGTGGCACTTATACCCCTGAGCGCACAGTATTCAGAAGTGCAGAGGCTACTGGTTCTAGAAGGGGAGGCAGGGTGGGAAGTTCTGAATACCTGAGTATCACTGGGAAGAAACAGCATTACTATGGTAAGTCATTTTTTCTTCTAACCCCAGTAATACTCAGGTATTCATATCTTCTGTAGACTATGAAACAGTACCTTTGGAGGTGGGCACAGAAGCTTATTTTGGAAACAAACTCTGCAGGACTGCTGTGCCGAACCTAGCATCACCCTTGGACTGGATGTCCAGATTGTAATGCTTTGTAAAGGTGTGTACTATCTTCCAGGTAGCTGCTTTACAGATGTCCACTAATGGAACATCCCTGGCAGCTGCAAAGGGTAGCAGCTGTGCCTCTTGTGGAATGGGCCCTCAATCCTGTTGGGGGTTCCTTTTCAGCCTTAGTGTAACAAAACTGGATATACTGTACTGTCCATTAAGAAATGGACCTTTCTGATGCTAGATTACTCTCTCCCACATCCCCATATGTCAGGAACAGCTGTTTTCTGTCCTGCCTATGGTCCTTAGTGGCTGTCATATAGTAGCTAAGAGCGCTCTTAACATCCAGACTGTGGGATTTCCTTTCACCAGAGGTAGAGTGTTCAGTGAAAAAGACAGGTAGGGTAATGGTTTGGTTCAGGTGGAAATCAGAGACCACTTTAGGGAGAAACTTCCTGTTCGTTCTCAGGACCACCTTACCCCTATGGAATGAGATGTAGTCCTGTTCAATTCAGAGAGCCTGGAGCTCACTGATTCTACTTGCAGAAGTCATTGCCACTAGGAAAACTGTTTTCCATGTGACATATTTCAAATGAGCCTAAGACATGGGCTCAGAGGGAGGCCCATTAAGCTTAGTTATGCACACATGTAGGTCCCATGCTGGCACCGGTTCCCTATGAGGGTGTGCAAATGAGCCAAGCCCTTAAAGAACCTCCTGAAGATAGGATCTGAAGCCACTGATATATTCTGTCCAGCTGATATGTAAACAAATGCTGTAGCTAGGTGGACATTGAAGGCACTGGACTGCAAGCCCAGTGAATGTAAATAAGTAAGGTAGTCAAGCACAGCTGGGACCTCAGCCTGTGCTGGTACCAGTTCCCTTGTTGAACACTAACTAGAAAACCTTTTCCATTTTGAGGCATAGGTTTTCTTAGTGGAGGGCTTCCTGTAACCCCTTAAAATGTCCAAAACACTTTCAGAAAGATGCAAGACTGCATATTCTAGGTCCTCAAGAGCCAAGCCTTGAGCCTGAGTGACCTGAGCTTCAGATACAGGAGCCTCCCCTGGTTGGAGGTTAACAGATTGTGCCTCCAAGGAAGGTGTACTGGCTCAGCCACAGACATGGGGAGCAGCAGAGAGTATCATGGCTGCCTGGCCCAGTCTGGTGCTATCAAGATCATTGATGCTGACTAGGATCTGAGCTTAAGCAATACCCTGTATACCAGAGGGAAGGGAGGAAAAGCATATAGATGCTACCCTGACCAATTCAGAGCTACAGCATCCAGGGGGACTGTTCCTCGATCTGGTGGTCTGTAACAGTATTGTGGCAGGTGGTGGTTCTGGTGGGATGTGAACAAGCCTACCTCTGGGGTGCCCCACTTCCTGAAAATCACTTCCACCACTTGCCTATTCAGGGTCTATTCATGATGGGCCTGACTGATTTGACTCAGAGCATCTGCGAGGGTACTGTCTTTCCCTGGCTGATGGATTGCCTGTAGGGAAACTCCCAAGGAGTATGCCAGACTCCAGATGTTCATGGCATCTGTGCAGAAAGGATCCAACTTTGTACCTCCCTGCTTGTTTATGTAGTACACTGTGGTGGTATTGTCTGTTCTAACCTGTACCACCTTTCCCTGTACTAGTGATGTGAAGGCCTTTAGTGCTAGAGACACCACTCTGAGTTCCAGCAGGTTTATGTGCTGGAGTGATCCTGCACTTGACCAAGTGCCCTGGGTTGTGTGGTTCCCCAAATGTTTATCCCAGTAGATATGCATCTGTTGCGAGGACAACTGATGGGGACTCCTGCTGAAAGGGAACCCCTTCTCTTAGACTGGATTCCTCTTTCCACCACTGAAGTGCCTGTAACAAGGTTTTTGTTACTGGGATCAGCTTTGAGACAAGATCTCTTCTTTGACACCAGCGTGCCTTTAGATGGAACTGGATGTCTCTCATTTGGAACCTGGAACCTAGGGCTGTGCCTGTGGCCGCAGTCATCTGGCCCAGGAATTGTAGGAACTGTCTTACAGTTTTTGACTTGTGCAGGCTGAATGAATCTGCAATCAGCCGGATACTTCCTACCCTGTCCAAAGGCTGGTAGGTCCTGCCTTGCAGGGTGTTGATCTCTGCCCCTATGGGCAGGTAAAAATGATATGAAATTTAGTATCGAAAAATGTGTTGTCATGCACTGTGGAGGTAACAACACCAGACAAAATTATAGTAACCATAATACTAATTTACAAAAGGTTGAGGATTTTAGGGATCTAGGAATAATGATATCTAGCAACATGAAGCCCACTAATCATTGAAAAAATGTTGCAAAGAAGGTAAACCATTTAACAACCTGCATAAATAGGCTTTTACAAATAAATCAGCTGCAGTAATGATGCCCCTAAATAAAGTCTGTGTCAGACCACACATGGACTATTGTTCACAAGTATGGAACCCAGACCTATAAAAGATATTGAAGCATTAGAAAAGGCACAACATACATACACCAGACAGATTAGGAATCTAAAGCATACCCTGCTGCTGCTAGCTTTTGGAAGACAGAAATCTTGCTTTTAGAGCAGAAAGCAGCTGACTAAAAAAGCTACAGTTTTTCTTACTAATTTAACAGTTCTATCTCAGCAGGAATCAGTGCCTGTTGGGATTAAGCAAATAGATCAAATCAAATCACAGTTTATTTATATGCTGGTTAGTAAGAGCAATGGTAGCTTTTTCAGTCAGCCTATGAATAAATTTATTTTGCTGTCTTTTTAACTGTTTTTATATTTTCATATTTTTATGTATTATTGATGTATGTTTTTGTCATGTGTTTGTGCTTTGGTATTGGACCAGCATAACATTCTGTGGTGATTTGCATATGCAGCCCATGATGCTTTGCATTGTGTGGGCATGTGTGATTTTGTATTTTCTTGAAACTTGGCTTCCCAGCCAAATGCCCTTTGGGGTAACCCTTGCCTCAGTGTTTGCGCACAGAGGTTCTTTGTCATTTATTTATATTGCGCTTTTCAGATACCAAAGCGCAAACACATGACAAAAACATACATCAATAATACATAAAAATATGAAAATATAAAAACTGTTAAAAAGACAGCAAAATAAATTTATTCATAGGCTGACTGAAAAAGCTACCATTTCTCTTACTAATTTAACACTTCTATCTCAGCAGGAGTCAGTGCTTGTTGGGATTAAGCAAACAGATACTTTATTAGAAGTAGAGGGGATCTCATTTAGGATTAAAAAAGAAAGTCAGTGTGTGTTTCTGTGTTGGGGAAGGGTACTGTATCAACTTAGTTGCTAAATCAGTAGGAGGGGAGAGAGGTTACTTGGGAGTGTGGCTTAGGCAGTAGAAAAGCAGGTGGCTCTAGTTACAACTTCCTGCTGCTAGCTTTTGGAAGACAGAATTCTTGCTTTTAGAGCAGAAAGCAGTTGACTAAAAAAGCTACCATTTTTCTTACTAATTTAACACTTCTATCTCAGCAGGAGTCAGTGCCTGTTGGGATTAAGCAAACAGATACTTTATTAGAAGTATAGGGGGGCTCATTTAGGGTTTAAAAGAAAAGAAAGTCAGTATGTGTTTTGTGTAGGGGAAGGGTACTGTATCAACTTAGTTGCTAAATCAGTAGGAGGGGAGAAAGGTTAATTGGGGGTGTGGCTTTGGCAGTAGAAAAGCAAGTGACTCCAATTACAACTTCCTGCTGCTAGCTTTTGGAAGACAGAAATCTTGCTTGTAGAGCAGAAAGCAGCTGACTAAAAAAGCTACAGTTTTTCTTACTAATGTAACACTTCTATCTCAGCAGGAGTCAGTGCCTGTTGAGATTAAGCAAAGAGATACTTTATTAGAAGTAGAGGGGGTCTCATTTAGGGTTCAAAAAAAGAAAGTCAGTGTGTGTTTCTGTGTTGGGGAAGGGTACTGTATCAACTTAGTTGCTAAATCAGTAGGAGGGGAGAGAGATTAATTGGGTGTGTGGCTTAGGCAGTAGAAAAGCAGGTGACTCCAATTACAACTTCCTGCTGCTAGCTTTTGGAAGACAGAAATCTTGCTTTTAGAGCAGAAAGCAGCTGACTACAAAAGCTACCATTTTCCTTACTAATTGTGCTCCATCCCACCCCTCTACCCTCTCACCCTAAGCCAGTTCTACTTTTGTAGCCACTGGATTTGACTGACAACAGGAACATCCTGCTTGGCAGTAGGAAGGGAAGGATCATGGAGAAACATTAGTTTTGTCAACCCTGAAGGAAAAAGTATCTCTTTCTCTCCCCCAGCTGCTGGAGGTCTGACTCTGAGCAAGAAAGGAGACTACTGAAGAATACAGGAAGTTGCTGACCCAGAACAGAAAGGGTGAGAGTTGTAAGAAGAGGAGAGAGTAAGCATACAGGGTAACAGGAGAGGGGACACAAAATAAGACATGATGGGAGTGGTGCAGTGCAATGGCTGTGGGGCAGCAGTGTTCCGGGAGACATTCTGGAGGCTGCGATGCCACCCTATTTGCAGGCACCTCTCTGGTCTGAGGGAGGAGGTTGCCCATCTCCAGGCTGACCTGGCCAGTATTCGTGAAACCTCCTCCCCCACCCAGGGACCACCAGAGCCACCTCCGCTACCTCAGAGGTTGCCAAGAAAGATAAGCGGCTGGACCAAGGTGGGCTCAGGGAAGGAGAGGGTGGTAGAACAGAGGTGCACCCTTCCAGCTGTACCTCTCCACAATTCATACACTGTTCTAGCGGACAGTGGTTCCTCTATGGAGGCACCTGCAGTGGAGACCAAGGAGGATGCTAGGAACCTCCACAAAGAAGACCCACAGGAGGGTGGCACAGGACCCCACAGGGGAAAGAAACAACTCCTGATGGGGGACTCAATCATTAGGGGGGTAGAAGTGGGGGAGGAAGGGGAGAGGGACGTAAGGTGCCTGTCTAGTACCATGGCTTGGAGGGATAGGAAGCAAATCCTCAGGATCGTGGGAGCAGCTGCACGAGGGAGGGAGCCGGATGTCACAGTCCACCTAGGGACAAATAACCTGGCTAGGAATAGGATCAGAGCAGTGCAAGAGGAGTTTGTAGAGTTGGGGAGGGGCCTTAGACAAGTAGCAATATTGGAACCTTCTCGGAGGTGCTGCCTGTCTATGGCAAGGGTGATGCTAGGGTACTCCACACCAAGGAATTCAATGAATGGTTGAAAAACTGGTGTGGAGCTCAGGGTTTTGGCTTCAATGGGGACTGGGGAGCCACCTGGAGGGATGCAGGCATATACGGGTGCGATGGTCTGCATCTGTCTGTGAGGGAACCAGGATCCTAGGTGATAGCTTTAAATGCTTCATTGGCAAGCATTTAAACTAGCCAAGGGCAGAGGCACTGAAAAGAAGCAGGGAAATCCCAGCCTTCCACCACAAAACACAGTAATTAGCAAGGTAAACACCAAAGTAGAGAAGTCGTTAAGAAGCAGGACAGAGGTAAATGCAAAAAAAGGCAAAGGCAGTAAGGACAGGGATGGGGCTAAAAGGGGTAAGGCCATCAAAAAATGGACAATGATAAGTACCAATGCCCATAGTCTGTGTAACAAGCTCCCTGAACTAGTGGCCTTGATGGAAGCAGGATGCCTGGATATTGTAGCAGTCACAGAAACATGGTACACAGAGAACCATGACTGGGATGTCAACATACCAGGATACACAATCTATAGGAGGGACAGGGAGGGTAAAAGAGGAGGAGGAGGAGCTCTCTATGTAAAGGAAGGGATCAAAGCAACAGAACTAAAGAGTAAACAGGGAGCAGATGAGGCACTCTGGATCACCCTGGAGACAGGAAATGGCACCACAATCCACTTGGGGGTTGTATACAGACCCCCATCTCAGGGGGAGGCAATGGACAAGGAAATGATAGAAGGCATCCTTAGAATGGCAGAAAAAGGAGAGATATTGTTGATGGGGTACCTGAATATGCCAGATGTTAACTGGAGCACCTTTGCTCTAGGCACATCCAAGAGCAGGGTCATTCTTGATGTCCTACAAGGGGCATGCCTCAGATAGCTAGTATTGGAACCCACTCAGAAGGGAGCAATCTTAGACCTGGTACTCACAAACGGGGACGGAGAAAGAATCTCAGATTCAGAAGTGGGTAGCCATCTGGGAATAAGCGACCACCAAACAGTGTGGTTCACGATAAACACAGCTATAGAGTCAAACCATACAAAAGCAAGAGTACTGGACTTTAGGAGGGCTGACTTTGGGAAAATGAGAGAGTGCCTCAGAAATGCACTAGCAAACAGGCAAGAAGGAGGGGGTGAAGGAACAATGGGAAGTAATCAAAACAGCCATCACAGAGACAACAAGCCTTTGTGTGAAGCAAATCAACAAAATACAATGAAGGAAAAAAACGCGCTATGGTTCTCAAAAGAGGTGGCAGGGAAGATTAAGGAGAAAAGGATAGCATTCAGGAAATATAAGGAAACACAGAAGGAGCAAGACAGAGAACTTTATCAGTTAAAGCAGAAAGAGGCAGGGAAGACAGTCAGAATAGCAAAGGCCCAAACTGAGGAAAGGATAGTCAACTCTGTTAAGAAGGGGGATAAGACCTTTTATAGGTACATTAGGGAGCAAAGAAAGAACAAGGGAGGGATACTGAGGCTTAATAAAGGGGAGGGAATGTGGGCAGAGTGTGAAAGTGAAAAAGCAGGGATACTGAACAAATATTTCTGCTCAGTATTCACAAAGGAAGAGGAGGGGGAGGTACCTAAACCAAACAAGAGAAATAGTCTGGATATGGGGGGTCGATACCAGTTCATTCACAGAAGAAAGGGTTTTGAAAGAACTTGTAAAACTGAAGGCGGACAAAGCAATGCGGCCTGATGGGATTCACCCAAGAATTCTAAAAGAACTAAGCGCAGGACTAGTGACACCACTGACTACTCTCTTTAACAAATCACGGGAGGATGGGGTGGTACCTGAGGACTGGAGGTGGGCGGATGTGATTCCTCTTCACAAAAGTGGGAGCAGGGCAGAGGCAGGAAACTACAGACCAGTTAGTTTGACCTCAGTGGTAGGGAAAATGATGGAATCACGTCTGAAGGAAAGAATTGTTGAGTACCCAGAGGCCAGTGGGGCACAGAACCCAAGGCAGCATGGATTCACAGCAGAAAGGTCGTGTCAGATGAATCTATTAGATTTCTTTGACTGGGTGACCAAAGTAGCAGACCAGAGAGGGGCTGTGGACATGGCCTACCTAGATTTTAGCAAGGCATTTGATACAGTCCCACACAAAAGATTAATATACAAGTTAGCCAGCCTTGGAGTGGGTCCCAATGTGGTAGCCTGGATAAAGAATTGGCTAGACAACAGGATGCAAAGGGTAGTAGTAAACAGAGTCCACAGTGAAGAAAGGAGGGTTACTAGTGGGGTACCACAGGGTTCAGTACTGGGACCAGTCCTTTTTAATGTCTTTATAAGTGACATTGCAGAGGAATTGGAAGGAAAAGTGTGTCTCTTTGCAGACGACACAAAGATCTGCATCAGGATTGATACATAAGATGGAGTGGAAAGGATGAGAAGGGACTTGGCAAGGTTGGAGGAATGGTCAAATGTATGGCAGCTTAGATTCAATGCAAGAAGTGCAAGGTAATGCACCTGGGAAACAAAAACCCAGGGGAAGAGTACACAATGGGGGGTGAGATAATGACAACAATAAAACTGGAAAGGGACTTGGGGGTAATTATATCAATGACCTAAAGGTGGGAAGCAATGTGAGAAGGCAGTAAGGAAGGCTGGGGGGATCCTGGGATGCTTAGGGAGAGGCATCAACAGTAGAAAACAGGAAGTTGTTATCCCTCTGTACAGACAGTTGGTGAGACCCCATCTGGAGTGCTGTGTGCAGTTTCAGAGACCCCATCTCCACAAAGACACACACAGAGTGGAGGCTGTCCAGAGGAGGGCAACTAAAATAGAGCAGAATCTGCACCAGAAGACATATGAAGAGAGACTAAAGGAGCTTAATATGTATACCCTTGAGGAAAGAAGGAAGGGGGGATATGATAGAAATTTTCAAGTACCTCAAGGGAATCAGCAATGTCCAAGAGGGTAGTATCTTTCAGAAAAAAAGATGTGCAAGAACAAGGGGGCACAATTTGAAGATAGAGGGAGGACGGCTCAGAGGTAATGTGAGGAAGTGTTTTTTCACAGAGAGGGTTGTGGATGCATGGAATAGCCTTCCTGAGGAGGTCGTGGAGTCAAGAACAGTGGTGGAATTCAAGAATGCATGGGACAGACATAAGGCAGTCCTAGTGGGGGGGGGTAGGAGGAAGTAGGCTGCTGGTTAACTAGGATCTGTAGCTTATTCATCAGGTAGGAAAATGGGCAGACTAGGTGGGCCAAGCGGTCCTTATCTGCCATCAAATTCTATGTTTCTACCCCAAACCCGGAAAGATTGGGATACCTAGTATTATGGCTACTAAGTCAGAGAAGATTAAGGGGAGACCTTTTAACCATGTACAAGATCATATATGACCAGAAGTTAAAAACAACTCTGGGAATTAATGTTATAAATAAAGGATACAACTTGAGGGCCCACAATATACAATTGAGCGGGGAGATAGCCAGGACTAACATAAAAAAACAATGCATTCATACCAAGGAAGACTAGAATATAGAACCAACTACCGGCAAGGATTATTAATGAAGGAACCTTTTTAGGCTTCAGAAACAAACTGGACAAGTTTTTTAATGAAAACATAGCAAAAACATAACCAATGTGAATTGGGAATAGCAATTATGGGCTATATATGCCTTCTGCTATCAAAATACAATAGTATGAACAATAGTATAAACTGCAGCACTTGTGCAGGTAGACAGATAGAATTATTGTGGTTTATCAGGAACCCCAAGGATTCTAGAAGCCTCTGGGTGATCTGTAGGTACTGTCAGACTTGCTGTGGTGATTTTCCCACCACCAGACAGTCATCCAAATATGGGAACACTGTGACATCCTGTCTTCGAAGGTGTGCCATAACCTCTGCTAAGCACTTTGTGAACACTCTTGGAGCTGAAGTGAGACCGAATGGCAGGGTTGCGAATTGATAGTGACCTGATGGGAGTCTGAACCTGAAGTATTTTCTGTGAGACTCATTGGGATATGGAAATAGGCATCTTTTAGGTCCAGTGATGCCAACCAGTCTCCTTTTTAGAGTGTTGGCAGAATCAGTGCCAAAGTTACCATCTTGAACTTTGGCTTTGTCAGACACTTGTTCAGTACCCTGAGGTCTAAGCTAGGCTGCCACTCCCCATTTTTCTTTGTGGTGAGGAAATACCTTGAGTAAAACCCCTTTCCTTTCTGCCGAGCTGGGACAGGCTCCACCGCTTTTGACAGTAGCAGATTTCGAACCTCTTCCTCCAACAGCTTCTTTTCTGCGAGGGAGGATGGTCTGAATATTCTGGTTCTCAGAACAGGAAGAGATTTGAAAGTCAGAGACAGTCCCTGACTCACTACCTCCAGGATCCACTCGTCTGTGGTGATTCCCTGCCAAGTCTGAAGGTAATGAGCCAGCCTGCCTCTGACAGGTAGAGAGGAGGTGGCCTGTGAAAACACATCAGGATGTTTGCTTACTCTGGGGCCGAGACTAGGGTTGAGATCCCCGCCTGGAGTCCCTTCTGCCCCTACCTCTGAAGTACCCTTGCTGGGAGTACTGCTGGTATTGGGGTGCAGCCATTGCCAGGAAAAAGGGCCTGTTATGAAAGGACCTGCCCCTGCTTCTCCTCCCAAAGGTCCTGGTGGATGGAGAGGACTTCTCTTTGGCTGAATTGCTCTTGAAGGTGGCTTTGTATTCATCCACCTTCTTCATGTAAGCCACTGTTTTATTTCCAAAGAGAAAATTGCCCTCCAGAGGGAAATCCATGGCATTTGTTTGTGTGTCCTGGGTGAGATTTGTGGCTCTTAGCCAGGCAAACCTCCTTTGGGCAAAAGTACTGGCCATCCACCTAGCTGCTGTGTCATTAGTATCAGCAGCCATTTGAAACTGATATTTGGCTGCATCCAAGCCAATTCTAGCAATTTCTGCAAGATCAGCCGACAAGGGTGATGTGGCCTTATCTGCCATAGCCAGGACAGATTGCCACAATGACTTCTGATACTGTACCACATAGGCCTGAAAATTAGCCTGCCTGATGGCCAAGGAAGCTGACAAATATCCCTTTTTGGCCATACTATCAATTTACCTGGACTCCTTTTCTGCTGGATGAGAAGCCAGGGGCACTTTAGTCTTGTCACAGACTGCCGCCTGCACCACTCCCTGGTGGTCAGGGTGGGAAAACAGAAATTCTGCACCCTCCCTGTCCAGCTGGTACTTCTTGTCCAGTCTCTTATCAAGAGGGGGGACAGAGTTAGGAGTTTGTAAAATCTTCAAAGCATCCTTTTTGAAGAAATTATTTACTGGTAGGAGAAGCTTTTTAGTGGGGATTGACCTCATCATCTCGAGGTGTTCCATCTCCTCCTCATCTTGTATTTCCTCACTTGTGGTGATGTCCAAGGCAGCAGCCATCCTTCTCACAAAAGTGAAGTGTGAGGAATAATCTTCAGTGGTTCTGGGAGGAGAACCAAAGTCCTGCTCGGGGAAAACCTCAGGTTCAATGGGCTCCCCCAGTCCTCCTCCTAACACTCACCATAATCCTCCTCTTCAGCAAGTGAGGATTTGGCCAAGGTGCCAGCCTGTCTGGCTGGGGTCTGCCCAGATGGCTGCTGGCCAGGAGAAAAAAGTCCCTGCAAGGCTTGTACCACTTTGAAAACCTGTGCTATCTCCTAAGAAGAGAGAGCCAGAGCACCCCCAGAAGTCCCCTTTTTTGTCCAGCAGGGGGTTCTGTGTGCTTTAATTTTTTTAGCCTTTTTTGAGGGAACCGGGGAGTCAGCCGGTTCAGCAGGCCTCTTCGTCATTTTTTCACCTGTTTCAAGGGTTGAATGTAACACTGCAGTGGTTTCACCCACAGCAGAAGAGGGTGTCAGTTGGTCAGAGCCTGAGGGATCCTTAGGTGGAGGAAGTTTCTTCTTTGCCATTCCAGGCATTTCTCCACAGTTTTTCTGGGAAAGTTTTACAAATTTCACAATCTTCTTTTAGATGATCATAGCCAAGGCAGGCAACACACAAACTGTGCTTATCTGCCTTGGCAAATACTTCCCCACAATCGGAGCAGTTTTTAAAACCAGATTCACTGGTTTTCTTTTTAGGTTTTTCAGACATTTTATGGGAAACCAATAAAAAATTAAAACTGCTAAATAATTTAAAGGTTTAAGTAATATTTAGCATTTGCGTTCGGTTCTGGAACCGATAAGAAACCGATAGGAACTGGAAATCGCAGAAAAAATGAACCGAGGTTATCGGTTCAGTAACCGATAAAGCAGCTACTAAAGTAAAGAGTTTTAAATAAAAATAAACTAAACTAACAGAGTTTATTAGTCAGAAAACTCCTATATAAGCTAAAATAACTCGGTTCCCCACCGGTTATATTGTATTGTATTGAACCGGGAAGAACCGATAAGAATACGAAAATTAATACTAAAACTATGGTTTAGCTAGATAACAATAAGTAAAAGGCAGCAGATGAAAGAAAAAAAGATACGTATATGATTTTATAAGTTTCTTCATGTCACAGGTAGAAGTTGAGAAGAGGAACTCCGAGCGTTTAGACTTGACAGGCGGAGAGTGAAATCTGAGAGGTTTAGAACTAAGGCAGTTAGTTCAAGGCAGCATTTAAAAAGTCGTCATCTGCAAAAGGTTCCATCATTTGCATGTCTTCCATTCTCTCCGGGCAGTTCTGTCTTAAAGGGTCACTGCAGAAGTTATGAATATCTGATAATTACTGGGATTAGAAGAAAAAATTACTCACCTTAGTAATTGTGTTTCTTCCAATGGAGTCTTGCTGTATTCTGACATATGCAGTTAGCCCCAGCACTTGAACTGCCCCAGAGACGAAAGAGTTAACTCTATGCAGGAAGCATAGAACGTTGAGCTTGAGCTCGGTTTCGAACCTCTGTCTGCAATGCTTCTAAGTGTAACTGTCAGATTCTTATGAGCTACTACTAACTAACTATACTTCTATAGTGGAAATTGTAAAAGAACATAAGCCATCAGGCAACAGACTGGGTCCCCTAAAAGACTCAAGTCGAGATCCTAAGATAAATAACCAGGTAGCGAACCAAAATATAGCTATAAAAGACAACCTAACAATGACCAACCCCACCTTCTAGAAAGGAGGGGTGCCAAGTACACCCCGAGGTGCAACACTGTTTCTGCCAGCCCACTTCCCAAAAACAGGTTCTTAGAGGGGAGGCAGGGAGGGAGGTCAGAATATAGCAAGACTCCATTAGAAGAAACACACTTACTAAGGTGAGTAATTTTTTCTTCAAACAACATGAAGTCTTGCTGTATTCTGACATATGCAGACTACCAAGCAGTACCGCCATGTAGGGGAGTACCGAACCTATTTTGGAAATAGGCTCTGCAGTACTGCTGTTCCAAACTGAGCATCACTATTAGCCTGGATATCAAGAGAGTAATGTTTGGTGAAAGTATGGACAGTTTTCCAAGTGGCTGTTTGCATATCTCTAGTAAAGGTAGATCCCTGGCAGCAGCCAGAGAAGCAGCTGTACCCCTAGTCGAATGAGCCCTCAGGCCTGGGGGGGGGGGGTGTTTTGCCTAGCTTTTCATAGCAGAACAGTATAGAAGAGACAATCCACCTGGCAATAGTTGTCTTAGTAGCAGGCATACCTTTTTCCACTTCACCATAAAGGAGAAACAATTGGAGACAGTCATTTCTATGTGCCTTAGTATGCTCAATGTAGTAACCTCTTAACATCCAAATTATGTAATCTTCTTTCTCCTGAAGAAGAAGAATGATCAGTGAAAAACACAGGAAGAGACATGGACTGGTTCAGATGAAAATCTGAGACCACTTTGGGTAAGAACCTCCTATTGGTTCTGAGGACCACCTTATCTCTATGGAATGAGAATCTGGCTCCGCTGACAGAACTTGCAATTCACTAATACGCCTGTCATAAGTGATAGCTACCAAGAACACAGTTTTCCAGGTCAAATACTTGAGTTCGGCTGAAGCCAGAGGCTCGAAAGGGGGTTGCATGAGCTGAGTAATGCAAACATTAAGATCCCAATCAGGGGTAGGGTCCCTAAAGGGAGGGTTGGAATGAACCAAACCTTTAAAGAACTTATAGAAGACAGGGTTAGATGCCAGAGAAGAAGCCTCCCCTGCTGACAGAAATGCAGATACAGCTGCTAAATGAACTTTTAAAGTGGCTGGCCTGAGGCCTAGGCCATTAAGATGGACCATGTAATCCAGAACTGTTGCCAGATCAGCATTATCCGGTAAAATATCCTTATGGGAAGACCAAATGCTGAATCTCTTCCATTTGGAATTATAAGTCTTTCTGGTGGCAGGTTTTCAAGAGGCCTGGAGAATATCCAACACCCCCGAGACAGGTACAGACCTGCATATTCTAACTCTTCAAGAACCAGGCCTTGAGGTTGAGAGACTGAAGGCTGGGGCACCAGATTCTTCCCTGAGAGAAGGTTAGCAGATTGTGCCTCTTGGGGAGAGATAGGGGAAGATGGACTGCTAGGGACAACAACAGAAGATACCACGGCTGTCTGGCCCAGTCTGGAATAATCAAGATCAACCTGCACGGTTGCGACCTGATCTTGACCAGGATCCTGAATAACAGGGGAAAAGGAGGAAAGGCATACAGGAATTTGCCCCTCCCCAATCCAGAATCAGTGCATCCAGGGGAACTGTGCCCAGGACTGAAGGCCTACAACAGAAGAGAGGAAGTTGATGATTGTCTGGGGCTGCAAAGAGATCTATCTCTGGAGTGCCCCACCTGGAGAAGATTACTTTCAATATGAAAGGGTCTAGGGCCCATTTGTGGTGGCCCTGAGATAGCCTGCTCAGGGTATCTGCTAGCACATTGTCCTTCCCTGGTAGATGGACTGCTACCAGGGATGATTGAAGGGCATAAGCCAGAGACCATATCTTCATGGCTTCCATGCACAAGGCCGTAGACCGAGTGCATCCCTGCTTGTTGATGTACCACATGCTGGTGGTGGTGTTGTCTGTCCTGACCTGAACCACTTTGTTTCTAACTGAGTCCGAGAAAGCTTGGAAGGCCAGAAATACTGCCCTGAGTTCCAGAAGATTGATATGGATTAGAGGTTCCTGAGGAGACCAAACGCCTTGTGCTGTAAGGGCTCCCAGGTTGGCTCTCCAACCCAGGAGGGAGGCATCTGTGGTCAGTACCATTTTTTTTTTTTTATTACAACCAGGATCCTGAATAACAGGGAAAAGGAGGAGAGGCATAAAGGAATTTGCCCCCCAAACCAGAATAAGAGCATCCAGGGGAACTGTACCCAGAACTGAAGGCCTGCAACAGAAGAGAGGAAGTTGATGATTGAGATGTGGGAGCACCTGAATAAGTCTAACTAATAAATGGGACTCCTTGTCTGAGACTGTCCTGATCCAACCACCATTGGAGAGCTTGGAGTCTGAGTCACTGGAATCAATTTGGTCAAAGGATCTTTTTCCTGGGACCAAGAGGACCTCAGGTGGAATTGAATGTTCCTCATTTGAAATCTGGCTCCCTGTACCACCGCAGTAGAAGCTGCCATGTGGCCCAGGAGCTGAAGAAAATGTCTTGCTGGTCAAGACACCAGAAGGCGGAAAGAAGAAGCAAGATTTGTAAGGGCCTTCACCCTTGCTAAGGGGAGAAAAGCCTTTGCCTGCACAGCATCCAACTCTACCCCTATGAAGGTGAGGAGTTGCACTGGTTCGAGAACCGACTTTGGCAGATCGAGAAGAAAACCTAGAGAAGTGAGCAGCTGTTGAGTAACTTGTAGGTCTGACTTAACTTGGTCTGGAGACTGCTCCACAATGAGTCAGTCATCCAGGTATAGGAATATGGAGATCCCCTGCCTCCTGAGGAAGGCCACTACTACTGCTAGGCACTTTGTGAACATGCTTACAGCTGATGTTAGGCCGAAGGGCATTGCTCTGAACTGATAATGGCCTGAAGGCACCTCGAACCTGAGGTACTTTCTGTGGGAGCACCTGATAGGGATGTGAAAGTATGCATCCTTGAGGTCCAGGGAAGCAAGCCAATCCCCTGGCCTTAGAGAGGGAAGAATTACTCCCAGAGTCACCATTTTGAATTTTGGTTTTAAGATGTGCTTGTTTAGCTATCTTAGGTCTAGGATGGGCTGCCACTCCCCTGTCTTTATGGGGTAAGGAAATATCTGGAATACACACCTTTGCCCCTGTGCCAAGTAGGAACTCTCTCTACAGCCCTGAGAGTTAGCAGAGAGGAAACCTTAGGGAGGCAGTATAGCGCAGTGGTTTAAGACTCTGAGCTGCAAATCTGGAGACCTGGGTTTGAATCCCACAGCCCCCACTTGCATACTGTGTGCCCTGAGCAAGACACTCAACTTCCCTGTGCTCCCAGGTCACACCTGTAAACAAGCTTTCAGCTTAGTGTGCCATTCCTGTTTAAACAATGGGAAAAAGAAAACCTCTGCTTCTAAAGCAGTGGTCTCGGAAAGGTTTGCAGGTGGAAATAATCTGGCCCTCAAGTTTGGAACTTTGCAAAACTGAGGGCCAACCCCTGGCTTACTACCTCCGGGACCCACTTGCCTGAGGTAACAGACTTCCAGGCCTGGAAGCAGTAAGCCAGCCTGCCTCCTACTGGAATTGGGGAGTCGACCCGGGCTGACACATCAGGGTATCTGCTTGGCAGGAGCCTTAGACTGAGAGTAGGATGCAGCCTGCTCATCCCCCTCCTACCTCTCCTTCTGAAGAACCTCCTCTGTGGAAAGGAAGAGGAAGCCTGTGCTTGGTAGAAAGGTCTGTGAAAAGGCCTGCCCCTAGCCCTAGACTGCTGCTTCTGAGGAGTTGCCTGCCTTTCTTTGGCCTATGCGCTCCTGTAGGTGGTCCGATACTCATCCATTTTCTTCATGTAATTCTCTGTCTGCTCCCCAAACAGAGAATTACCCACCACAGGGAAATCCATGGCCTTAGCCTAGGTGTCCTGTGAGAGGCTAGTACATCTAAGCCAAGCAAACCTCCTAAGAGACACAGATGTAGCCATGACTCAAGATGCCACATCATTCAAGTCCACAGCAGCATGGAATTGCATTTTGGATGCTTCAATCCCATCAGCAGCCACCTCCTCCAGCTCCTTGGCTAGCTGGGGGGAAGCCTGTTTAGCCAGCTCCAGAACAGTATCTCATCTAGACTTCTGGTACCTGGCTGAGTAGGCCATATAATTAGCCTGCCTGAGTTCCAAGGATGATGCTAAGTACTGTTTTTTGGCCATAGCATCCACCTTCCTAGAGTCTTTATCTGTGGGTGTGTGAAGCCAAGGGTATGTTAGCCTTGTCACAGGCTGCAGCCTGCAGTACCCCAACATGGCTGCATTGGTGGAACAAAAACTCTGTACCTGAGCCTGAAAGCATATACCTCCTGTCCATTCTTTTATCCACAGGAGGTAAAGAATTTGGAGTTTGCATAATTTTTTGTGTCTGTTTCCCCAAGGATTTATGGATGGGAACAGACAATCTCCTGGACTCTGGGATGTCCATCATCTCCACAAAGTCAGGCTCCTTTTGTTCCTCAACAGCTTCAACCAAGGGAAGCTGGAGGGTATCAGCCATCTTCTTGTAGAACAAATAGTGGGATGGGAACTCAGACAGCCTGGGAGGGGAAACGTTTGAAGGCCTGTCTGGAAAAATGTCCGGTTCAATGGGCTCATCCAGATCTTCATCACCGTTATCGTCATCATCATCATCATCTCCTTCCTCCCCCTCCCACTCCGGTTCATAAAATGAATCCAGAATATATTCCGGAACCGGAGGAACTGACCGAACCAAGTGCCCACCGAGAGGCGCCGGATCGGACAGAACCAGACAGAGCGATTCCACAATACTTATCGCCTTGGCTATTTCTTCGGTGGTTGCATTATGCAGTTCTGGATCCGAACCAGTCGATTTCCTTTTGTGTTTCAATGGAACCAACCCCTCAGGGTCAGATCTCCTCTTGGCCGAGGAAGTATCGCCCAGGTCAGTGGGCACTCCCTCAGGTTCAGTAGGAACTAAACTGGGCTGGCCATCCGGATTAGTAGACTTCTCGGCCTCCTTTTCCCTGAGCCTACCCAACCTCTTTTCTAGGGTGGCCTTTGGGAAATTTTTACAAATTTGGCAGTCTGAATCGAGGTGGTCAAACCCCAGACAATAAACACAAATGGTATGAGGGTCTGCCTTAACAAAGGCATCCCCACACTCACTACAGTGTTGAAACCCAGTGGTCCCGGTTTTCTTTTTGGGTTTCTCAGACATGGCCAGACTACAAAACTTACCCTTTACAGCTTGACTGCCAGGTAAGACACCCCTATCGGTTACCAACTGTGTTACTGGTCATGGAAAAAAACATGTAAAATGATGGTTTTTTGAAACCAATAGGAACTGGTACCTCACACTACACAGAATGAATAAAAGAAACCCTCAAACAATCGGTTCCGAACCAGACCGATCCACAGGTTTTACAATTTCCACAGAATATTTTATTTTAACAAGACAGTCCACTACCTACTACCACTTACTGTACTGCAGACAGGGATCTGAAGCCGAAAAAACAACAAATCATTTGAATAAACTGACGGATTCTTAACCGAACTGACCGTAGCGAAAGAGCAATCTCCGGAGCGACTGAACAGTTAGGCAGAGTAAAGAATCTGACGGTTACACTTTGAAGCACTGCAGACAGAAGTTTGAAACTGAGCTCGAGCTTAATGTTCTATGCTTCCTGCGTAGAGTTAACTCTTTCCTCTCTGGGGCAGTTCAAGTGCTGGGACTAACAGCATAAGTCAGAATACAGCAAGACTTCATGTTGTTTGAACTATCTGCTCAACTACCTGTTTATGTGTTATCGGCATACTGGATGAAGCAGCTGCAGCTCCCTGTATGCACTTCCAGTGGAATGATTTAGAAGAAGATCAGTCCCATTACAGAATCCTGCAGCATACCACTTGTGACCCTACCTTCAGTTGAGGGGTGACCATTCAAGATTACTCTGTAATCTACGTGTTAGCTAGGCTGCAGTACAGTTAATGATGTAACTACAGTGTTAACCCTCATATTTTTCCTTAACGTGACTTACTCATGGTCACACTGTATGCAAGGTGGTGACTGTGGGATTCAAACCCAGTTCTCCAGGTGCTCTTAACTACTATGCTATACTACCTCCCCAAGTCTCTTAATCTTATTGGTTATCCACAGTAACTTCTTGCTCCTTCCATTATATTTATTTCTTTTTGGAACATGCAGGTTCCACAAGTCTAATTCATGTAACATTTAAAGCACTGTACTCAATAAAAAGTGATACATTAAACAGATAACTTATACATACAGTATGCAGCAATAGACACTGACGTTTTTAATAACACTTAGTCATGTGTAAACCCAGTAATTTTGGGAACAAAATTTTGCAAATTTATATTTGTAGGCAAAAAAAAATACAAACTGCAGAATTTTCATAAAGATTTATTTTTCCAGATGTTGACAAAGGGGGAGGGAAAGGGGAAACTGTTTAACCAGGAAAGGCACACTAAGCCAAAGCTTGTTTCCAGGTGTGACCTGAGAGCACCAAGAAGCTAATTGACTTGCTTAGGGTCACACAGTATGCAAATGGAGGCTGTGGGATTCAAACACAGGTCTCCCTGTTTGCAGCTCGGGTACCTAAAACACAGTACTATACTGCCTCCAAAGATATGTAGTAGCCTTATTAGTCTATTCAGAACAACTTCCAGAAGTTACTAACACTTCAGATATGAGGTATGGCAATTTGGGGGTGCATATCTACAAAAAGGGACTACAACACACTTTATCTGTGAAGTACGAGCTAGTAAGAAAAAAATTACTCACCATAGTAACGGTGTTTCTTCTAATGGTCCAGTAGTGAGCCACTGCAAAGACTGCATCATCTCCACTCTGATATGGTGCCGCAGAGAAATGACGCTCTGTGGCTATTCTCCTTCCGTATTCTAGTGTCAGATTTGTAGTGAGGAGCAGAAGGGAGCAGTACTAACTAGTTAAATAACAATGCTTATAATAAGCTAAATAACAAAACATAAGCACAATTAAAATGTTTGATATTGAAAAAATATATAACAAATATTTAAAACAATATTGAAAACATAAAGTATGTAAACATATTCAAATGCTCAGGCAAAACATTTTTATTTAAACCCATGGGTGATTAACCCACAACAGGGCACAGGTTTACTGAGCATTAATCCAAACCTGGGGGTTGTGAGTCTCAAGGCCGCAGGTCGAGTGACTTCAACCACCCAGGCATGGATTAATGCTCAGTAAACCTATGCCCTGGAGTGGTTAATCCTCTTATAACATGGGCAACATCATGTTAGAGGTTTATTTAAAGGAATATTAAAATAAATCTCCGTGAACATGCATTTGTAATAAAATAGTCCTTCCACCTAATGGGGTTGTCCTTCTGAAGATGCCATAGTTGTAGTTCTTCATTAGATGGATTTGTCCCAGTGAGGATGCCATAGTTGTAGTGAGCAAAACTTCAGGTCACCTGCACAGTGGAGTGTCTGCTGTCTACTTGCCTTGCACTGAGGTATTAACTCAATAAAATTTCTGCACTTGAATTTTGGCCTTTGGTCTGTCTTTTTTTTTGTTATTTCCCTACATGTGCACTGCACTTGGTTCATTTGTACAGTCATGGGGGTAGCCACCCTCTGTGGTAGCATGTCCAATCTGCACTGCTGAGCGCTGACCCATCTTCTGGTTTTAGCTAAGGGGATTAGGTTTAGAAGCTGTGGGCATCTATCAGCCGGTGGATGTTTATGGTCTGGAGTATTTTTCAGTTTGATCACAGCAGGTAGTAGACTCATAGACACTTGCAAGTTCCCCCTATGGTTCATTATGTTGCTGAGATATAAATATGTCTGTCCATGAGCATGAACGGGGCAGAAGCAGCTGATAATACTAGGGGCACAGGGAGACCATTCAACCTGGGAGAATCCGAGGGCTTGAACTGTACAAAAGAGCAAGCTAAGTCACGTCTGGGCAACAAGTTACAGTATACTGAACAAAGGAGTGAAGTACAAGATTATAAATCTCCATTTGTGAAACTGGACAAGCTATTGTGCAGTGAAATAAACTTGACTAACAACACAATAACCTTGGAACAGTACTTGGAGAGGCAACACGCACTGAGAGATTTTTACATTTTGAAACAGCTATCAGGAGGTTTAGAGGAATTTT
The DNA here is from genome assembly GCA_016271365.2 of Neoceratodus forsteri. Lineage (NCBI taxonomy): Eukaryota > Metazoa > Chordata > Ceratodontiformes > Ceratodontidae > Neoceratodus > Neoceratodus forsteri. Next base: position 1,333,664,988 of record CM057455.1, on the reverse strand, counting down.
GGGGACATACAGATTGGGAGAAGTTGGCAATGGTTAACAGCAAAGGCTTTATTAAACAGCTCATTAGAGAGGACACTGAGAAACAGCAGCAGCTTACTGAAGAGACTGCCAAGGTAAAAAATTAACTTTCTAATTTTTCATCTCAGCCAAAATTCTTAGCATTGGATAATGAGTTAAAAATTAAATTGGACAAACAGAAAGCTGATGTCATTAAACATAAACACAAGAAATCAGAAAGGGACGAGGCAGATTATTTTGAAGGCCAAATATATTCCTGGGGAAGGTGGGGCAGATCTTACAGCCAGGGGTGCTCAGCCTTCATAAACAGGAAAAAAAAATCACCTGAACCTTAGGTACCTGTAACGCTCTCATCAGAAGAAACAGCTGATTCCTCTGAGAATTCAGAAACAGGATCACCTTAGCCTGTTACATCTGTGGGTACATTTTTTACCAAGAGGCAGTCTAAAAAAACATATTGAAAAAGAAAAAAAAACAGAAGTCGAAAGCAAAAAAGCAAAACACAAGACAAGGAGGGGCAGACAAGGGAGAGGAAAGAAGATACAAACATGCAAACATACAAAGAAGCCAGCAGAAGAAGGCTATTTGATCTGTCTAGTCTGCTGGTATTGCAGGGTCTGCAGCTTGAGCTACTGACCCTGCCCCCCCACTCCTCCTGTCCTCCCTACCCATGATCCTTACTCTCTCCCATGTCTATCCTAGCCTCTCTTGAAGCTGCCCACCATCTTTGATGAGACAATCTCTTCCAGCAGTGCATTCCAAGTGTCCACCACCCTCTCCATAAAGAAGTGCTTCCTGACCTCCCTCCTAAACCCCCCCAGCTTAAGAGTGTGCCCCCTTGTGTTATGCTTGTCACTCAGCTGAAAGAGACCCTCCTTATCCACCTTATTTATCCTTTTCAAGTACTTGAAGGCCCAAACATGTCCCCTCTCTCTCTCCTGTCCTTCAAGGAGTACATGTTCAGTGCCCTCAACCTCTCCTCATATGCCTCACCCTGCTGACCTGCTATCATCTTTGTAGCCCTGATACAACCAGAGAAAATCAGTGAAGGGACAACAGAAGTAGTTAATTTGTCTGACATTTCACTTGCAAAAGCACAAACGGGGTCTCTCTTTTGCTCTGATCTCAATACCTGGAGCCTGATATTCAGTAGGGTGCAAAGCGCAGCGCAAATGTTTGTGTTGCACTTTGTAATTGCCCAGGGGTCCCAGAATGATATATTCAGTCAGGCACAAATGGACGGAATATAGGGCTAGGTCAGGGCAGTGCTAAGTCAGGTAGCAATGCCCCAACGTGGCTCCCAAAGTTCACAGGACACATCTAGGTCGGCACCTCGTCACTGTCCACATTTACAAAAGAACTCCATGACAGATGTAGAAGGAGAAAAGCCTTTTAATCCAAAAATAGGCAAGCCAGCCAGCAAAGCGAGATACACAGTGCCCCTTCCCACAGATGTGTCCTGTGAGTACTGTTTATTTGGGTTTTGGCCCTGCATTTGGCATTTTGTAGTCACCTGTTCTTGTTGTTCATGGCTCCCAAAGTTGGCCCCAACAGCTAATAGCACTGGAGCACTACCCATGCAAATGAGCCCATTGGACATGCAAGGTGCTAAGGGGCTATTTTCATGCCCATTATGGGCCCATTTGTATGGGCAGCAGACACAGGTAGTGTGGTGCTGCTCTCCCCAGTCTATGACAATCCTAGCAATCCCTGGATCTAGTGGTCCCCCCTTCCTCTGCTCGCCAGTCCCCAAAGAAAAAATAATACTCCCTGGTGGTTGTGGTCCCTCCTCCTTCTGATCACCAGCCCTGAAGTAAAAAGACAAACCCCTGGTGGTAGTGGTCCCCTGCCACCTGCCAATCACCAGCCCAGAATTAAAAAAACAAACTCCCTGGCATCCAGTGGTTCCCCCCTCTCTCTACAGCAGTGGGCACCTCCCCACTCACCTGATTGGTATTTGTGGTGCCATGGGTGCATACAGTGACTGGCACAGCCCTCAGCACACCTCCTCTGCTGGCCACCGCATGTCCAGGTAGGGAGATGCTGTGAGGGGGGGAACCACTAGATGCCAGAGAGGAAGATGCCATGTGGGGGGACCATCGGATGCCATGGATTTTTTTTTTAAATTCCGGGCTGGCAATCAGCGGGGGGGGGGGGCACTACCACCAGGGACTTGTCTTTTTACTTGAGGGCAGGCGATTGGAGGGAGGGAGGACCACTACCACCAGGGAATATTTATTTTTCTTTATGACTGGTGATCAGAGGAAGGGGGGGCCATTACCACCTGGGAATAATAGTTTTTCTTCAGGGCTGGCAATCGGAGGGAAGGGGAACCATTAGCATGAGGGATTCTTTTGTTCCGTGAGGGGCTGTCAATGGGGGGGGCCACTACCACCAGGGTTTTTGGTTTTTTTTACATTAGGGGCTGGCAAAGGGGGTGGGGTGCTACGGGCTACAGGGGTGGGTATGCTCCCTCTTCAGCCAACTGGCTGGTTGGCTGTATTACCTATGGCAGCTGCCAGGGTTGCACGGAGTAAAAGGAGGTTTTCTTTGGCGGTATTTGTGCGGCACAAAAGAAATACACAAAACCCTTTTGTGCTGCACAAATCCATTGAGTAGCAACTTGCACCAATATTTCTGCCCACGCCCCACCATTTGCATACTCCTGTTTTTGGTTTGCATGGGTGCTACCCCTGTCTGCCAGTGCAACAAAGCCTTTTCAGTATTGAGCTTCAGCACAAAACCCAGTCTGTGCAGGCAAACACCAGTTAGCACCCATGCAAACTTTTGAATATCGGGCCCCCGATGTTTTTCAATTGAAAACTGACATTTTCAAACTTTTCAGAAACTTGCAGATGAAAGATTGCCATTACAGGAACCCTAATCCCAGGAACAACATGGGTTATATAGTGGATGTTTAATAGGATAGACCAGGCTGAGCCGTTGCCATTTTTTCAGACATTAACACAGCTCCTAGTATTACATAGGAGGGCATTCACGTAGATAGGGCTCTGCTAGAATGGACAGAGCAGGATTTTACAAACATGTAAGTTTTCGAGGAAATAATCTTTGAAAATAATCTTTTGCTTTTGAAGACAGAACAGCACATGTCTGATATCACAAGCAATGAGTTTAGAAAATCTACATTTAAAGGTAAATCCACATTCTATCCCTCAAGTACCAACCCCACAATATGAGCCTTTAAGAAGGTTGTCCTCAAAGAAACTGACAAGTTACTGTCAACTACATCTCCCTTTGTCTACAGGAATCTTAGAGTACATGAAATATAAGCTATCCAAGAGCTAAAAAATAACACTTAGGCCCTGTACACACTGGGGAACTTAAAACGGTTTATGTGCCTTAAAACAGTTTAAATTCCCCTAGCAGTGTTTGCAGACAGACTACAAGCCGCTTAAAATGTTTTAACAAAAGTGTTTTAAACCCTGCTAGATACCTAGTCTTAAAACCATTTTTAAAAATATTTTGGAGCTAGCATGGTTTTACTTACAGGTCTGTCCAGGAGTAAAAGTGTTTTAAGCTGTAATGGTTTAACTAAAACAGTTCTAGATGCAGTGTGTCCAGGCAAGCACAGTTCTGTGTGTTGGACTTGACACAAAATAGTTACAAGGAGAACAGGTTTAACACGAGCAGTGTGGCCACACTAAACCGTTTTCAAAAATGGTTACTGAGTAGTGTGGCTGCACTGAAATTGTTTAGCTAAACTGGTTTTAAAAACAGTTTTCAAAAACAGTTCTGTAGTGTGCCCAGGGCCTTAGATAGTGGTTAAACCTGCAGACAAAACTGGAAACACTGTATTGTAGAAATTAACAAATAATTTTATGTTAACAAGGTTGAGTTTTGTTTTTTTTTATCTGATGCTCACAATTATCGTAAGCTCCCAGGTGACCCCACAGAGGTGTTTCAAAAAAAGCTACTGGAACTACTGGAACATGTTAGGGAAAAGAAATACATTTCAGAGAATTAATTTAAATACATACTGAGTACGAATCCAGTAGTCCCTACCTTCTACAGTATATATTATTGAAACTGCACAAAAGAAAAAAATTACTCACCATAGTAATCTTTCTTCCCAGTGATGCTCAGATATTCATAACTTTATGCAGTAAACCTGGAGGGTTGAACTGCCCAGAGAGATAGAACACATGCAAATGATGGAACTCTGCACGTGAGCATCTTTCAAACATTGCCTCTACTAACTGCCTGTGTTCTAAACCTCTTCAGATTTTATAAAGGGACCCTGGAAAGTAGGCACACGATTATATAGTACTATAAATTTACAATTAATATTGGGGTTTTCCCACTATTGTATAATTGAAAATAATAATAATAAAAAACTCCAACTGGAGAAAAAAAGAGAAGAAAAATCAAGCAGGTTAGAACAAAATGCAAGAGAAAACAACACGCAAAACAGACAGAACACAGTGAAAACTGATTTATCAAAATTATTATTAGGTGTAGGGTAAGGAATACTCCAAGGGTGTGTGATAATCAGGGTGGCACCAGCATGCAGAGTGCAGAGGCTGAAGTTCTTGAAGGGAAGGAGGGAGGGAAGTTATGAATATCTGAGCATAACTGGGAAGAAAGAAGATTACTATGGTGAGTAATTTTTTCTTCTAACCCCAGTAATGCTCAGAATATTCCTAACTGTATGCAGACTACCAAGCAGTACCACTGGAGGTGGGCACAGAACTTTATTTTGGAAACAGACTTTGCAGGACTGCTGTGCCAAACCTAGCATCACCCCTTGATAAAATATTCAGGTTGTAATGCTTTGTAAAGGTGTGTACTGTTTTCCAGGTAGCTGCTTTACATATGTCCAGCAATGGAACATCCCTGGCAGCTGCTATGGTAGCAGCTGTCCCTCTTGTGGAATGAGTCCTCAGTCCTGATGGGGGCTCCCTACCAGCCTTTGTGTAACAGAACTGGATACACTGGACTATCCATCGAGAAATTGACCTTTTCGAGGCTGGATTACCTTTTCCCACATCCCCACAAGTCAGGAACAGTTGCTTTCGGTCCTATCTATGGTCTTTTGTGGCTGTCATGTAGTAACTGAGAGCCCTTTTCACATGTAAACTGTGGAGCCTTCTTTCACCAGAGGTGGAATGGTTAATTAAAAAGACAGGAAGAGTGATGGACTGGTTTAAGTGAAAGTCCGAGACTACCTTGGGGAGAAATTTTCTGTTTGTTCTAAGGACTACCTTATCCCTATGGAAGGAGATATAGTCCTGATCTATACATAGAGCCTGAAGAAAAAATTACTCACCTTAGTAATGTTGTTTCTTCTAATGGAGTCTTGCTATATTATAGACATTAGCAGTTTGATCCAGCTCTAGAACTGCCCCGGAGTGAAATGGTTAAAACCATTCCAAAATAGAATTTTGGCACAAGAGCAGCTCTATCTGTGTCATTTCAAACTTGAACTGTCAGATCTTTACGAGCCAAACTCACTAAGGTCTGTGTGGAAGCTGTAACCTACACTAGAAAAAGGGTTACCTAAATAATAACAACCACTGATGGTCCCAACACCCAAGACTCAAGTCAGGGGACCAGAAATACTAACACCATTCTAATAATATGAAAATGGAACATAAGTATAATAAAACACACACAGCGTACATACACACACCCCCAAAGTCCCAAAGGGGACAAAATGCTAACAGGACATAAGTAGTGCCACACTAAGTTGCCCGCACCCCACCAAGTAGCTGTTCTGAGAGGGCAGGTTGGGGAGGTTTATAATATAGCAAGACTCCATTAGAAGAAACAACATTACTAAGGTGAGTAATTTTTCTTCAAACAACATGAAGTCTTGCTATATTACAGACATTAGCAGAATACACAGTAGTACCTCCATGGAGGAGGGGCAGAACCTACTTAGGAATAGGCTCTGAAGAACAGCTGTGCCAAACCGAAGCATCTCTCCTGGCCTGGACATCCAGGGAGTAATGCTTGGTAAAAGTGTGACCGCTTTCAAGTAGCAGCCTGGCAAATCTCTAATAAAGGGATATTCTGGCAGCAGCAAGAGACCTAGCTGTACCCCTAGTAGAATGAGCCCTCAAACTGGGGAGCTCTGCCCACTTTCTGATAACAAAATTGGATACAAGAGACAATCCACCTGGCTATTGATCTCTTAGTGGCAGGTTTGCCTTTCCCAACTTCACCATAGGTAAGAAAAGTTGGAGGATTCAACCTGTGACCTTTGGTACGCTCTATATAATAACTAAGAGCTCTCTTAACATCCAGGCTGTGCAACCTCCTCTCACCCGAAGAGGAGGATCAGTGGAAAATACTGGAAGGAGATAGATTGATTAAGATGGAAATCTGAAACCACCTTAGGCAAAAACGTCCTATTAGTCCTAAGGACTACCTTATCCCTGTGGAAAGAAATAAAGTCAGTCTCCACTGACAAGGCTTGCAATTCACTTATGCGTCTGGCAGAAGTGATAGCCACTAGAAAACAGTTTTCCAAGTTAGAACTTAGCTCTGCAGAAGACAGAGGTTCAGAAGGGGATGCATTAACTGGGCAATGCAAACATTAAGGTCCCAAGCAGGGCCGGTTCCCAAGGGAGGATTAGTATGGAGTAATCCTTAAAAACTTGGAAAACACAGGATGAGAGGAAAGAGGGATGACTTTCCTGCTGACACAAAAGCAGACACAGCTGCCAAATGAACTCTCAGGGTAGCTGGTCTGAGACCCAAGGAATTAAGATGTACCATGTAATCTAACAAAATGGGCAATTCAGCAGATTCTGGGAAATATTTTCCCAGCACACCAAATGGAAAACCTTTTCCATTTAGAACTATAAGAAGCTCCTAGTGGAAGGCTTTCTGGAAGCCTTTAGGATCTCAAGAACACCCTGAGAGGTGTAAATCAGCAAACTCTAACTCCTCAAGAGCCAGGCCTTGAGGTTGAGGGATTGAGGTCCGATACCAAACCCTTCCCTGGGCACAAGTCAACAGATTGTGATTCCTGGGGAGGCACAGGGAAGATGGACTGTCAGAGACAGAAGGAGGGTACCAGGGCTGCCTGGCTCAATCCGGGGCAATCAGAATCACCCTGCAAGGCTGAGATCTGATTTTGACTAGTACTTTGAATAGAGAGGAAAGGGGGAAAGCAGAGGAACTTCCCTCCCAATCCAGAAGAAGGCATCCAGGGAACTGAGACCAGCACTGGAGGCCTGAAACAGAACAGAGGAAGTTTGTGATTGTCTGGGGCTGCAAAAGATCTATCTGAGGGATGCCCCACCTGGCAAAAACTATCCCCAGCACTTGAGGATCCAGGGACCATTCGTGATGGCCCAGGGAAATCCTGCTGAGGGCATCCGCTAGGACATTGTCCTTCCTGGAAGATGAACTGCTATGAGGGAAGTGTTCAGGGAAAGGCCAGAGACCACAATCTCATTGCCTCGGTGCACAAGGTCAAGACCGAGTGTCCCCTGTTTGTTGATGTACCACATTTTGTGGTGTTGTCTGTTCTGACTTGTATCACCTTGTCGTGGACAGATGCAGAAAAAGCTTGAAGAGCTAAAAGACAGCTCTGAGTTCCAGCAAATTGATGTGGGAGCAGAGATTCTGGGGACCAGACTCCCTGAGTGGAAAGGTCGCCCATGTGGGCTCCCCAACCCAGAAGGGAAGCAGCTGTAGTGAGAGTCAAGTCGGGAGAAGGGGAAATGAAGGGACCCCCGCTTACATTGCTCTGATCCTGCCACCATTGGAGAGCTAGGATCAAGGTTCGAGTCACTGGGACCAACTTGGAAAGGGGTCTCTTCTCTGAGACCAAAAGGTTCTCAAGTGAAACTGAATGTCTCTCATCTGAAATCTGGCTCCTGCACAACAGCTGTGGATGCAGCCATGTGCCCCAGGAGCTGCAGAAAGTGTCTTGCTGGTCGAGAGACCTGCAGAGTGAAGGAAGAGGCCAGAGCCACTAAATTCCTTACCCTTTCTGGGGAAGAAAGGCTCTGGCTAGCTTTGTGTTCAATTCTGCCCCTATAAAGGTGAGTACCTGGACTGGTTCCAGAACCGACTTTGGTAGGTTTAGCAGAAACCCAGGAGGTGAGAAGCTGCTGGGTGACCTGCAGGTGAGATTTTACCTGTTCTGGGGACTGGCCTACAATGAGCCAGTCGTCTAGATAGGGTAAAACAGCAATCCTCTGCCTCCTTAAGTGGGCCACTGCCACTGCTAGACACTTTGTGAATACCCTTGGAGCAGAGGTAAGGCCGAAGGGCACTGCTCTGAACTGGTAATGACCTGAGGGCAGTTCGAATCTGAGGTACTTTCGATGGGATCTTCTGATTAGGACATGGAAATAGGCATCCTTGAGGTCCAGGGAGGCTAGCCAGTCCCCTGGCCTTAGGGAAGGTAAAATCATTGCCAGAGTTACCATTTTGAACTTTGGTTTCAAAAGATGCTTGTTCAGATATCTGAGATCTAAAATGGGCCGCCATTCTCCTGTTTTTTTGGGGTAAGGAAGTATCTGAATACAGACCCCTGCCCTGATGCAGGGAGGAACCCTTCTACTGCTCTGAGAGCTAACAGGGATGAGACCTCTGTTTCCAGAGCGAGGGTCTCTGAAGCACTTGCAGGTAGAAAAGTCTGCTTCTCAACTTGGGAAACTTTTGAAGCTGAGAACCAGACCCTGGCTTACTACTTCCAGAACCACTTGTCTGAGGTTAAAGCCCAATTCTGACTGAAGTAAGCCAGCCTGCCCCCACTGGTACAGGAGAATCGGCCCTGGGCACCCCATCAGGGTGCCTGTTTCGCAGGAGCTTTAGGCTGGGGGTGGGAGCAGGTCTGCCCACCCCTCGTCTGCCTTGCCTCTGAAGAAGCCCCTCTGAGCATAGGCAGAGGAGGCCTGAGTCTGGTAGAGGCCTGTGAAAGGCTCACCCCTACCCCTGGGGCATGCCTTTGAGGAGTGGCTTGCTGCCCTTAGCCTGGGCACTCTTGTAAGTAGTCCTATATTCATCCATCTTCTTCATGTAATTCTCTGTCTGCTCTCCAAACAGAGAATTTCCCACCACAGGAAAATCCATAGCCTTAGTCTGGGTATCCCTGACAAACTAGTACACCTGAGCCAGGCCAACCTACGAAAAGCTACAGATGTGGCTATGACCCTAGAGGAAACATCATTAACATCCACAGCAGCATGAAACTGAACCTTAGAGGCTTCAATGCCATCAGCAGCCACCTGTTCTAGTTCACTAGCCAGCTGGCCATGGGCCTGCTTGGCCAATTGCATAACAGTATCCCATCTAGATTTCTGATACCTAGCTACATAAGCCATATAATTTGCTTGTCTGAGTCCCAGAGAGGCTGCCATATACTGTTTTTTGCCATGGCATCAATCTTCCTGGAATCCTTGTCAGGAGAATGTAAGCCAAGGAATATTAGCTTTATCACAGGCAGCAGCCTGAACTACCCCAACATGACTGCATTGTTGAGAAAGGAATTCTGTATCAGGGTCTGACAATGTATACCTTCTGTCCATCTTTTATCTACAGGAGGCACAGAATTAGGAGCTTTTAAAATTTTAATTGTTTGTTTCCTAAAAGACTTATGTAAAGGAATAGACAATCTCCTAGACTCTGGAATATCCATCATTTCTACAAAATCAGGCTCTCTTGCTCATCCACAGCCTCTTCTAAAGGAAGCTGGAGGGTTTCAGCAACTTTTTATAAAACATAAAATGAGATGGGGACTCAGACAGCATAGGGGAGATTCTAAAGGTCTGTCTGGGGAGATGTCCGTTCAATGGGCACACCCAGACCTTCCCAGCCACATTCATACATGTTCATAATCCTCCTCCCTCCTCTGGTTCATAAAATTCCTCAATATCATAATCCTGAACCACTGGGACCGGACGAACCGACCTTTTACCAGATAGTGGTGGTTCGGAGGACCCTGAGACAGTGACTGGACAATTTGTATGGCTTTTGCTATCTGCAGCAGTTGGAGAAGGAATTTTGGATTCCAGACCTGCTGATTTTCTTGTTTTCTTTACTGGAATTGGTTCCTCAGAACCAGCTTTTCTTTGCCTGAGGAAGTCTGGCCCTGGTCAGAGGGCACTCCTCTGGTTCGGTTGGCACCGAACCAGGCTGGCCATCCGGTCAGCTGACTTTTGGCCTCTCGCTCCTGAGCCTGCCCAATCTTTTTCCAGGGTGGCTGCAGGAAATTCTTAATACCTGGCAGTCTGACTGAGGTGGTCAAACCCAGACAATAAACACGTGGTGTGTGGGTCAGCCTTGGCAAGACTTCCCCACAAACATCACAGTGTTGAAACCCAGTGGCCCGTTTTCTTTTGGGTTTCTCAGACATAATGCCAGCCTAACCAAAACTTGCCCTTTTAACAGCAGTGCCAGGCAAGACACCCTTATCGGTTCCTAACCGCAGTTATGGTATTGGAAAAACGTAATAAATCCGTTTTTTTTAGAACCGATAAGAACCGGGAACCGCACTCTAAAATAGTAACTTTTAGTTTTAAATGAGTTTTAAACCCACTGATCGGTTCAAAACCGAACCGATAACTTACAAGTTCCATACAGACAAAACCTTCATTTACTTACGGTTACCACAGATAGAGCTTGAACCGAACGGTTTTGTGGTTAAAATAAAACTATTCTCGGTTAAATCCAACCGAGAAAACACTTTTTAAACCGAGAAATGAACCGAGCAGAAGGAGAAATCTCCAGAGCGACTGTTCACTGAGGCGGAGTAAAGAATCTGACAGTTCAAGTTTGAAATGACACAGATAGAGCTGCTCTCGTGCCAAAATTCTATTTTGGAATGGTTTTAACCATTTCACTCCAGGGCAGTTCTAGAGCTGGATCAAACTGCTAATGTCTATAATATAGCAAGACTTCATGTTGTTTGAAGCTCACTGAGCCTTCTGGCAGAAGTCATAGCCACGAGGAAAACAGTTTTCCAAGTATAATATTTTAGATGAGCTGTGGCCATGGGCTCAAAAGGAGAACTCATGATGGTAGATGCAGATGATTTAGACCCTTAAAGAATCTTTTAAAAATGGGATCCAAAGCTATGGTTACCCTTGCTCCGGCAGAAAGGTAAGCAGAGATAGCTGCCAGATGAACGTTCAGGGAGCTGGGTTGTAACCCAGAGGAATGCAAATGAGAGAGATAATCCAGGACAGCTGGAAGCTCAGCCTGTCCTGGTGTGATTGATCTGTTAGAGCACCAAAAAGAGAACCGCTTCCATTTAGAAAGATAGGTTTTCTTAGTAGAAGGTTTTCTATAGGCTTTCAAAATGTTTAGGAGAGATTGAGAAAGGTTAAGTTTTGCATATTCTATGTCCTCAAGAGCTTGGTTTTGAGACTGAGTGACTGCAGGTTCGGGTACAACAGAGTGCCCTGATTGAAAGTCAGTAGGTTGCGTCTCCGAGGGAGATGTATGGGTTTTGTGACAAGACATGGAGAGCAGAAAACAGTACCTTGGCTGCCTTGGCCAGTCTGGCGCTATCAAGATCAGTGATGCTGCATGGGATCTGAGCTTGAGCAGTACTCTGTGAACTAGAGGAAAAGGAGGGAAAGCATACAGGAACCTCCCTGACCAATCCAGGGTTAGGGCATCCAGAGGAAGTGTGCCCTTGCCCGGTGGCCTGCAACAATACTGTGGCAGGTGGTAGTTCTGGTGGGATGCAAACAAGTCTGCCTGTGGAGTGCCCCACCTTCTGAAAAAAGCATGTACCACCTGTCTGTTCAAGGTCCATTCATGATGGGCCTGATTGATTCGGCTCAAAGCATCCATTAGAATGTTGTCCTTTCCTGGCAAACGTATTGCCTGTAAGGATATTTCCAGAGAGTAAGCTAGAGTCCAGATGTGAATTGCTTCTGTACAAAGGAGGTCTGACCTGGTGCCTCCTTGCTTGTTTATGTAGTACATTGTGGTGGTATTGTCTGTTCTGATCTGTACCACCTTTCCCTGTATTAAGGGTGAAAAAGCTTGCAGAACTAGCAGAACTGCTCTGAGTTCCAGTAAGTTTATATGCTGGAGGGACTCTGCAGCTGACCAGGTACCCTGAGTGGTGTGCTGCCCTAGATGAGCACCCCAGCCCAACAGGGATGCATCTGTTGTGAGAACCATTGAAGGATTCTCCTTTAGAAAAGGGATTACTTTTCTTAAGTTTGATTTCTTTTTCTACAAGAGGGCCTGTAACATTGCCCTTGTTACTGGAATGAGCTTTGAAAAAGGGTCTTTCATCTGGGACCAGTGAGCCCTGAGGTGGAACTGGATGTCCCTCATGTGAAATCTGGAACCCTGCACTGTACCTATGGCAGCTGCCATATGACCCAGCAGCTGGAGAAACTGCCTTGCAGTTTTTGCTTTGTGCAAGATAAAGGAATTTGCCACTGACTGAAGGTTTTGCACTCTTTCCAGAGGCAGATAAGCTCTGGCCTGTAGGGTATTTATTTCTACTCCTATGAACTGCAACACCTGTATGGTGGTGAAAGCAGACTTTTTGTGGTTTATCAGAAATCCCAGGGATTCCAGGAGGTCCTGAGTGACCTTTAGATCCTGCTGCACTTTCAGTGGCGATTTCCCCACCACTAGCCAATTGTCCAAGTAAGGGAAGACAGTGATGCCCTGTCTCCGAAGATGTGCTACTACAGCAGCTAGGCACTTTGTGAATACCCTTGGGGCCAAAGAAAGGCCAAAAGGCAGGGTTGAAAATTGGTAGTGACCTGAAGGGAGTCTGAACCTGAGATATCTGTCGTAAGACTCTTTTATGGGGATGTGGAAATAGGCATCCTTTAGGTCCAGTGATGCTAGCCAGTCTCCCTTTTGGAGCATTGGCAAAATCACAGCTAGAGTTACCATTCTGAACTTTCTTTTCTTTAGATGCTTGTTTAAAGTTCTGAGATCTAGAATAGGCCACCACTCCCCACTTTTCTTTGTGGTTAGGAAATATCTGGAATAAAAACCCCTTCCTCTCAGGGATTTTGGAACTGGTTCTACTGCCTTCAGCTGTAGCAGGTTTTGAACCTCTGACTCTAGCACTGTTTTTTCTGCTAGTGAGAGGGAGCTGAAAACTCAGATTTTTTGTGGAGGAAGGGATTTGAATTCCAGGGACAAACCTTGACGCACTACTTCCAGAACCCACTTGTCTGTGGTAATTTGTAACCAGGCAAGAAGGCAGTGAGACAGTCTGCCTTCCACTGGTAGGGAGGAAGCGGCCTGCGGTTCAGGGGGTCTGTTTTGACTGAGGCTGAGGCTGAGTTTGGGATCCTCGCCTCAAGCCCCTCCTTCCCCTGCCCCTGGAGTATCCCTGTTGTGGATAATGCTGGTACTGGGGTAAGGCCACTGGCTGGAAGAAAGTCCTGGTATAAAACTACCTGCCCTGGCCTCCCCTTCCGTAAGGCCTGGTGGATGGTGAAGCTCTCTCCTTAGCAGAGTTGCTTCTGTAAGTGGCCTTATACTCATCCACCTTCTTCATGTATGCCACAGTGGACTCCCCAAAGAGAGAATTTTCCTCTAGAGGAAAATCCAAGGCCTTTGACTGTGTATCTTGAGTGAGGTTTGTGGCCCTGAGCCATGCAAATCTCCTCTGTGCCACCGTATTTGCCATCCATCTGGCTGCAGTATTATTGGTGTCAGCAGCCATCTGGAATTGATACCTAGCTGCCTCTAAACCAAACCTGGCAGTTTTAGCCAGGTTGTCTGACAAGGAAGAGGGAGCTTTCTGGGACATAGACAGGACTGACTGCCACAGTGACTTCTGGTACTGGGCAGCATAAGCCTGGAAGGTAGCCTGGCGCATAGCCAAAGAGACTGACAGGTACCCTTTTTTGGCCATGCTGTCAATTTTTCTGGAGTGCTTGTCTGGAGGGTGTGAGGACAGAGGGACCTTGGCCTTGTCACAAGCAGCTTGCTGAATTGCCCCCTGATGGTCTGGATGGGAGAAAAGAAAATCTGCTCCCTCCCGTTCTAGTTGGTATTTTTTATCCATCCTCCTGTCTATGGGAGTTGTGGAATTCGGTGTCTGAAGAATCTTCAAGGCAACCTTCTTGAAGAACTTGTACACTGGTAGGAGTAGAGCTTTGGTAGATGTCAGACCCATCAATTCCAAATACTTTCCCTCCTCTTCATCCTCAACGTGTTCGGTGGTGGCGATGTCAAGGCATCTGCTATCCTCCTGATAAAAGTAAAATGGGATGGAAAATCCTCAGTCACCCTTGGAGGCGAATCAAAGTCCTGTTCAGGGGACACTTCTGGTTCAATTGGTCTCTCATCCTCACTGTATTCATCATCATCATCAAAAATATCCCCGCCTTCCTGAGGGGTAGGATGCACCATACTGCCAGCCTGGGGACCCTGAGAAGGGGCAGGAGGCTGAGGAGGAACTATAGCCTGTAATGACTGAATAATTTTAATGGCCTGAGCAATCTCTTGGGCCCTTGGTACAGGCATAACAGGCACAGAAGTCCCCTGTGTAACAGCTGGGGGTTCTGTGTGCTTGAGCTTTTTGCTCTTTTTTGAAGGGACTGGAGAGTCAGCCAGTTCACTTGCCCTTTTTGTGCCCTTGTTGCCCGTATCAGGGGCAGACACAGCACTAGGTGTGGGTTCAGCCACAGATTCATGGGGTATTGGCTGGTCAGAGCCAGAGGGACCCTTAGCAGACTTTTTCTTGAGCATTTCAAGGCGTTTTTCTAAAGTTTTGTCAAGGAATGTCTTGCAAATTTCACATTCCTCCTTAAAATGATCAAAACCCAGACACATAACATAGTGTGTTTGCCTGCTTTAGCAAACACTTCCCCACACTGGGAACAATTCTGAAACTGGGTTCACCAGTTCGTTTCTTGGGTTTTTCAGACATAATGTTTTAATAACAGAAAAACCCAACTGCTAAATAAAAAAATTTTTTTGTCTTTTTTTTTTTTTTTTTGCTGTCAGTTCCGGAACTGAAAAGGAACTGGAGAAACCGAACCAATATAGCGGACTGGAACCGGATCAACGGTTCAGGTAACCGAGAAGTATCGGTTACAACAAATAAAATAAAACACAAGTTTTAAGCAAACATAAGGCAGTTCTTTAGTCAGAGAACCCCGATTTTAATAGAAATTAAGCCAGTTCCCCCACGGTTATACCGAACCGAGAGGAACTGGCAAAACAAAGAATTTAAAAGTAAATAAGGTAAATAAAGCTAAACAATCAGTAGAGGCAGTAAATGAAAATCAAAAATATAATTAGCAGATATTTTTAGTAGTTTTCTTCACGTAGGAATGGACGAGCTGAAACTCCAAGTGACCAGACTTTTCAGGCGGAGAGAGAAAAATCTGAAGAGGTTTAGAACACAGGCAGTTAGTAGAGGCAATGTTTGAAAGATGCTCACATGCAAAGAGTTCCATCATTTGCATGTGTTCTATCTCTCCGGGCAGTCCAACCCTCCAGGTTTACTGCATAAAGCGGGAATATTCTGAGCATTACTGGGGTTAGAAACACGTTAGTCCTGCCTGGATGTATTGTTGTGTCAGGCATTGGAAATTGGCATGAGAATTTATGCAGATTTGATGATTTTTCCCTTACAATTTGTGTTTCGTGTTTACCAACATACCTCAGGGACACAATGAATCTGTTAGAACAAAATTCTAGAATTTTGAATGGAATGTCAGTTACTGTTTCAATGGTACTGATGTGGTTTCTCTTCATACTCAAATAGGATCACAGTCAAGGAGCTGTGACCTGTGAACACTTCTTGCACAACTATCTGCTGAATAATGAATTTCCCACTGACTTAATACTTCAGCTTCCTGAATTTGTGCTCAAGCACAATTATTTTGAATTTAATGGGAATTATTGCATTCTGATCTGTAGGACTGCCCAGGGGGCAACCATGTCATCATCATTTGCCATTTTGTTTCTAGAGAAGTGGGAGGAGTGTCACGTTTCTGATAATTTCAACAACTTCCACACAGACCACATAAATGAAAATTACGTACCTACCGTAATTATTGATCTCTCTCTGTGTATCTTCACCATTCATCACTATTGGGTTAGCTCACTGGAGCTAGGACCCCGTGGAAGACTTTTTTTATATGGGAGGAGTCGGCAGCGGATGGCACCGCCCTCGAGACCAGCATTCACGTGGTGCTCGAGGGTTGGCAGTTAGCCATTGTCGACTACGCCCCAGCCCCAGTTCTGACACGCCGGAGAGTGTATGGAAGGGAGGGAGGAGGGAGGGAGGATGAGGCAAGAGAGCCTAAGGGATAGATAAAAGGAAAAAGAGGAATGAACTAAAAGGAGAAATAAACGACTGAGATGACAGAGGAGGAAACTTTAGAAAGGAAATTGGGGAGAAGAAGAAGAGGGGCCCCAATCTCTGGAAGGAGAAGAAGAAAAAGAGAAGTAAGGGAAAAGAAGTGAGGTAGAAAGGGGGAAGGATGAGTAACACAGCCTCAGAACAGAGGTGCCCCACATATATTTTTATTTCAGGTGCGATCTGGAGCACAGGGAGTCAAGTGACTTGCCCAGGGCCACACAGTACAAAAGTGGAAGCTGTGGGATTCAAATCCAGGTCTGGTCTACTAGAAGTCACCAGATTTGCAGCTCAGAGACTCAAACCACTGTGCTACACTGCCTCCGTTTTAGGCATAAGGTCTAGACCTGGACAAAGAAGCCAGCTGCAAGAGAAAAACCTGCAGCGAGGATTGGAAGACCATGTGGAGAAGTGCAGGCTGAGGCTGTGTCCCAACCCTTTCCCCCTCTCTCACCAAATTAAATGTTTAGTTTTTTTCTTAAACCAACTGGAGGTTTCAAAAAAGGAAAAAAATACAGGGTGGCCTCAAACTGAGGTTACTAAAGAAAAACTCTTAAAAATATAAAGGGGGGAATGACCCTCTTCACACTCCACTACCCCTCTGGAGGGGGAAAGAACGGAAGGTTCTTTTCAAACTCAGAAAGACAGAGGATTACCCTCGTGTGTCCTCACAACCCCCTCCCGTCTACATATCAGGAGAGGAGATGGAGGGAAAACACACACGGGGAGAGGGGAGGAGTCCAGAGACTGAGGCCCTGGGGAAGGAAGGTGGGATTTAGTGATGAATGGTGAAGATACACAGAAAGATCAATAATTACGGTAGGTACGTAATTTTCATATCTTATCAGTGTCAATCTTCACCATTCATCACTATTGGGTGAGTAACGAGGCCCCCTCCGAAAAAAGGGGGGGTACCCAGAGCACCCTAAGGGACCAGGTCCCTTAGCCTCCAGTGGGTGAAACATCAAAGGGGAGAACCCTTACAGGCCTGGGGAGGCCTGAGACTGGTCCGGGTGAGACGGGGATCCCCCCTTGCGGGAAGAAAGGCGCCCCGAAAGTCGCCATCTCACTCGGTGGAAGAACAGATGGGTTCTCCGGTAGGTGGAGTAAATCACCCTATGCTGGGCCAGGGGTGACAACCAGGATAGGCAAAGCCATGCCATCCGCTGAAGGCAGATCACTGTCCCTACCACCCTGGAAGCTACCTCATTGGCATCTTAAGATGCCCTTGCTTGGTGCCCTGTTAGCTCCAGGCCTCGCGCAGAGAGGGCGATGGCTTGCCTGGTTTCCTCCGAATCAGGCATTGAAGCTAGGAGCTGTCCTAGCCTGGACCACAAGAACCTGTCATAGGCTGCAAAGTGGGCCTGATGTGCAGCAATTGAAAGGGAGATCCGTGCTGAGTAAAATACTCGTCTCCCCAAAAATCGAAGTCCGCAGAGTATGAATCTGGAGGGCGGTCACGGTAGGGGGTGCGAGGCCCTGAAGGAGTATCCAGGGAGGTCAACCCCAAAGGGGGGTGAGGCAGAGAACCTGGAGACCCCAGGGGAGTGCAATACCACTGGCTTAAGTCCCTTGGGGCTGGAATAGTGGAGAAGGGATGAAGCTAGAGCTGATGTGATGCTTCCTGAAAAGGAATCGGCCAGGCGGGAGCCACCAAGTAGGCCGCACTGAACTCACCCAAAAAGGCATGCATCATATGCTCGGGATTGTTTATAGATACGGGGGTCAGGTGGAGCTCGTCCAACATTCTCACCAGGAAGCGCTAATAAGATGACAGATCAGACGCAAGGGATATGTGGACCGATGGTTCCTCTCCCTCGGTAGAGAGAGAAGAGGAAGAAGACGAGCTCCCCAGTTCAGGGGTCAGCTGCATGGGGGCATGGTGGAACACCTGCTGGTCCAGGGCATGGAGGTAGGTGGGACAGAATGCAGCCAATCCTCTGAATTGCTCCCAAGTAAGAGGACCCAGAGGGCCCAGAATACCTGGGACTACCGGGGTGGAGACAGAGGCTTGGAGGGCAGGCTCCTCGCAACAGGAGAACAGTCTCTGTCAGGGCAGGGAGACCAACAGGAAACTCTTCGAAGGGAGGAGGAACCCAAAGCCACTGCAGCTAACAACGGTTCAACCTGTATCGAAATGGTCAGAGCTGTGCCCCAAGGAAGAAATCCCCCCATGAGGTGACCGGGACCGTGTGAGTCCAGAAGGACGGCCCCTGACCTCAGAAGTAGAAGTCCCCCTCCTGGACTCCATAAGGGAAAGGCAAGGGTCTGCATTATGGCTCCTTCCAGGACCCGGCCTGAACCCAGAAAGAGCTCACTGCGCTACCCTGCTACCTCTCAATCCTTCAGAGTCAGAGAGACCTCGTCTTCTTCACCATTAACCGAGGCAGATGGCATCCCCGAGTAGGCTCCAAGGAGACCACCCAGGGAACCGTACCCTTCCCCTCCCAACGTGCCACGAGTTGCCCAAACTTGGACTGTCCAAACACGTCGGGGGGGGATCCCAACTGAAGCAGCGGCCTCTCCAGAGATCTCTGGTTGCTCCAACGTGGCCACCGACCACTGGCTATTTGTCAGGACCCCTGACCTGAGGTCTACTGGTGAAAGCTGAACTGCAGGAGGGGAGAGTGGGGGCCGAGGTGCTGGAGAAAAAAGGATCCGAAGACCTCAAGGAATCCAGAAGCCAGTCCGGATTAGACCCAGAATCCGTCTCAGAGGAAGTAGACTCTGAGGTCCGATGCTAGACCACCCCACAGGCCCCTCCAGTTCCTGGGCCCCAAGGTTGTGCACCCTGAGACTCAAAACCCCCCGACAGCAGTAGAGGACAATACGGTACCGCGCCTGGCACCGACACTGTCCCTAGCGCCATGAACTGCGCCGGAGTCAAGCGTGACCCTCAACCCGTTTCCACACCGGTCTCCGATGGTGCCGAGAGCTGAATCTGAAGCAGCACCTTGCCCAGCGCCAGCAACCACCCCGGCGCCACGAGCGACACTGAAGGCAGACCTGGTGCCGCACACAACCCTGGCGCTGCTGAAGCCAGGATCGATGCCGACCATGGCACTAACTCTGCCACCGGCACTGCAAGCGACACCGGGGGGCAGAGATGGTGCCAGCTCCCTCCTCAGTATCGTCAGTGGCTCCAAGACTAGAACCAGGCCCAGAAAGCTCCAAACCACCAACCACGATGCTGCCAGAAGTCCCGACACTGCGAGCAGAATCAGGGATGATGACGGCACTGAGGACAGGCCTGGTGCTGACCGCGGTGTCGCTCTCCAAGCTGACGGTGCTGCGAACGGTACCGGGACCAAAAGCGACACTGGGGGACAGCACCAAGGACGGATTCTGGGTCTAATCTGGACTGGCTTCTGGATTCCTTGAGGTCTTCGGATCCTTTTTTCTCCAGCACCTCGGCCCCCACTCTCCCCCCTCCTGCAGTTCAGCTTTCACCAGTAGACCTCAGGGTCAGGGGGTCTGACAAGCCAGCGGTGGTCCCGGTGGCCACCGTTGGACAGCCAGAGATCTCTGGAGAGGCTGCTGCTTCAGTTGGGATCCCCCCCCCCGACAGCCTGAGGGACCAGAATGAGACACAGAGGGAGCCTTCACTACCGAAGTAGCGACTGCCAGGACAGTGTTTCCCGACTGATCCCCAAGAGGGCCAGTCTGGGCCTCCTGCACCGTGGAAGAAACCCCCGCTGTGGCAAGGCTAGATGAGGCAGGGGTTCCCTCCTCCGCTGGCCATATAGGACCGGAAGGGACCCAGAGGAAGGGCCTAAAGTCCGACCTTTGGCTTGATGATCATGAATCTATCCTCCTCGAAAGTCACGGCAAGACATCCAACTTTCCATCATGGAATCTCAGTGACACGGGCGGTCCATGGAGAAGCAGAAATCGCAGTTATCCATATCGTGTCCGGGGCCGAAGCAGGAGAGGCAACGGTCATGCTGGTCTGTAACGGAGTAAAGGCGGCCACAGGGGCACCGCTGCATGGGGGACCGCCCCACCTTCAATGCCTTCTTGCCCCCTGGACGAGACATAACCAGACGAAAAATTAAACAAAAGACAGTACTCGACGCCGCTTTTAACAAAAAGGAAAGATCTTACCAGAGTCAAAGAAACAACGTCGAGCAGATGGTCAGAACCGAGGCAATATACACACGACGGACTTAGGCCACAAATTTTCTCTTGTCTCACACACAGGATCCTCACTCAACGGCGGGAGAGAAAGAACTGGGGCTGGGGCGGAGTCGACAATGGCTAACTTCCAACTGTCGAGCGCCACACAGAATGCTGGTCTAGAGGGCGGTGCCAGCCCGATGTTGACTCCTCCAATATTAAAAAAAAAAAAGTCTCCAGCAGGGTCCTAGCTCTGGTGAGCTAACCCAATAGTGATGAATGGTGAAGACTGACACAGATAAGATAAGGTGGGGTCAGATTTTTCTGATGATGTAATCTGTGTGTGGGATGGTACCCCACAACAAGCTTTGGAATTTATAACATGGCTTAACTGTAATTATAACAAGGGTCTGAGAAATGAAGCTTTCTGATTGGCTGTAAACATTCTAACAGCCTTATGTTAATCTTTTATTAACATACTTGTACAACTTAACCATGTATTGAACAAGGTTTAACACTGTTTAAAAAAAAACACATTTTTTTTTTATAATAGCAATAAGGCACTCCCAGGGGTTATGTTAATGGTCAGTTAATCACCCTCTAGGGGAATGTGGCACTCGGCAACGCCTTATGCCACATTATGCCCCTAAAGGGTGATTAACAGACCATTAACATAACCCCTGGGAGTGCTTTATTGCTTAATGAGCAGAACCTTAGAGTCACTGCCAGTCTTAACAAAGATTGTCTTAGCTTTCTAGATGTCACTTTCTCAACAGTAGGTAACAGGGCACTCAGTAGGGGCCATCATAAACCAATGGCTACTAATAGCCTGTTGAGGGCTGATCATGACCATCCCAGGAGCCTAATAAATTCTATCCCATATGGCCAATTCTTGAGATATAGGCATAATTGTTCACGCTTAAAGAGCACCTTTCCTAGTCCTTTAGACTTTCATGCATAAATTACCCCTTCTTTCATTGATTCTGAAATTGTATTTCACTACTGTCCTCTGCAGTTAGTTTTTGCATTCTGAGCTACTAAAATCTGCAGGGTGTACCATAGCTTCTATAGCAAGCCTGGTGTTGCTGTGGAACCCAGGACTGTACTGCTGATATCACTACATGGCAGAGGAGTGACTCACTGCAGTACAGTGAAATTGTAGCAGTTTTGCAAGAGAAAACTACATTAATTGGTGTACATACTGTGGTCCCCCTTCACCAAGACACCCTGTTAGCAATGCATTATGCCAAAATCCTAATGCCTTGTCAGTATAGTTGTTTTCTTTTTTTTTTTTTTTTTTGCAAAACTGACTTACTTCTGCCTCTGTAACAAAGCTTGGGGATTGAGAGATGATTGAATCGCCATCAGCATCTTTCCCAGTCCTTCAGACTTTCATGCATAAATTACCGCTTCCTGCATTTATTCTGGAACAGTATTTCATTACTGTCCTCTGCCGTTAGTTTTTGCATTCTGAGCTCCTAAAAACTGCAGGGTGTACCAGAGCTTCTGTAGTAAGCCTGGTGTTGCTGTGAACCCAGGGCTGCACTGCTGACATCCCTATATGGCATCGGTGTGACTCACACTGCAATACAGTGAAGTTGCAGCAGTTTTGCAAGGAAAAACTACATTACTAGGTGTACATACTGTGGTCCCTCATCACCAAGATGCCCTGTTAGCAATGCATTATGCCAAAATCCAAATGCCTTGTTGGTATGTTTTTTTAATAAAACTGATTTCTGCCTCTGTAACAAAGCATGGGGAGTGAGAGAAGATCAAGCTGCTATCAGTCAAGACAAATAACTGTCAGTTTATGGATCGGTGTAATTAGTGTCTATACCTTGATCATTTGAAAGCAGTAATACCTCCTTACCCATGCCATACTGGTGCCTTCCGTGTCCTTCTGTAGTAAAGCACCTGGCTGTCACTGCGATCGAAAATCCCTTACAGCTCCTCCATCCCGCACCTCCCCGTCATCAGCACGACACTGCGGAACGCCGAAGACTAATTTTGTTACTATATTTATTTATTTATATGAAACGTTTTACCAGGAAAGGCACACAGAGCTGCAATAGCTTGTTTCCAGGTGCGTCCTGGGGGGAAGGGAAGTGGAGATGCCAACAGTAGATACAGGTAATATGCAAAAAATGGTAGAACAGACATGATAGGAGCATCAGTTCTATGAAAAATTACAAATTTAAACATATAGTGAACACATCAGAATTATAAATTTAACTGCAGCATTCCTTAATATAAAAAAAGTGAGAATTGCTATAGCTAAGAGTATATTGTTATCCAAATTAAACTATAATTCATTTTTATTTCCAGATTTATCCAAACAAGATTTGACCATTCTGACTTCAATATTTCACAGTATTTGTAGATTTACCTATAAACTATCTTACAGCACTCATCATTGTGTTTTATATTAGATCACTGGTTGGCTCCCGCCTAGCCTGAACAGTCTTTATAATTTGATTTGTCTCATGAACAATGCCCTTAGACAAAAAGACAACTCTCCTTTGTATTCATTATTTCAGTTTAGTGATGCCAAAAGAGAATTGCGGCACAGTGAAACAAGTAGATTTAAAATCAAGAAGACCAAAACAAAAATGGGAGATCATGCTTTTTCGATCAGGGCAGCAAAAAACTGGAATGAGCTTCCTCTGACTTCATAGAGTGGCATAAGTCATGATACTTTTAAACTAAAATTAAAGAAGCACCTTTTCAGCCAACCAGATTGTCAATGTTCCTTTTAAAAATTGTTTAAATATCTAAATTATATGTATTGTCTTAATATATAATGTCTGCATAAAGTACTGTGCATTGTATTTATGTAAGACCTTGACTGTTTTATAATGGTCCCAGGTCGCACATGAAAAAGGGTTATTGGCTCATTGTGTTTACCCAGTAAACAAATGTTTAAATAAATAAATAAATAAATAAAATCTTGAGAAGAACAGATAATACAATGTAAGATAAAACAGACTACAGTACAAAACTATATACAGAACAAATAAGTTCTAGGAACAAGCAGAAATATGCAAGAAATATACAGGTATATTATAAACAATATGTTTAGATGTGCTATATGTGCTATATGCACTGTAGAGGTGATTTTAAAAATTGAGACCTATTTCCAGAGAAATTTTTATTTGAAAAGTAAAACCAGGATTCCACGCATGCATGGACCGGTGATACTATATGGTTCCCAAATTAGTCTTCGGCATTCTGTGGTGCCATGTTGATGTCAAGGAGGCACGGGACAGAGGAGCAGTAAGGGATTTTCGATTGGAGTAACTGCCAGGTGATTTACTACATCAGTATGGCATGAGTAAGGAGGCATTACTGCTTTCAAATGAGCAAGGTATAGACAGTAATCACACCGATGCATAAACTGAGTTAGCTGTCTCAGCTGACAGCAATTCGATCTTCTCTTACTCCCCATGCTTTGTTACAGAGGCAGAGGTCAGTTTTACAAAAAAACATACTGACAAGGCATTTGGATTTTGGCATAATGCATTGCTAACAGGGTGTCTTGAGGAAGGGGGACACAGTATGTACACCTAGTAATGTAGTTTTCCCTTGTAAAACTGCTGCAACTGCACTGTAGTCACTCCTCTGCCATACAGTGATGTCAGCGGGAGCCAGCAGCCTAGCAGCTGAACAGCAAAGGCAAGTGCAGCAGGGCTAAAGTAGGGCTCAACAACAAATGCAAAATATGGAAGACAGAGTAAACCTTGGCCAAAAATAAAAAATGCACACACCCTTTGAGGTCTAGTGCTGCATATAATAACTACAAGCTATAACTTTTTGGACCATCATGAAAGGTGCTCTTTAAAAAATATTCAAGTTCAATCTACAGAGCTAAAACAAAACTTTCTAAAGAGATCGTATGCTCCTGAAATTGTTGAAGAAGTATATGTTAAAGCTCTTCATAGAGAAAGAGCTACACTCTTTATTCAAAAGCCCAGAACAAGGAACGACCAAACAGTTACCTGCTTTGTTACTGAATTTAGCCACCTGGCTAGCAAAGTAGGATGCATTTTCCATCAATACTGGCCAGTACTGAAAAGTGACCAAATTTGGAGGGCAGCTGGGGGGGGACAAGAATTTAATTCAAACCTGCTAGAAATCTGAGAGGTGATTTAGTATATAGTCACTACAGACCACCCCAAGCACATCCAGAATACTTTTCATGGTTACCTGTCAGACCAGAGTGAATGAGTAGATGTGGGAACTGTACTGCTTGCTCCGACTGTGTTCAGTCCAAATCATTTAGTTTACCACACATTTCAAAGACAGTAAAGATCTGTGAATATAGTAACTGTACTACTTTGAAGTTTATGCTATCTGGTGCAACTGCCACAAGATCTACATGGGATGCAGAATACAACCCTCGTAGGAGCATATTCTGGAACACACTAGGAGTATATGCAATCCTCACATGAACACCCCAGTTCATTCACGTTTCCAACAATGCCATCAAAGTAATCCTAAGGCAATGCATTTCATGGGTCTTGAGCATGTGCGAGCAGATCAGAGAGGGGATAACAGGCTGTATAAACTTTTAAAGCACAATACATTTTGGATCTTCACACTGAACAGCCTAAAGCCAATCGGAATTAGTGAGAACTAGGACTGCAAACCATTTCTGTAATGGCATTTTTGTTATAGTATCCTGACTGATCTTGCAAATCATTTTGGCTTTTGATATTAAAAAAATGCCTCCCCCACCCCCCACCTCCCATGGTTTCTGCTTTATATTTTTACATATTCGTATAACACTCCTGTTGTTTTGCAAAATGATCATTATATATACTTCTTGTAAATCCTTAGTAACAGTAATAACTTCAGTAACTAAGATGTGTTTCCTCATGAGCAATAATCAATTAAGTTATATACTGCAATCTGAATTACCATATTTCCCTCTTTCTCTTTGTTGCAAGCACACAAGTTAGATTCTCTGGTGTGGAAGCAGATCCCCAATAATAGTAAAGTGTGCACTGTAGTTGGTTGATTGCAACATCTAAACCGCCCTAGCAATCCTGCATCTGTCCCACTCTATCTGTAAAACTTGCTAGTGTTGTCTGCCAGATCTGGCAGACTTATTACATTTTTGGAAATAGGGTCTCATATAATAAATTTGCTTTCACATTTGTATGCACCATATTAGATTTGACCCTTCAGACTTTCACTTTTCTATTTTTGTAATTTCTTTAACGTATTTGCCTGATGAACTTCCTCTTTTTGTATAAAAGAAATGTGCACCTTTTTGATGTTAATTTCCAGGTGAGTGGTAACAGGTCTTAACAGCTTTCCTTTTTCTTACATATGTAAAGGTCAGTTTTAATTAATTTCTGATGTAAGAGGGAAATGACCATAAAGTAACTGAGTCAAGTCTGTACTTCCGCCCCCTAACAACGCTCTAGTGAGCAAAGCACTGTGGCATCTGTACTGTGGTGAGTCTGCTGTCTGCTTGCCTTGCACTGAGTTATTAACTCAGTAAAATGACTATGCTGAATTCTGGCTTTTAGCCTGTTTTTTTTTTTTTTTATTATTTCCTTACATCTGCACTGCACTTTGTTTGTTTAAAACAGGTTCCCTAACTGGGGGTTAAAGGTGAAGGAGGCCTTTAAAGAATCTCTTGAACAAAGAGTGAGAAGCTAGAGATTTTTGCTTCCTGAAGATAGGAAGGCTGATACTGCTGCCAGGTGGACTTTCTCCGATGAAGTACTCAAACCACTTGTGTGCAGATGTTCTAAGTAATCCATAACTAATAAATCAGCCTTTGGGGAATACACTCCCTTATCCGAGCACCAAATTGAAAATCTTTTCCACTTCAAGGAATAGGATTTCCTGGTGGACTGTTTCCTTGAAACTTTCAAAATATTCCGTACTCTGCTTAACAGGTTCATGCTAAAGTATTATACTGTAGGCCATCAAAAGTCAAGCTATCCACCTCATTGTTCTGCGATTTGGAAATTTTACTCTGCTCTGAGACAGTCAAAAGGTTGTGTCTCATGGAGAGAGAGAGAGAGAGAGAGAGAGAGAGAGATGAGATTCCTGTCTAACAGGGACAGCAGGAGAGAGAATCGTGGCTGTCTTGCCCAACCTGGTGCTACCAGAATCATTGTTGAAGCTCCTTACTCAATTTCCAGAGTATTCTACGAATTTGAAAGAATGCAGGGAATGCATAGAAGAACTTTTCCTCCCAAATGACAGAGCATCCTGAGGTAGGGTCCTCCTGTGGGGTGACCTGCAGCACAACAATGGTAACATGTGATTGTCCCATGAAGCAAGCAAGTCCACCTCTGGCATGCCATACCTCCTGAATACAGTCTGAACCACATGGTAGCCTACTGATCACTTGTGGTTTCCCTGACTTATTCTGCTTACTGAATCTGCTAGGATATTGTCCTACCCTGGTAGATGTACAGCAGTGATATTTGTGTTTAAGGAATTTGCCAGATTCCAGATCCACATTATCTCTGTGCATAGTTTGCGGCTCTTTTCCCACCCTGCTTGTTTATGTAGTACATGGTGGATATATTGTCTGTTCTGGCCAGAACTGCTTGATCTTGAACCAGGTCTGAGAAATACTGCAGAGACTGGAATCAATGGTGAAGGCGGAAGGGTTAGGCGGTGCTCAGCAACACCAAGAACGATAATGAAAGGGAACAGAAAGGGATGGAGGAGCCATTCCTACAGTGTTACATTACCTTCTCTCTATGGGATCATCAAGCATGAGCACACAGAAGCAGCGAGAACTGCAAGACTTCAGCCTGAACTGGTACTCCACTACAACTGTTGTGAGGAGGGGAAGCCAGGCGAAGATATACCAGCCGAATCTGGTAAACAGTTGCCTTCCCTACACCCAGGATTACCAATGCAGAACTGTAACCAGAAGCCACATCTGAACTGCTGCTATCACTCTCTTCCTTGTCCAAGATGGAGGTTTTTGTGGCACACAGGAACATCCATTTCAAAAGATAAAGAAACCATAAAGGTTTCGATATTCCATAATTTATTTTGCAAAATCAACAAGTGCTGTAAAAAACTCATAAATGCAAGCAGAGTTGCCTGCCACTAGTCTAACTAATCTTAAAGGAGTAGTCCACACAAAACTTGCAAAAACATATGCTGTGCAGAGTGTTTTGCTTTGTGTGTAAAGTCCTAGTGTGTCCTTCCCTCTGTCTGCTATTAGGAGCTTTTCGAAAATTAGCATGCTAGCTTTATTGTAGTTTTACGACCCCTTGGGGATCTCCATCTGAGCTAACTTTATTGCATTTCTTGTTCCCACAATGCATCCAGGATTCCAGTCTCATATGACAGTGATGTAGCAGAGACCCAAGATTCAGCACACACATGCCAAAAAAACGAAATATCTTGGAAACTTGGCACGCTGCACAAAAATGACCAGCAGCAAAGTTGTTAAGGACAGAAGGACCTTTACAATGAGAGTATTCACTAAGCTGAACTCTGAATAGATTTTAAAATATAGCCATCTCTACTGTTGTGAACTGATTGTAAAGCAGTGCTTTCTGCTGAATTTATGGTCTCTGCTACATCGCTGTGACATGAGATCAGATGGAGATCCCCAGTGATTGTAAAACTACCATAAAGCTAGCAGGCTAATTTAGGAAAAACTCCTAATAGCAGACAGAAGAAAGGATACACTAGGACTTCACACACAAATCAAAACACTCTGCACAACATGTGTTTTTGAAAATTTTGGGTGATCTACTCCTTTAAGGGCAAACTTGTGCACAGTAGAATGAGGGTGGAAAAGCCTGCTAGGAAACGCCAAAACTGGCTTCCACCCAGACCAAAAGGATTCTTTAAGTGCACACGATGTAAGATATGTAAATACACTGAAAAAGAGAACTCATCTGTACAGCCATAGGATGACAGCAACAAAGTGAACATTAGACAGTGTACTACATGTGATATAATTTTTGTTGTATATGTCCTATGGTGTACCTGTGGCATGGTATATGTAAGGAGAACAGTCAGGAAATTCTAAACATGAATACAAGAACACATATGCTCTATCACAAATGTCAGAAGTGATACTCCTGTGGCAAAGCATTTTGTGGAGACACATGCCTAACACAGAAGGCATTCGTGTAATGTGTCTGGAATGAGTACTGCCTCCCAGAAATGGTGGGGACAGACTTAATGTATTGCTCAGGAAGGAAAGCAGATGGATTTTCAAACTAAAAAGGATGAAACCTTATAGACTTAGTGATCAATGGGATCTTAAACCATTCTTAAAGTGAATTTCTAACCTATTTCAATCTCTGTTAGTGCTTCATAGCCCAGCACCTTATGGAAGCGTTAGCCGACTGCTGCCAAAATTATAATTTCTTACTTTGTCCTTTTAGGTAGGGAAGGGATTGTAACTGCAAGTGAACCCATGGCTAGCCGATCCCTTCCAACTTCCCAGTCTGCCGGACCCACCCTCGCCGCAGACGCTTTGGCGTACATCTAAGCAGGGAGATGTGGGAGTAACTCCATACAGCCTATAGGATTTTTCAATGCCTTTTTACTAAGTTTAAGCAATCTTAGAGGAAAATAAAAGCACCTCTCAAAATAGGGGTCCTATTAGTTGAGCGGTGGCTTCCTTCGTCCTCTCAGATTGCTTAAATTTACGTAAAAAGGCATTGAAAAAATGCCCACATAGATTTGTATGGTGCACGCCCCTGTGCTGTCCCTGCTTAGACATTACAAAATGTCTGAGCACAGGGGCAGGGCCAGCAGACCAGGAAGATGGAAGGGACTGGCTGGTCGTGGGTTCAGCTGCAGATACGATTCTTCCTGCCTAAAAGATAAAGTTAGAATTATAATTTTGGCAGCAATCGCTAATGCCAAGTAAGGTATTGGGCTATGAAGCCCATATGTGTAGATAGGAAAATTCCTTTAAAATAATCTACTTCGGTAACCATCATCATTTCATACACATGCACCCCCCTCCCCCCACACACACCCTCTAGTCCTTTAGAAAATCTGCATTAGATGAAAACTGCACTGATTTAGATAATCTGTCTGTTCATACTACTGCTTTCAAGTGTTTAGTTATAGTTTATGCTGCTTTTCACAATCTTTCTTTTTCAGGTTATATCTGTTCTACTCTCTGCAGCCTGGAATTAGCACTCTAAATGATCCCCAAATTGAGCTGGGATCCTGCTGGTAAATACAGTATATGGGGGAAGGGGTAATAAAAAGAGGCTTACCAGACTTCTTTCTTTCTTTTTTTATGTTTGCTTGCACGCATGTGCAAGAAACATAGTGCCATCATCCAAGTTTTCCAGAGATGTGTCAGCCTGTTCCAATTCAGTCAGTGTGTTTGCAGGCACGGTCACAGTGCTCCAATCACTGCTCCAGCTGTCTATGACAGCAGTTGAAAATGCAGTGGTATACAGCTGAAAGGGAGAGCTCCACTTCAGTGAGCAGAGCTCCCCCCCTCAACATGCACGCATGCATATTGCGTGCTCACGCGCTCCCCCCCCCATGCACATACTGTATAGCGATTGGGGTGCCCAATGCCTGTCGTCACGCCCATCCCAAAAAAAAGCTTGCCAGGTGCCACGCTGGGGCCCACCCCTGCGCGACACACGGCCCTCAGAGTGACAACGGAAGCCTGGATCCCTGCTGGCTCCAGCCCCTCAAACAGTTTAGAGCTGCCACGCTGGGCACCCACCCCAGCGCAGCATTAGTCCATATGGCCGACGGGGTTCCTAACTCTCGACAGCCCAGCCCCCAAACAGTCTTCTAGCTGCCACGCTGGGAGCCCACCCCAGTGTGGCAAACATCCCCCGCCGCCTTCCTTAAAAAAAACCTGTAAAAAGAAAACGCCCTCGGCGCTCTCCCAGCCCACCCACACCCACCTACTGCGCACTCCTGCCTCCCCACACACCCCACCCCATACTTACCTCTGGAGTCTGGTGCGATGATCTTCGGTGGACCAGCAACACGTCTGCACTCTTCAAAGCCAACCGCGCACTGAGGAAATGCCGGTAAGCTGTAGCTGTCCACTCCACACCCAATCTCGTCATTGACCAGGTGCAGTCCTATAAATATCTTGGTATAACCTTTGACCCTGCACTTTCATTCCATGGACATATATCTGCCCTAAATTCTGTCGCCAACTCACGGCTAGGCATTCTTTACCGGCACAAGAAATGCCTCCCTCCTGATGCTCTCCGCCTGGCTGTCACCTCCTCTGTCATGTCTCTCATTGACTATGGCCTTCCGTCTATGGCTCAGCAGATCAGACTGCCTCAACAAGGTTCGCCCACAGTTAATAAGGCCTGCAGACTTATCACTGGTGCTCCCAGACTCACTCACACATGTGAGCTGTACACCCTGGCTACCCCTACTCAACCTGGAAGAGCGACTCATGTATCAGACATGCCAGCTCACCTTAAAGCCCTGCATGGCCTATCCCCCATAGGCCTATCCAACTCCATTCACCGTATTGCACCGACTCCTGATCACGCCGAGCTCACAAGAGCTACCCTAGTTATTCGAGAGCAGGACCTCTCAAGGTCATAGAGGGCATTCCCTCACTGCGGCACCCCACTGGTATAACTCCTCCTGCCGTGTCTCAAACTCACTAACCTTAGCTTGCTTTAAGCCCAGGCTCAAAACTTCCTGCTTAGCTCACCGATGCAACTGCCGCTAGCCTAGTGTAAAAAAAAAAAAAATATATATATATATCTGTTTGACAATGCTCACTGAGCGCTCCCTTCCTTTCCCTACTAATTCCTCCTCCCTATCTCCCTCCCTTTTACTCCCACCAGCTCTCCCCGACCATAAGTTTTGCACCTTTTGTTATCTTTTTTCGCTGAGATTGTATTCTATTGTAACAAAATTGTAATTGAACTGTAACTTTTTGTTTGTAAGTACTGTGTCCCTTGTACTACTGTTCTGATGTCCTCTTTGTGACGAGGTACCTTTGTAAATGAGCCTCTGGCTCAAAGGTTTCTAAACTGATGTTTAACTAAATAAATAAATAAATAATGTAATAGGGTTTGTTCAACTTTGCTGCATATCTCGGGCATTGTTTGGAATTTTTGCACCAAATTTTCAACATGGGGTTTTTGGGACCCCTTCTCATGAATGCTGTCACTGTCATGGCGTTAATCGAGCCCAAAGGGTGATTTCGCAGTCACTGCGCAAAATCACCTTTTGGGACCGATTAATGAAACGACACTGCTAGTGTTCATAAGGTGGCTCTCAAAAGACTATTTTGAAAATTTGGTGGAAAAATTCCTGAAATGACTGTTTTATTTAGCGCAAGTGCATGCAGTTCCTACGCACCGTAAGTTCGCCGACTTTTCAATATTTTCACTCCAGATTTTCAAACTGCCATTTTACCACACCTCCTTATGAGCAGTACAGCTGTCATTTTTCACATCTCACCCAAAATGCGCTTCCACCCATGTAGCGCACAATGGCGCAGTCGGTGTGCGAAATCAATGTATGGGACACATTAAGAAAATCACAGTGACACTGGTCATGAGCAGAGGTGTTAAAATGGCTATGTTGAAAATTTGGTGAAAAAATTCCAAACTGACTGTTTTAGGAGTGCATATTGTGCAGTTCCTACGCACACTGGCAAGTTTGCGAATTTGTAATATTTGCACACCAGATTTTCAACAGTGCCATTTTACCGCACTTCCTTATGAGCAGTATAGCTACCATTTTTCACATCTCGCCCAAAATGTTTTCCGCACATGTAACGCACAATGGTATAGTCGGAGTGTGAAAACAATGTTTGGGACAGATTAAGACAATCACAGTGACACTGGTCATGAGCAGAGGTCTTAAAATGGCTATGGTGAAAATTTGGTGACAAAACTCCATAAAATGACTGTGTTACGAGTGAGCATTGCGCAGTTTCCACGCACCCTCGTAAGTTCATGAATTTGTAATATTTTCAGTCCAGATTTTCACCAGTGGCATTTTTCCACACTTCCTTATGAACAGTACAGCTGTCATTTTCCACAATATGGCTGAAATGTGTTTTCACACTTTCAGCACAGAAATGCGTGGTCACTGTGGGAAATCATTGTTCGGGACACGTAAAGAAAATCACACTGACACTGTTCATGATCGGAGGTCCCAAAATGCCTGTGTTAACAATCTGCTGTAAAGAAATCCCCAAACTAGTTACATTACAGGTGTGCGCTACACAGTTTCTACGCACTCTCGTGACTTCACCAGTTTTTTTAATATTTTCACAGCAAATTTTCAACATTGCCATTTTTTACACCTCCCCATGAACAGTACTACTGTCATTTTTCACATCCTGTTCGAATGTGTTTTTGCACCTGTGGTGCCAAATGTCGAGTCGCTGTGCAAAAGCAGTTTTCGCTAACAAACTGATATTGCCACTGTTCATGAGGTGGGAGTCACACAAAAACCATGTTGAAAATTTGGAGTGAAAATACCAACGAATGCCTAAGGCATTAGGGTTTCCACCATAACGCCCCATCCTGTAGAGAATGACAGGCATCAGGGGTGTGACTTGGGATTCTTGCCTGTAATGCTCATACCATTCCACCCCCACCCACACCCTGCAGCCAGTGAGAGGCATCAAGGTGTGCCTCGGACTCTTCGGCCCCAAACTTCACCCCATTCTCCTATACTGCACCCATCTCACCATATTTCCTGATGGAATGGGGTGCGCATAAGGGCCAAAGACCCCAAGGCACACCGTGACATTTGTCAGTGTCTGCAGGGTAAGGTGTGGTGAAATGGCGTGGTCGTTATGCCTGATGACCCAAAGGTACACCCCAATGCCTGTCACTCTCTGCAGAGTGGTGGTGAGGTTGGTTTCAGTTCAATACTTCGCTGCCATTCCTATTATGCAGCTCTGTAACTTCTACACTACCAATGCCAATGCCAGCAAGCACACATTCTGCATTGACAAATGCTTGTCTTGGTTTGCTATTAAATGAACTTGTGCTGTTGGATTGTTAGTGCACTCTCTCTAACACAGGTTCTATAAAGAATTTATCAGCCCAGTTCTCAGAAAAACTGGAACCATGGTAATTTTACCTCAGACTAATAGTTTTTAATGTTAAGTATTTATTTATTAATTTATTTGAGTTTTGGTAACCGGGTAAGTCCACTGAGAAAATTGCAGTCCCTTTTTCAGGGTCGACCTGGGGGTTACAATAAGCAGTACAATACAGTAAAATAAAACATATTGCAAAAACAAGAAAGCAATGAAATGAACAATCTAAGCCTCAAAACATATTTTACAAACAGATGCAAAGTCAGAAAAAAAATATATATATATATATATATATATATATATACACATTATGTAACACAGACATTATTTCTTACTAGGCAATTAGACAATTGGAGCTACTGTCAAATGTCCTAGGGCTATGGAGGGGTATGGGGCATATTTTATAAAACACAGGCAAGGGCAAAATATATATACATATTATATAACACAGACATTTTTTCTTACAGGCAATTAGACAATTGGAGCTACTGTTAAATGTCCTAGGGCTAAGGAGGGGTACGGGGACAGGGTTCAAGATGGGGGTGGGGAGAGTAAGGGAGACAAGCAGAGAAGATGAGATCTTAGCCGAAGCAGGAGCAGGCTACCGAGGCAGAGAGTGAGGCATACAGAGTAGACTGGAACTTGGGGAAAGAGGAGCAGAACAGGACAGACAGAGGGAGAGAGTTCCAGTCAGATACCACAGAAAAATAGAAAGACTTGCAGGTAATGGCAAGACGCATGTTAGGCTTAATAAGTAGGGGGAGCGAGGCAGATCTGAGGGAATGAAGAGCTTGTCTCTGATGTATTAACTCACTGAGGCAAGGAGGAGTAAATTTGCACACCAGCTTAAAAATGAGACTAAGGGAAGAACACCTTAACTGAGATATGTTGGGTAGCCATCCAAGAGAGGAGAGGACATTGCAGTGGTGATATCGGCAGCTAACCCCCAGAGCAAACCTTCCCACCCTATGGTAGGCCTGGGAGAGGAGAGATAGGGTCAAGGAGTTTGCAGAGAACAGTAAAGGCGCACCGCACCGTAGGTTAGAAGAGGTATTAGAGAAGAGGAGGCAATCTTGAGGCAGGAGGCAGAGGATAGGAAGGGACAAATCCTATAGAGTAGGCCTAGTAGCTGATTCAGAGATTGTGTGATGTTGGAGGCATGCGATTTGAGAGAGAGAGATGAGTCCAAAGTGATACCCAGGTATTTAAAGGAACTGACACACTCTAGGATATCTCCACTGAGAGAAGTGACAGTGAGACGAGAGAGTGTGCTGAGAGGAGGGTAGATGGGTAAATAGCATACTTTTTATCTTTTTCGTATTCAGGACAAGATGTTTACCCTGGAACCAATCCTCGGGGGAAGAGAAGTCAGAAGCAAGTTCACGGTTAATCCAATCAGTATTAGGAGAAGAGCGATATATGATTGCATCATCTGCATAAAGGTGTACGGATGCTCCACCACAGAATCTGGGTAGGTCATTGATGAAGAGTGAAAACAGCACTGGGCCCAAGATGGAACCTTGAGGGACACCATGAGTTACGGGTTTGGGATTAGAGACAGAGCCAGCCTATTTAACTCTTTGAGAACGGCACAGCAGGCAGCTTTTGATCCAGGATAAGGCATTAGTGTTGAGACCAAGGGCATGAAGCTGATAGAGCAGAAAACCATGATTCACCAAGTCAAACACTTTTGTTAGGTTGACAAAAATGGCCCTGGTGGTAGAACCATGGTCCATAGCCTGGAAAATGTCAGAGGTCACCTTAATCAAGGCAGTAAGGGTACTGTGGTTCCTCCTAAAACCATGCTGATAAGGGGATAACAGAGTATGAAGTTCCAGGTAGTCCTGAAGTATGTGGCTTATAATTCAAATTCAACAATTTGTTAGTCAGAGTGGTTCAGTTCCCTCTGGCAGGAACTGTGACTCAAATAATGAAAACCAATAGACAGAAAAAGAGAAAATAAAAATAAAATAGTTATAGTAATAAAGTGGCAGGTTTTACTACAAGAAAAGTGATTCCCTAAAGGCAGGAAATGTGTTAACTTGTGGCCTTCTATGGTTCCAGGGAACTGGAGAAACCACAGAAATCACAAATAATTAACACAAAACAATCTAATGCAGGTTATTGAAGAAATAACTAAAATAATACTTTTTAAAAGAAATACAAACACTAAACCATCCTGGAGGCCAGAAGAGTGGAGCTGTACTTCAGGGTGACTGCTCTCTTCAAGCAGAGAAAACAAATCAGACTGTTGGAGGGAATATGACCACAGTGCAGTTTGAATTTAGATCTAATTCTAAGATTCCAAAATAGCATAAATTCTATCTCTGGGGCAACTCAATCAAGTGGACTGATTGTTACTGTAAAGCTATACAGCTGGATCCCTAAGATTAGAAACTAACTACTCAGAAGCCCAATGCATTTAAAAGAGAAACTAAATATATTTTTCTATGTTTTTTTTAAGAAATAGATACTCCTTTCAGCAACAAACTTTGCCTTTTATATATTGAATTTGTTTTAACTAGTAGTTAGCAAAAAAAATGATGAGAAGATAAGTAAATAAAGAAATAATAGCACACAAAATGATTACTGAGCCATCTAAAGGCCCCAAACCTTCATTCTTTAAAGGGAAACAATGGGAAAAACAAAGCTTTCCTCAGACACTGCAGAAACTCTCAATTAGTGCTTTCAGACAGTAACAACTTTATTTAATGATTTAGAACAGCTACCCACAACTTCCACTTCCTGTTGCTGGCAGCAGCCATTTCATGAGCAGCAGTGAGCTTCCTGAGCTCACTGTATGCTAATATGCCTGTTTGACTTCCAGCTATGGGTTGGCGGACATATTGGCATAAAGTGAGCTCAGGAAACTCTCTACTCATGAAATGGTGGCTCCCAGCAATAGAAAGTGAAAGTTGAAGGCCACTGTTTAAATCACTAAAAAATCAATGAGAGCTATCTGTTAAAGAATGTTACCGTCTGAAAGCACTAATCAGGCATTTTTGTAGTGCCTGGGTAAAGCTGTGCTTTTTCCACTGTTTCCCTTTAAGATATACAGTATATCCTCAAAGCACATGCTCTTTAAGTGATCTCAACTATTCTGCTTTACACTGACATCATTCTTTATTTGATGTTTTTTTTTATGTTTGACTAGTAACCGATTCTTCCATTACATCATCCTAAAAAATACGTACCATGCAGTAGAATTAGTACCTAAAAATTAACTTTTATATTTATTTATGCCACAGCATTAGCGGAATACCAGAAACACTTGCTACAAATGGTAAGAAATGTCTGAAAAAACTAGTAAGAATTAAGTATTGTAAAACAAAGAACTAAGGAAAGATCTGTGTTTGTTTACACAGAGTAACCAAAGAAGTAAAGATTATAGAAACGAGCAGAAGGTTGTAAACCCCAAAGTTAAGCAGTCAGTTTAGTGCCTGTTTTTTTAATTTGCAAAAGCCTTTTATAACATCTTGAATATGAAAAAAGAGTTAAATGAAGCACTTTGTGTTTATTTGGCATGTGATTACACATAAGAAAACGAACATACAGAAATATCAGAGGCGACATGAAGTTTTATGTTTTGATGTGAGTATGAGGCTCCCAATGGGATTAATTTAAAGGAGCTTTCGAGAAAATTAGAAGGATGTAACATGGTGTAAGTTTATAATATAAATATTCACTTGTTTAGGATAACCTGAAAACCAGACTCCCTGAGGAAGGAGAATGTTTTCTCCAAAATAAAGGAAAAATAATCCTGGATATTGTTATGAAAATAAAAAAAAATGATTTGAATACATTT
The DNA here is from genome assembly GCA_016271365.2 of Neoceratodus forsteri. Lineage (NCBI taxonomy): Eukaryota > Metazoa > Chordata > Ceratodontiformes > Ceratodontidae > Neoceratodus > Neoceratodus forsteri. Next base: position 1,333,627,737 of record CM057455.1, on the reverse strand, counting down.
AATTTGATGAGTGGACCTTATTGTCCAATCTTATACATCTGTATTTATTGATTTTCAAGTTTTGGTCAGGAAGGTACATGGAGCTGTCCTGCTCATTTCCAATTGTGTCCTGGGGATAGGAGGAAGTGAAATAATTGATATATGCACATACAATATGATATAGTACAGTACAGTGAAAATATGACATAAAACACATCTTGACATATACAGTAGGCGTACAAATAAATACATACAGGGCACATAAGGCAATCAGCAATGTAAAATATGGCAAAGCTTGCATAAAAACAGAGACAGGGGAGGGAAAAGTTTAGCACCAACAGGACAGCATAGCATTTTATGGACAGAAAGGACTCAGGGTGCATCATGTCCATCCCCTCCACCCCCAGCCCACCACCACTTCATGTCCTGGGATGAATAAATATGCTTTGCACAAATGTGCTAATTTATAGGGATTTCCCTTCCCAATTTACTACCAAGGGTATCTTGGTAAGCAGAAATTTGGCCAGGCTTATCTAGATGGCCTGTACTCTATACATGTCCACTTTTTCTACTGGTAGGCTGTTCCATAGATTCACTACTCTCAGAGAGAAGAAGTGCCTCCTAACATTACCCTGGAATTTAACACTCCTATGTTTCAGTGCATATTCCCACTTTCTGCTGTAAAACACTAGAGCAAACAACTACTACTATATATGTTTCCATTCTTGCTGATATCCTTGAGTATGCTGAAGATTAAGATCATGTCCCCACTCAGCCTCCTTTCCTCCAAGGAAAACATTTTCAGAGTTACCAATCTCTCCTTGTAGCTCTTGTCCCCCAACCTCTCATCATGTTGGTGGTCCTGTATTGTACTGTCTCAATGTCCTTTTGTATTGAATGGTCCAGAACTGCACATAGTACTCCAGGTGGGGTCTGACCAGTGCCATGTAATGTGTCAGGATTACTTTCCCTGTTCTCCTGGTCACCTCCTTTTTTTTTTTTTGTTTGCTCTGTACTTGCTCTCTTAGCCCGCCTCTCCTTCTGGCTGCACATAGACCCTCCCCGACCCCCTTCCACCTACCTCAGATTGCAGCCATCCCAGAGGTGGCCCTGTGTATCCCTTCACTGGATGGGTCCTCTCATCTGAGGGGGAAGTTGCTAGGAAGGGCAACCAGCACGCTATTCAACCAGTTCCCGGGAGCTCCTGAGGTGGTTTCCAGGGTGTCAGGGCACTCAAGTCAGTAGGAGCTGGCAGCTATCATCCAGCTAACCAAGGAGCAGAGTTTTCCACTTTCCTCCCCAGGGGCATGGTGTGCCATGGACGTCAAGGTAGATGCCGACGTCCACTAAGCCCCTGTGTGCAGTGGGGCTTGTTGAACTGTTGTGCTCCTGGCCTCTGCCAGGAGGTAGCAGACAGCAAGCCACTTCCTCTCCCTCCCCCTGGAGAAGGCGAGCAGTCACAGGATGCTTAAGCCTTCTCCTCCCGACCGGCTCTCCAGTGATCCAAGTCTGTTCCCGAACCCGGGTCGCGGGCATCACAAGCGGAAATCCAACCGCTGCGCTGACGAGCTGGTGGCCACCTCCTTTTAATGAATCCCAGCATTATACTGACCTTCTTGATGGTACAAGGAACCAAACAAAGAAAAAGCTTACAAGCAATGCAAACAGGCAAGGACTTGGCCCAGAACAGGTGAACAGATATGCAGTAAACCTAAGCCAGCCTGACTGTGGAGGCAGATAAGTAACCAGGTTTTGTTACAGTACAGTGAAGCTCGACAGAATGAAACCCAATTCTACAGCATTTTGCAGCACTCTGCAGCATGCTGCAACAGAGTTACTTTGGAAAATAATGCAATTTCAATGACAATTAGTCCCTTTTGTCATGTAGAAAACTATGACATTCACTTCATCCTGGCAGTGTCACATTTTCCTGCAGAGCAAAAGGGATTACTTCACATTGAAATTACATTGTTTACTGCAGTAACTCTGTGGCGGCATACTGCAGAATGCTGCAAACGTGGGGTTCATCCTGGTGAGCTTCACTGTAGGTACAGTAGCATTCAATTTATTTTTTATCTGTAATTTCTGACTATGAAAGGCATACTTAGCAGTAATAGCTGATTTCTATGTGCATTCTGTAGAGGTGGGTTACACAAACCCTTTTTTTTAACAGAACAGAGGGTTGCTGGCCTGGGCACAAGGTAAAACTCCTACTCTTAGAATGAGTGCCATGGGATTTTTAACTCCCACCTGGACAGCCACTGGAGATAGGCAGAAAGGACCTTAAATTAATGTATCACCTGAAGGATTGCACCTCAACAGTGCAGCACCCCCACCACCAGTGCTCCACTTAAGTGTCAGTATTGGGTATTAGCCCAAGTTCCAGGCCTGGTGAACTCACAAAGTGGCGGCATAAGTGATTGTCAAGAAGGAAAGGACTGCTGGGTAGGAGGAAGGTTATCCCACAAGTGAGGGAGCTAGTACATTAAGGGATGGCAAACACAACATAAAACTCTTGGAAAAAACACAAAGGAAACTAACAAAGTCAATAAAAGGGTTAAAAACAAAAGAGTACAAGGCAAGGATCAGCAGCTTAAAACTATTTACCTTGGAGACCAGAAGGAAGAGGGGGGATACGCTTTTCATATACTGTATAAGATCATGCAAAATCCTACATTGATGGGTTTATGTGGGATAAATAACAAAGAAAGAAAAAATGACCTGAGATCCCATACAAGACAACTTAATGTGCCAAGGGTTAATACAGTAAAGAGATATAACTCTTTCACTGTAAGATCAGCAAGAGACTGGGACACTCTGTCGACTTATATTGTGCAGGCACCAAATTTTGAGCAATTCAAGAATAAACTAGATGATTTCCTTATTGAGAACCAGATGGGTCAATAACCCCACTAGGAGTGGAAGACAATTAAATGGGCTGACAGCCTACTTCATCTGTCCAAGCCAAGTATAACCAAGTAAATACAGTTGACTGTACATAGACCAGTGGTGAGAGCACAGGGCGAAACAACAGGATTTGGTGGCAGCACTACAGCCCACATCCCCATGGAAAATAGTGGGGGGATCTTGTAGGGGATGATCTCCCAACTAGCTGGGAGGCAGATGCAGGCCTTATTTTTGTGGAAGGTACCAAGTTTGGGAAAGTGTTTGACATGCTCTCATGGATTGTATACTTTCAGTAATGTTACCCCTGATGTTCAGCTGGCACAAATGTGAACATAGCTATAGGAGTCCAAATAATCTAGCGTTAATCAATGCCTGGATAATGTTTTTTAACAGAACCAATAGTATATTGTTCATGCTCATTGAACTCCATGCACCATTAGTGCCTGCAGTGGCTAGAGGGACTTGTATTTTTTTTAACTCAGCTTTCAGTTGTGTAAACTACACCTCCAGTGTTGTAGCTTCAATCACTGAAACCTCTACAGAGTTTGCAAATGTTTCTCATCCCTCCAGGAATTTTCAAGTTGGGAGGGGGTGCTTCTGGATACCCTAGGATCCACAGAGTTAAATGGCTTTTTCCTGAATGAATGAAAGATTTAACAAAAACAAGCAGTTTGAAGAAACCTCCAACTGTGAACTAATTAAAGGCCTTCCCTTTAACACTTCCTTGGTAAACGTCATTTGCCTTTTTACTTCTCAAAGTTAATTTTATTCTGCATACCAACATTAATGCACTTATTAGAGATCTTTAATTGAAACACAGGATGGTAGGGAGAGGAGATCCTTTCCTTTTCATTTTTTTAAACAATGGTGATTATAGCTCTTGAAGTTCTTAAGCTTAATATTGGTAATTACAAACCAGTTGCTTACTTGCATACCACAATACCCTACTGAACTCTTCTACCATAGCAGTCCACTAAATGCACAGAGCAACCAGAACTACCAAGATGTGAATGAGCTAAAACAAGAAAGACTACAGCAGTCTAAAATGACTATGAGTTGGATAACTTCACTTCTTAGTATTCCCCTTGAATTAGATTCTGGACTAGTTTTAGGCAAGGAAAGACATGTTTATTAACAAAGCTCCCTGTTCCATAGACTCAGAGTGCTGTACAGTTCACACACACATAACAAAAAAAAATCAAATACATACAAACAAATAAATTCAATTTAAATAAATACATTTTAAAACAGATTTTAGGAATGCTAAGTTAAAACTTTAGATACTGTTTAAAAGGAAGAACTAAAAACTGCCTCCTTAGAGACTATCAGCCCCTAGGTACCACAAAAGACTTGCTCAAACAGGGGTTTAGCACATTACAAAACCAACAAAGACCTATCATTCCTCTTTCTTCTGCTAAATGCTGTCATTCTAAGATACATAATCAAAGTTACAGAAACATCAATGTAGTATGATAGTGAGGAAAGGGACATAGGGTCCACCTTGTCCACCCTTACTGCCCTGTAGCAGGGACACTGGCATGGGCTACTTGAACTTAGTAACTTACTGTAGCAACATACCGTGATAGTGATAAAAGAATTTAGTGTAGATCTTGTCCACCCTTCCTGCCACATAGCAGTGACTACGATACCCAGTAATGCTGTCAGTTTTTGTTTGCTGCAGTGTTGACAATATTCCAAGCTTGGTTCTGATTCGCTGCCTTATAATAAGAGTATAGAAAGCTGCTGGCATAAAGACTTGTAGTCCATTGTATCTACCCACTTTCCTAGCTGAACCATTCCAACCTATCATTGGACGTGCCTTGGCCAATGCCCTGCTGGTAGTCCATCCTGCCTTTGCTTTCACCAGTCTCCCATTAACCCATGCTCTCCTGAAACCCATCACCATCTCTGTGTTTACCACCTCTCTGGTAAGACTGTTGCATATATCCACCACTCTTTCCATCAAGAAGCTTTTTTTTTGTGCTCTGGTAACTGGATAAGGCCCACTAGGCCCAAGGCCTGTTTTCAGGGGCAACCCGGGAGCACTGGGGAGGATAAGTGACTTGCTCAGAGTCACACTGTATGCAAGTGGAGTTTGTGAGAATCCAACACAGGTCTGCTTGATGTACCTAGCTTGTTCACAGCTTGTTACTCTATCTTCTAGGCTATACTGCCAGTCTTTAAGCACTTCTTCATGCCTTTCCTGAATCTATCTCCCACCAGCTCATGATTGTACCTGCTGCATGCTGATCCCTTGTATTTCTGAAATAGGTCATGACACTCTACCCTGTTTATTCCCCTGAGGTATCTGAACATTTCTATCATGTCTCCTCCTTCCTCCTGGTCTCAACGAGTACATATTCATACTGACTTCATATGCTTTCACCCACAGACCCGGTATCATCTTTGAAGCTCACCTTTGGACAGACTGTATGGTCGGTACCCTTTTTCAGGTGTGGGCTCCAGAACTGGACACAGTATTCAAGTTGTGGCCTTATCAAAGACCCATAGAGGGGCAACAGTATCTCCTTCCTCCTACTGAAGAACTCCTCCTTATACATTCTGGTATCCTGTCTCCTGAATGCACAGAGCAACCTGGACTATCAAGATACGAATGAGCTAAAACAAGACAGACTACAGCTGTCTAAAATGGCTATGAGCTGGATAACTTCACTTCTTAGTACCCCCCTTGAATTAGATTCCTGATGCACTGGATCGATGGCTTAAGACTATCACTAATAGTGACCCCAAAGTCCTTTTTATCTATGGTCACACTGATTTTTTTTCCACCCCCCCAATCCAATAACCCATCTTCGAGATACCCCTGCCTAAGTGCATAACTTTTCACTTCTTAACCATAAACTTCAGTTGTCACACCATGGACCACACTTCTAGCATTGCATGGTCCTTCTACATAGCCCTGATCCTTTTTTCAGTGCCTACCCTGCCACAGAGTTCAATGTCATCTGCACAGAGACAAATTTTACCCCTTGATATCTTCATTGACACTCTCATGTTGTGAAATCCTGAATACCAATCATGACTGTGAACCTGTAAAGTCCAGTTCTTAATGTTTGAGCATTCCTAGCTTCCACCATCTCACTGGGTAGGCTATTTCACGTTATCCATAATTTCATTTGTGCCGTTTCCTGATGTTTCCTGTTATTTTCTCCTTTTTAACAAGAGTGCATGTCCCCTGGTTTCACTTGCACTCAAAACTCAAACCCCTGTTATGATAATACCGAGTTAAAGGAAAATTGAGGGGTCAATTTTGTAACACACTGTAGTACTCAAAAGCATACACAGGGGTAAGCAGAATTGTCTCCACTTGATGCATCCCTTAGCAAAGTTTATCATGATTTAAGGACTATCTGTCTGATAGGTCTTAGGTGGTAAAAGTAAATGGAACAAATTAATCTCTAAAACCCCCCAACCTTTGTGTTACCCATGGTCCCATATTAGATGCCTCAATATTCAGTTTGTTTGCTAATGATCTTCTGAGCACAGGACAGCGGCTAATGGTGTACCACAGTGCTCGGCACTGGGCCAACTACTGTTTAATATGTATATGTGTGCCATAGGAGAGGGTATCCAGGGCAAGGTGAGACTGTTCGCAGATGACATCAAGCATCATGAGTGGGTCAGCAGTAAGAAAAAATTACTCACCTTAGTGATGTTGTTTCTTCTAATGGAGTCTTGCTGTATTCTGACAGTAGCAGTGAGTCCCAACCTTCGAACTGCCCCGGAGATGAAAGAGTTAACTTTCCATGCCAGGCATGGAACGCTGAGCTCGAGCTCAGTTGAGACTCTGTCTGTTGCTGTTTAAACTCAAACCGTCAGATCTTTACGAGCTAAACTCACTAAGGTCCTGTGTGGAAGCTGTAACCTACACTAGCCAACTGGCTACTAAACATAAAACACATTTTTTGGTCTCAAAACAAAGACTCAAGTCAGGAGACCCAAAAAATGAAAAACACAACACCCACTCACCCAAGAAAAGGGGGCGAAACAACAAGGCGGGCACCTACTGAGTGCCAACACTGCCACTGCCCACCCACATCCCAAAAACAGAGGTTCTGAGAGGGGCAGGCGGGGGGGGAGGTCAGAATACAGCAAGACTCCATTAGAAGAAACAACATTACTAAGGTGAGTAATTTTTTCTTCAAACAACATGAAGTCTTGCTGTATTCTGACAGTAGCAGACTACAAAAGCAGTACCTCCATGGAGGAGGGACAGAATCTACTTAGGAATAGCTCTGAAGCACAGCTGTGTTAAACCGAGCATCACTCCTAGCCTGGATATCCAGGAGTAATGCTTGGCAAAAGTGTGAACTGTTTTCCAGGTAGCTGCTTGACATATCTCTAGAATAGGGATGTCCTGCAGCAGCCAGGAAGCAGCTGTACCTCTGGTAGAGTGAGCCCTCAGGCCTGAGGGTGGAACCTTACCCAGTTTTCCATAACAAAATTGGATACAAGAGACAATCCACCTGGCAATGGATCTTTTAGTGGCAGGTTTCCCTTTGCCAACCTCACCATAAGTGAGGAACAGTTGGAGGGAGTCAAACCTGTGACCCTTTGTACGCTCTATGTAGTAGCTAAGGGCTCTTTTCACATCTAAATTGTGCAGCCTCCTCTTGCCAGAGGAGGAATGATCAGTGAAGTACACAGGAAGAGACATAGATTGATGAAGGTGGAAATCTGAAACCACCTTAGGCAAGAACTTCCTGTTAGTCCTGAGGACCACCTTATCTCTATGAAAGGAGATAAAATCAGGCTCCACTGACAAAGTTTGTAATTCACTTATGCATCTGGCAGAAGTGATGGCTACCAGAAACACAGTTTTCCAAGTCAAGTATTTAAGCTCTGCTGAAGACAAAGGCTCAAAAGGGGGTTGCATAAGCTGAGCAATGCAAACATTAAGGTCCCAAGCAGGGACAGGGTCCCTGAATGGAGAGTTGGTGTGAAGCAATCCCTTGAAAAACTTGGAGAATACAGGGTGAGCTGAAAGAGCAGAGGGCTTACCTGCTGAAATAAAAGCAGAAACAGCTGCCAGATGCACTTTAAGTGTAGCTGGTATCAGCCCCAAGCTATTTAAATGGACCATATAATCAAGGACTGTGGGCAGATCAGCAGACTCTGGGGAAATATGCTTCCCAGAGCACCATATGGAAAATCTTTTCCATTTGGAATTATAAGTAGCCCTGGTGGAAGGGTTTCCTAGAAGCCTTCAGAATATCCATTACACCTTGGGAGAGGTGTAAATCAGCACACTCTAACTCTTCAAGAGCCAGGCCTTGAGATTGAAAGATTTGAGATTGGGGTACCAAACCCTACCCTGAGCACAGGTTAACAGGTTGTAATTCCTGGGAAGACACAGGAGAAGGTGGACTGCTAAGGACAGTAGGAGTGGATACCAGGGCTGTCTGGCCCAGTCTGGAGCAATCAGGATCATCTTGCACGGTTGAGATCTGATTTTGACTAGCACTTTGAACAGGAGAGGGAAGGGGGGAAAAGCATACAGGAACTTCCCTTCCCAACTGAGAACTAAGGTATCCAGGGGGACTGAGCCCAACACTGGGGGCCTGCAGCAAAAAAGGGGAAGTTGGTGATTGTCTGGGGCTGCAAAAAGATCTATCTGCGGGATGCCCCATCTGGAGAATATCACCTCCAAGACCAGGGGATCCAGTGACCATTCGTGATGGCCCTGGGATATCCTGCTGAGAGCATCTGCCAGGACATTGCCCTTGCCTGGGAGGTGAACTGCCGTAAGGGAGGTGTTCAGGGAGTAAGCCAGAGACCACAACCTCATTGCTTCTGTGCACAAGGCCGTAGACGGAGTGCCTCCTTGCTTGTTGATGTACCACATTGTGGTGGTGTTGTCTGTTCTAACCTGGATAACTTTGTTCTGAGCAGATTTGAAGAAAGCTTGAAGTGCTAGAAATACTGCTCTGAGTTCCAACAGATTGATGTGAAGCAGAGATTCCTGAGGGGACCACAACCCCTGGGTGGTCAGGCCGCCCATGTGAGCCCCCCACCCCAAGAGGGAGGCATCTGTAGTAAGGATTAAGGAGTGAGACTGAGTGACAAAGGGAACCCCTTGCCTCAGATTGTTCTGATCCTGCCACCACTGTAGGGCCTGGATCAGGGTTCGAGTCACTGGGATCAATTTGGTCAGAGGGTCCATCCTTTGAGACCAGAAGGCTCTCAAATGGAACTGAATGTCCCTCATCTGAAATCTTGCTCCCTGCACTACTGCTGTGGAAGCAGCCATGTGCCCCAGGACCTGTAGAAAAAGCCTTGCTGGTTGAGACACCTGCAGGGTGAATGAGGAGGCCAGAGAGACCAGGGTCCTTGCCCTGTCCAGGGGAAGGAAAGTTCTGGCCTTTTCTGTGTCTAGCTCTGCGCCTATGAAGGTGAGGAGCTGGACAGGCTCTAGAACTCATTTTGAAAGATTCAGAAGGAAACCCAAAGAGGTGAGCAGTTGCTGAGTTATCTGTAAGTGTAACTTGACTTGGTCTGGGGACTGGCCTACTATGAGCCAGTCATTCAGGTATGGGAAGATGGCAATCCTTTGCCTTCTTAGAGAAGCAACTACCACTGCCAGGCATTTTGTGAATACCCTTGGAGCAGAGGTCAGACCAAAGGGCATTGCCCTGAACTGGTAATGGCCTGAGGGCAGCTCGAACCTGAGGTACTTTCGATGGGAGCTTCTGATGAGAATATGGAAGTAGGCATCCTTGAGGTCCAGGGACACTAGCCAGTCTCCTGGCCTTAGAGAGGGTAGAATAATTCCCAGAGTCACCATTTTGAATTTTGGTTTTAAAAGGTGCTTGTTTAAGTATCTGAGATCCAGGATGGGCCGCCATTCTCCTGTCTTTTTTGGGATAGAAGTACCTGGAGTACAACCCTTGCCCTGGTGTAGGGGTGGAACCTTTCCACAGCTCTGAGAGCTAGGAGGGAAGAGACCTCTGCCTCTAGGGCAAGTGTCTCTGAGGGATTTGCAGATGGAAAGGATCTGGTTCTCATCTTTGAAACTTTTTGAAGCTGAGAACCAGTCCCTGGCTTACTACTTCCAGGACCCATTTGTCTGATGTCAGAGACTCCCAGTCCTGGACAAAGTAAGCCAGCCTGCCCCCTACAGGTAGTGGAGAATCAGCCCTGGCAACCCCATCAGGGTGCCTGTTTGGCAGGAGCTTTGGGCTGAGGGGTGGAAGTAGGCCTGCTTGTACCCCGTCTGCCTCTCCCTCTAAAGAACCCCCTCTGGGCATAAGCAGAAGAGGAGGCATGGGCTTGGTAGAAAGGCCTGTGGAAAGGCCTGCCCCTGCCCCTGGGAAGCTGCCTTTGAGGAGTGGCCTGCCTTTCCTTGGCCTGTGCACTCCTATAAGTGGTCCTATATTCGTCCATTTTCTTCATGTAATTCTCTGTCTGCTCCCCAAACAGAGAATTACCCACAACAGGAAAATCCATGGCCTTAGTCTGGGTATCCTGTGACAGGCTAGTACATCTGAGCCAAGCCATTCTTTGAAGTGCAACAGATGTAGCCATGACTCTAGATGACACATCAATAGAGTCCACTGCAGCATGGAATTGCACCTTGGATGCCTCAATACCATCAGCAGCCACCTGCTCCAGCTCCTTGGCAAGCTGGCCAGGGACCTGTTTTGCTAAAGCCATAATAGTGTCCCATCTGGATTTTTGATACCTAGCAGTATAGACCATATAATTTGCCTGTCTGAGTCCCAGGGATGCTGCCATGTACTGTTTCTTTGCCATGGCATCAATCCTCCTGGAGTCCTTGTCCGGGGTGTGAAGCCAAGGGAATGTTTGCCTTATCACAGGCTGCAGCCTGCACTACCCCAACATGGCTGCATTGTTGTGTAAGGAACTCTGTATCTGAGCCTGACAATGTATGCCTCTTGTCCATTCTTTTATCCACAGGAGGTATAGTGTTAGGAGTCTTTAAAATCTTAAATGTCCGTTTCCCAAAAGATTTGTGCAAGGGAATAGACAGCCTCCTAGACTCTGGGATATCCATCATTTCTACATAGTCAGGCTCCTCCTGGTCATCCACAGCTTCTTCCATAGGAAGCTGGAGGGTTTCAGCCACTTTTTTATAAAACATGAAATGGGAGGGGGACTCAGAAAGCCTAGGAGGAGACACTTTGAAGGTCTGTCTGGGGAGATGTCCGGGTCAATAGGCACATCCAGACTTTCAAAACCACATTCACTTTCCTCATACTCCTCTTCCTCCTCCTCCGGTTCATAAAATTCCTCTAAATCATACTCTTGAACCAGTGGAACTGGCCGAACTGAGCGCCTGCCCGCTGGTGCCGGTTCGGTCGGAACCGGGGAAAGCGACTGTACAATTTTGATCGCTTTGGCTATTTCTTCAGCGGTTGGAGAGGAAAGTTTTGGCCCCACATCAGCTGATTTTTCTTTTCTAGTTCTCTTAGCTGGAACCGACTCCTCAGAATCGGCTCTCCTTTTGGCCGAAGAAGTCCCGCCCTGGTCAGAGGGCAATCCTTCTGGTTCGGTTTGAACTGAAACGGGCTGGCCATCCGGTTCAGCGGACTTTTTGGCCTCCCTTTCCCTGAGCCTACCAACTCTCTTTTCTAGGGTACCTGCAGGGAAATTTTTACAAATCTGGCAGTCTGCATTGAGGTGGTCAAACCCCAGACAATAAACACAGGTGGTGTGGGGGTCAGCCTTAGCAAAGACTTCCCCACACACACTACAGTGTTGAAACCCAGTGGGCCCGGTTTTTCTTTTGGGTTTCTCAGACATTGTGCCAGTCCTAACCAAACTTACCCTTTTAATGGCAATCCGCCAGGCAAGACCCTCTTATCGGTTCCTGACCGTGTCACAGGTCATGGAAAAAAACATAATAAAATCTGTTTTTTTTAGAACCGATAAGAACCAGTAACCACACTCTAAAAGTACAAATTCAAATTTTCTAACAACTCGATCGGTTCAAACCGAACCAATGAACCGTTTACAAGTTCCACACAAAATAGAATAAAATATAACCTATCTAGTACTCACAAATACCACAGACAGAGACTGAACCAACAGGTTGCGGTTTAATTTCGGTTGAAAACCGAGAAAAGTGGTACTTTAACCGACAAAATGAACCAAGCAGAAGGAGAAATCTCCGGAGCGACTGTTCAGTGAGGCGGAGTAAAGAATCTGACAGTTTGAGTTTAAACAGCAACAGATAGAGTCTCAACCGAGCTCGAGCTCAGCGTTCCATGCCTGGCATGGAAAGTTAACTCTTTCATCTCCGGGGCAGTTCGAAGATTGGGACTCACTGCTACTGTCAGAATACAGCAAGACTTCATGTTGTTTGAAAGGGATTAATACTATGAGACTGGATGTGAGTAGAGTGGATATGTGAGGAGACTGGAGAAATGGTATAGTATTTGGCAGTTGATATTCGATGCCAAAAAGTGCATGGTGATGCACATAGAAGGGATGAAAAAATTACTGACCAAAGTAATGATATTTCTTCTAATGGGTTCAATAGTGAGTCAGTAAAAGAACTGCATCTACATGCTGAGATGTTGCCTCAGAGACTTGCAATGGTGCTGTGGAATCAGAACTCCATTCAAATGATGCTGTCTGCTGATGCCCCCTCTAGCAGCAGTAGTAGTAGTAGTAATGTATTTTATTCATGGTACAAATACAGATTGTCTACTGAGCAAAGTTCATTTTCAGTGGGGTCTCTTAGTACAACATTTTGCAACAGAACATTAGTCATGTTTTTCATACATTATTCTGCAGAATGTCTCTAGGGTTCTAATGTCAGATTTGTGCTGAAGAGCAGAAGGGAGCAGTACTAACTAGCTAAACTACAATGCTTATAATAAGTTAAGTAGCAAAAATAAACAGACTTAAAAGTAAGACATTTTTAATTGACATCCCAAATATTTTAAAGGATATATTTAAAATACAAAGCGTGTAAACATATTCACTTGCTCAGACAGGAAAGAGTATTTTAAACTATCTTATACTGAAGAACCTTTTTCTGATTAGGTTCTAGAAAAGAAGGTAGGGATGGGATTGTACCAGCTCACTAATGGACCAATTTGAAGAAATATTATTACTACAGTGACTATTTTTTTCCTGTAACAATGAATCCAATAGTGATGCCATACAAAAACTGCAGACTACATAGCAGTGCCTCAGGAGATTGGAAAGTCTGGAATCTATTTAAGAAAAAAGTTTGTAAGGCTTCTGTCCCAAACCTTGCATCTCTTCCGGAAAGTTCCAGGCAGTGGTGCTTCATAAAAGTATGCAAAGTCTTCGAGGTACGCACTTTTGCAGATGTCTGCCAAAGGCATGCCTCTTGAGGTTACAATGCCCGTTGTGGAATGTGCTCTAAGCCCTAAGGAGGACTGCTTACCTGCTTTTTCATAGCAGATTTGTATGGAAGAAACAAACCATCTTGAAATGGCCTTCCTTACAGCAGGTTTGCCCTTGCCAACCTCTCCATAAGTGACAAATAGCTAGTTATTGTCAGATATTATGTGTTTTCTTCTGTCAGGGCTCTTTGACATCCAAACAGTGCAACTTTTGTTCACCTGGACTAGAATGTGTTGGAAAAAGTACAGATACAATGACTGTTTGATTAAGGTGAAATTGTGATACTACCTTTGGGAGGAATTTTCTGTTTTTCCACAGGATGTAGTTGGGTGCTATGCTCAGGGCTTGGAGCTCACTGACTCTTCTAGCAGAAGTCATAGTTATGAGGAAGAATATTTTCCATGTTACAAACTTAAGGTCTGCAGAGGACATTGGCTTGAAGGGACATACACTAGTGTTGCCAAACAGATATTCAGATACCAGGGGAAATAGCTTCCGTAACTGATGGTTGTAGGTGAAGGAGGCCTTTAAAAAATCTCCTGAACACAAGGTGTGAAGCTAGAGATTTTGGCTTCCCTGCAGATAGAAAAGCTAATACCACTGTCAACTGGGCTTTCAGTGATGAAATCCTTAATCCACTTGTGTGCAGATGTTCTAACCAAATCCAGAACCAAAGATAAATCAGCTTCCAGGGAAGAAACACCTTTACTGTACCTGAGCACCAGACTGAAAGTCTTTTCCATTTTGAGGAATAGCATTTCCAGGTGGGCAGTTTTCTTGAAACTTTTAGAATATTTAATACTCTGCTTGAAAGGTTCATGCTTGAACACTCTAGGTCTTCTAGAACCAAGCCTTCAGACTCACTGTTCTGCGGTCTGGGAATTTTACCTTGCCCTGAGACAGAGTCAAGAGGTTGTGTCTCATGGGGACACATATGTTGTTTTTTGCCTGAGAGGGAGAGTATTAGAGAGAATCGTGGCTATTTCACCCAATCTGTTGCCTCCAGAATTATTTTTGCTGACTCCTTCCTCAATCTCCAAAGCACTCCATGCATCATAGGGAATGGAGGGAATGCATAAACATTCCCTCCCAACTGAGGGTCAGTGCAGAGTCCCCCTGTGAGGTGACCTGCAGCAGAACAATGGTAACTTGTGATTCTCCCATTAGGCAAACAAGTCCACTTCTGGCATATCCCATCTCCTGAATAGGGTTTAAACCACCTGGTGGTCTAGTGAATACTCGTGATTTCTCTATCTTATCCTTCTTAGTGAGTCTGCTAGAACATTGTCCTGTCCTGGCAGATGTACAGCAGTGATTTCTGCATTTAGGGAGTAGACCAGATTCCATATCCTCATTGCCTCTGTGCTCAGTTTTATGGATCTGGTACCACCTTCCTTGTTTATGTAGTACACTAAAGTGGTATTGTCCCTTCTGATCAGAACTGACTGGTCTTGGACCAGATATGAGAAATACTGTAGGGACAGGAGCACAGGCCTGAACTTCAGCAGGTTTATGTGCGCCTGCTGTTCTTGTCGAGACCAGACCCCACTTACTGTTTGATCATCCAGATTGTCCATCCTACTAGGGAGGCATATGTTGTCCGAGAGAGTTTTTTGGACACTCTTTAGAATGGGATTCCTTTCCTTAGATTGTCCACCTCTTTCCACCACTCTAGACCCCTGACCAGGCTGGCTGTGACTGGTAATAGCTGGCTCAGTTGGTTTGAATTTAATGCCAGTGCCTTCTAAAATGGTACTGTATATTTAATCTGTAGACGGGCCCAAGGCACCATATCTGTTGCTGCTGATATGTGCCCTTGCAGCTGCAAGAAGTCCATTGCTGACCTTGGCTCACCCAGTTTAAAGAACCTTGTACAGAACAAACTTTCCACTCTTGCCAGTGGCAAGAATGTTTTCTCAAGAGCAGTGTTCAACTCCGCTCCTATGAAAACTAGTGCTTGCCTGGATTCCAGCTGGGATTTTTCTATGTTCAGTAGAAAACTGTGACTTTCCAGGGTGTTTTTCACCACTGCAAAGAAGCTTGGTGCTTCTTGTTTTGTCCTTTCTGTGACTAGCCAGTAGTCCACGTAGGGATACAGTGTTATATATTTTATTCTTAAAATGCAGGTACTGCTGCTAGGCACTTTGAGAACACCCTTAAAGCTAAGGTTAGACCAAAGGGCAGTGTGGAAAACTGATACTGCTCTTTTCCTAATCTGAATCTCAGTTATTTTCTGTGGGAGTGTCTTACATAGATGTTGAAGTATGCATCTTTCAGGTCCAATGATTTCCATCACTCCCCTATCTGCAGAGGTGGTATAACTTTTCCTTGTATTAATATTTTGAATATTTTCTTTTTTATGTGTCTGATCAGCAATCCTAAATCCAGAATGGACCACCAATTCCCATTTTTTTTTCTTGTTAGAAAGTACCTTGAGAAGAGGTATTTTCCCCACTATGAGAGAGGGACCTTTTTACCTCCAGTTCTAACAGAATTATTTCCTGAGAGAGAGAGAAGTGCAGGAAATGCCTTTAGGCTGTTTAGTTTTAGGAAGCCTGTAAACTGAAGGACCCATCCCTGACTCACCATTTCCAACACCCACTTGTCTGTGATGATGGTTTTCCACTTCTAGAAGTAATGAGTCAAGCAGCCTCCCACTGATAAGGGTTCTATGGTGACTTGCATACAGTCAGAGATTGTGTCTGTCTTGTGGTTTAAAAGGTGCTGTCTGCTTCTTCCATGCACTGATCCTGCTTCTGCCTCTTGGAGCACCCCTCTGAGAAGGGTGGTCATAGAAGGCCCTGCCCCTACTTTCCCTTCCATTTGACTTGAAACATAGAATTTGACGGCAGATAAGGACCGCTTGGCCCACCCAGTCTGCCCATTTCCCTACCTGATGGATAAGCTACAGATCCTAGTTAACCAGCAGCCTACTTTTTCCTACCCCCAACCCCTAGAATTGCCTTATGACTGTCCCATGCATGCTTGAATTCCACCACTGTTTTTGACTCCACAACCTCCTCTGGAAGGCCGTTCCATACATCCACAACCCTCTCTGTGAAAATACTTCCTTAAATTACCTCTGAACTGCCTCTTCTCTATCTTCAAATTGTGCCCCTTGTTCTTGCACACCTCTTTTTTTGAAAGATGCTACCCTCTTGGACTTTGTTGATTCCCTTGAGGTACTTGAAAGTTTCTATCATGTCCCCCTCTCCCTCCTTTCTCGAGGCTATACATATTAAGCTCCTTAAGTCTCTCTTCATATGTCTTCCGGTGCAGACCCTGCACCATTTTAGTTGCCCTCCTCTGGACAGCTTCCATCCTGTCTATGTCTTTGCGGAGATTGGGTCTCCAGAACTGCACGCAGTACTCCAGATGTGGTCTCACCAGCTGCCTGTACAGAGGGATAATAATTTCTTGTTTTCTACTGGTGATGCCTCTCCCTATGCATCCCAGTATCCCCCCAGCCCTCCTTGCTGCCCTCTCACATTGCTTGCCCACCTTTAGATCATCTGATATGACTACCCCCAGGTCCCTTTCCATTTTTGTTGTTGTTAGTATCTCACCCCCATTGTATACTCTTCCCCTGGGTTTTGTTTCCCAGGTGCATTACCTTGCACTTCTTAGCATTGAATCTAAGCTGCCATACATTTGACCATTCCTCTAACCTTGCCAAGTCCCTTCTCATCCTTTCCACCCCACCTTGTGCATCACCTCTGTTGCAGATCTTTGCATCATCTGCAAAGAGACATATTTTCTTCCAGTCCCTCTGCAATGTCGCTTATAAAGACATTGAAGAGGACCGTCTTAATACTGAACCCTGCAGTACCCCACTACTAACCCCCTTTTTTCAGAGTGGACTCCATTTACTATTACTCTCTGTGTCCTATTCTCCAGCCAATTCTTTACCCAGGCTGTCATCTTGGGACCCACTCCCAGGCTGGCTAACTTGTATATTAATCTTTGTGTGGGACTTGTCAAATGCCTTGCAAAGTCTAGGTAGGCCATGTCCACAGCCCTCCCTGATCAACTCGTTGGTCACCCAGTCAAAGAAATCTATCAGATTTGTCTGGCATGACCTTCCCACTGTGAATCTATGCTGCCTTGGGTCCTGTGCCCTCTGGCCTCTAGATACGCAACAATTCTTTCCTTCAGAAGTGATTCCATCATTTTCCCTACCACTGAGGTTAAACTAACAGGTCTGTAGTTTCCTGCTTCTGCCTTGCTCCCACTTTTGTGAAGGGAATCATATCTGCCTCCTCCAGTCCTCAGGTACCACCCCATCCTCCCATGATTTGTTAAAGAGGGTAGTCAGTGGTGTCACTAGTTCTACCCTTAGTTCTTTTAGAATTCTGGGATGAATCCCATCAGGCCCCATTGCTTTGTCCACCTTCAGTTTTAAGAGCTCTTTCAGAACCCTTTCTTCTGTAAATGGGCTGGTATCAACTTCTGTATCCAGAGTGTTTCTACTGTTTTTAGGTACCTCCCCCTCTTCCTTTGTAAATACTGAGCAAAAATATTTGTTTAGTATCTCTGCCTTTTCACAGTCACCCTCTGCCCACCCTCCCTCCCCTTTATTAAGCCTCACTATCCCTCCCTTGGTCTTCCTTTGCTACCTGATGTACCTATAAAAGGTTTTATCCCCCTTCTTAACTGAGTTGGCTATCTTTTCCTCGGTTTGGGCCTTTGCTGTTCTGACTGCCTTTCCAGCTTCCTTTTGCTTTAACTGATACAGTTCTCGGTCCTGTTCCTTCTGTGATTCCTTGTACTTCCTGAATGTTTTTTCTCTTGAACCTTCACTGCCACTTCCTTTGAGAACCATAGTGGTTTCTTACCTCGCTTGCTTTGTTTATTTGCTTTACACAAAGGCTTGTTACCTCTGTGATGGCAGTTTTATTATTCCCATTGTTCTTCCACCCTCCTTCCTGCCCATTTGCTAGTGCATTCCTTAGGCACTCACCCATTTTGGCAAAGTCAGCCTCCTAAAATCCAGTACCTTTGTCTTTGTATGGCTTGACTCTATTGCTGTGTTTATTGTGAACCATACTGTTCGATGGTCGCTAGTTCCCAGATGGCTACCCACTTACATCTGTGATCCTCTTCATCTCCATTTGAGAGAACCAGGTCTAAGATTGCTCCTCCCGAGTGGGCTCCAATACTAGTTGTCTAAGGCATGCCCCTGTAGGGCATCTAGAATAACCCCACTCTTAGAAGTGGCTGCTGCAACTGCACTCCAGTTAACATCTGGCATATTCAGATCACCCATCAGCAATATCTCCCCTTTATCTGCCATTCTAAGTATACTTTCTATTATTTCCTTGTCCATTTCCTCCCCTGAGAGGGGTCTGTATACAACCCCTGTGCGGATTGTGGTGCCATTGCCTGCCTCCAAATTGACCCACAGTGCTTCTTCTCCTCCTGTTTACCCTTTTGTTCTGTTGCTTTGATTTCTTCTCTTATGTAGAGAGCTACTCCTCCTCCTCTTTTACCCTCCCTGTCCCTCCTGTAGATAGTGTATCCTGGTATGTTTACGTCCCAGTCATGGTTCTGTGTGTACCATGTTTCTGTGACTGCCACGATATCCAGATCTTCTTCCTCCATCAAGGCCACTAATTCAGGAAGCTTGTTACCCAGACTATGGGCATTGGTACTCATTGCTCTCCATTTTTTTATGGCTTTACCTTCTGTAGCGGCAACCCCCACTGATCTTTCTACCTTGATCTTTTTCTCATTTAGTACCCTGTTTTGTAGGGGGAGGCTGGGATTTTCCTGCTGCTCATCAGTGCCTCCCCCCTTGACTAGTTTAAAGGCTTGTCAATGAAGCATTTAAACCTATTGCCCAAAAGACTTGTTCCCTTCCTGGACAGATGCAGGCCATCCTGCCAGTATAGGCTGGTGTCCCTCCAGGTGGAACCCCAGTCCCCAATGAAGCCAAACCCCTGTGCTCCACACCATTTTTTCAACCATTTGTTAAACTGCATGGTGCAAAGTACCCTCGCCTCACCCATGCCACTGACAGGCAGCACCTCTGAGAAGGATACTGTGTGTGCTACTTGTCTTAAGCCCCTCCCCAACTCTACAAAGTCCTTCTGCACTGCTCTAATCTCATGATGAGCCAAGTCATTTGTCCCTAGGTGGACAATGACGTCCAGCTCAGACTCCCGTGCAACTGTTCTCGTGATCCTAAGGATGCGCTTCCTGTCCCTCCAAGCCATGGCACCAGGCAGGCACCTTACTTCAGTTTTCCCTGCTCCCCCCAGTTCTATCCCCCTAATAATTGAGTCCCCCACCAGGAGCTGCTTCCTTTCCCTGTGGTGCCCTCTGCCTCCTTCCTGAGGGCCTCCCTTGTGACAGTTGTCTGCACCTCCTTAGTCTCCTCTGCAGGTGCATCCATAGGGGAACTATGCTCCCCAGAATGGTGTATGGATTGTGGAGGAACAACTGACTGGGTGTGCCTCTGTTCCACCACCCTTACCCTCCCTGAGCCCACTGTGGTCCAACTGCTGTGCTTTCTTCGCAACCTCTGAGGTAGTGGTGGTGGTGGCTCTGGTGCTCCCTGGATGGGGGAGGTTCCCTTGCCACTGTCCAGTGCGGCCTGAAGACGGGCAACTTCCTCCCTCCTCAGGGCAGATAGTTGTCTGCAAACAGGGCAGCATCTCAGCCTCCAGAAAGACTCCTGGAAGACTGCTGCCCCACAGCCATTACATTGTACTACTCCCCACATAACTGTCTACCTTGTTAAGTTTTTTTTTTGTGTGTGTGTGTATGATTGGTGCGTTATATAGAAATATATGTATTTATATAATGTGTATGCTTATATTGTCAGTGCAGTGTGCTAGACAGGATATGACGGTGATGTGTACCTTGCCCTCTTGAGGAAATGATGTCAGAACCCCAGGTATAAATGAACTATTTCCTGGGGTGAGGGGTGGGAAGGGGTTGGGCCTAAACTGTGCCCTCACGAAACAATCAGCTAAACGCTCTGACCTACCGATGCAATGAGTGCCTTCCTGTCAGCAAGATGCCATACACGACAATTTGTAATACTGCTTCAAACCAATTTGACAGAGAAAATACCCTGCTAATCAAACAGAGAAAAATCCAAACATCCAAGTCAGACACAGGTAAACCTCCCCAGCCCCAAAAGAGCCTGGTGACTTGTGCTCTGAAAACAGTCAGCCCCAAAACACGTCAGCTGTGCAGAAGGGCAGACACAGAAGAAAAAATTACTCACCTTAGTAATTGCTTTTCTTCTCATGGAGTCTTGTTATATTATGACTAATGCAGTTAGCCACTGCACTTGAACTGCCCCGGAGAGGAAAGAATTAACTCCAGGGAGTCTGGAGTTCTACAGCGCGAGAGCGCTTATGCCAAAGCTCTATCTGGGCAGTTTCAAATGAAACTGTCAGATCTTTACGAAGCTAATACTAAGCAACAAGTCTGTGTGGAAAGCTCTACACTAGCCAAATGGCTACCTACTAGTAGAAATAACAACAATATAAACAACAATAACAATAATAACAATGAATAATAGTATTATTAGTTACCTGACAAGCACCATTAGGACCCCCCTTCCCCCAAAGACTCAAGTCCAGGAAGGGAGCCAATATATACCTAAATAAAATAACCTAGTTCCCTAACTCTAAATAAAAGAAGGTAAGGGAAAAAACTACAATGGCATGACACAGTGCTTGCACTAATTTGCCACCCCTACCCAAGTAGAAGTTCTGAGAGGGGCAGGAGGGAGGTTGAACATAGCAAGACTCCATGAGAAGAAAAGCAATTACTAAGGTGAGTAATTTTTTCTTCAAACACCATGAAGTCTTGCTATATTATGACTAATGCAGATTACACAGCAGTACCTCCATGGAGGAAAGTCAGAACCTACTTAGGAAATAGGCTCTGGAGCACAGCTGTGCCAAAACGAGCATCTCTCCTGGACTGAATATCCAGGGAATAATGCTTGGTAAAAGTGTGAACTGTTTTCCAAGTAGCAGCTTGACAGATTTCCAGAATGGGAATATCTCTAGCAGCCGCTAGAGATACAGCTGTACCCCTGGTGGAGTGAGCCCTCAGTCCTGAGGGGGGTTCTCTACCTAGTTTTTGATAACAAAATTGGATACAAGAGACAATCCACCTTGCAATTGTCCTCTTAGTGGCAGGTTTCCCTTTGCCAACCTCGCCACAGGTAAGGAAGAGTTGGAGGGATTCGAACCTGTGACCCTTGGTGCTTTCCAAATAGTAGCTTAAGGCTCTTTTGACGTTCAAGCTGTGCAGTCTCCTCTCACCTGAGGAAGAATGCTCAGTGAAAAATACTGGAAGAGATATGGATTGGTTCAGGTGGAAATCTGAAACCACTTTAGGCAAAAACTTTCTGTTAGTCCTGAGGACTACTCTTATCTCTGTGGAAAGAGATAAAATCTTCTTCCACTGACAGGGCCTGTAGTTCACTTATGCATCTGGGAAGTGATAGCCACTAGGAAAACAGTTTTCCGTTAGAAACTTGAGCTCTGCTGAGGACAGAGGCTCAAAGGGAGGTTGCATTAACTGAGCAATGCAAACATTCAGGTCCCAGGCGGGAGCTGGTTCTCGAAAAGGAGTGTTAGTGTGAAGTAACCCCTTAAAAAACTTGGAAAACACAGGGTGAGAAGAAAGGGAAGTAGGCTTCCTGCTGACACAAAACAGAGACAGCTGCCAGATGAACCTTTAAGGTAGCTGGCCTAAGGCCTAAGGAATTTAAATGGACCAAATAGTCCAGTAAATGGGCAGATCAGCAGATTCTGGGAAATCTGCTTCTCAGAGCACCAGATGGAAAACCTTTTCCACTTAGAATTGTAAGTGGCCCTAGTGGAAGGTTTCCTTGAAGCCTTTAAAATATCCAGAACACCTTGAGAAAGGTGTAAGTCAGCAAATTCTAACTCCTCAAGAGCCATGCCTTGAGATGGAGGGATTTGAGGTCCGGATACCACACTCTCCCCTGTGCACAGGCCAGCAAGTCATGGACTCTGGGCAAGCTCAGGGCAGGGTGGACTGTCAAGGACAGAAGCAGTGGGTACCAGGGCTGTCTGGCCCAATCTGGGGCAATCAGAATCACTTTGCAGGGCTGAGATCTGATTTTTACTAGTACCCTGAAAAGAAGAGGAAAGGGGGGAAAGGCATACAGGAACTTCCCTTTCCAATCCAACTGAAAGGCGTCCAGGGGGACTGAGCCCAGCACTGGAGGCCTGCAACAAAACAGAGGAAGTTGGTGGTTGTCTGGGGCTGCGAAAAGATCTATCTGAGGGGTGCCCCATCTGGCAAAGACCGACCCCAGCACCTGAGGATTCAGAGCCCATTCGTGATGGCCCTGAGAAATCCTGCTGAGGGCATCCGCCAGGACATTGTCCTTCCCTGGAAGGTGAACTGCTATCAGGGAGGTGTTCAGGGAGTAAGCCAGAGACCACAACTTCATTGCTTCGGTGCACAAGGCTGATGACCGAGTGCCCCCTTGCTTGTTGATGTACCACATTGTTGTGGTGTTGTCTGTCCTGACTTGAACTACTTTGTTCTGGACAGAAGCTGAAAACGCCTGAAGAGCTAGAAAGACAGCTCTGAGTTCCAAAAGGTTGATGTGGAGCAGAGATTCCTGAGGAGACCACACTCCCTGAGTGGACAGGTCACCAAGTGAGCTCCCCACCCTAACAGGGAGGCATCTGTGGTGAGGGTGAGGGAGTGGGAGACGGGAATGAAAGGAACCCCTTGTTTTAGATTGCTTTGATCCTGCCACCAGTGTAGAGCCAGGATCAGAGTTTGGGTCACTGGAACCAATTTGGAAAGGGGGTCCCTCCTTCGAGACCAATAGGCCCTCAAATGGAACTGAATGTCCCTCATCTGGAATCTTGCTCCTTGCACTACCGCTGTGGAAGCAGCCATGTGCCCTAGGAGTTGCAGAAAATGCCTTGCTGGTCGAGAAACCCTCAGGGTAAAGGAGGATGCCAGGGCAATGAGCCTGTCTACCCTTTCCGAGGGAAGAAATGCCCTGGCTAACTTTGTCTTCAATTCTGCACCTATGAAAGTTAGTACCTGAACTGGTTCCAGAACTGACTTTGGTAAATTCAGCAGGAATCCCAGGGAAGTGAGAAGCTGCTGGGTGACTTGCAAGTGGGATTTTACCTGATCTGGGGACTGACCCACTATGAGCCAGTCGTCCAGGTAGGGAAACACAGCAATCCTTGCCTTCTTAAATGAGCCACTACCACAGCTAGACATTTTGTGAATACCCTTGGCGCAGAGGTAAGGCGCAAGGGCATTGCCCTGAACTGGTAGTGGCCTGAGGGCAGTTCTGAACCTGAGGTACTTTCTCGGTGAGAAGGCCTGATCAGAACATGAAAAGAGGCATCCTTGAGGTCCAGGGAAGCCAGCCAGTCCCCTGGTCTCAGGACAGGCAAAATCATTGCCAGAGTTAACATTTTGAACTTTGGTTTCAAAAGATGCTTGTTCAGGTACCTTAAATCTAGGATGGGCCGCCATTCTCCTGTCTTTTTTGGGGTAAGAAAGTATCTTGAGTACAGCCCCTTGCCCTGATGGCAAGGAGGGACCCTTTCTACTGCTTTGCAGTCCAGAAGAGAAGAAACCTCTGCTTCCAAAGCAAGGGCTTCTGTAGGATTTGCAGGTGGAAAATGTCTGGCTCTCATCTTTGGAAACTGTTTGAAGCTGAGAACCAGACCCTGGCTTATTACCTCCAGAACCCATCTGTCCGAAGTTAGGGACACCCAGTTCTGGCTGAAATAAACCAATCTGCCCCCCACTGGTACAGGAGAATCGGCCCTGGGCACCCCATCAGGGTGCCTGCTTGGCAGTAGCCTTAGGCTGAGGGGAAGGGGACGGTTTACTTGTGCCCCGTCTACCTCTGCCTCTGAAGAAACCCCTCTGTGCAAACGCAGAGGAGGCCTGAGATTGGTAAAAAGGCCTGTGGAAAGGCCTGCCCCTACCTCTGGGAGCGTGCCTCTGTGGAGTGGCATGCCTCTCCTTAGCCTGGGCACTTTTGTAGGTAGTTCTGTATTCATCCATCTTTTTCATATAGTTTTCTGTTTGTTCCCCAAACAGAGAATTACCCACTACAGGAAATCCATAGCCTTTGACTGAGTATCTTGGGACAGATTAGTGCATCTGAGCCATGCCAACCTACGGAAAGCTACAGAAGTGGCCATGACCCTAGAGGAAACATCATTAACATCAACAGCAGTATGAAATTGAACTTTAGAGTCTTCAATGCCATCAGCAGCCACCTGTTCCAACTCACTAGCCAGCTGGCCATGTGCCTGCTTGGCTAACTGCAATACTGTGTCCCATCTAGATTTCTGATATCTAGCTACATAAGCCATATAATTTGCCTGCCTGAGTCCCAAAGAAGCTGCCATATACTGTTTTTTTGCCATGGCATCAATCCTCCTGGAATCCTTATCAGGAGGATGTGAGGCCAGGGGAATATTAACCTTGTCACAGGCTGCAGCTTGAACCACACCTACATGACTACACTACTCAGTGAGGAAGTCTGTATCAGAGCCTGACAAAGTATACCTTCTGTCCATTTTTTTATCTACAGGAGGGACAGAATGAGGATTTTTTTAAATCTTTGTTGTTTGCTTCCTAAATGACTTATGCAAAGGAATAGACAACCTCCTAGACTCTGGTATATCCATCATTTCTACGTAATCAGGCTCCTCTTTGCTCATCCACAGCCTCCTCTAAAGGAAGCTGGAGGGTTTCTGCAACCTTTTGTAAAACATAAAATGAGAAGGGACTCAGACAGAATAGGAGGAGATTCTAAAGGTCTGTCTGGAGAAATGTCCGTTCAATGGGCACGTCAGACCCTCCCAGCCACATATATATTGATCAAATTCCTCCTCCCTCCTGTGGTTCATAAAATTCCTCAACATCATACTCCTGAACCACTGGAACTGAACGAACCAACCCTTTACCAACTGTTGGTGGTTCGACAGGACCCTGAGACAGTGACTGGACAATCTGTATGGCTTTAGCTATTTCTGCAGCAGCTGGAGAGACAATTTTGGACTCCAAACCTACTGATTTCTTTGTCTTTTTCACTGGGACTGGTTCCTCTGAACCAGCCTTCCTTTTGCCCGAGGAAGTCTCGCCCTGGTCAGAGGGCACTCCCTCTGGTCCAGTGGGTGCTGGACCGGGCTGGCCATCCGGGTCAGCGGACTTTTTGGCCTCTCGTTCCCTGAGCCGGCCCAATCTCTTTTCCAGGGTGGCTGCAGGGAAATTTTTACACACCTGGCAGTCTGACAGGAGGTGGTCAGCCCCCAGACAATAAACACAAGTGGTGTGTGGGTCAGCCTTGGCAAAGGCTTCCCCACAGACATCACAGTGTTGAAACCCAGTGGGCCCGGTTTTTCTTTTGGGTTTCTCAGACATAATGCCAGCCTAACCAAAAACTTGCCCTTTTGATGGCAGTGCCAGGCAAGACACCCTTATCGGTTCCTAACCGTGTCACGGGTATTTGAAAAAACCTAATTTTAAAGCAAGGTTTTTTTAGAACCGATAAGAACCGGGAACCGCACTCTAAAAGCCCAACCAACACTTTAAAACGTTAATTTCAGCAAACCGATCGGTTCAAAACCGAACCGATAATTGAATTTCCACACAGACTTTAATTTTTGTACTTACGGTTTACCAGATAGAGCTTTTAACCGAAATGCGGTAAAATAAATACTTTTTGCCGGTTCAAATGAACCGAAAATACTCGCTTGAACCGAGAAATGAACCGAGCTGAAGGAGCTGATCTCCGGAGCGACTGTTCAGTGAAGCGGAGTAAAGAATCTGACAGTTTCATTTGAAACTGCCCAGATAGAGCTTTGGCATAAGCGCTCTCGCGCTGTAGAACTCCAGACTCCCTGGAGTTAACTCTTTCCTCTCCGGGGCAGTTCAAGTGCAGTGGCTAACTGCATTAGTCATAATATAGCAAGACTTCATGGTGTTTGAAAACAGCATACAGCCTATGTGGGTTTAAACTCTTCCTGCACTGAAAACCTTAACACTTGTATCAAAAGTAAAGCAAACTCCACCTCCCTCTGTTGATTGAAAGACTGCCTTTTCTGATAATTCTAAGTTCCTTATTTCACCCTTCAGTTAGAAGTATCCTCCACCTGAAGAATATTAACTTTCCTAAGGAATCTGCTTCAAACCAAAGACAATTGTGAATTGTAAGGTTCACCTCCCTCTGTTGTGAGCACTACTCGCTTTCTTGCAAATGTTAAGTCCAGTGTTGCAGCTTCCAGCCAGAGGTAGCTTCACCTGAAGACTATGAGGTTGAAGGAAGTAGAAGCTCTCTCCTTTTGAGTCAGGTTTGTATAGGTTGTTTTTTTGTTCATCAACCTTTTTCACATAAACTTGTTTTATCCCCAAAGAGGGATGGTCCCTTAAATGGGAAGTCCATACCCTTTGTTTTGTGTCCTCTGACAGGATGGTTGCCTCAAGACAAGCAAACCTCCTCAGAGCTACTACATGTGCTAATAACCATGGATGCAACAATCATGGGGATGAGGGGAACCTGTCCCCCTCAACATTTTAGGCCTGGCAAATAGGCCAATGACACTGTCATCCTCGAGAATGGTTTGGTTGATCCATGCCCCCCCCCACCAATTTTTTTTGCCATAGTTGCATTCACAGCTAATACCCTTAAGGCTGTGTCATGTGAATCTACAGCCATATGGAATGGATATTTAGTGGCTTCCCGCGCATCTTTAGAAGTTTCTGCCCGATCACTGCCAATTTCACCACCCAGCTTTTCACTTAGGGCTTGATCAGTACTGCTAAGGGCTTTCCGATACTGTGCAGCTTATGCCATGTAAGCAGCCTGCTGTAATTGCAGCACAGCTGAAGTGTACACTTTCCTTGCTATATAATCCAGCTCTCTGGAATCCTTCTCTGGTGGCAGGGATGCTAGTGGCACCATTAATTTTTTTCATCCAGCTGCTTGCACAACTCCCTCATGGTCAGAGTGGAAATATAAAAATTCAACCCCATGCTTCTCTACCTGATACTTTTTTTTCACTTTCTCGTCAGTGCCAGAAGCTTACTTAAGTGTTCCAGAATTTGGCTAGTGACTTTTCTGAGGGATTTGTGAATGGGTACTGTGAGCCTTTGAGATGATGTCAGTCCCAGCATACTGATAAATGTTGTATCTTCTGTATCCTTCTCTCTAAACAGAGGGGATACCCAGAGTGTCAATCATATGCCTTACAAAAGTGAAATATGAGGAAAATTCCTCATTCACTGTTGGTAAGGAAGAAAACATTACTTACCACAGTAATTTTGTTTCTTCCAGGGTATTCTCTAATATTCAGAACTCTTGCAGTTATTCCTTTAAGTAGAGCTGCCCAGAGATAGAATGTATGCTGATGATGGAATCATCATTGGCTCATGCTAATTTTCAAATACTGCCCTTTTCAACTGCCAGTGTTCTGCTGCTTCAGATTTCCTTCTCTGCCTGACAAGTACAGACACCTCGGAGTGCTCTCCTCTTCAGTTATTCCTGTTGTGCTGAATTCAAATAACTTAAGTATCTTTATTATATTTTTTTATTTGCTGCCTTTATCTTTTGTTAATTTGTCAACTGCTAAGTTAGTTTCTTATATTATTTTCTCGGTTTCTCCCAGTTCAGAATAACTGTGGGGAAACTAAGCATTAGTCTCTATTTCCAGAGTTTTTTGAATCTAAAACTCTGGTTAGTTAGTTGTTTAGTTTATATATTGTATATTGTTTTAAAATCTACCGATAAGTTGTAAAAAAAGTAACTGATAACCTTGGTTCATTTGGTATCGATTCTTATCAAAACTTTCATCGGTTCCGGAACCGACTGCAAACCGCTAAAAAATACTTTAAAATGTAAAAATCTTATTGTGGTTTCCTTTTTCTACAGGTTTATATTATGTCAGATAAACCAAAGAACAGAACCAGTAAATCTGGCTTCAAAAATTGTACCAAATGTGGGGAAGTCTTTGCCAAAGCTGACAAATACTCCTTGTGTGTTGTCTTCCTTGGTCAGGATCATTTTTCCGCAGAATGTAACATTTGTAAAACCTTTCCACCTAAAACAATGGAAAAACATTTGGAGAGGTTGCAGAAAAAGTTGCAGAAGGGTTCCTCAGGCTCTGACCAGCCTACACCTCAAAACAAGTGGGTGAAACTGCAGATACTGTTCTTATCACCCCTAATAAGGGTGCACCAGGCAAAAGACCTGCAGAACCTGCTAACCCCCCTCCCCCCGGTTCCTTTGAAAAAATCAAAAAAGACAAAGCATATTGAACCCCCTGCCAGTTAGCCTAAGGGGACTTCTATTGAGTCTGTGTTAATGCCTCACCTGAGGAAATTGCTCAAGCCCTGAAGATCATTCAAGCTTTACAGGGGTTGGCACCATCCCTGCCCCCCCCCCCATCCAGGGACATATCTTATCTAAGCAAGCCACCCCTTCTGCACAGCCCTTTACCCAGGAATGCCTAGGGTCTGGTGACTATGAGGAATCTAAATTACTGGGATGAGAACTTAAATACTGTTCATACATTATTTCAGGTTCATTTGGTTCCCCTTCATCCTCCTCCAACTCCTTATCCTCCTCCAGCAGTTTCAAAAATGCATAAGGCCAGGGGGAGGGGCAGGAATAGTAGCAAGGCCTCCCATGGCCTGCAAATCCTGGAAGAATTACAACATTTCTGTAATGTCCTCAGTTGAGGGCACAGATCTCTGTTCTACTGCTGTCTCCTAGTGCCTTGTGGTGGGAGGTGCAGTCAGATGCTTTCTTTGCTGTTTTGTTTCTTGGCCAGTAATGATGGCAACAGAGCATCTGTATCTTTCTTTTTCCTTTTGCCATCCTTAGCATCAGCAGCTGCAGTGACCGTCAGTCACAGGCGGGGGTCCAGTCCTGGTCGGGATCTCGGAATCTCAAGATGACTGTGGGTTTCAAAAGATATGATGGTAACTGCTGGAGTAAGTGTCCACTCCAAATCAGATTAGTGCTGCTGGCAGCTGGCAAATACAATAAAGAAAATCAACTTGGGATCGGAGGGCATGGGTTACCATCAGTCGAGTTAATCTCAGTAGTACTGTCGAGAAGATGAAGTAGAGTTCCATCACGTTCCACACTCACTACTGCTGCCTAAATCTCGCACATGGGTGAAAACTGAAAATTACATACTCAGCGTAATTCTTGATCTTCTTGGACAAGTCTTCACCATTTATTCATACTATGTATACTTCCGGGTTACAAGCCGGAGGCACTGGGACCCTCCAGGAGCCAAAAAGCTTCAGGAGAGCCAGCACCAAGGTAGGACCATGCATGCATGGCACCTTGAGACTGGCAAGCGCCTGTGTGGGCTACCTTGGCATCGACCCTCCAACTGCCTTAGTACCTTTTTTACTGAGGAGGTGCAGCGTAATATAACCTAAGAAACACGTAACCTAAAAAGGGTATCAGATAGCTCGATTGACTTGTATAAGAAGGGTCAAATTAAACAATGTCTTCACAGCCCAAACCAAATGAGGGAGTGATGACCAGAGACAGATTAAGTGAGCTCGTGGGATGGTGGGTGGGCATATGAATAAATGGTAAAGACTTGTTCAAGAAGTTCAAGAATTATGGTGAGCACGTTATTTTCATATCTTCCTGGACTTAAAGTCTTCACCATTCATTCATACTTCTGGGTTAGAGTACCAAGCTAAAACCAAATGCCCTGAGCAGAGTGGTAGGAGATGGAGCTCACTCAGGACAGAAGTCCATTAAGGATTATACTGCCAAAGGAAGCATGTTGTCTGGCATGGACATCCAGAGTGTAGTGCTTCATGAAAGTATGTAATGCCTCTAAGTAGCTGCTTTGCAAATGCCATCAATAGGAACAGAGCGGATCTCTGCCAAGGATGCAGCAACAGCTCTGGTAGAGTGGGCGCGCACTTGGCCCTCCAGCTTGACTTGCACCACGGAGTAGCAATGGCAAAGACATGCCATTATCCAAGCAGAGGCACATTTGATGGACACTGACTGACCCAGCCGGGTGGCGCCGAAGGACACAAAGAGTTGCTTGGTCTGACGGATATCCCCGATTCTATCAATATAGAAATGTAGAGCTCTTTTAATGTCCAGGGAATGAAGGATATGTCCCCCTTCATTCTGGAAGTTAGAGAAATAAGTGGGAAAAACCAAAGGCTGGATGAGGTGGAAATCCCAAACCATTTTGAGTAGAAACTTAAGGTGAGTACGGAAAACCACCTTGTTTTTATGAAAGACAGTATATGGAGGGTCTGTGACTAAGACATGTATTTCAAAGACCCTGCAAGCAGAAGTGATGGCCACTAGAAAGGCAGTCTTCCAGGTCAGAAACTTCAAACCACACGTGGCTAGATGCTCAAAGGGTTTACGAGTGAGCATTTCTAGCACGAGATTAATATCCCAGCGGGCAACTGGCTTCCTAACCGGGGGCCTTGTGTGAAGAATTCTTTTGAGGAATCTCTTGAATAGTAGTAACTGAACCAGGGACATGTCCTGGACTGGCTCATGATAGGCAAAAAGCACAAAGAGGTGCACCTTTACAGATGAGTATTGCAGACCTGCATCTGAAAGGTCTAGTAGATACTCCAGCACTTTATCCAGAGGACACTGAAATGGTTCTGAGTAGATCATAGCACACCATTCTGAAAAAAGCTTCCATGTAGCTGTGTAAGTCTTTCTGGTGGAAGACTTATGAGCTGCCAAGAGGATCTGAGAGATTCTCTGAGAAACTTTAAATCTACTCACTTGTAACACCTCAGGGCCAGGCAGGGAGATGAAGGGAGTGCAGGTTGGGATGGACTAGGGTTCTTTCTGTCAGGAGGTCCATTTGCAGAGGCAGTTGCCACAGAGGGGCCTCTGACAACTTGTTGGGCAAAGGAAACCAGATTGGTCAAGGCCAGTACATTGCAATCAGAATCATCTTGCCCCCGTGTGCCTCCAATCTGGGCAGCACCCTCTGAATTAATGGAAGAGGAGGAAATTGTACAGAAAACATCTTGTCCACTGCAGCCTGAATGCATCCTGACAGAAAATGCCAGGTTCTGGATTTCTGGAGCAGAATAGGGATAGTTTTGCACTGAGTGGGGATGCAAAAAGGTCCAGGTCTGGGCTGCCCCACTCATGGAAGAGCAACTGCATGACATCTGGAGCAAGTGACCATTCATGAGGGTCCACTTCTGTTCTGCAGAGATGATCCACCAGATTGTTCTGAGTTCCTGGCAGGTAAACTGCCTGAATCAGGATGTTGTGTTTGAGGCACTACCCCCATACCCTCATGGCTTCTCTGCATAGAGGGTAGGAATGTGCTCTGCCCTGCTTGTTGATATAGTACATCACAGCTTCGTTGCCCATCTGAAGAAGAATTATTTTGGGATTGACAACCTCTTCCAGGACTCAAAGGGCATACAGAACTGCTCTCATCTCTATCACACTGATGTGAAGACGAGACTTCTGAATCTACACTCCCTGAGTGTGAAGGTCCTGGCAGTGAGCCCCCCAGCCAAGTAGAGATGCATCCACGGTGACAGTGATCTGAAATTTCAGTGGGGCAAACGACAGACCTTGTAGAAGTCAGTCCTCTTGTATCCACCATGCAAGTGACTGCCAAAAAGGCTCTGTCACCTTGATGGGGTAAGACTACGGATGTGTTGTTAGGGACCACTGTGTGCTGAGCATCACCTGAGTGGTCCTCATGCAATCGAACTAAAGGCACTGTGAAAATGAAAGAGGCCATGAGGTCTAACATCCATTGCATGGCGTGAGCTCGTACCTGGTTGTTCGCTCTGATGAAGCAAGCCACCTGGATAATGTCGTTCCTCCTGTCCTCTGGGAGAAAATCCCTTGCATTTGCAGTGTCCAAGAGGACTCCTATGAAGAGAAGATGCTAAGAGGGTTGAAGCTGTGACTTCTCCAAGTTCAGCAGGACCCCCATGGAGTTGAGGAACTGAGATGCTGTGGATACTACTTTCTGTGTCTCCTGCCTTGATGGACTTGCCAAAAGTCAGTCATCTAGGTAGGGGAAGAGCTTTCAAAGGTGTGCAGCGAGGACTGCAAAACACTTGATAAAGACTTGAGGCACCAAGGAAAGTCCAAAGGGCAGGACTCTGAATTGGTAGTGTTGACCCAAGGCCACAAAGTAAAGGTATGTGAAGTGATTCGGGTTTACCAGAATGTGCTGGTAGGTGTCTTGCATGTCCAGGGATGCCAGCCCATAGTGATGTTGGAGAAGTGATAGAAGTATCCCTAAGGAGACCATCTTGAACTTCTCTCGGTACAAATACTTGTTTAGCTTTCTGAGGTCGAGAATGGGGCACCAGGGCCCCGATTTTTCTGCGGCACATTGGAGCAAAGTTCTGCGGCAGGGTTTTCATTTGCCGCAGAACTTCTGCGGCACTCAACACCAATTTCTGCGGCAATTCTGAGGCACATTTTTACCCTTAATTTTTTTCCTTTTTTTGGTTTTTTTTGCCATATCTGACACAATGCACGCTCGTAACACAGTCATTTTATGGGTGTTTGTCACCAAATTTTCAACATAGCCATTTCAAGACCTCTGCTCATGAACAGTATCAACTGTGATTTTATTAATCTGTCCGGAACATTGATTTCGCACACCGACTGCGCCATTCTGTGCTACAAGGGTGGAAACACATTTTGGGTGAGATGTGAAAAATGACAGCTGTACTACTCATAAGACAGTGTGGTGAAATGGCAATGTTGAAACTCTGGAGTGAAAATATTGAAATTTCGCAACCTGAGCCTGCGTAGGAACTGCGCAACGCAGCTCGTTAAACAGTCATTTTTTGGAATTTTTTCACCAAATTTTCAACATAGCCATTTCAAGACCTCTGCTCATGAACAGTATCACTGTGATTTTATTAATCTGTCCGGAACATTGATTTCGCACACCGACTACGCCATTCTGCGCTACAAGGGTGGAAACACATTTTGGGAGAGATGTGAAAAATGACAGCTGTACTACTCATAAGACAGTGTGGTGAAATGGCAATGTTGAAACTCTGGAGTGAAAATATTGAAATTTTGAACTTACGAGCCTGCATAGGAACTGTGCAACGCAGCTCGTTAAACAGTCATTTTTTGGAATTTTGGCACCAAATTTTCAACATGGGGGTTTTGGGCCCCCTTCTCATGAATGATGTCACTGTCATGGCGGTATTCGGTCCCGAAGGGTGATTTCGCAGTCACTGCGCGAAATCACCCTTCGAGCCCGAATAACGCCATGACAGTGACATCATTCATGAGAAGGGGTCCCAAAAACCCCATGTTGAAAATTTGGTGCAAAAATTCCCAAAAATGCCTGAGATATGCAATAAAGTTGAACCCTCCTATCTAGCCCATTATACAGCTTCCGCATTTCCTCAGTTCGCGGTCGCTTTGAAGAGTGCAGGACGTGTTCCCGTCCACTGAAGATCGTGCGCGCCGGAGTCCGGAGGTAAGTATGGGGTTGGGGGTGGGGAGGCTGATGCGCAGGGTGGTGCTGGATGTGGGAGGGGCTCGGGAGCGCGCGTGGGACAGTTTTGTTTTACAGGAAAAAAAAAAAAGATGTCGCTGGGACCGCTGCCACGCTGGGGTGGGCTCCTGCGTGGCACAACGACTTTGGGAGGGATGCCCAGCCGACGGGGATTGGGCACCGTCGGCAAAAACAAAACAATTGAGATCAGCTGTCACGCTGGGTGGGCCTCAGCGTGGCACCACGACTTTGGAAGCGCTCAGCCGACGGGATTGGGCACTCCGCCGGCAAAAAAAAAAAATATATATTGCCACACGCTGTTCCCAGCGTGGCATATAAGCATTTGAGGGGGCAGTGAAGCTCGACGGGGATTGGGTACCTACGCAAATGAAGCGGACGCTTGTTCGCTGGCGGCCAATTCGCGGATGACGGCAAATTCCGCGGATATTTCCACAGTTTGCCGCATCCGCGGAATCGCGGAAAACTCGAGGCCCTGATGGGGCACACATTGCCAGTCTTCTTTGGAACCAAAGAGTAATGGAAGTACAAACCTGTGTTCCACTATGCCCAGGGAACTACTTCCACTGCCTTGTTTTTGAGAAGGCCCAGTATATCTGAAGTGAGAAGGTCTGACTGAAGGGTTGACAGATTGTCCTGTTACTTGGATGGAAGGTCTGGAGGAATCGCCACAAAGTTGAAGGAGTACCCTTCTCAAAATATCCAGAGGACCCACTTGTCTGTAGTGATAGACTTCCATTGGTCATAAAACTGAGTCAGACGACCTCCCACTGCTGAGGAGAAGTCCACCTCAGGCAACTGAGGTGAGACCAGGGCCAGGGCCAGACTTTCAGAGGCCCTTGTGCCTTCTGCTGCATTTTCTTTTGCGGCTGAGGAGACTAGTGCTTGTTTGGAGCTCCTTGGCCTCTTCCTCGAAAGGGCCACCTGTTTCAAAAAAAATGATGGTTCCTGCCCCTCTGCAGAGCTGAAGGAGTCGGCTTGGCTATTTTAATAGGAGTCCTGGTTTTCTGAGACTCTACCAGGGTTTGTTCTACCTGTTGGCCAAACAGATATGTACCATCAAAGGGGACATTCATGACCTGCTGCTGAGAATCAGAGGAAAACTCTGATGTCCTAAGCCAGGAATGTCTTCTAATACAGATTCCAGTGACAGCCGCCCTGGAAGCTGTGTCGTAAGCATTCATGGAAGCTTTAAGTTGATGGCTATCACATTCTGTTCCTCAGGTAACAGTCTGTAAAATCTCTGGGAGACCTTCCACTAGGGATTTAAGGGAAGTTCCAAGGGCATATTTGTATTGAGAGAAGTGCCCTTGATAGCTGGCAGTCCGCACGGCCAGAGTTGCAGCCGTAAAGGCCCCTTTTCCCAAGGTATCTATCTTACCAGATTCTTTATTGATAGGACCTGTTTATACCTGCCCCCCACCACTCCCACCCTTGTCCGGCTCTTCTTATGTAGCGTAGGCAAGCTCGGGAATGCCTGGTGTGTGATTGGTTTCAAAACCTATCTCCCCCTTTTTCCATCTGCAACCTATGTTTCTTCACCACTAGGGGAATCTGTACACTCTGTCAGTAATTTGCTGCATCCCCTCCCCTAAGCTGTAACTACTCTGTATTACAGCACCACAGTCTAGTCCTCTTGATCTGGCACAAAGCATCCACCTAAGTGTAAGCCTATACCTTACTAGGCTCCAGTCTTCAGACAAATGGCTCTCACAGTTAACAACCTACCGTTCATAAATTCCTGCACACTCCTCTTTCTTTACTTCTTTCTTGCGCCTCTCACTAGGATCCCGATGTCATGCTGCCCACCCTCTCAAAATTCTCACAACACACATCCTAGGGATTTTTTTGACAATAGCAGGGATGCATAATCTTACTTGCCCTTTGCCAGCACACCTCTCTTTATCCCTAACAGGCTCATTTACCATGTAGTTTTCACCCTACCTAAGTCCCTGTCCTGCAACCCCACTCTGCCCACCCCCTTCGTCCATCGTAAATTATGGTATCTGCTCTTACTAGCACTTATGTTAGCTGGGGATATCGAACTAAATCCAGGGTCTGTAGGATATTCACCCTACTCTGACTCAGCCTCAGTGCACACCAAGGGCCTCTGCATAACCCACCTAAATATCAGAAGCCTGTCCTGAAATCAAATTGAGCTTGAGGCTTGGGTTGCTCTGCATAACCCTGACATTCTCTGCCTGTCTGAAACCTGGCAGAAACCATCCACCCCGATTCCCAGTGCTTGTTATCCAATTATAAACTAATCAGGCAAGACAGGCCCCTAGCTTAGCGTGGTGGTGGTGTGGCCATTTACTATAAATCTCATCTATCACTATCAAGGAATGTCTCTGCCCCCCTACTCTCTGTGAATCAATTCATGCAATCCTCCAACTTGGCTCTAAGAAACTGCACATAGTGTGTGCCTGTAAGCCACCTGGCAGCGGCATCTCTGGTCTTGAAGAACTCCTCTCTCAGGTAGACACAATGATCGGATGAAACGAGGTTCTCATACTAGGGGATTTCAATCTGAACTGGACCAGTAAAGCAATCCAGCCCTTTCACACCATAGTACAGGGCCACAACCTTCACCAGATTATCACTGATCCAACGAGGGTCACAGCTCCCCCTCCCCCGGTCCAGCTCACTAATAGACTGGGTCTTTACAAATTGCCCTGACAGTATAGCCTTGACTGGTACCCTTGCAGATGCAATAAGTGATCACTCTCCTATTTTCTGCATCTGGCATGCCCCTTGTTGGCCATCCCCTTCCCCTAAACTTATCACCTCCCGCAATCTGGGTAACTTTAATCAGACACAGTTTCTGTACGACCTCTCTATGACTGACTGGTCACCAATTTTCACTACCGCTAATGCACAGTCAGCCCTTGATTTCTTCCTAGAAATATTTGGACTTCTCCAGGATAGCCATGCTTCCAGAGTAACCCACCGCATATGTGGAACTCAAACAAAGTGGTTAACCAAGGACCTTCTCTCTCAAATTAGGGCTAGAGACAAACGTTGGTGGCACTTCAAAGCCTCTGGACTTCAATCTGACCATGATGCCTACAGGTCTTTGAGAAATACCTGCAAAAGAAATATCCGCTTAGCCAAAAGTGCTTTTTGTAAAGACTAATTGACAAAAGCCGCAGGTGACTTAAAAAAATTTTGGTCAATCATAAAAACCCTCCTAGGAACAGATCGCACGGCCACTTCAAATGACATGCTGCAAAATGGCACTCATTGTAACAACCCGGTGACCATCACCAATTCTTTCAACCGTCACTTCTCTGACCTATCAAGTCTTGTGGCCTCCTTCACCCGTGGTAGCACCACGTCCTCCCCCCCACAGACACTAAATCCATGCCCACACACCCTCCTTTTTGGTTTCAGGCTATTACAAGAACTGAAAATCTAAAGCTACTAGTACTCGCTATCCTGGACAGCACCAGCTCTGGGTCCGATGGGCTTGAACCCCGGCTTCTGAAAATAGATGCCCCAATCATTGCCTCCCCCTTAACCAAAGTCTTTAACTTGTCGCTGTGCCATGGCACCTTTTCTGATATCTGGAAAACAGCCAAAATAAGACCAATCCCTAAAAAAGGCGATCCAAAAGATATTGTTAATTATCAACCCATTGCCATTCTTTCGGTGCTTAGCAAAATCCTGGAAAAACTAGTGGCTACTCAAACCATAGCTTATCTTCAGAAATATAACCTCCTCTCTGGTGCCCAGCATGGCTTCCACAAAGGCCACAGCACCTCCACTGCCCTCCTAAAACTAACAAATGACATCTATGCTGCCATGGATACTGGCCTCCTGACAGGTGCGGTCTTCATCGACCTGACCAAGGCTTTTGACCTGCTCAGCCACAGCCTTCTCCTCTCAAAACTTTGCTTCCTTGGTTTCTCTGCCGAAGTGGTGGCATGGTTTAAGAGCTACCTCTTAAACAGGAAGCACGCTGTAGTTTTCACTTCTGCCAGGTCAGATCTCTCCTCTATCCTAGTTGGTGTTCCTCAGGGCTCTGTACTGGGCTCCCTGCTTTTCTCTATCTTCATCAATGACCTCCTGCTTCTAGCACCAACCTGCTCATCTCTTCTCTATGCGGATGACCTAGTCATCTACCATTGTGCCAAAAATATCTCGGATATAAACCACTCTCTTGCCTCTGCCTTCCTAAGCAAACAATCCCAGCTGACGGAGAACAAACTAGTGCTCAATGTCAGCAAAACACACTGTATGCTCTTTGGCTCTCCTACCAGACTTAAAGGAAGTCGAAAATCCCTCAATATCTCATGTGCAGATGGCTCCCCATTTGTCACTTCTAGACCCTTCAAATACCTGGGGATTCTCCTGGACGAATCCCTGGATTTTGACCAACATATTACCACCTGTAAATCTGTCAACTCGAAAATTGGAGGAGCCTACCATACTAGCTATGCCTCCACCCCATCTGCAAGACTTGCTGTTGCACAAGGCCTTCTACTCCCGGCCCTGGCCTATGGCGCAGTCACCTTCATAGGTGCCACTAAGTCTTCCCTACATAAATGGGACACCACTTATAACAACATCTGTCGCTATGCCTCTGCATCACCAAGATACAAACACCACTGCCAGCTCTATGCTGACTTAAACTGGCCCTCTCCCACTGCCCATCGACTTCAGTCCTATGGCTTCCTAATTGACGGAATAGTTAGATCAGGTCTCCCTAAATCCCTTGCTTCCATGCTTCACTCCCAGTCCCCCTCTTATTGGCTCCGTTCTACTGACCAAGCCCCTTTCCATATCCCCAGATGCAAAACCTCTATGGGTGCACAAGCTTTCTCTCACTCAGCTCCGACATACTGGAACTCCATACCTCAAGCTATTCGCCTAGCTCCCACCCATGCCAGTTTCAAGAAACTCCACCAAGATCATCTATGTGCTTCTAACCTCTGCGCTTGCTTCCACCCGCCATAGATCCCTCTTCCCATTTCCTCACTACCCCCCCGGATTCTACTCCCCTCCTATCTGCTTCATCACCTCTCCCTAATGACCCTCCCCTTGCACAGTCTCCACCACCCTTCACCCCTTTCTCCCCTGCCTTTACCACATCCTCCACTCCCTCCTCTCTAAAGCTTGACTACTTCTAGGCACTTACTGTATATTTTTTATATCTTGTCCAAACTTATCCATTTTTTGTACTCTGTATTTTCAGTTGTTTTGCACTTGTCCATACCTGTTTAACTTTTGTCTAATGTTATGCTGCTAGTACCCTGACCTGGGCTCTACACTGTATTTTGCTCAACCTTCAATGTTGATTGTTCTGACCCCCTCCGACTGTAGTACGTATTTCATGTGCTGCGTTACATGGTGTGCTTATGTACAGTATTGTCCACTTGTTTTCTCCCAGGTCATGCCTGAAAATAGGCATCCCTATGCCTAGTGCACCCACCCGGTTACCAAAAGCAAATAAATAAATAAATAAAAATGGGTCTCCTTGGGAGGGACATATTTCTTGTCTATGGATCTGCTGACAGAATGAATAAGAGCAGGTCTCACCCACACAGCACTGGACAAAGTCTTGAAGGGTGGGGGAACAGGTGGTGTAAGGTTTATTGGAATATTTGGAACATGCAGCCACTCCAGGTGCAAAAGTCTACCTGGGTCTACAGAAGATGTCTGCAGAGCCAGAGCTGCCCTCATATTCTTAAGTAGAGACTGGAAGGAAAGGTCTTTTACTGGGTTTTCAGCTAGAAGTGAGGGCTTACCATCCAAACCGTAGAAAGAGTCTTCATCACTCTTTGCAGAAATGATGAGGTTGTGATCAGACTCATTCTGCTCCATGTCACCCTCAGAGGGAGCAGGAGCTGACCCTAATAAGCCGGTGCCTGGTCTGAGCAAAGGATTAACAGGATACACTGGAACAGGCACCAGACCCAGCACCACGGATCCCAACACGGGACCTGGCACTGCAGACCCTGACACCAAACCTGGCAATGTGACTCACGGCACCATGGACCCCGACACTGAATCCAGTGCCACAGGTCCCAGTGCTGAAAGCGGTGCCATGGAACCCGGCACTGGCCCATGGGGAGTCAGTGCCTGATGCAGCACCAAAGTCAATGCCAATGAAGATGGTGCCACCCAAAGATTCACAAAACTTAGAAGAAAAAGAAGGGGAAAGTGATGGTACCTGTGCCAGCCTCTGCAAGGAAGCAGAGTGAGGGAGAAAGGCACATGGAGCTGTATGGGTGGCGCAGGCACCAGCAAGGGAGAAAATTCCATTGCCAGCACCAAGCGTTCAACATGCCCCGAAGGACCCAACCGTGGCTCCGAGGGTCCTAGGCCCAAGGGCCCTGGAACCAGATCTGCCATGAGGGGCAAACGAGACAGACGCTGTACCCATTGCTCCATAAGAGCAGCCCAGTGATGAAACTGCCCACCGGAAACCCCATAAGAAGACAGAAAAGGGCTTCGGTGTTGAGAATCTGAGTGATCATGAGCAGAAGCTGTCAGGGAACCAGACTGAGCTGGAGATGGCCCACTGCTCCCGACCACCGAAGACCTCTTGGCAGACAAACCAGAGGGTGACTTTGAGTGGTACCGCTTCTTCCTCTTCCGGTGGTGCCGTGTCCCCAACCTGGATCCGGAATGGGCCTGCTTCTTTTCATCTTTACGGGAAGACTGTCTTCCCTCCTGAACACCAGACTGCCTGAGGTCAGACCCCCACCTCTGGAGAGGGCAGTGGACCGGACACTGCCCATCTGCCAGAGCAGCCTTCCAATGGAGAGTCCCTACCATTACCATTTCCATGCATGGTCGACTCCCTTACACAGTAGAGCTAAGAGGAAAATAATAAAATGTTTTTCTTTTCTATCTTCTTTTTTATTAAAATAAACAATAAGTCAAACTAAAAACTGAACGACTAGCTCTGTTGTCATATAGATGTGAGGATTTAACTGCTGGTGTGTAAGTGACATCATCACTGAAGGGCACTCGATGGTGAGAAAAAAGGAACTGAAGCAGTTGGAGGGTCGACACTGAGGTAGCTTACACAGGCACGAGCCAGTCTCGCGGTGCCACGCATGCATAGTGCTACCTCAGTGCCAGCCCTCCTGAAGATTTTTTACTTTCACAGGGTCCCAGCACCTCCCACTTGCAACCCAGAAGTATGAATACATGGTGAGGACTTTAAGTTCAGGAAGATCTGACTGCTACAGTCATGCACAGAGTTGGACCACACATGACAGAATGAGCAGACATTTATTCTTCAGTTGATTTTTTTTCCACCCACCACTTTTGGGCTTGCTTGGCACTCTGATCATACTGTACTAGTTGTTGTTTGTTGCCAAGCAACCGACCAAACTGCAAGTGGTACCACACGCTGCGCCTACATGGCTCCACTTGCAGTTTTGGATGTTTGCTTGGCAACAGACAACTAGTTCAGTGTGAATCAGAATGCCAAGCCCAAAACCTGAACAAAACAGCATTTATTAAAAAATATGCTCAGACCAAAATTCACACCTTCAAAAGAGGACGTGTCCAGGTAAAACTGGATATCTGGTAACCCTAGACTGGATTCCTTGTGAAATGTAGCAGGGGACAGCTTTTCTTCTGTGTTTGCAGCACCTGTTTCACAAACTCCTACTGTTGCAGGTCTCTGCGCAATCCAGTCACTTTGCTTCTGGACCTGTTGTGCTAGTTGTTGGTCTCTCTGAACCTGCTGTTGGTTTCTCCGAGCCTGCTGTTGTGCTTGCTGAGCCATCCAGTCTCCTTGCATCCGGGCCTGTTGTGCTTGCATCTGAGTCTGCTGCACTTGCTGTTCTGCCAGCCATTTCAGTACTTAGTCCTAGTCCATCTTGCCCCGATTTAGACAAGGGAAGTGCGAATCCCACTGTGTGTGTGTGTGTGTGTGTGTGGAGGGATGCACATGCAATGCATCACTGCATGCCATCGACCCTCGGTGATAACAAGAAGAAAACCCCCCGATGACCTGATGAAGCACTAGCCCACCTCAGGTCCTGCACCACTGACAGGCTTGGCTGCATATCTGATGAGGACTCTGGTGGGGGCAGGATGGTTCTCCCCCACCCCACCATGGGGAAATCCATGGGGGATCTTTGGAGCTGGTAAGTTCCAAGAAAGGTGGGTGACAGAACAGGATGGGTTAGGGTTGAATGGGGGCCAAAGGGCAGAGGAGCATAAAATGCATACTGTATGAAAAAAAAAAAAAGGCAAACAGTGTTGGCTTTGCATAACAATCAGAGTCTCTCTTTATGCCCCAGAAGATACCCACAATAATCATACAATATACATAGTAATGTATGGGTAACCATACGCAACAAGACTGTGTTTCCAGTGAAGAGTCGAGATGACATCATAGGAACTTGAGAGGTCCATGCTGTCATCTTAACTCCAGACTAAAACTCATGCTGAG
The DNA here is from genome assembly GCA_016271365.2 of Neoceratodus forsteri. Classification (NCBI taxonomy): domain Eukaryota; kingdom Metazoa; phylum Chordata; order Ceratodontiformes; family Ceratodontidae; genus Neoceratodus; species Neoceratodus forsteri. The sequence goes on along the minus strand of CM057455.1, from coordinate 1,333,585,539 downwards.
TTGTGTGTAGATGCCCATATTTTATTTTATATGTATTTTTTTACGTTGTAGTCTCAGAAGTAACCTCTCCACAAATAAAAAAAGACTTGCTATTTGTGCTGTTCTACAATTGAAAGTAATTTTACATGTTAAAAGGTACAACTTTGGGCCCTGGGTAGTTAGTAAGCAGCTGGATGTGGGGTGAATGAGGGATTTAACATTTTATGACCTTCTGAACTGTGTAGAACAAGTGTCTGGAATGCGCACAACAGCTTAGAGTGTGCATAACAAGGATTTTGAGTAGGCTGTTTTTTATACAGATCAATGACTTACCAAATACTAATACACCCTACTTGAAAAAAATGTGTGTGTGTGTGCGCGCGCACATGTGTGTAAGTTACAGAATGCCAAGCGTGTTACAACAGAGGGGATTTTATTTTGAACTCATGCACATTTATTTATTTATTTTGTTTTTGTTGACCGGGTAAGTGCACTAGACAAATTCTGCCTATTCTCAGGCACGACCTGGGGGAAGGGGATACAGATGAATGCCAGATTAAGCTGGTTAAACAGATTAAGCAGATGTAGCAGAAAAGCGCCATTATCCTTATATAAACAACTTTGAAATCAGTTAATTTTATTTGTATTTGTAACCCATTGCAGCATTCCAAAATGTACTATATATATATATATATATATATATATATATATTTTTTAATTATTTTTTATTTCTGGTTTATTTAAATACTGACAGCAGCCATCAAAGGCGTGAAGAAGAGCAGTGTCATGTATTTATTTTTATTAGAGCCCGGCTGCACTGCCAACAATGCTAAATTATGGAGGCCATATTTATAATTTATGGCAGGTTAGAATTATACATGTTGTGGGCCACATGCACTCTGTGGGCCGTGTAATGAAGGCCAATAGTTAAGAAACTGATTAGAATCACAAATAATCTACCAGGTATTTGCACTTCTGCTACATTGCAGATAAATGTGCCCAAGTCCCTTAGGTTCCAGTTTTTATATATTATTATGATCAGAAAGACTCAAATTGAACACATGAGAAGGTCACAGTGTTTATAGCATCATTACATTAAAAAAGTTAAGTTCATTACAAATCATGACATTACTGTCAGCTAATTAAAGCTGTAGGTTATCAGAATGTGAAGCCTTCATGCTTCTGATAAGAATCTAACTTTTACTGCTGGGGTAGACAAGTGTGTCTCACGCACCAGCTAACCCCCTTGAAGTTGACAAGAAACTGGTCAACCAAGTAATTATAATGAAGATAAAATAACTGGTGCTGCAAACAAACTGCAGTAATTGGTATAAAGAAAACACACAGAGAGTAAAATTGAGATATAGCGGTTTTCTGCTGCTCGTCACGCAGTTTGAGATATCTAAAGAAAAAGAAAGGACGCTGTTGTACACTTTCTTGGTATGTCATCCTCATTGCAAGGCAGTAATAAGGAAAGAGATCAGTGTTTTTGTTCTGTCTAAATCTAACTTCCACAGCATGGCCTCTAGTGGCTGAGGAGTAGTGAGCTTTGATACAGCAAAATCTCCCATCACTCTAAGGCTCCCAATGCAGTCACAGTTCAAAAGCAGCTCTGGTGGAGTACTGGGAGTGGGTTTACTACCTGTGTATCTTGGGACCGATGAGTGTGATACCATGAGAAAAACTTCTTTTTTTTTTTTTGGTGTACTGGAGTTGAAATAAGTTTGCCTGGGCTCAGCCCCCTAGCTCTGAAGTCAGCCCCTGTAGCCATTGACTTCTAATGGGAAAGGGGGCTCAGTTTAAATGTATGGCCCTTAGGGGCCCCATAGCTACCAAAGCTCATAAAGTGTAATTCCAACACTGTGTTCATTTGAAAATGTTTTCAACAAAACAAAAAGGTTCTATACAGTACATTTGCACTGGCAAAGTATCTCTACGTGCTTCACAAAGTCTTTGCAGATGTTTGTGGTCTGCCCTTGTAGTTCAATGCAACTGTAACCATTAAAGAGCAACTCTATATTATAATACAGAGCTTAAAAACACGAGATTTATACCAATTATATTGTAACTTATTGTTTTTGCTTTCGCCTGCTGCAGTCTACTAAATATTGTAAATAACGCAGCAGTTATTTCACCAGGTCTTTCAAAATGAATCTGACTCTCACCTGCTAACCACACAATTGCTGTTTGTGATATCACAGACTGTTGTCAAGGTGAGCACTATGATGTCATAAACAAAGGCACTGTCAGGTTAACAATGGAGAGGTAAATGATTTCAAATGTTTTCTATACTGACTTTTTAGACGGACTACCCAGATTTGTTGTAAATCTTGAAAAGGAACTTTGAAAATGAAAAATGTATTCTCTAGTAAACTGTAACAATTGAAACATCTTATTTATGAAAGCACGTGCTGAAGTGCAGAGTTGCTCTTTAAACTGCCTTATTCGGCTTCTCCCTGTACACATCCTATGACTTTTTATACAACGATCTGTATGGATTTTTTCAAAACTGTATGTAATTATCTGTGTTAAGTGCCTTGAGCCTGACTTGACTGCATTTCCTCTGGAACTGCTTACTGTACTTGTAATGTTTTTTGTGACTATGTATTTGATGTGGAACCTTTGTAAATGAGCACCTGTGCTCAAAGGTAATCTCCGAAGTGTTCAATAAATAAAATAAATACATAAATAAATCAAAAGTATGCAGTAAGATACTGGAAGTGCAGTAATTGTTTACAGATAAACGAGTCAGTCATTACGTGCTCAGTGCCATCAGATACGCAGCCATGGGGATCTACTGTACTTCAGAACCTGTTCGAAACAGTAAATAATGGCAGTGGTGATTCTCTACTCATTATCAATAGTTACTACCGGATCTCTTACATTTCTATAAGGATAAGTGTTAGAAATGCTACAATTAAGGCTGTGAGACCATGCTCCTTGGTGCAGGGCTGGTACTCACAGAAAAAGGGGTTACCTACTCCTACACAATGACAAGACAGAGGCTTTTGTGGCACACTGGAACATCCACTTCAAAAAGATGAAGAAACCAAAAAGTTCCAACATTCCATCATTTATTGTGCAAAAAAAAAACAACTGTTGTAAAAAACTCACAAATGTAAATGGAACTGCCTGCCATAAGCCCCAGCGCTTTGACTTTACAAAGAAGACAGGCCCCTTTTAAATGCACCATCTCATATACATGAATATGCATGAGACGATGCATTTAAAACGGGCCATCTTCTTTGTAACCACACCCCCTGATGAAGACTTGCTCAAAGTCAAAGGGCTGGGGGTAGTGGCAGGCAGATCTATTTGCATTTGTGAGTTTTTTACAGCACTTGTCTCTGCACAATAAATGATGGCACATTGAAACTTTTTGGTTTCTTCATCTTTTTTGTGGATGTTCCAGTGTGCCACAAAAACCTTTGTCTTGTGTAAGTGCTAGAAATAGGAAGAAACCAGGATCTTGGGTTAATATATCATCTCATGATCAGTGCAACATCCCCTTTATAATATACTGCTGTGACAAAATTAGAAATGAGATATTTAGGACTAAACCCTTTAAGCTCTGGTTAAGAAGTGAAAATGTCTTACTAAGCTACAAACACAGGCTTATTAACCAGGAGATACAGGAATGAATGAACAAAAGAATGAATAAATTTACGTACATAGAAACATAGACTTTGACGGCAGAAAAGGACCACTTGGCCCACCCAGTCTGCCCATTTCCCTACCTACTGGATAAGCTTACGTATGTAAGACTATTTTATTTATACAATGCATTTCCATGCAGTATGTTCAAGGCACTTTACAATACTAAAAACAGACACAACATATACCCCTCCCACTCAAAGTGTGGGCTAACCTGTAACCTCTGAATATGGATGCAGCTTGCTACTACACTCGGCATGACTCCTCTGGTGCCCAGGACCAGGACTCAATGGATGGGGGACCAGCAGGAGATGGCAGGACTTGGCAGGAGCCCTGGTTTGTTTAGGTGCCTCCAATTCCATGGGGAAAACGTTGTTTTGGCAGACATGAAAAGCGGAAGGACACTGCTGATGGAAGACTGCTACAAGCACAGCTGTGATGCAACAGGAGAGCTCTATATACCACCGTCACCTGATCTTGACAGGTGAGATCTTCAGCCAAGAGTAGATGACTTCCAGAAACCTAACATTGGGGCTGGTGCACCAGGGCTCCATGGTGTCTGCCATCTTGGTAACCTCTGACTCACCAGTGCAACCAGCCTGTGAGCCGGAATCATGCAAACAGTTCCAGGAGGCTTCTAGGTAAGAACTGGATCCAGTTGTGTTGGCACCTTATGATAGGCCTACGGGGCATCAAGGTTTCTGAGAGATAGTTCACTAGGCCTATGGGAGCTATGGGAGTTTACTCCATGTGTTACTAAAAAGGGGAACTGAGCTGAAAGCTGTCAGAGATCCTGTGGTGAGAACTGCAGCTACTGCTGGGAGGTTTCAAGCTGTGTCACTGTCAGATTGTGGGTCTGTTTTACTAACAGTCTTTTCTTGCCAGTCCTGGTCAAACAAATGCTAGCCATCAAGAGATAATACTGAGACACCACAGATGACAAAATAGAAACCCAGAGCTGTTTTTCAAACTCTGGTAGCAGGCACTTCAGCCTGGTGTGGGGCAGTCAGGCACGGGGCGGGTCTGGAACCATGACATATGGGTCAACACAGGATGTCAGTAACGGGGGAGGGGGAAGAAATAGAGACAAACCACCAGGAGGAGGCAGAGGGCTAGCAAACCAGCCAGAGAAACAGAGAGAGAGAGAAAGAGTAAGAGAGAACCCTACATATATGGAAGCACAACATCCAGAGGCCTGCAGAGACAGAAAGAGCCAGATGATCAGAGGTACCCTTCAAATGAGATGTTAAACCATGGTCTATTTGCTTTTTCTGGTGGTTGTTCAGGTGGATGTTAAAGATCCCTTGGCACTTCTTAAGACAAGTAGGAGAATTTCCCTGGTGTCCTGGCCAATTTCCCCTATTCCCTAAAACACAGTACCATCACGTTCAATATTAGGCACTGTGCATCTGTATCCCCCTTCCCCAAGACAGTTTAAAATAGGCAGTACTGCCCACCCTCTTTTTGTGGTCAACAAAAAATGAAACTAAATAAAACTGTGAATATGGTGCAGGGCAGCTTTGCTTCTGGGGGAAACCACTTTCTGAGTATTTGGGAGGCTGGTGTTGCAAGTTAGCCATCAGGCTGGATTTACAAATACCACAGGTGTGGAGTCTGTGTGCCATTTTCTGCAACTGCACGGCCTAGGATGTTAATGTGAGCATGTTGCTCATTTGCTGTAATGTACACCACTACTGACACACTTGTGGTAGCTTCATTGGGCCTAAACTGATCAACCCTCTGTGATGCCCAGATATTGAGTGAGAGAGAGCTCTCCACAGTTATTATCTCCGAAGACCTGGTACAAGGCAGGAGAGGGTATTAGCCTCCTGTAGAGCATAGGAGGGCCACTGCTTTCTGTCTGCGGTGTGGGGGTGGGCTGAGCAATTTGTGCCCCAGAGGGCTTACCTAATTGCAAAACAGGGTGTAAAGGTAGCACATTTGACCCTGCCTAGAGAGAGCCTATAGGGGGCCATACAGGGTGGTGCATTCTGTTAATCCTTTCCAGTGCAAAGCCAGTTTACCTGTGAATAAAGTGTGTTCTTGTTGTTTAAACCATCTCTCATTATTGGCTGCATGAGTACTGCATGTGCTAATGGGGGAAGTGTTGCATTAATTGGGGGGTCTTCAGGAGGTGTGACCACAGTGAGGAATGTCTTCAGGCCCACCCAAATCTTTTTCTGGGTGGAGGAAGTGCCATTTATTTCTCTGTTGGATATTGCCCCCCTCTCCCCCACACACACACACTTTGATGAGTGAGACAAGAACATAGGAGGCAGTGAAAACATCAATGGCCGCCTGGTGACAGTGTAAGGAAGTGGTGAGTTGCTCCAGTTGCCAGCAGGGAAGCACACCCACACCACAGGGGGCATTACACAACATACAATATAGTACTAGAAAAAATAAAATATATAGAACCACAGAAAGAAATCTTGCATAATACACAAATTTAGTCATTACAATCCACAACAGAGTAAATCAACTTTCAACTCTGTAAACCCATGCTCAGATTTCACCAGAGCTGCTTAATCACAATGTGGTCCCAAGCAGGTCACTTTACCTCTCAATGCCTGTATTCCCCAGCTAAAATGGGTAAAAGCAGAATCCCACTGAAAACAATATACAGTCGAAGTTGCTTAAGTGGGACACCTCCGTGGAGTGATCAAATGCCCTGCTTAGGTGGCTGTCTCTTTAAAGCGAAGTGCAGTTTTGAAGTCAGTTTAGTCAGTCAGTACAGCACAGAAAGCACACAGAATGCATTTACTGCAGATACAACACCTTTATTTTTTCTTTAATTCTCTTTATTTCTCTCTTACATTCTTACTTCTTTACTGAATAATTATGTATGGAGTTGCACAATTACAGTGAGGTATATTCCTCGTGACCCAGGTCAAACTCGAAATCCTCCAGTGCTAATGTAGTTAAACCCAAGCTCACGCTGCAAAAGTCTTCACTTTCTGGGAAAAGATCAATAGATGTTTCTGTTGCACTTGGAGTACTCGGTGCACAGGGAGCATATCCTGTGCTTGCATAGGTACTAGCAGAGGTGCCTGCTCTGTCTGGGAAGAAATCAGTGATCCTACGTTGCTTTACCTTGTTGAGTGCTTGTGTGTTTATTTCATTCTCTATATCCAACCAGCACTCCCAGCAAGACGCCAGCCCTCTTTGCTGGCATCACAGCATTGCTGCATGTAGACCAGCAAGTGCCTCTGACGTAGGCACATTGTGGACTATGTCATCCTGTCTGTCAGACGATTCATTGTCTGACATGTCTTCTCCTGCTGCCTTCATAGTAGCGCTGATGAATTCAGCATCAGTAAGTTCACCAACAATGGGCTCGTCATGGTCCATATCGACAAAGGCGTTGAGAGATGCTGCATCCATACATGGTAGGACCAGGATGTAATCAAAGGCAGGGACTGGTTGGCTATCAGGCTGTGCATCATGTGTATCAACACCAAAAGTAAATCCAGCTTTCCTGTAGCAGTTTGCAACTGTTGTGGGCTTCACAGACCCCATGACTTATGTAGCATGTACAGAGCATCTAGGAGATTAACCTTCCTTGCAATTTCTGCTGCAAGAACACTACATCCTTCACTGTCTGCACAATCTTGCTGGCAAGTAAAGACCTACAGTGGCCCTTGAGATTTGTAATGTCCATGGGCTGCACTATGCTTGTTGTGTTGGGTGGAAAAAACTGTAGCTTTGCGCAACGGTTGGCTTTCCGCATGCGACGCCGGCGACCCGGGTTCGGGAACGGACCTGGGTCGCTGGAGGGCCGGCCTGGGGGAGAAGGATAGAGCATCCCAGGGACTGCTCTCCTTCTCTGGGGGGAAGGTGGGGAAGTGCCAGGAGCATCGATGACCCCTGGTGGAGGCCAGAAGTCACACAGCTACCAGCACTGGCATGTATAGGAGGCAGGGCGGATGCAGGCGTCATTGCACGACCCCGCCTCCCTGGAGGAAAAAACGGAAAAACAGTAGCTGCCAGCCACCGTTAATGAAGCTCGCCACGGCTTTGATTAGCTCCCCAGGCTGGCCCTCCGACCTAGCCCGAAGACTGCGGCATGTAGGGGGTAAGCCATGGGTATCGGAGGGTCCAAGGCTGATTTGGGGAAGTGGAAGCCCGTGGCTCGTGACCGGGCCGAGAAATATCAGGCGGCAGGCAGCTTGGGGCAGAAAAAGAATAAATACAAAAAAAAAAAAAAAAGAAAAACTGTAGCTTAATGTAGCGCAACCTTCTTGGGAGCTCATGTGGATGAGCGCTACAGTTATCCACAAGAAGTCAGATCTGGTGGTGGCTACATCGAAGCTCACTTTCCCATACCAGCAGCCACTCTTGGAAAATTGTGGCTGTCATCCACACACTGCAGGAGTTTGTGTAGGTGACTGGCAGGACATTTAGGTCCTTAGGCAGGCATCGAGGTCTCTTACTCTTGCCTATAACAAGCAATTTTTTCTTCTCAGTGCCGGACGCATTGGTGGAACAGAGAACCGAAATGCAGTCCTTAGCTTTTTTGGCCCCAGTGAGATCCTGATCCCACATGGCATGCTCACGATCAGGGTGGCCCCTACAGAACAGATCAATCTTGTCTGCATTAAAAATGCTGTTCACAGTCTAATAACTGATTAGACCTGGGAGGGTCTCAGTTATCCAGTTCTGTGCTGCCGCTGAATCGGCATCCAGCTTCTCACCATGTTGATGTTTAAAGATGATCTGGTGTCTTAGCTTCCAGCAAGAAAGCCATCCATCATTTGGTTCAAACTCTGTGTGCCCCATCTGCACAGCAAGGTCCTGGGCGAGGTCCTGGATTTCAGCATTGGCCCTGAGATATGGGCTCCTTTGTCAACAACCTGCTGAAACCAAACAAAGAGTGCAATATCAATGCTACTGTCCTTCCCCTCACATTTCCTTTTCCTTTGGGGGTTTGCGTTTGATCACCATTCAGCCAGAATAGTCTCTCTGTTTGCTAATATGACCAGCCTGGCTTTTGGAGATTCGAAATTGAGTAGCGACAGAAGACAGGGATGATGTGGGGTTCTGCAGAGCTTCCAAAACTTTTACCCTGTCGGCAAGAGAAAGTTTGTTTCTCGGATGAGACATTGTTGAAGTGCTGAAACTGCCATGCAACTGCCAATACACCGGTTTTAACAACTTAATTAGATGCTAACTGACTGCCAGGTGAAGCGAATCAAAGGCAGGATGACCTCCAAGCATCCCACTAAAGCAGAATTTTTTATTTTATTGTACCTACAAACTGAAGTTGAACAAGGCCTTTTTTTAAATGGAAAATCAGTTCTCACTAAAGTGTCCCGTTTATGCAGACATCCTGCTTAACTGTGTCCTATTTAGCTGGCATGTACTATATTACATCTATGCTGGGCTGTCCTGGGTAAATAAACAGTGACAAAAAAGGAATTACTCGCAGTCACTCAGTATACATCTGAATATGTTATGGTTCAAATTATGGATCTCCTGTTTTATACTTGTATGGTAGGTACTCTAGATAAGGGCTTTTCAAAGTCATGCAAATTGTGTACAAAACCTGAAGTTTTTAACACCTTGGAGCCAGATTTCAGAAGCAAAGCTGGGTAGGGCCTGGTTAGTACTTTATTTATTTATTTTAACATTTGGTAACCAGGAAAAGCACACTGAGCCGAGGCTCGTTTCCAGGTGCGACCCAGGGTGAGGGGAAAGGGAGTTTACAACAGAATAAAATACATACATAGTAGCAGGAAGGGACTCCTCCAATAAACACCAGGTGCTGCAGGAAGGGAAACCTCCAATAAACACCAGGTGCTGCAGGAAGGGAATCCTCCATTAAACACCAGGTGCTGCAGGAAGGGAATCCTCCAATAAACACCAGGTGCTGCAGGAAGGGGTGCTGGTAGCTCTGCAGGGAGTACTCTCCCCATGCTTTAAAGTAATCATACTGATGTGCCCTAGCATGATTTTGGGGGGACACTGTCATTGGAGGGGCTGTCTTTTAGAAAATACATTAAGACAAGGTCCTGTCTGCCTGTTCTTGCGGCTCTTCAAGTGGATACCAAATATCCCATAGCACTTTTTGGAAAAAGCAGGGACATTTTTTATTTAATCAAACATACAAAGAACAACCAAAACATGAATATTGAAACATAATACAAAATAAACCCATGAATGTCAAAACAATAAAATACACAAGTAAAATTTCAAAAGAACGACAATGAAGTAAAACAAAAACTATTACCCTACCCAAGTTTTGGTGGTACTATGGATGATTATCTCAAAACCTTTCCATAATGTAGTAAACTTTTGTGAATCTAGAAACTGAAATTCATACTTAGCAACAGCTGCAATTTCAAATTCAATGTTACAAAACAAGTCATCTAGACGTGTGTGTGTTTGCTGTAAAAGAAACTGACACTGAACAATCTGAACACACCATTTTATACAAGTAAATATAACAGTAAGGCCCAGATATTCAAAAGGGTTGCGCATGCGCAAGTCCTACATTGTGCCATTCTGCGATATTCAGCAGGAGGCAGTTACGCCACTGACAACAGGTTGCGCAACAGCGCAATGCAAATGAATGCATGCTCAACAGGAGGGGGAAGAACCATGCATAAACTGCGCAACCCGATATTCAGTCGGGGTTGCAGGAGCCGTACGCGCAACCCCCAACCTGGGCGCCTGCACAACTTTGAGCCAAAAAGGATCAGTTGAGGGCCACCCACAGGTGAGCTGCTGTATTGCATGGCGCAACACAGCAGCTGCCACCCCTGGCTGGCCCCAACTCAGTCCCGTGCCCCCACCAGCCCGATCGCGGGCAGAACATAAAAACAACCCCCCACATCTCCTAATGCCCGATCGCGGGCAGAAAGTAACATGAACCCCCGTCCACATCTCCCGATGCCCGATCGCGGGCAGAATGTATATCAACCCCAGTGCCCTATCGCGGGCAGAATGTAAAAAGCCCCCAACCTGAATATCTCCCTGGTGGTCCAGTGGATGACGTCTGATCGCGGCAGAATGTCAAGTTACAACTTCCCAAACATCTCCCCTGTATAGTGTCCTCATTCCACTCATTTCACGGTTTTCTTTCCTTCGCTCGCAGTCAGTGGCGGTATCCTTTCACTCCCTCCCGTTTCACCGACGACTGATTAGCTGGCTGACGCTTATTGGCAGAGTTACAGCCAATGGGCGTAGTCATACCGGACATGACAGTCCAGATTGTAATGAACATCATTCACAAATCTGGACTGTCATGTAATGGTGGCTGCACGCCCATTGGCTGTAGCTCTGCACCACTGGGCGCAGCCCTACCGATAGTCAGTCGGCGGGACAGCGGGCGCAGGCGGTGATGCTGCTCGCCGCCGCCGGGGAGCGGGTGGAGGGGCTTCATGGGTGGGGGGAGCACTAGACACCAGGGAGATGTTTGGGGTTGTAATTTGACATTCTGCCCGCGATCGGCATTACGGTCCACTGGACCACCAGGGAGATATTCGGGTTGGGGCGGTTTACATTCTGCCCGCGATCGGGCTTTGGAGATGTGTGGGGGTTCATGATACTTTCTGCCCACGATCAGGCTTCGGAGATGTGTGGGGGAGTTCATGATACTTTCTGCCCGCGATCGGGCTTCGGGAGATGTGGGGAGTTCATGATACTTTCTGCCCGCGATCGGGCTTCGGAGCTGTGTGTGGGGAATGTATACACGATACTGCCCGCGATGGCTGCAGGTGCGTGGTCCTCGATGGCTGCTGCCTGGCAGGGGCGGCCAGGCGCAAGTCCTCGGGATCAGCGCACCTACATGCTAATGGTATGCAAATGGGGTTAACATACAAATGGCCCCTGGCGCCTTTGTATAAATTATGGCCCCATTTGCATGTCACCTTTTGAATATCGGAAATTTGCACATGGCGCAATGGTACTTACAGCCACCGCAGTTTAATGCCCAACCCTGGCAACTTGCGGTGGCGCAAGTTCCACTGGCGCCCATGTGCAGTAGTTGTGGTTAGATATTCAAAGGAGTTGCCAATAGCGCAACTCCTTTGAATATCGCCCCGGCCACACCCCTGCGCAACTATTTTGAGCAGCGCAGGGGCTTGCGCCTCAGAATGGCGCAGTTTGAATATCTGGGCCTAAGAGTACTATGGTCCCACTGGTTCCATCCCAGGAAAGAAAAGCCTTTCACCGTGAGATAATCCAAGCCAGAGCAATTTTCCTCCAGAAAGTTTGTATGAAGGAACAAGAGAAAAACAAGTGCTTCATCATTTCTATTTTCTGCACACATCCTTCTCTGAGACAGATTCTTTCCTGAATAGTTTTATGCTTTTGAGCACTCTTGCCATTAAGTTTGTCACAGCCATAAAGTATCCCACATTTTCAGGGGAATACTGGGGTTTCCAAGCAACTTAGGATATTAGTTTCACAATTATTTATTGCTACCGAGAAAACAGGATGGTCCTCAAAATGGTTGCGTAAAATATCAGAATAACACGTTTTCCTGTTTAAAGATACTAGAGACATTAAAGTGCGAAATTTTAATTTTGTGGCAATGTCTAACTAAATATTCAGGAACTTCACAATAGCTGACGCATTTATGCTTCACTGATTCTCTTTCCTATACCTGTAAAAAGCCAAGTAGGTCAAATTCCAAAAGGGGTAACCAAATTTTAGAACGACCGGTTAGAAGATGCCAAACACTACTACAAAAAAAATAAACAAGAGAAAAAAGAACACCAGGTTAACCATCCCCAGACCACCAGATTTTACTGGTAAGTATTTGTGTTACCTGTTATGGGGTTCAACTGGCTCCTCCAGAGCCCTTGAAAAAGATGCTAAGGACAGAGACTTTCAAAGATACAGCTAGTGGATAAATTCAGCTAATATAAAAAAAAGTGGGATAATAGAAAGATCTGAATCATAAAAATATGCTTTTTTCTAGCACATATCCCATCCCTTCCCTCTAACCACTGTACTTTTAGTTTGTCCAGTTTTCTCATCCCAGTAGTACCAGGCCATATTCACTTGGCCAACATAAAAAAAAACATCCAATATTTTTCATTGGGCCAGGAGTTATTGAGACACCAGAAATGTTTGTAACCTGTGCAGAAGTTGCAAGTCCAAAAGCCAACCCTGCACTTTTAGTGAGCTTAGCAGTGGAACCAGAAACTGATGCAAATTCCTCAAATATAGCTATTGAATGAATACCACCACCCAGTACGCCATCACATCCTCCTCTCCAGTGCTCATCTTTTTCCATCAGGAAGTAGAAAGGGAAATGTCCCCAGTGTCCTGGACAAATGTCCCGCAGTTACTATAAACCACCGACAATTTAAAGTGGTTTAAAATTAGTCCGTTTGCTCCCCCAGCCCCTGAAACAAGACTGAAAACCAGCAGTATTTTGTTCCCAGACAACAGCAATTACATAAATAAATATATTAAATGCAAGTGTCATTTATAAGCAGAGATAGGATATACAAAGAAAATATCATACAGTATATTGTTTATGAAAACTCACCTACAGTGGCATACAGTTAGAAGTTAAGAATTAAATGTTTTTTTTAGTTGACCCAGTGAATTTAAATGCCAAATTTGTGGGGAGAATTTATTTCATGATTGAGAGGCACTGACATTTAGGGTCTCATATCCATACTTAGTATTTGTTTTTGGAACACACACTCTGTAATATTGGATATCTCTCAAAACACAGGGTTGGTTTTACTGAACCAGAAATTTGCCTGGTTCACAGGAGAGTTTATTTTAATTATTCTAACTCATAGTATAAATTAAGGTGAGCTAAGCCTTTCTCATTTTGCTTCCAATGAATTCCAGAGTCACAGTGTAGTTCTTTGTATATCTGTACATTAAACAATGATTTTGTCAAAAGGACACATTCAAGTAAACTATACCAGTTTATTGTAAGTAATGACACATTTCTGAAGTACAGTTTTGTCAGTGCATCTGTAAACAGAACAACCCTATTCTAAAACTGGTAATCAACTGAGTGGAGGTCTTTGCCTTCAGATTTTGAGGTAAAAAATGAGTAATCCTTTTTAAAGTGCCAGAACCAGAACTAACTCTATTGGACATTGAGTTTATATGGATAGCAAAACTCAAGGTATATTTTAGAGTTGCACCCAAGTATATGCATTCTTTTACAGTTTCAATCAAATCTCCTTGAAGAATCTGCATTTTAATTCAACTGGCTGTACTTTTATTTGTGTGTGGTGGTGATCGTGCTGCAAGGTCATGGTCTGAGTCTTCTTTAAATTCATTACAAACTTGGAGTTAGTAAGTCCTGGTCGAACAGCTTACCACCATTGACCTAGCTCATGACAGCGTAGCCTGGTTTGAAAGTTACCTGCACAACCATACATAGCAGGTAAAGATTGGTAACACCCTCTCGGATAGCAGACCTGTCCTATCTGGAGTTCCTCAAGGGTCCATCTTGGGCCCTCTTTTGTTTAGCGTTTTCCTCAACCACCTTCGTTACTCCTGTCAGGGTCACATCCTTTCATGTGCTGATGATGCTGTCCTGTTTACCAGTGATCTGGACACTAAGGTTTTTGAATCCAGGCTACAGAGTAATTTTGTAGTCATAGAAAGATGGTTCCATAAGCACAAGTTAGTTATGAATTACAACAAGGCTAAAACTATGCTGTTCTCCAGCTCCCAAAATAGGCACAGAACTTACCCTCTTTCAATCACCGATGAAGAGGGCTCTCCCCTTGAGCTAGTTCAGCTCTTTAAATATCTGGGGATTACTACTGACAGTACAATGACCTATGCCTATCACATTGACAACATTACTAAGGCTGTTAACACCCACATTGGGCTACTTTATAGACATACGCAATGTTTGACCCCAGAGGCTCTTAACCTGGCCATTCAAAGCTCTCTTGTCTCGCTTATTGATTACGGCTTACCAATCTATGGACCAGCTACTGAAACAACTCTTCGCCGCATCATAGTTGCACTCAACAAAGCATGCTGACTCCTTACCGGCTCAGCCCGTCTGTCCCATACCTGCGACATGTACACTCAGGCTAACTGGCTCCAATTCAAAGGTAGACTCATGTACCAAACATGTTTACTGTCCAAAAAAGTAAGCTTAGGCAAAATGCCCCCACTATAAACCATCATTGCACCAGAAGCTCTACTAGCCAGATTTTTATTATACCCCACTGTTGCACTTCTCTGGGACAAAGGTCCTTTGCCTACTGTACTATGGATGAACTCGCTGTACCATGACATCACTTCAGCATCCACCTTGGGCTCCTTCAAGGTTAAACTTAAGCATCAGTTAGTTGCTGATGCCAGTTGTGACTGCTTCCAATAACCTTCCTTCTTGTGACCAGCACTTATTCTAACCTTATGCTATCCTGACCTTATGCATAACTGTTCTCAGCATGTAAATAACTGTTCTAAGTTGCTAATCATTCTCCTTCGCATTTTCTCTTGATCCCTTCCACTCTTTCCCCTCACCCCTCTATGGCTTTCCCCATCCCCCATTATATCTCCTGAGCTCCCTTGCTCACTTTAAAATGCTTTGTCCCATACCTTCTCACCTCTGACGAGGCCCCTGGTCTGATGCCATCCCTTACCTTGTTGATTATTAGATATTAGGCTGAGTCTGTTCTCATTTTCCTATAAAGGGTCATTTCATAAGACCCCACCCCCTCTAATATGACCCTTTGAATTCCAGGTTTTAATCAAATACGCACCTTGGTATACATTGTACAATGCCACATGTATTAGAACATCTCTAGTTATATACTGTTGTAACGTTTTTTATAATTCCTTGTTTTTTTGTTCTCCGTCTCATACTTTTCTAATACGTATTTTTCGTCTGATGTGGAACCTATGAAACAAGCTTGTTCTCAAAGGTGTTATCTGAAATTTCAATAAATAAACAATAAATAAAAAAAATAGTAAACTATTATTTTTTTCTACATTTTATTTATGTCCCCTCTTTGGCCACTCAGACACTCTCCAGTGTGGTCACTCGGCTCAACCCATCCTGCCCAACTGAAGTCCCCAGCTTTACCTTACCAGTGTAGGGGGGGCCTCCATTCCACTCCTCTGATCCACCAACCCCCTGGATCTAAGCCCCCCCCCCCCGGGTGGGACTTCTGACTCCTCTTGGTGACCTTTCTGGAATCTAGTTGGCGACCAGGGAATGGGCAGAGCACCAGAGGCAGGCTAGAGGACCCGGCGATAGGCATGGGGGTTGGCCTCTGGACCCACCCTCTCCTACCGAGGGCCAGAGCCATTTTCCTTCATTCTGTTCCTCCCTCCCCATTGGCTCAGATGTGCAATGCGTCCTACGCATGCGTGCTCCTGCACACACACAGATCACTGCCACTGCCAGTCCCTTTACAAAAGATCCCAAGGGCTCTCGTAGCCCCAGTCATGACCAGGAGTCACCCAAGGCCCAGGATCCAAGACTCCCCTCCCTCCCAAGACAGAGGAGCAGTCCTACAGATGCTCAATCCTCTCCTCCCCTGCCAACCTCCGATGACCAGAGCTCACTCCCGAACTCAGGTCACTGGCGTAGTACGAGGTGTGGCATCCAGCACCTCAATCCTCAGCACCACTAGGCCTAGTAAACCATTCTTAAATAAAATATTTTTGTAACAGACTGGTGAAATTATGTATTGACAACCTAGTCAGGTGGATTACATCCTGGTTATCAACGTGCAGGCAAAGAGTTAAGGTCAATGGCCATCTCTCAGAATGGGAAAAAATGACTATTGGGGTACCACGGGATCAGTACTGGGCCTAACCCTGTTTATTATATACATCACCACTATGAAGTCCAGTAAAGTTGGATGGATGGCAAAGTTTGGGGATAACACAAAACTCCAGCACATTGCCCATACTTCAGAGGAGACATTAAACTGAGGTCTCTTCTGCCCCTCTCTGGTCACAATCCAGGTGGAAGTAAAATATCCCATGGCACTTAGCAATGAAGAGTAGGAAAATTTCTTAGTAAAAGAAAATCAAACGGTCATAATCACATGAAAAAATATACATCAAATATATGTTCAGATAAACAAAAGAACCAACAGGGATCCACATTACAAGCCAAAAAGAAAGGCAGGAATATCAGGAAAAATCAAAAAAGAAAGAATGAAAAGGGTAGAAAGAAATAAGAAAGAAATACATCAGAACTCCAGAATATGAAAAGGTAGCTAAATACCAGTTACATGTTTCGGATTTACAGTTGGAACCACAAAAGACTTGCTTTCATAGAAATGCAAAGGTTTAAGGTTTGCTCAGTAAATTCAGTGGGACTCTGTAAAGCAAGTACTTTCTGTTGGAAAAGCAGTTGCCAGATGTGAAATTTAATATAGGCAAATATCACCTGCACCGTGTTGACATATCTATGTGCCAACTGTAGAAAAGATCCAGTGATGATGTGTTCGTAGGTGATTTTGGCCCACACTGTAGTGTTCCATCGAGCCACCAGAGCACTCCAGAGACTTTTAATGCAGCAGCATTCAAAAATGAGGTGCTCAAGGGTTTCAAAGTATGCAATGTAATGGCTCCACGTTAATTTCACCAAAACTTTTTATTTATTTTATTTAGTTTTTGTTGACCGGGTAAGTGCACTAGACAAATTCTGCCTATTTTTAGGCATGACCCAGGGGAAGGGGATACAGATGAATGCCAACTGACCTTGAACCAGGTTAAGCTGTTGGTGGTATTTTTAATGAATGAGGGAAATTTGGCCAAGGCACCGGGGAAATTCCCCTACTCTTTTTCGATAAGTGCCATGGGATCTTTAACATCCACCTGAACTACCACCAATCCAGGCAGATGGGATCTCGGTTTAACATCTCATCCAAAAGACAGCACCTCAGAAGTGCAGCACCCCTCTCATGCTGCACTACAGTGTCAGTACAGGGATATTAACCAAAGTGCCAGATGTGGGAACTGAACCCACAGCCCTCTGATCTCCCAGCCTCAGAGGCAAGTGTGCTACCTACTGAGCCACTGACACTGTTAAAAAATGCAGCATGATAAAAAATAGTGTAAAAAAAACTTTGCAAGGCAAAAGCACGCCTGTCCATAACAGCTAATGGAAAAACAGTGTACACTAGCCACACATACAACAGCACATACTACTCCATGAATTGAACAAACAACCTTTCCCTTAAGTGTAGATTTACTATTACCACACCACACCGACATGGATCACCACTCCAGGGAAATCTAAGGGAAAAGGCATATCAGTGGACTCAGGATTGACAGTGCGCAGTTAAGGCACCTCTTCGCTATGTGGTGTCACACAAGTACTATTCTGTATACCACGCTCTTGAGTATTTTGACCATGTGCTATTGACCACTCTCCTTTGGTCCATGCACACTTGACGAGATACCCAATGCAACAGGCTCTTAGACAAAATATTTTGCCCATACTTTTATGCTTGTGATTATCTTTCATTTCCAGTTTACCATGACAAGAGAGCCATTTTATAACCCACGTTTTTGCTGGTATTCTTGGATTCATGAGATGCTAAAGGATCTTAGGGCGATTCTGGGATGGGATGCCCCAAAGTCCACTTAAACCTCAAAACCATGGCTTTGTATCACATAATACAAACTTTGTCTAGTAAAATGAACAGGGGTCAGCTTCCATTTCTTGATTTTTTCAATCAGTGTGTTCCTAAAAGTAGGGAATACTACATACTTTTTTAACATAGAAAATCTGCTGTTCCAAAGCACATTGAGTGGGTGCAATCACCCCCCCCCCGAATCCATTGATCCTATACCCCAGACTTATTAGCAAAGAAAGGTACAAACTTAAAAATAAAGTAGGTACTAAAAAGAAAGCAAGTGGGCTAATAAGAAAAAATTACTCACCTTAGTAATTGCTTTTCTTCTCATGGAGTCTTGCTATATTATAACAATAGCAGTCAGCCACTGCAGCTGAACTGCCCCGGAGAGGAAGGAGTTAACTCCAGAAGGTCTGGAGTTCTACAGCGCGAGGGCGCTGTGCCCAAAGCTCTATCTGGCAGTTTCAAATGAAACTGTCAGATCTTTACGAAGCCAACATCAAAGGACGGAAAAAGTCTGTGTGGAAAAACTACACTAGCCTATGGCTACCTACTAGTAGTAATAACAACAATATAAACAACAAAGAAACACCCAGAACCATAATAACAAAGATTGATGGTATTATGGTTCGTTTTACCACCCTTGACAAGCCATATAAGAACCCCTTCCCCCAAGACTCAAGTCCAAGAAGGCACAAAAAATAACCTAAATGAACAATCTAGATCCCTAACCCAAAGGAAAACAGGGTTAGGGAAAACTAAAATGGCATGACACAGTGCTTGCACCAATTTGCCACCTCTACCCAAGTAGGAATTCTGAGAGGGGCAGGAGGGAGGGTGGTTATAATATAGCAAGACTCCATGAGAAGAAAAGCAATTACTAAGGTGAGTAATTTTTTCTTCAAACACCATGAAGTCTTGCTATATTATAACAATAGCAGATTACACAGCAGTACCTCCATGGAGGAGGTCAGAACCTACTTAGGAAATAGGCTCTGAAGCACAGCTGTGCCAAACCGAGCATCTCTTCTGGACTGGATATCCAGGGAATAATGCTTGGTAAAGGTGTGAACTGTCTTCCAGGTAGCAGCCTGACAAATCTCCAGAATAGGAATGTCTCTAGCAGCCGCTAGAGATGCAGCTGTACCCCTGGTGGAGTGGGCCCTCAATCCTGAGGGGGGTACTCTACCCAGTTTCTGATAACAAAATTGGATACAAGAGACAATCCACCTTGCAATTGTTCTCTTAGTGGCAGGTTTCCCTTTGCCAACCTCGCCATAGGTAAGAAACAGTTGGAGGGATTCGAACTATGACCTCTGGTGCGCTCTAGATAGTAACTTAATGCCCTTTTGACATCCAAGTGTGCAGTCTCCTCTCACCTGAGGAAGAATGCTCAGTGAAAATACTGGGAGGAGATAGATTGATTCAGGTGGAAATCAGAAACCACCTTAGGCAAAAACTTTCTATTAGTCCTAAGGACTACCTTATCTCTGTGGAAAGAGATAAAATCTTCTTCCACTGACAGGGCCTGTAACTCACTTATGCGTCTGGCAGAGGTGATAGCTACTAGAAAAACGGTTTTCCAAGTTAAATACTTGAGTTCTGCTGAAGACAGAGGCTCAAAGGGGGGTTGCATTAACTGAGCAATGCAAATATTCAGGTCCCAGGCGGGAGCTGGTTCCCGAAAGGGAGGGTTAGTGTGAAGTAACCCTTTAAAAAACTTGGAGAACACAGGGTGAGAAGAAAGGAGGCAGGCTTCCTGCTGACACAAAAGCAGAGACAGCTGCCAGATGAACCTTCAGGGTAGCTGGTCTAAGGCCTAAGGAATTCAGATGGACCAAATAGTCCAAAGAATGGGAAGATCAGCAGATTCGTGGGTAATCTGCCTCTCAGAGCACCAGATGGAAAACCTCTTCCACTTAGAATTATAAGTGGCTCTAGTGGAAGGCTTCCTTGAAGCCTTTAAAATATCCATAACACCTTGAGAAAGGTGTAAATCAGCAAATTCTAGCTTCTCAAGAGCCAAGCCTTGAGGTGGAGGGACTTGAGGTCCGGATACCACACTCTCCCCTGTGCACAGGCCAGTAAGTCGTGAACTCTGGGCAGGCTCAGGGCAGGGTGGACTGCCAGGGACAGGAGCAGAGGGTACCAGGGCCGTCTGGCCCAATCTGGGGCAATCAGAATCACTCTGCAAGGTTGAGATCTGATTTTCACTAGTACCCTGAAAAGGAGAGGAAAGGGGGGGAAGGCATACAGGAACTTCCCTTTCCAATCCAACAGAAAGGCATCCAGAGGGACTGAGCCCAGAACTGGAGGCCTGCAGCAAAAAAGAGGAAGTTGGTGGTTGTCTGGGGCCTGCGAAAGATCTATCTGAGGAGTGCCCCAACTGGCAAAGACAGACCCCAGTACTTGTGGATTCAGAGCCCATTCGTGGTGGCCCTGAGAAATTCTGCTGAGGCGTCCCCCAGCACATTGTCCTTCCCTGGGAGATGAACCCTATCAGGGAGGTGTTCAGGAATAAGCCAGAGACCACAACTTCATTGCCTGCACAAGGCTGAAGACCGGTGCCCCTTGCTTGTTGATGTACCACATTGTGGTGGTATTGTCTGTCCTGACTTGAACCACTTTGTTCTGGACAGAATCTGAAAAGACCGAAGAGCTAAAAAGACAGCTCTGAGTTCCAGAAGATTGATGTGGAGCAGAGATTCCTGAGGAGACCACACTCCCTGAGTGGTAAGGTCGCCCAGGTGAGCCCCCCACCCTAACAGGGAGGCATCCGTGGTGAGGGTGAGGGAGGGAGAAATGGGAATGAAGGGAACCCTTGTTTCAGATTGCTTTGATCCTGCCACCAGTGTAAGGCCAGGATCAGGGATTGAGTAACTGGGACCAATTTGGTAAGGGGGTCCTTCCTCTGAGACCAATAGGCCCTCAAATGGAACTGAATGTCCCTCATCTGGAATCTTGATCCCTGCACAACAGCTGTGGAAGCAGCCATGTGCCCGAGAGTTGCAGGAAATGCCTTGCTGGTCGAGAGACCCGCAGGGTAAAGGAGGATGCCAGGGCGATGAGTCTGTCCACCCTTTCCGACGGAAGAAAGGCCCTGGCTAACCTTGTGTTCAATTCTGCGCCTATGAAAGTTAGGGCCTGAACTGGTTCCAGAACTGACTTTGTAAGTTTAGCAGAAATCCCAGAGAAGTGAGAAGCTGCTGGGTGGCTTGCAAGTGGGATTTCACCTGACCTGGAGACTGACCCACAATGAGCCAGTCGTCCAGGTAGGGAAACACAGCAACCCCTTGCCTTCTTAAATGAGCCACTACTACAGCGAGACATTTTGTGAATACCCTTGGCGCAGAGGTAAGGCCGAAGGGCATTGCCCTGAACTGGTAGTGGCCTGAGGGCAGTTCGAACCTGAGGTACTTTCGGTGGGAAGGCCTGATCAGAACATGAAAATAGGCATCCTTGAGGTCCAGGGAAGCTAGCCAGTCCCCTGGCCTTAGGGAAGGCAATATCATTGCCAGGGTTAACATCTTGAACTTTGGTTTCAACAGATGCTTGTTCAAGTATCTTAAATCCAGAATGGGCGCCATTCTCCTGTCTTTTGGGGTAAGAAAGTATCTTGAATAAAGCCCTTGCCCTGATGGCAAGGAGGAACCCTTTCCACTGCTTTGCAGACCAGAAGAGAAGAAACCTCTGCTTCCAAAGCAAGGGCTTCTGAAGGATTTGTAGGTGGGAAATGCCTGGCTCTCATCTTTGGAAAATATTTGAAGCTGAGAACCAGACCCTGGCCTATTACCTCCAGAACCCATCTGTCCGAAGTTAGGGACAGCCAGCTCTGGCTGAAATAGGCCAACCTGCCCCCCACTGGTACAGGAGAATCGGCCCTGGGCACCCCATCAGGGTGCCTGCTTAGCAGCAGCCTTAGGCTGAGGGGAGGGAGACGGTCTACTTGCGCCACGTCTACCCCTGCCTCTAAAGAAACCCCTCTGCGAGACAGCAGAGGAGGCTTGAAATTGGTAAAAAGGCCTGGAAAAGGGTCTGCCCCTACCTCTGGGAGCATGCCTTTGTGGCATGGCATGCTTCTCCTTAGCCTGGGCACTTTTGTAGGTAGTTCTGTATTCATCCATCTTTTCATATAATTTTCTGTTTGCTCCCCAAACAGAGAATTTCCCACTACAGGAAAATCCATAGCCTTTGACTGAGTATCTTGGGACAGATTAAGCATCTGAGCCATGCCAACCTACGGAAAGCTACAGAAGTGGCCATGACCCTAGAGGAAACATCATTAACATCAACAGCAGTATGAAATTGAACTTTAGAGGCTTCAATGCCATCAGCAGCCACCTGTTCAACTCACTAGCCAGCTGGCCATGGGCCTGCTTGGCTAACTGCTGTACCGTGTCCCACCTAGATTTCTGATATCTAGCCACATAAGCCATATAATTTGCCTGCCTGAGTCCCAAAGAAGCTGCCATATACTGTTTCTTCGCCATGGCATCAATCTTCCTAGAATCCTTATCAGGAGGATGTGAGGCCAGAGGAATATTAGCCTTGTCACAGGCTGCAGCTTGTACCACACCTACATGACTACACTGCTCAATAAGGAAGTCTGTATCCGAGCCCGACAAAGTATACCTTCTGTCCATTTTTTATCTACAGGAGGGACAGAATGAGGATTTTAAAATCTTTGTTGTTTGCTTCCTAAATGACTTATGCAAAGGAATAGACAACCTCCTAGACTCTGGAATATCCATCATTTCCACATAATCAGGCTCCTCTTGCTCATCCACAGCCTCCTCTAAAGGAAGCTGGAGGGTTTCTGCAACCTTTTTGTAAAAAATAAAGAAAGAAGGGGACTCAGACAGAATAGGGGGAGATTCTAAAGGTCTGTCTGGAGAAATGCCCGGTTCAATGGGCACGTCCAGACCCTCCCAGCCACACATATATTGATCAAATTCCTCCTCCCCCTCCTGTGGTTCATAAAAATCCTCAACTTCAAAATCCTGAACCACTGGGACTGAACGAACCAACCTTTTACCAACTGTTGGTGGTTCTACAGATCCCTGAGACAGTGACTGGACAATCTGAATGGCTTTAGCTATCTCTGCAGCAGTTGGAGACACAATTCTGGACTCCAAACCTCCTGATTTCTTTGTCTTTTTACTTGGGACTGGTTCCTCTGAACCAGTCTTCCTTTTGGCCGAGGAAGTCTCGCCCTGGTCAGAGGGCACTCCCTCTGGTCCAGTGGGTACTGAACCGGGCTGGCCATCCGGGTCAGCGGACTTTTTGGCCTCTCGTTCCCTGAGCCGGCCCAATCTCTTCTCCAGGGTGGCTGCAGGGAAATTTTTACACACCTGGCAGTCTGACAGGAGGTGGTCAGCCCCCAGACAATAGACACAAGTGGTGTGTGGGTCAGCCTTGGCAAAGGCGTCCCCACAGACATCACAGTGTTGAAACCCAGTGGGCCCGGTTTTTCTTTTGGGTTTCTCAGACATAATGCCAGCCTAACCAAAAACTTGCCCTTTTGATGGCAGTGCCAGGCAAGACACCCTTATCGGTTCCTAACCGTGTCACGGGTATTTGAAAAAACCGTAATAATTTGGTTTTTAGAACCGATAAGAACCGGAACCGCACTCTAAAACCACAGTACAGTTTTAAAAACAGAAAAAACCAAGCGATCGGTTCAAAACCGAACCGATAATTAATTTTCCACACAGACTTGAATTTTGTACTTACGGTTACCAGATAGAGCTTTTGAACCGAAATGCGGTAAAATTAATGACTTTTGCGGTTCAAATGAACCAAAA
Source organism: Neoceratodus forsteri (assembly GCA_016271365.2). NCBI lineage: Eukaryota > Metazoa > Chordata > Ceratodontiformes > Ceratodontidae > Neoceratodus > Neoceratodus forsteri. Next base: position 1,333,561,556 of record CM057455.1, on the reverse strand, counting down.
CTACTCTTTTGAACCGAGAATGAACCGAGCTGAAGGAGCTGATCTCCGGAGCGACTGTTCAGTGAAGCTGAGTAAAGAATCTGACAGTTTCATTTGAAACTGCCAGACAGAGCTTTGGGCACAGCGCCCTCGAGCTGTAGAACTCCAGACCTTCTGGAGTTAACTCCTTCCTCTCCGGGGCAGTTCAGCTGCAGTGGCTGACTGCTATTGTTATAATATAGCAAGACTTCATGGTGTTTGAAGGTCCAGACTCCCTGACTTTACTGGCAGGTACATTATGTTCCTCTTAATTGGGTTGAGCCTGCTGCTCCAAACCATTTGCAAAAAGAGACTGTAGAATTTTGCATCAAAGTGTGTGTGTGTGTGTGGGGGGGGGGGTAACCACACTTAATGAAGTAAACAATGAGAGCACGAATGTCTTAGTAATATGTATCCTTTTTCTTTTGGACTGCTGTCATGACTTCCACTGCTTAGCCTTAGCACTGCATTCCTCAAGTTTCTCCAACCAATTAAGAATGGCCCCATCTTCCATGGTCAAACTTAATACCTAAAATTTGGATGGGGTCCTCTGAAACAAATATCGCTGCTATACCTGTGTTTTATAGCAGACCAGGGTTCAAAGAACTTCACCATTATTAATACTGGACCCAGGTACCTCTGAACAGTCTGCCAAAATGTTCAGAGATTGTTCTCCTGAGTTAACACTATCCAGCATCGAACAGATGTCATCTACATATTAGCTGTCTTAACAGGCAGGGAAACCCCAGGAAATCTGTAACATCAGTATATTATGACTATTAGAAACTCTACATAAGACAGGGTCCAAGCAAAACACATATAAATGAGGACTGAGGAGCAGCCTTGTCTAACTCCCATTTAAAAAGTATAGCAGAACCTAAACAGTAATTCAAGAAGGGAATAAGTGTGGCATGGTAATACAGCAATTTTACTAATCTAATAAAAGGCAGCAGGATAACATAATGGCACAGCATTGAAAACAAATAGGAATGACCAACCTTCTCAAATACCTTCTCTTGATCAACAATAAGCAAAAACCCATCCACATTACTCTGTTCTCCCAGAAACATGATTTCTATAAGTAAAATTAGGTCCTGTTGTGAGAAGCCCAATGACAGGACCTGTATGTGTCTACAGACTCTTCACATAATTTACAACACGTATCATTTGGGCAAATTTGACTGATGTGACCAAAGTCTAGACAGGAGATGCACTTGATCTGATCCCAGGTGCTGCTGACATGGTAAGGAGAACCACATTTAAAACAAGCTTTTGGCTGTCCTGGGTAAAAGCAATGACCCCTATCCTTGCCAAGGCAGAATCAACTTGGTAGATGGGAGTTAGCTCTATCAGTGTATTTTAGTTTAACCTGAAATTTCCAGTCCCCTATCCTGTTATGTTTTATAGGAGAGACAGTCTTACCTTGCTCCATAAGCAAAGAAACACCTGATGCAGGTTAAGCTGTTTATGAGTCATGAGCTGTACTTTCAGATGAGTGAGCGAGAGGAGCAGGCAGCATTTCATTAAGAGTACTGACAATGAGCTGGGCTGCTGATGTGGCAGTCCTTTAATCTCACTGCCTGGCTGACTCATCAGCTGGCAGCCATTTGTCAGAGCTGCTGGCAGTTGTCAGCAGGCCTCCCGGGTAGTTGTGGAGCCATTTCTTTCCATCAGGAGACTTTACCTAATCGGCACATTCCAAAACCTTTTCCATGCTCCAGTCTTCTTCCTCCATGGACTTACCTCTGAATGCAGAACTTTGGGAAATAGAAAATTCAGGCTGCAGGGTGGAAACAGGACATTGAGAATGCAGTTGTTTCTCACTCACCGGTACCGAAGGAAAAAATAGTCTTAGTAGGCGAAGTTATTACTGTCTCATGCAGGGGCTGTGAACTTTCACTACTTGGTACAGTTTGAGCAGCACTCTGAGATGTCTTTAGCAGGGTGTACCTCAGCAACTTTAGTAACAATGCTGGACTTACGTTCAGTGTTGGATTCCACTTCAGTGGAACTGATTTGTGAAGCTGCAGGCAAGCAATCCTCAGGTGGGGAAAACTGTAAGCATTTTCTTTCTTTTCTTCCTCCAATTTCTGCAACTGTGCTGTGTATTTCTTTTCCTCTTCCTCCATCATTGCTAGCAAGAACTTCTTATTGGACAACTGATAAGCCAACTTAGCCTCAGCTGACAGCAAATGATCCATCTGAGTATTTGCAGAACTTATCTCAGTTTGACTTTCATACATTCTGGGGCTGGGGGAGAGGCCTTCCCATGTACCCTAGCAGCATCTCCTTCACTCTCGATCCCAGGGTTGGCCATCTTGCCAGACAGCAGAACAGCACCTCCTACCTCTCTCAGGAAGTGAAGAGTAGAGAAGCTTCCCCAATGTCATGGCCTACACTCCCCCTGTCAATAAAACAGGTCCATGCAGCCCACCCTACAGGATAGACTTGGAAACAAACCATAATATCTTAAGTGTGCCTTTCCTGCTCAACAATTAAAATGACAAAAATTGTTGACTCAGATGCAGAGATCAGTAACTTACAAAGTGAACTAGACAAATTAACTAATTGGGCAAATCAAGCAAAAATGAAGTTCAATGTAACCAAGTGTTCTGCAGTCCATTTTGGTAGTAATGCTAAAAAACTAAATACATACTGGATTTAAACTCATGTTACAAATCAGGCAGCAGGGCCTGTGATGTAACAATGGGTCAGATTATATGCCGATGATGATATAGTGAGAGGACTAGAACTAGATATGCCTGCTTCCAGGTAAAGCCTTGCTTTCACATCACTCCCAGTGCTATTAAGCAGAAATCAATCTAATAAGCATATAGAAAAACACTTTAGAAATAAAATGTAATTTTGAGACTATATCTTTAAAATTATTAAAATTTCTTGCCTGATATTTTTGGGCACTACTAGCTGTTTAAATGTTGAAACATTAAATGATTTGTTTGATATGTGCAATATTCTGTTCTTGTGAGGCAGGGTGGGTGTAAATTTCAGAAAGATACCATAAAAATACATTTTGCTTGATTGACTTTTTTAATTGTTTTCTCTAAAGTAACCCAATTTTTGTTCACATTCAGTATAAAGAACAAGAATGGGTTTTCGAATGTCAAAAGTGATATCACTGCATTACAAAAAAGATCTACTTCCCCTTGAGTGACCCCAATAATCTTCCCAAACTCACACAAGTTTTGCCTGTGAAAGCACTGGAAGAATAGAAAGTACCAGGGCCAGATTAAATGCATCTAGAAGTTCTTAAAGAACTCAAGGATAAACTACTTTAGTAATACCACTAGCAGATAAATGCACTGATCTGCAAAATAGGGCTGATACTGCAGGATTTTAGAATAGAGAATTTGGTTCCAGTATGGAAAAAGATATAGTGCATGTGGAATGTTGTTCCACCTTGATTTCCATCACAGCTGAAACGCTGTTGTACCACACTTCAAATGTCATGGAACACAGTTCAACCCTTCTGTGGTACAACAGTGTTCCATCTGAGTTGACATGCCCAGGAGCCATAGTAACTGAAGCCACAGGATCTACCAGAGTATCAGTAGCAGCAATGATACCAACAAACAGTTGCGTAACCACGCAGATGCAGGATCAACCAGATAGAATTAAATATAGGCAGGATCAACCAGATATTTATAATTACTTACCAAAAAAAGACTCAGTTCCTCCACGACTTCTCGCTAAGCGAGAAACACCATTTTCTTTTTCTTAAAAACTCCTCCCAAACCCAAATCTCAACCAATGGAAGTGCATGACAGAAATGTAGGGACATCTGGTCCGTAACAACTACACACCTTGTCCTAGTAACCAGCTGTAACTATATGAATAAGACTCGGATGGCAGAGACTTCGTTAAAAAAAATTATTAAAATAACTACTATAACCATTAAAAAATGTATTTCGGGGATACTATACAACATAAAAAATAGTGGATGGCCATCTTTATGTACAACCATTATGTTCTGCATTGTTAGCCATGCACTATTCTCTATGTGCTAGACTGTATCCAGGTAACTACAGACCACCTAGTCTTACATCAGCATCATGTTAAATCCTAGAATCAATTACCAAGGACGAGATGTACAAATTCCAAAATCCATCTCTGGGGCAACAACTTGGGGCTGAGATGATTGCTGAGTTGTATGTCATCCCTAGTAAACTTTTACTGCTAGAAAGTGGGTAACTTGAAGGGGGGGGGGGTCTGGTTACTAGCAATAAACTCCCAGCTGGAATCAGCAGAATTCAGTCACACTACTTTTCAAAAAATCTTGACTGTCAAGATATGCCATTATATAATACATAGCTACCATGTTTTTACTGTGACCTGAAAAAGTTGTTCTCAACATACATTGAGAACAGCTTTTTCCGTATGTTTAAAACAACTTAGATGGGCGTTCACTACAGAGCAAGAACTCACTACAGAACAAGCTCAGCTGCAGCCTCACCAGTGTCAGTCAGAGCCACATGCTCAGTACAACAGTGGTTTTAGTTTTAAAAGTGTTTAAAAAGATATGCTAACTTAATTATTATAAAAATTAAAACACAGTTGGGTCACACACCTCATTGGTGTTGTGACAGCACTGAGGCACTTGAACATTGTTCTTGTAACAAATGCTGTCCAGCACCAACTAGGTATGTGAACCAACTTCTCCTTAACACTTCAGTGTTAATTATTCTGTATATTTATTACTAAAGTAGGTGTACTTACTTGAAAAGAGGAGTGTTGCCTCTCCCAGTTCCTCTACAGCTGAGGCTTTTTATGGCTGCAGTAGGCGGAGCCTGCAGATGTTTTGCATGTACAAAAGGAGTGATGTCATGTTTTCTGTCCGTGGAACTGACTTGAAGGTGTAAATAGTCTCCTCCACCTCGCCCTCCTCCAAGAAATGTTTTCTACCCTCAAATAAATACGCTTTCATGTTAGTCAACAGTTGCAGTGCACTATTTTCTTTCTTAAGTCGGCGGTACAAGAACTGGAACCTGAGTAGTGGGAGGCAGCATTAAGTTTTTGGGGGAATAAGATCCACCCCCACCTCCACCCAAGAAGCTCCTAAAGATCCACCCCACCTTTTTTTTGATTCATGTAGGAGGGGCATGAGGTGGATGAAAAAATTACTCAACTTAGTAATGTTGTTTCTTCTAATGGAGTCTTGCTATATTATGACAATTGCAGTATGACCGCAGGTTAGAACTGCTCCGGAGGTGAAATAGTTAACTTTCCATGCAGGCATGGAACTTAGAGCGCGAGCTCGGTTGAAAACTCTGTCTGTTGTGCTTCAAAGGTAAACTGTCAGATCTTTATGAGGTAAAACTCACTAAGGTTCTGTGTGGAAGCTGTAAACCTACACTAGCCAACTGGCTACTAACATAAACACTCATTTTTTGGTCTAAAACAAAGACTCAAGTCAGGAGACCCAAAAATGCAAAACACAACACCAATTCACCCAAAAAATAGGTGAAAACAACAAGGTGGCATCAAAAAGTGCCAACCCTGTACTGCCCACCCACATCCCAAAACAGAGGTTCCTGAGAGGGCAGGCAGGAGGGAGGTCATAATATAGCAAGACTCCATTAGAAGAAACAGCATTACTAAGGTGAGTAATTTTTCTTCAAACAACATGAAGTCTTGCTATATTATGACAATTGCAGACTATACAGCAGTACCCCATGGAGGAGGGACAGAACCTACTTAGGAAATAGGCTCTGAAGCACGGCTGTGCCAAACCGAGCATCACTCCTAGCCTGGATGTCCAAGGAGTAATGCTTGGTAAAAGTGTGAACTGTTTTCCAGGTAGCTGCTTGACATATTTCTAGAATAGGAATGTCTCTGGCAGCAGCCAGAGAAGCAGCTGTACCTCTGGTAGAGTGAGCCCTCAGGCCTGAGGGAGGAACTTTACCCAACTTCTCGTAGCAGAATTGGATACAAGAGACAATCCACCTGGCAATGGATCTTTTAGTGGCTGGCTTCCCTTTCCCAACTTCACCATAGGTAAGGAACAGTTGGAGGGAGTCAAACCTATGACCCTTGGTATGCTCTATGTAGTAACTAAGGGTTCTCTTCACATCTAGGCTATGCAGCCTCCTCTCCCCAGAGGAGGAGTGGTCAGTGAAGTGCACTGGAAGAGAAATAGATTGATTAAGGTGGAAATCTGAAACCACCTTAGGCAGGAACTTTCTGTTAGTCCGAAGGACCACCTTATCTCTGTGGAAAGAGATAAACTCCTGCTCCACTGACAACGCTTGTAATTCACCTATGCATCTGGCAGAGGTGATGGCTACCAGAAACACAGATTTCCAAGTCAAGTACTTGAGCTCAGCTGAAGACAAGGGCTCGAAAGGGGGTTGCATAATCTGAGCAATGCAAACATTAAGATCCCAGGCAGGGGCAGTATCTCTGAATGGAGGGTTGGTGTGCAACAGCCCCTTAAAAAACTTGGAAAAAACGGGATGAGCTGAAAGAGAGGAGGATTTACCTGCTGAAATAAAAGCAGACACAGCTGCCAAGTGCACCTTGAGGGTAGCTGGTCTCAGCCCCAAAGAATTCAGGTGGACCATATAATCCAGGACTGTGGGTAGATCAGCAGAGACTGGAGAAATATGCTTTTCCGAACACCATATGGAAAACCTTTTCCATTTGGAATTGTAAGTAGCCCTGGTGGAAGGCTTCCTTGAGGCCTTCAATATATCCATTACACCTTGGGAAAGGTGTAAATCAGCAAACTCTAACTCTTCAAGAACCAAGCCTTGAGATTGAGAGATTTGAGATTCGGGTACCAGACCCTTCTCTGGGCACAGGTTAACAGATTGTGATTCTTGGGAAGGCACAGGGGAGGATGGACTGCTAAGGACAGCAGGAGTGGATACCAGGGCTGTCTGTCCCAATCCGGAGCTATCAGAATGACCTTGCAGGATTGGGATCTGATTTTGACTAGCACTTTGAACAGGAGAGGAAAGGGGGAAAGGCATAGAGAAACTTCCCCTCCCAATTGAGGGCTAAGGCATCCAGCGGGAGAGAGCCCAACACTGGGGGCCTGCAGCAAAAAAGAGGAAGTTGGTGATTGTCTGGGGCTGCAAAAAGATCTATCTGCGGGGTGCCCCATCTGGCAAATACTACTCCCAAGACCAGGGGATCCAGTGACCATTCATGGTGGCCCTGGGAAATCCTGCTGAGAGCATCTGCCAGGACATTGTCCTTGCCTGGGAGGTGAACTGCTGTAAGAGAGGTGTTCAGGGAGTAAGCCAGAGACCACAATCTCATCGCTTTGGTGCACAAGGCCATAGACCGAGTGCCCCCTTGCTTGTTGATGTACCACATTGTAGTGGTGTTGTCTGTTCTGACCTGAATACTCTTGTTCTGAACAGATTTGGAAAAAACTTGAAGTGCTAGAAAAACTGCTCTGAGCTCCAACAGGTTGATGTGGAGCAGGGATTCCTGGGGAGACCACAGACCCTGGGTGGTGAGGTCCTCATGTGAGCTCCGTGAGCCCAAGAGGGACGATCTGTAGTAAGGATTAGAGAATGAGACTGAGTGACAAAAGGAACCCTTGTCTCAGGTTGGTCTGATCCTGCCACCACTGTAGGGCTTGGATCAGGGTTGGAGTTACTGGGATCAACTTGGTAAGAGGATCCTTTCTTTGAGACCAAAAGGCTCTCAGGCGGAACTGGATGTCCCTCATCTGAAATCTTGCTCCCTGCACAACGCTGTGGAAGCAGCCATGTGCCCTAGGAGCTGCAGAAAGTGCCTTGCTGGCGGGAGACCTGCAGGGTAAATGAGGAGGCCAGGAGACCAGGGTCTTTGCCCTGTCTAGGGAAGGAAAGCCCTGGCTTCCTGTGTGTTCAGCTCTGCGCCTATGAAGGTAAGAAGCTGGACAGGCTCCAGAACTGACTTTGAGAGATTCACAAGGAAACCTAGAGGTAAGCAGTTGCTTGCGTTATCTGGAGATGTAATTTGGCCTGGTCTGGGACTGGCCTACTATGAGCCAATCGTCCAGGTAAGGAAAGATGGCAATCTTTGCCTTCTTTGGTAGGCAACTGCTACTGCCAGACATTTGGTAAATACCCTTGGGGCAGAAGTGAGGCCGAAGGGCATTGCTCTGAACTGGTAGTGGCCTGAGGGCAGCTCGAACCTGAGGTACTTTCGATGGGAACCTCTGATTGGAATATGGAAGTAGGCACCTTTGAGGTCCAGGGAAGCTATCCAGTCCCCTGGCCTTAGAGAGGGTAGGATAATTCCCAGAGTCACCATTTTGAACTTTGGCTTTAAAAGGTGCTTGTTTAAATATCTGAGATCCAGGATGGGCCGCCATTCTCCTGTCTTTTTTGGGGTAAGGAAGTACCTGGAGTACAAACCTTTGCCCTGGTGTAGGGGAGGAACCCTTTCCACAGCTCTGAGAGCCAGGAGGGTAGAGACCTCTGCCTCTAAGGCAAGAGCCTCTGATGGAGTTGCAGGTGGAAAAGATCTGGTTCTCAGCTTTGGAAATTTTTTGAAACTGAGAACCAGTCCCTGGCTTACTACTTCCAGGACCCACTTGTCTGATGTTAAAGACTTCCAGTCCTGGACAAAGTAAGCCAGCCTGCCCCCTACAGGTAGAGGAGAATCGGCCCTGGCAATTCCATCAGGGTGCCTGTTTGGCAGGGGCTTTGGGCTGAGGGGTGGAAGCAGACCTGCTTGTACCCCGTCTGCCTCTTCCTCTAAAGAACCCCCTCTGAGCATAGGCGGAGGAGGAGGAAGCTTGGGGTTGGTAAAAAGGCCTATGAAAAGGCCTGCCCCTGCCTCTAGGAAGCTGCTTTTGAGGAGTGGCCTGCCTTTCCTTGGCCTGTGCACTCCTATAGGTGGTCCTATATTCATCCATTTTCTTCATGTAATTCACTGTTTGCTCCCCAAACAGAGAATTTCCCACAACAGGAAAATCCATGGGCTTGGACTGGGTGTCCTGAGACAGGGTAGTACATCTGAGCCAAGCCATCCTGCGAAGTGCCACAGATGTAGCCATGACTCTTGATGAAACATCATTAGAGTCCACTGCAGCATGAAATTGCACCTTGGATGCCTCAATACCATCCATAGCCACCTGTTCCAGCTCCCTGGCAAGCTGGTCAGGGACTTGTTTTGCTAGGGCCAGCACAGTATCCCATCTGGATTTCTGGTACCTAGCAGCATAAGCCATATAATTTGCTTGTCTGAGCCCCAAAGATGCTGCCATGTACTGTTTCTTTGCCATAGCATCAATCTTCCTGGAGTCCTTCTTAGGGGGGTGTGAAGCTAGGGGAATATTAACCTTGTCACAGGTTGCAGCCTGCACTACCCCCACATGGCTGCATTGCTGAGTGAGGAAATCAGTGTCGGAGCCAGATAAGGTATACCTCTTGTCCATCCTTTTATCCACAGGAGGTATAGTGTGAGGAGTTTTTAAAACTTTTACTGTCTGTTTCTGAAAAGATTTATGCAAAGGAATAGACAGTCTCCTAGACTCTGGAATATCCATCATTTCTACATAGTCTGGCTCCTCCTGGTCATCAACAGCTTCCTCAACAGGAAGCTGGAGTTTCAGCAGCTTTTTATAAAACATGAAATGAGAAGGGACTCAGAAAGTCTTGGAGGAGAAACCCTAGGGTTCTATCTGGAGAGATGTCCGGATCAATGGGCACATCCAGATCTTCAAAACCATATTCACTCTCCTCATATTCCTCTTCCCTCCCGGTTCATAAAAATCCTCAAAATCATAATCTTGAACCGGTGGAACCAGCCGAACCGAACGCTTACCAGAAGGTGTCGGTTCGGTCGGAACCAGAGAGAGAGACTGGACAATTTTAATTGCTTTAGCTATTTCCTCAGCAGTTGGAGAGAGAACTTTTGGCTCTAAACTAGCTGACTTTCTAGCCCTTTTTGATGGAACCGGCTCCTCATTTGCCCGAGGAAGTATCGCCCTGGTCAGAGGGCACTCCCTCCGGTTCGGTTAGTACCGAACCGGGCTGGCCATCCGGGTCAGCGGACTTTTTGGCCTCCCTTTCCCTGAGCCTACCAACTCTCTTATCTATGGTGGCAGCAGGGAAATTGTGACAAATCTGGCAGTCTGAATTGAGGTGGTCAAACCCCAGACAATAGACACATGTGGTGTGTGGGTCAGCCTTAGCAAAAGCTTCCCCACAAACACTACAGTGTTGAAACCCAGTGGGTCCGGTTTTTCCTTTGGGTTTCTCAGACATAATGCCAGCCTAACCAACTTGCCCGTTTATGGCAATCCACCAAGCAAGACACCCTTATCGGTTCCCAACCGTGTCATGGGTCGTGGAAAAAACTGCAATGAAATCCGTTCTTTTTAGAACCGATAAGAACCGGGACCGCACTCTAAAAAAGGGCTAGCAGATTTAAATACAACCTGATCGGTTCAAACCGAACCGATAACAAATTACAAGTTCCACACAGAGAAAACTAACGTAAAACCTATCTATTACTTACATTACCACAGACAGAGCTTGAACCGACCGGTTGCGGTTTAATTTCGGCTAAAAACCGAAAAATAACACTTTTAAACCGACAAAATGAACCGAGCAGAAGGAGAAATCTCCGTAGCGACTGTTCAGTGAGGCGGAGTAAAGAATCTGACAGTTTACCTTTGAAGCACAACAGACAGAGTTTTCAACCGAGCTCGTGCTCTAAGTTCAAAGTTAACTATTTCACCTCCGGAGCAGTTCTAACCTGCGGTCATACTGCAATTGTCATAATATAGCAAGACTTCATGTTGTTTGAACTATCATGCTGGAACAACTGACTATCAGAGCTGCCTGGGGCATCAGAGCTTAAGCTTCAGAAGGAAAGAAAAAGCATGAAACTGCATCCTTATACAACACTTGTTTAAACAGCCTTGGCTTAGCTTACATTCCTCTCCTGGTCACACATTTTCACAAATACATTCCAAGAGATGGAAAATCCCTCCTGGTGGGTACAGTATATGGTGTTATTCAGACCTGTCCTCCAACCCTGCCCCTACCTTACTCTGTATTTTGCATCAGCTAAAACATGTCAGTACAGCAAGAGGCTGCAATGTATATTTTTACTGGGCTTGCAGTTTTAAAGAAGTAGTCCACTCAGAATTTGCAAAAACATATGTTATGTAGAGTGTTTTGATTTGTATGTTAAGTCCTAGTGTGTCCTTCCCTCTGTCTGCTATTAGGAGTTTTTCCTAAATTAGCCTATTAGCAGATACCTGAGAGCTAGCTAACTGGGGTTTCTGTAAGAAAACCACTATTAAATTAAGTTCTGATTCACTACTGTTGTTTTCTATGTATGTCAGGTCTAGCCTGCAGGAGTGTTTTAATTTTAAAACTTTTAATTTCATCAAACTATAAACAACCATAAAAGCACAGCAATTGCCCAGATCATGAGTGCCATAATTAGTTAAGACTCTAGCTGTTTTCTTACAGAAAACCCACTCCGTTAGATTTCAAGTATTTGCTAAACTATAAATGTAGGTACCAGCATTATTTTAGGTAGAACTAGCATTTAGTGCTGATTTTGCTCTGTGACATGATTTTCATTTTTTTTACAAATGAAGTGTATGGTATGAAGCTGCAGCCTAGAAACTGCAAAATACTTTAGAATCACTTTTTCTCCTGCATGTGGTATAGCATGAAAACAACAGGATGACAGTGACTATTTCAGCTACACATTTGATCCCATTTTACAATGGTTTATTGCATTACACATTTAGTATTTCCCACTTTTTCAAATAAAACAAATATTCACCAAACTAAATAACTCACACATACATATTTTCATACTTTATTGAAAAGATACTTCACATTTGTAACCAAAAAAAAATTGAAAATCATGTCACAAAGCAAAATCAGCACTAACTGCCAGTTCTACCTATTAGAATAAAGAAGGCAGTATAGTACGGTGGTCTAAGGCTCTGAGCTGCAAAGCTGGTGTCCTGGGTTTGAATCCCACAGCCTCCACATGCATACTGTGTGTCCCTGAGCAAATCACTTAACTTCCTTGTGCTCCCAAGTCACACCTGTAAACAAGCTTTAGTGTGTCTCTCCTGGTAAAAAAAAAGAATGCTGGTACCTACATTCACAGTTTAGCAAATACTTTAGAGCTAACTGAGTGAGTTTGCTGTAAGAAAACTGCTATAGTCTTTACTAATTATAGCAGTCATAATCTGGGGCAGTTTCTGTGCTTTTTATTGTTGTGTGTAATTTGATGAAATTAAATTTTAAAATGAAAACACATATTACTGCTAGCTAGACATGACACACCCAAAAAACACAAACAGTGAATTAGAGCTATTTAGTAGCTGTTTTCTTATGGAAACCCCAGTTAGGTACTGTAGCTCTCAGGCATCTGCTAAATTGTAACTGTTGCCATTTGTGCTCACTGGATAAGAACAGTTACAAAGCTCTGCTGTTGTGAACTGATTTTAAAAAGCACTGCATGTGCTAAATCTATGGGCCTGGCTACATCATTGTCACATGAGACAGGGTGCATTGTATGAGGCAGAAGGCAATAAACCTATTTGTGATGGAGATCCCCAGGGGTCATAAAACTACCCTAAAGCTAGCAGCCTAATTTAGGAAAAACTCCTAATAACAGACAAAGGGAAGGGCATACTAGGACTTTACATGCGAATCAAAACACTCTGCATAACATATGTTTTTGCAAATTCTGGGTGGACTACTCCTTTAATTGAGCCATCCCCAATCTGTATCCTTCCAAGAACCACTTTATGTGGTGTGCATACCAGCGTGGTCATTTCACTCTTATTTACAGCTTTACATCTTTATCAGTTTTTAATTGCAATTGTGTCTAAATGCTCCACCGTGTAGCCTCCAGTCTCCCACTATAACTGCATGCATTGCAGCACTGTTTCACTGCATGCAGGGAGGTTGGAGGCTACCAGAACATATGCAGATGGCAGAGTGGAGCATGGTTGTAGGCTGCAATACTGGGATGCCTCCACACCACAGTAACCTGACAGCTGTATGTGCATCCCTCGGGTGTACCCCCATGTCCCCACCTAACCTACCTCCCTGTCTGCACTTGCCTCCCTGAGAGCCACCTCCTGATGGTACCCATGTACTGTCCTTGATTACTCTTCTCACTGTGCCAAGTGTTGGGAGTACCCTGCCTGCCCATGCGTGATGTGGCAGCAATACTACCTGCAGAGCATTTCCAGTAGTGAAAACATACATTAGAGGAGCTCCTGAGTGCATTGTGAAGCACTGCTGTGGTGGTCAATAGACGTGTGGCACTGTGTACAGTGGAGCAGTGGGGAACACTGAAGGCAGTAGTAGAGGGTCTGCCTTCAGCCATACAGCAGCAGTACATGAATGTCTGTTGTGCCTAGGTGCCCTAATACTGGCAGAACTGATGCCATGTCTCCCCCCTCCCTCCTCCTCCCTCGCACTGATGTAGCCCCCGATTCCAACATACAGATCTCCCAACCCGAACCTCTCTCTGTCACCTCCACAACATAAGTGTGTCTCATAACAGTGAAATATGGTTATTTACATAATATGATTGTGCCATATACACAGTACTCCATAGGACATGTAAGAGGGCATTTCAAAATGCAGCTGTCATCACCGAGTGCACCATGGGATGTGCACTGCTACTACAGGGTTGAGACCACACACACTATCATACTCAGTGTGGACAGGCTGTAATGTTTTCAAACCATTATCCACACTGTTCACTGGCAGTGTGGACACACTGTAACGTTTGCAGTCTGTAACGGTTTGAATCCATTACAGCTTTTTCGAGTGTAGTGTGGACAGGGCCTGCATGTCTATGTAATTATCTATCTTTCTATCAATTACATGTATCGCTATTTTTACCTATTTCTAAAACAATCTGCATATCACATTTGCCCGCACTCTGAGCACATACTTATGAAACAGTGCATATTTGTACTCTACTTCTGCATAGACCTCATACTTTCCTAATATTCCCATTATCACAAGCATAACTACCTTGCCCTTATCAAAAGCAACCCCCCTCTGAAAGTTATTATCACATGTTCTCTGTTAACAGTCCATCATCATTACATCTGACTTCCTGACATCAACAAATTGCTTAACTATAACTTACATCACCTCATGGACAAAACCCCTGTTTCTCTTAAAAAAAAACCAAAAAACCTGTGTAAATAATCCCAAGGCTGAACACGTGCCAGCCATTACTTTTTCATGTACTGCCACCTATATTGCTTCCTATTCTTTCCATTAAAATGTACCCCCCCATATATTTTACTATTAAAATGTATGCCTTCCTTAGAACTGAAACTAAAATAAATCTTACTATTTACAAATCATTGTGTTGCTTCTCCATACCTCATTAACAATTCCACACAACTTCATTAACTTCATTCTGCAGCCGTGGTGGATCTGACCAGATTTTGCTTTCAGGAGCAAAAGTCAATGGGCTGGATTTTCAAAGGCCCTACGCAAGCTGCAACAATGGCAGCTTGCACTGAGTGCAGTGCCCCCAAGACCCTGCGCCTGAATTTCTAAATTACAGGGTCCTGGTGCCTAAGTCCAGTGGCTTGCGGCAAAGGGGGTGCTGTGCCAGACGTATGGCGCACCCACCCAGAATGCCGCAATGGTTGTGGGGAGTCTGTAGCACCCATGGACAGGGGCTGGCCACCACGCACTGCCCCCCAACACCACCGGGCCACTGGCACCGCACACACCCGGTACCCTGGTGGGTAGTGCTCTCTCAGTAGTACCAGCTCAACATCTTCACCCCTTCAGAATTTCGATCCAGTGACCGCACTGCCCTCCACAGGTCATCTGGCCGCCGTCGAATGGGCAGCCCGTGTGTGTCCTGTATACTGTATACAGTACACGCACTGACGGCTCATTCGGCAGCTGGCCATAGTGGCGTGTAGAGTACTGTGCCAGTCACTGGATCAGGGTATAGGAGGGGTGGAGGCTGAGATGGGTACCACAGGGAGGGGTTGGCAGGGACGCCATTGGACGCGGGTGTCGGGACCGTGACAAGGGTGGGGTGGGACCACTGACCACCAGGGATCACCCACCAGGGATGGATCAGGGCGGCCACACAGTGACATCGCATAGGTGACTCCCCAGGAGCTGTTCGTCTCAGACCAGCCCCTGGCTGGTCCAAGGGTACCTGCACTTGGTTCCTGGGGGAGTCTTTCAAATTCCGGATCCGAGGGCTGTGGCAGTCTCGGTCTGCCACAAGGCCCCAGCGCCATGCTGCAGACACTTTCATGGCGTAAGGCTGGTGCTAGCACAGTTTGGTGCTGGCAGCCTGCTGGGTGATGCAAGCTGCCTTTCAAAATCACACTTGGCGCAGCCCTTGGGGCAAGGTGCCCTTGATTCAGCCCTGTTCGACACAAGCACCTTCTGTCAATCTAAGGCCACTGAAAATCCGGCCCAATGTCTTGCTTGTGATATTATAGTTGTTTCTACAGAAACACATTATGATGTCACAAACATAGGATTATGACTTGAATAAGCCACAGCTGTAAGTGACCTGTAAAGGACAAAGATATGGAAATTACGTACCTATCATAATTCTTGATCTTCTTGGATGAAGTCTCCACCACTTATTCACACTTATGTGATCTATGCCAGAGGTCCTAGGACCCAGCGGGAGCAAACTTTTTTGCAGGAGAGAAGGCGCCAGAAATAAAGCCACGAGGAGTGGCGCCACGAGCCTCGGCTCATGTGGCAATGACTATCTCATATCGACCCTCCAACCGCCTCAGTACCTTTTTTCGAGGAAGTGCAGCGTAATTAACCTAGAAGGATAGCCTAACAAAAACCAGACATAAGATAGTTCGGAAGACCCATATAAGAAGGGTCAAGAAAGAAGTCTTCACAGCTTAAAGGTTGAGGAAGTGAAGACCAACAACAGAGGTGAGCTCGGGGGATGGTGGGTTAGCGTGTGAATGAGTGGTGGAGACTTCGTCCAAGAAGATCAAGAATTACGGTAGGTATGTAATTTCCATATCTTCCTGGACATAAAGTCTCCACCACTCATTCACACTGATGGGAGAGTACTGAGCTAACAATCCCCGAGAGGGCGGCAGGAGAGACCAAGAGCTCACAAATTTAGGACAGAAGTCCATTAAGGATGGTTCTGCCAAACGAAATATGTCACCTGGCATGGACATCCAGGGCATAGTGCTTGACAAAAGTATGCACTGAGCTCCAGGTAGCCGAATTGCAAATATCTGCAATGGGCACATTGCGGATTTCCACCAGGAATGCCACGATGGCTCTAGTAGAGTGAGCGTATACTCTGCCCTCCAGGTTAACCTGCGCCATGGAATAACAGTGGCGAAGGCATGCCACCAGACATGCTAAAATGCATCTGATAGCGACAGGCTGACCCAGCCGGGTCTCGCTGAAGGAAACAAACAGTTGTTTAGCTTTGCAGATTTGTTTTGTTCTATCGAAATAGAAACTCAGAGCTCTTTTGACATCCAAAGAATGAAGGGCACGCTCTCCTTTATTCTGGAAGTTCGAAAAGTAAGTAGGAAGGACCAAAGGTTGGTTTAGATGGAATTCTGAAACAACCTTAGGGAAAAACTTAGGATTGGTCCTAAGAACTACTTTGTCTTTATGAAACACAGTATACGGAGGGTCTGTGACCAAGGAATGTATCTCAGAGACCCTGCGGGCTGCGGTAATGGCCACCAGGAAGGCCGTTTTCCAAGTGAGAAATTTCAGCTCACAGGTAGCTAGAGGCTCGAAAGGCTTTCAAGTGAGCATGTCTAGTACAAGATTAATGTCCCAAGCTGCGACTGGATGTCTGATAGGAGGTCTGGTATGCAGAATTCCCCTAAGAAACCTCTTAACCACAGGTAACTGAGCCAGTGACAAGGAAAGTATTGGCACATGATAAGATGAAATGGCACAAAGGTGAACTTTGACTGTAGAGTATTGCAGACCTGAATTTGAGAGGTCTAAAAGGTACTCTAGAACTTTATTGGGTGGGCAGGAAAAAGAATTCAAAGAGGATTTTGCACACCAGAGCGAAAAATGCTTCCATTTGGCTGCATAAGTTTTTCTAGTGGCTGGCCTGCATGCAGCCAGAAGAATATCTGAAACTCTGCGAGAGACATTGAATCTGTTCACCTCTATCTCTTCAGGAGTGAAGCGTGAAGGTGAAGCGATCTCAGATTGGGATGGACCACAGGCCCCTGAGTCAGAAGGTTTGTCTGAAGGGGAAGTGCTTTCAGAGGGGGTTTCGACATACTGTTGAGTAACAGAAACCATATTCATCGAGGCCAGAAGGGAGCAGTGAGGATCATTTTGTCCCCCTGGGACTCGAACTTAAGAAGTACCCTCTGAATTAAAGGAAGAGGCGGAAAGGCATACAGAAAGCATTTTGTCCGCTACAGCCTGAACACATCCTGACAGAAAATGCCAGGCCCTGGATTTCTGGAACAAAAGAGAGGCAGTTTTGTTTTGAATGGGGATGCAAAAAGGTCCAGGTCTGGAGTTTCCCACTCTGCAAACAGTGACTGAACTACAGTTGAGTCGAGAGACCATTCGTGAGGATCTGTCTCTGTTCTGCTGAGATGGTCTGCCAGTTTGTTCTGCACCCCCGGCAGGTAGACCGCTTGAATTAGAGCTTTGTGCTCCAAGCACCATTCCCACACTCTCATCACTTCCCCACATAAGTGGTAAGAGTGAGCACTGCCCTGCTTGTTGACGTAATATATCACTGCTTTGTTGTCCGTTTGAAGGAGAATGTTCTTGTGACAGAGAATGTCCTTCAAGGCCCGGACTTTATAAAGGACGGCTCTCATTTCTAAGACATTTACGTGAAGCTGGAACTTGTCCTGAGTCAACGTTCCTTGGGTGTGGAGATTCTGATAGTGAGCTCCCCACCCCATCAGGGACACGTCTGTGGTAATGGAAATCTGATGATCCAGAGGATCAAAGGGATATCCATGAAGGAGATTGTCCTCTTGCGACCACCAGGTGAGAGACCTCTTCAAAGGTTCTGTCACCTTGATGAGAAAGGACTGAGGGTGAGTGATTGGGGACCACTGAGTACTGAGCATCCATTAAGAGGTCCTCATGTGGAGGCAAGCTAGAGGTACAGTGAACACCGAGGATGCCATGAGGCCGAGCATCCACTGCATCGAGATAGCTTGAACTGAGCTGTTCTCTGGATGAAGCGGCCATCAGTAGGATATCGCTCTTTCTGTCCTCTGGTAGAAAAGCTTACACAGGAGGTGTCCAGAAGAGTTCCTATGAAAAGGAACTCTGAGAGGGCTGCAACTGTGATTTCTTGAGGTTTAGCAGGACTCCCATGGATGTGAGAAAGTCCGAGGCCGTGGCTACAGCGTCTAGAGTGCCTTGCCTGGAAGGGCTTGCTAGAAGCTAGTCGTCCAGATATGGGAACACTTGTATTCCAATATTTCTGAGATGCGCTGCAAGAATTGCACAACACTTTGTAAAAACTCGCGGCGCCAAGGATAGCCCAAAGAGTAGGACTCTGAACTGATAATGCTGGCACAAAGCCACAAATCTTAGGAATTTGCGATGCTTTGAGTGAATAGGGATATGCTGGTAAGCATCCTGCATGTCCAGGAAGGCTAGCCAGTCATGTTGATGATCAAAGGTAACAGAGTTCCTGGCGAAATCATTTTGAACTTTTCTTTGGGAAGAAATTTGTTCAGTTTTCTGAGGTAAAAAATGGGGCACATGCCTCTGGTTTTCTTTGGAACTAGAAAGTAATGGGAGTAGAACCCTGTGTTCCATTGATCCAGTGGAACTATTTCTACTGCCCTGTTGTCCAGAAGGTCTTGTATCTCGGTTGCGAGAAGCTCTGATTGAAGAACTGACAGCCTGGGCAGACGTTTGGGGGGGGGACAATCTGGAGGGGTCTCTGAAAGATTGAGGGAATACCCCTCGCGAATTATCCGGAGGACCCATTTGTCCGAGGTTATGGACTTCCACCAGTTGTAGAATAGAGTCAAATGACCCCCCCCACCGCCAAGAAAGAGTCCCCCTCGGGCAGCTGAGGTGGGACTTTGGCTAGAAACTCAGAAGACGGCAATGGGTGCTTTGGGCCCTTATGCTTTCTGTTGCATTTTCTTTTGAGGCTGGGGGTTTGATTCTTATTAAAACCTCCCCTGCCCTTACCTTGAAAGGACTGACGGTTATGAAATTGACGCTTATTTACCCCCCCCCCGAGAAGAGGCGGTAGTGGGTCGAGCCAATTTAATGGCAGACCTAGTCTTTTGAGTGGCCTCTAGAGCTTGCTCTACTTGAGGACTGAAGAGATACACACCGTCAAAGGGGTAACGCCATGACCTGTTGCTGGGCATCATTCGTGAGGCCTGAAGTGTACAGCCAGGAGTGACGGCGGGTACAAATACCCGCTTCTGCCGCTCTGGAGGCAGTATCGAAAGCATCCTTAGCTGCTTTAACCTGCTGGTTGTTGGACTCTATACCCCTGGTTATGGTCTGAAGAATCTCTGAATTAGAGTCCGACTCAGGTAGAGCTTCTACCAATTGTTTGAGCGAATGCCAAAGAACATACTCATATTGAGAGAAATAACCCTGGTAGCTGGCAATATGCATACCCAGGGTGGATGCTGCAAAGACTCTCTTACCTAAAGTATCTATCTTATGAGATTCTTTGTTTATAGGTCGTGCTGTAGTAGCTTGAGGAAGGGTGAGGATGACCTTATCATTCTCTACCAGGACTACAATAGGGTCCGCAAAGCCTTGGGAGGCCAAAATGGGTCAATCCTTGGGAGCAGCGTAATTTCTATCTATGGACTTAGCCACAGAAGGAATGAGAGCAGGATTATTCCATACCATTTGAGAAAGAGTCTCAAAGGAGGGCTGTACCAGGGGAGTTAGATCCATAGGGCTCTCCGGGACATGAAGGTCTTGTAGTCTTAAAAGCTTCCCAGGATCGAGATCTGTAGTCTGGAGAGAAAGAGTGGAATTCAAATTCTTTAACAGAAACTTAAAAGATAGGTCCTCGACCACAGGCTCTGCAACAGGATTAGGTCCTGCTCCTTCCACATCATCACCCAGTTGAAGGTCTGGGCCAGGCTCAATATCACCTCCCGACAGTCCAGGAGAGACTGTATGGACAGGAAAGGAATGAGAATCAGAAGGAAATAAGGAAGGAAAAGCTATTCGGAGAGGAGAAGCCATGAAGACTGGCCGACGAAAAACCAGACCTCGGCGCTGAAGAAGAACACGGCACTGAAAAGCCGCATGGCACCGACAAACCTGATGGCGCCGAAGAAGAACACACTGCCGAAAAGCCATATGGCACCAAAGATGGCGCCGAAAGGGCCACACGGCGCCGCGAACCCCAATAGTGCCGAAAGGCCACATGGCGCCGACAACCGCACCAACACCGAGGATGTCGCCGACAGGCGCACCAGCACCAAGGACGGTGCCGAGCAACCCACCGATGCCGACAGTGCCGAAACCAACCCAGGGCCCCAAAAATTAGGATTTGAGGAAAAAGGAGGAAGAATACCAGGAGATAGAGGCATCGGTGTGGCCCCCTGTGCAGCAGCCATGTGAGGGGGGAAAACATCTGAGCACAGAGACGACAGCACTGAGGAAGGCGCCACATGACTAGGAAGGCCCAACCACCCTGCCCGATCCCCCGAAGAGCCCGAGGGCCCCGGAGTGACCGGGCCAGGCAACTGGACCAACCTCTGAGCCCATTGCCCCATCAGAGCAGCCCACTGATGAAACTGCTCATCTGAAGCCCTACCAGAAGGCAGGGAAGGGCTCCAATGTTGAAGAGATCAGTGACCAGAACCAGAAACCAGTGACTCCGAAAGAGGAGACCAGCAACTGACCCCATTGACCAACCGTCGATGCGCAGACTTATCAGAGGGTGACCTCGAGTGATGCCTTCTCTTTTCTGACCTACGGGCCGAAGAAGAGCTCAAGCCCGAATGGTGCAGAGAATGCAACCATTTTCTTTTATGCTTCCAGGGGGACCACCCCTTCCCTCGGGCACTGGACCATCCGTTGTCAGACCCTCCCTCCGGAGAGGGCGGCAGACCACACCCAGCCCGGCTGACTGAACAGCTTTCATACGAAGTCTCCCTACCGTCACCTGACCCGCTCATGGTCGACTCCATCAATGTAGGCTGAGACTTCTTCTTTAATAAGAATAAATTATCATAAGCGGTACTTTATTCAAGAAATACTACAAAATAATAAACTGAAAACTATGCTGCTAGTTTGAAGTTTGACTCTGATGAAGCGACGCCATCACTGAAGCACACTTGATGGCGGGAGAAAAGGAACTGAGGTGGTTGGAGGGTCGCTGCTGAGATAATCATTGCCACACGAGCTGAGGCTCACAGCGCTGCTCCTCATGGCTCCATCTCTGGCGCCAACCCTCCTGCAAAAAAATCTGCTCCCGCTGGGTCCTAGCACCTCCGACGTAGATCCCATCAGTGTGAATGAGTGGTGGAGACTTTATGTCCTGGAAGATCCCTTTTAACATGGAGGGGTATAGCCTAGAGATCAGAATACCGGGCTGCGAACTGGGACACCCACCACACCAGGGTTGGAATCCCATAACCAGCACTAGCATACTATGAGACCCTGAGCAAGGCATGCAGCCTCCCTGTGCTTAATTCTCTCCCAGGTTGCACCTGGAAACAAGCTTCTGTTCAGTGTCTTTCCTGGCCAAAAATCCTTAATAAGTTACTATAGACTGAGGCATCCAATGAGAGCATGATTTTGAAAGACAAATAAATGTTTTATTCACACAGCTGTGAAATATAAACTGAGAATAAATGGTTTTAACCACACATTTCCATGATTTATGCCCACAGTTCCAATTATTTCTCTGCTAACCAGCCTCCCACCAGATACACTGAACATGCAGTTGGGACTGGTTTAAACAGCTGATTCATCCTGACTCATTGGGTTTGCCCTCTGCGGCTTCACTCTTGGCTCCACTTCACTAGGTCTTCATGAGGTCACAAAGATCAAACATAACTCATCAGGATATTTCAATTTACTTAAATCAGTCCCACTGCATGTCCCATATGTCCCTATAGTAATGAAAAGAATGGCTTTAAATTCAGCATTTGTTGCATAACTGAGTTCTACTGATGTCCACTGTAACTGTGTTGCAGATGATCAGATACCATCTGAAGTAATGTAAGTAAATCTTTACTGAGTGACTTTAGCCTTCAAAATATATAAACTGCAGTACAATATCATAGTTAAAAACAGTGGTCCACTGGGGTCTAGTCACACATAGAATACAAATAGGCATGGGGATAGATAACATTACCATACACAAAAATAATAAACAAACAGCAATTTTGATAAATTATGACAAATAAGATCAATAATGAGGCAGAATCTCCCACCAGGATAATTTTCTGTTTGGGCACTGTAAGGTACCTTGATTTAAGAATATTGAAGCAGAATTATTTGAATCCAGACTCATTCATTCTGGATATGAGTTGAGCAACTTTATGGGCACAGCATAAGAGAGTTGTGTAAAGCCATGACCCCTTTAAAGGGACACTGTCAACCTGTTTTTCATCATATTATTTCTAATTAAAAACCTATATTTTATGATTGCTCACCTTCTCTAAAATGCATTGATGTTGCTGTTTGTTTTATCTGTCTCCTTGTTTAGTAGAACTGAGATGCATGCTAATGTATATTTATAAACAACTTTGTTTTGTTTACAATCCTGAATCTGTTCTTGCTGCATACTTCCTGAGCAGTAGAAACACACCCAAATAGTGCAGTCACTCATGAGGCAGTAACCTCCTAAACTCCCACTACATCATGAGGGGCTAGACTGTGTTGTGGGTATTCCCCAGTCCAGGAAAGATGCAGTTGGAGCTGATCAAGGAATGTAAACTACCCTGTTTTTGTGTGGTAACACCAGTATTGTGGGCAGTCTGTTTTTCACTTTTTTAAAGAAAGAAAGAATCAGAATCAAACTACCAGCGACATCAGCAATCATTACAGATTGTTGGCAATCATAAAATGTGTTGTTTAAACTAGGGACACTTTGATACCTCAGGGGGTTGACAATGTCCCTTTAAGTGATGACCATGCCCTTTGGCTGCAATTCCTGCCCTCTCCAACTTCGCTCCTCACGTTTGTCTTCATCTTCCACCCTCCCTCCTACTTATCCCTCTGTTACTCTGTGTTCCTATGTATACATTCTACTTATTCTAGCTACTGTATTGATCTACCATTGTAACCTAATATGCTGACCTATTTATTGTTTTGTTTCTATTTCTGTAACTTGTGTTGTATTTGTTCTGTGACGCGGAACTTTTGTAAAAGAGCCTGGCTCAAAGGTACTTGTAATCCTAGTTGTAATAAAATAAAAAATAAATAAATAAATAAAGCTGAAATGTTTTTTATTTTCTTGGAATATGATAGTTTCCTGTTAACCATTACTAGGTGCAACTATATTATAAAAACTGGGTGTTGTGTTTCTTCCCATAGGGGAATCTGGTTATTATTTGCCATTATAATCAGCTAGTTAAAGCAGTGAACATGTACTTGGTTTCTCAGTCTGTAGGCATATGCACAATGCTTAATCACAAAAAATCAAAGCCAGATGGTGAAAAAATGGCACACAGCAATTATATAAAATAAGACACAGGATGATGAGCATAGGGAGAATTATATACATACCTGAGGTGCGGGATGCTACATCTGATAGTTTCCCCATTGGCCATTACTAGGTGTAACCATAATTTCCATACTTGAGCATTCTATTTCATCCCACGAACAAAGAGGATGCTGAAATGATATCTAGGTTTTTTGGCTAATGTGGTGAGACTTAAACGGAAAAGACATCAGGCCTCAGAATGCTTAAGACTGGATAATGCAAAAAATGTGAGCGATACCTAAATCTCCATACTGTAACCTTTTCCTGGAATACTGGTACTCCCTGTATTTCAAATATGATTTTGTATATCTGATTTTAAAATATTTTATTGTCTAACTTTTTCTTTCAACTTTTTTTAATTATATTTTATTGCTTTCATAATAAAAACAATACATTTTATTTATTTATTTATATGTACATCAGTTTACAACCTTTGCGCCAGAGGCTCATTTTCAAAGGTACCTCGTCACAAAGAGGACAAATACAATACAATACAACAATTTTGTTACATCATTGTGGTCACAACAATTGGTAGTACATGTTGTCGTATCATAGTTGCAGTTCTAAGGTTACAGGATTGGTTAACATAGGCTGGTACAGATATTTAGTACATCATAGACATACAATGGTATGAGCATACATGCCGTAGAGACAGAAGGAGGTGAATAATTCATAGGGCTATGGGATGTGGTCGTTAGTAGGTTGGGTGCAGCCACTCAGGGAGCTTTGCCAGAGCATTGTGAGCAAGAACAACTTAGTGACAGACACAGCTGTCTACATAATTATCTCATGCAAGAGATCTTTTGGTGCAACAGACAATACATCCAATGCTGTAGTAAATCACAAGCCTGTGCATTCTGATTTAAGAAGTTAGGGGTATTTCAACAAATATCAAGTAAATACAGTAATATTACCCCAAATAAGCTGCACTCTGCAGGACTTTGGGCGGTCAAAACGGTAAAAAATGTAATTCCAAGCATGATAAAAAGGGGAGGGAGGCAGGGCAGCTGCAAACTAGGGGTGCTAGCTGCACACTTGAGCAAACTTAGATAGACCGGGTGGTCTGTTTCTGCTGGCACATTCATATGTTCATAACTCAACACCTATGCTGATGTGACCCCCTTCTCAGACAATTCAGTTCCTTAACAGTGAAAGAGCTAAAAAGAAAAACTCTTACACTCCCAGAAACAAGACTGCTATAAAAGTTAAAAAAAATTTCAGTAGCTGCAGTAATCAGATATGTTCCAGTACTATTTGAACAACTGCGTAGATTATGACCACGCGGTGACCGCCATTAACCTAATTATCCCTGGACATGCTATTATAACCTTCTACAGCTATATATTCTGCAATTACAACCTTTTAAAATTCTAAACGTAGTCTCAGATAAACCAAAATTGAGAAAAACAGAGTACTAAATATTACAATAATTATTAATAACTGGGTAGCTTAAAGCCCCCTTGTATACCTGCTGTACTAGTACTCCCTCTGTAGAGGTGAAAAAGAACATCAAACCTTCAAATTATTAGTTAGAACTTTGTTTAGTAGCATTCAGACAATCAACAATCGATAAAAGTACTTTCAAGTCCACTTTCTTCAGGTTTCTTCCTCTGAGTCCAATGGGTCGCAGGGTTGAGATCTATCTTTTAACTTTTGTATAAATTGTAATGTCCAATTCTGTAATGTTTTGTATGATCAGCAAACCTGATTTGACTTGACTACTTGAGCACAAAAAGGGCAACGAAGCACATTAGAAAATGGTTAGGGAGAAGTCCTGTTTTTGATTGGCTAATGCCACTAACTAGTCAGGAAACAGAGACCAGGAAATAATGAATCCTAGTCTCTGGCTGCCTTATTATGTTCGACTATTACTGGACCGATCAAATTTTCAATTTGAAATAGCTGTCATTTGTTTTCTCTCTCAGTTAGTGAGAGATACAGCCTGCCATGCTGGTTTTTGAACCACCAATTTTTTTTTCTCCATTAACGAGTGGCAGAAGTTGCGGAACCCCCCCACCCCAATTTCAGTAACTATGTGTGAAAATTTTCTGTCACCAGCCACTTTGGCATCATGGGTTCAGGCATGGCAGCCATGTCCCCGCTGACTGAACTATCAGCCTGCGCTGCCTTTCGGCCAGACCTAGATTTTCCCTGCTTAGCCTTGGCTCCCCCACACTCTCAACAAGCTGGAGATTAAAAAAAAAAATAAAAAATAAAAACTCTCCCTAGTTCCTGATCTCATCTGCTTCTAACAACTGTTCTTCTGGACCCCAGAGCTGTGCTCACTGTGTCAACAGTGCTTCCACCTTTTCTCGTTCTTCCCAACTGGATCACAACTGCGAAAAAAAAAAAATAAAATAAAAACATACAGACTGAAAATACAAGGTACTGCCAGAATGAGGGAGAGGAAAAAAATGAAAGTGTTTTTTTTTTTGTTTGTTTTTTTGCGGCAGGGACATCACACACAAAGCAAAAGTGCCTGAATCACGATGGCAGCAGGTCACAATCTCTTGGCTCTCCCACTAAAACATACCAGCACACTAAGTCAGCAGTTCCAGAAGTGGAGGGACTACTTCACATAAAAATGTGTTTTATGTTTTATTTTTAATTTCTACATTTTAATTAAATATTTCAGAACATTTCATTTAAAATTTAGCCCAAGACACATTTTCTAAGTGCAATAATACTCTCCAGGATGGGCAGTATGGGCTATACCGGACCTTCCAAGGGTTGTAAGCGCCCCACTTGCAGCATAGGGCCTCATTACACCCTTGGGAGGGCCAGTATAGCCCAAGACCACCCACTCTATTGGGTATTATTACTTATCAATGTTCAAAATCTCTAATGACATTTACATTACAAATGCATTATCTTTCATCCTTCCTTCCTTAGATTTCTAAATATACCCCAAATAAATCATGATGGATGGTGTGCCACCTCAGTTTCAGATGAATAAAGTTCCATAAAAATATCACCATTGATTCTTGAATGCAAGGAAAAGGAAAGGGAGTTCTTGAGTTTAGCTATTGTTATTTGTTAGTCAGTGTCCAGCCATCTTTGCTTAATTTGTTCAAACTCTCTTTAAATGGTGTATTAGTAAATTTATAGAGGCTGTTTTTATACTGAAAATTATTTAGCAAAATGTTCAGTCATGTACCGTAAGAGAAGATCTCTGAGAGAATCTCCTCCATTGAGTTACTCCTGTGGAACTGTAAGCCACTGGTGTCTAGACCACCCAGATTATTTGCTAGCTGGGGCCACCCATGCTAATGTCCATCGACACTGCCTATATAAAATATGGGCAGCCCCATCATTCTTCAGATCCCTGCCAGAGACAAGATGGAAGGGTGTATCAAACTGGCAGGGGCCAGGAAAACCAGAACTCCAACCAGGCACAAAGGAGATGGGCTGGAACTGCATAAATGTAGCCTCTAATAGGGCATAGGAAGAGTAAAGAGCATGCAAGAACAGGCAGGACTTGTGGTAAACATCACCTAAACTAGAGAAGGGGAAAGGTGGGAGGGTGAGCTGTGGCTTAGAGGAGGTGATTCTCTTGAAGATCACTGTAACAGTAAGTAACCGAATTGTCTTCTTCAAGGACATCTCTCTCCATTGAACCACACCTAATGAATGTTTCCCAAGCAGTACCATAAGCACTGAATGAGTCAGGAAGGATCAATCTGACCAAAAGACAAAAGGTCTTACAAAACAGCGAGGGCAAAGTTGGCATGTCTACAAGAGAGGATGTCCCGATTGATGTCTAATGAACACGTGAACAGTACTCCAAGCGGCTGCAAAGATGTCAGCAGACACATTGTGAAAAAAAGCCACAGAAGTAGCCATACTATAAGTGTACTGGCCACAGACAGGACCTGGAAGCTCCTTGCCATGCTTCTGGTAGCTGAAAACAATACAAGATGCCAACAGTGTAGAAAGGCTTCTAAAGGACAGCCAGCTATTCCGAAGGCAAAAGACACAAACAATTGTGAAGATTTTCTACAGTCCTTGGTACAATCCAGGTACAAACACAATGCTCTGTGCACATCTTCAGAATGCAACAACTGTTCCCCTCTATTAAACAGGGAAGGAAAATACACAGGAAATTGAAATGTCTTATTCAATGTAAAGTCAGAGAAAACCTTCAGGAGAAAAAAAGGATTGGTCCTTAGAGCAACCCAATTTATACAAGCAATAATACCCGACAGGGTGGGCAGTACTGATCTATACCTGCCCACCCAGGGACTTAATGAGACCCAATGCTGCAGGCGGAGGGCTGTATAGCCCTTGGAAGGGTGGGTATAGCCCAATACTTCCCACCCTGGAGGGTATTATTGCACTTAGAAAATGGGCCACTGTATTAAATACATTAAAATAAAACATTTATTATAAAGCATTATTTTTAATTTTTCAAACTCTTAGCTGTTTGCTTTAGTTTGCAATAAAATAGTCCCTCCACCTACAATGGAATGCTGTGTTTTTTTTAACTTAGCTACTTCAGTCCTGCTAGAGCCTCTGTAAGTAACTTTTCAGCTGGCTGTAATGGTTACCAAACACACACACACACACACACACACACGCACACACATACCTTATGTTAGAACACTATTGTTTCATTTGAATCATTTATTTATCAGGGATTCTGGCAGAGGAGAGGAGGTGGCGGTCGGGCAAGCTGGGAGGAGAAAAAAAACAAGGCTGCTATGTACAGGTACATCTCCATGGTTTACACTGCAGTTTACTTTCCCTTTTGAGCTAGGTTAACTGAGGAGGTCTGAAGTTTAAAAATTGAATGCATCGGGGAACTCAAGAGAGGAGCAGAGTGGCGGGTGGGCAGCCACACTGGAGCAGCCAAGTACGGACAGAAGGTCCATGTTTTTTTTTTTCAAAATGTAGTTTCGTGAGGTGGAAAGAAAACTAAAACAAAGCCTGCAATTAAAAAGGAAGTTTTTTTGATATGGCACGACAGAGCACCAGTGGGGAAGGTCTATCCAACAACTGAGAAGACACAAACTGAAGGTTCAGAGCTTTGGATTGAGGGAGTTGATTGAGCATGGATGGGAAAGGAAGAAATAACATTTGGACACAGGTATATTTCTGTGATTTCCGTGGGTTTTGGTGTGATAGCAGCTAGGGTTCAGTTTGGTTAAGGACAGGTACACAACTGTATAGTCGTTTCCTGGTTTGGGATGTTGGATGACGGGCGGCAGAGGAAAATGCGCAGGAGTCGCCAGATATCGCAGAGCGCAAGTAAAAAATGGAGAGAAAAAAGATGGAAAAAGGTACATTGGTTTGTTTTGGGTTGTTACTGGAGTGGTGGTGTTCAAGCTAATTAATAAATACAGGGCGACTGTACTGTAAGTAAACGAGGATTTGGGGGCCAGTCTCTCACTAAGCGAGACAAGAAAATGGCAGAGATTTGAAATGAAAATGAGGAGGTTTTAGCCAATTAGGGAGCAGGGTGGGCAATAGGATTTTGGTGATGGGGTTGGTTGGGATGGTACTTTTAATAGCTGGGCATCTGTTGCCTGATAGATGCCCAGCTAGAGAAGTGCCTCAGCCAATCAGAAGGCTGAAATACTTTGACCCATTTTCTAAGTAAAAAATTATATTGTGAGGCTCCACAACCAAGCTTGCAATTCAGACACTCTTCATGCTGAAGTAACGGCCATCAGGAATAGCACCTTCCATGATAGGAACTGCATTTCACAGGTAGCAGCTGGTTCAAAAGGAGGCACCAGAAGGGTCTCATGAACCCTGTTAAGGTCCCACACATGAACCATTCAGTGGATGGGGGGACAACTATGCAGGATAACTTTTTTTAGAACCTGTAGGAAAACTCATGTTTGGCAACTGACTTACCATCCATGAGGGCATAAAAAGCTGAAACAGCAGCCAAATATACCTTCACAGAGGAGTACTGGAGTCCTTATTCCAATAATGTAATCCAAAACATGTTTCACTCAACACATAAAAGGGTTCAGGCAATGGGAGGCACACCACATGATAAAATGCTTCTATTTTCTGGGAACAGACTTGCCTATTTAGAGGCTTACAAGCTGCAAAGAGAAGTCAGCATCTGCAGAGGAAATCCCAAAATCGGAGAGTTCTACAGTATGTCCTCAGGTGTCAATAATGGAGATACAGAGATAGGAGATCTCAGAGTATCGGATAGCCTTGTTCCTGTGGCACAAGGCATTCCTGAAAAGAAAGCAGAACAGACAGAGCCACTACTGACTGCTACAGCAGTGGGAACCAAATCTGTCTGGGACAGAACAATGCCACTAGAATCACTGTGGCCAGTTCCACTCAAAGCTTGACCAGAATCCTCTGGATCAGAGGGAATGGAGGAACTGCGTAAAGGAACCTCCCTAGAGGAACAAGGCAACTTGCCAAAAAAAAACAGGTCCTGGAAAGAATGAGCAAAAACTGCGGTTTTACGTTGTATAGAGACACAAAAAGGTCTAACTGCACATGACCCCATCTGTCAAAGAGGACTTCGATGACAGAGTTCAGAAGTTCCCATTCATGGAACAGAGCCTGGGAACAACTGGGATGGTCTGCCAGGATGATGAGAAATCCAGGCAGAAACAAGGCTGTTAGAAACATGTTGTATTCCACAGCCTAGTGCCAGATTCTAACTGCTTCACTGCAAAGTGGGTAGGAGTGAACACCTCCATCTTTATTGATGTAATGCATCAGTGAAACACTGACCATCTGTATCAGCAGTTGGTAACCCTGCAGTTGGACAGCGAAAGCCTACGGGCCATGTACAACAGCCCTCATCTCCAGAGTGTTGCTGTGGGAAGAGCACTCAAGACAGAAACATAGACCTTGTAACTGAATGGACCCTAGATGGGCATTCCACTTAATGCTGGCGGCATCCACCATCTGGACTGTAAGTGGCACTGGATGAAGTAAAGGAGATCCTTTGTTGAGGCTGGAGTGGTCCAACCACCACAGAAGGACATGACAATGAGGAGACAGCATGAGAATAAGACACTCTAATTCATCGTAAGGTTAAGTCCACCGGACGCAGAGGGCTACTTGAGGAAGCCACATGTACAGGCATGTCAGTGAGACTGTAATGATGGCCACAGCCATCAGCCCTATCAGTCTGAGATGGCATCTTGCAAAGACATAAGTACTGGAGGACAACAGATTTATCTTGGCAATCAGAGCACTGACATGGCCCTGTGGAAGGAAGGCCCAGGTGGAAAGTGTGTCCAGGACAGCACCGATATATTGAAGGTGCTGGCAAGGGGTCAGAACCTATTTGTATCATTTTCAAGGATGCCTAGCCAATCAAACAGTTGGTGCATTCAAAATAATATGTGAAAGACTGCATGCCAGGGGGATGGGGTTCAAAAGTCAATCATTAAGATACAGGAAAACATGCAGGCCTTCCCTACAGAGAGCCAGAGTCACCACTGCCAAGCATCTGGTGAAGATACACAGTGCTGCAGACAAGCCAAAGGTTAACATGTGTAACTGGTAATGAGAGCCCTCTAGCAGAAAGAGGACGTACCATCCGTAACTGTGAAGTACCTTGATATGGAGGTTAGCATCTTTCATATCCAGGATGCATATCTAATCCCACTGCAAAAGCAGGGGGAACAAGGACTGAAAAGATACTATACAAAACTTGTGGTACGCAATGTACAGTGGGGGAACAAGGACTGAAAAGATACTATACAAAATTTGTACTCAACGTAAAGTGGGAGAACAAGACTGAAAAGATACTATACAAAACTTGTTGTACTCAGTGTACAGTGGGGGAACAAGGACTGAAAAGATACTATACAAAACCTGTACTCAATGTAAAGTGGGGGTACAAGACAGAAAAGATACTATACAAAACTTGTTGTACTCAATGTACAGTGGGGGAACAAGGACTGAAAAGATAATACACAAAATTTGTTGTACTCAATGTATAAGTTCCAGCCCCTGAGGTCCAAGACATGGCAATGACCTCCTATCCACTTCAGAAACAGAAAAAAATGGAGGTAATAACCCTGGTTTAGTTCCATCTGAGGCATTTGTTCTATAGCCTTTTTATTTAATAATGTCTGAACTTCCTCTAACAGGACAGGCAGGTCACCTGCAAAATAACAACAGGGAGGAGGAGGATGCACAGAAAGAGTAGACATAAACTCCAGAGTATGTCACTGTTGAATAATGTCCAGGACCCATGCATCCACTGTGACCTCCTGCAACTTTGGTAAAAAGAGAGAAATCTTTCCTCTCACCCAGATCCCAGGGACTTTTGAAGGGATAAGGGTAGTTAGAAGGGAGTCAGAAGGCTCCAGAGGTGGCAGGAATGCCACTGGCACCTACACCCATGGGGACCCAGGCATGGGCAACAGGGGCAAGGGAATAGGAGTGGGGGTACGCTGGGACCAATACCCTTGGGTATAGCAGTAGCTAAGAACAGGATGAGAACAGGGCCTATGAAAGGAACCCTGACCATGACCACACAGTTGAGGACTGATGGCGTTCAAGAAGAGCAGAGTTATTTTAGAGAATGGTAGATCCCTTAAGGTTATCTCCACATCATGACTAAATACTGTTAAGCACTGATTGTTAAACATCAGTCACAAAACCAGTGACTCTAAGCCATGCGTAGCCCCTGAGGCACATGCCAGAGGCAGCAGCATGGATGACAGAACCAGAAGCATCACAGGATGAATGTAAAAGATGCTTCCCAGCATCCATGCCATGGGCGACAGTCTGCTGGATCTCAGTGTTGCAAGCCCATCAGGCAGCTTCTAAGCCACAGCTGAGATGGGTTCCACAGTCTGTTCTGATATTTAATCGTCTAAGTCTGATAATTAGTAATCCTATTGGCCAAAAGATGCAGATGCATAGGTTCTCTTGCCCATCATGTCCAAACTATAAGACTCTTTGTCTGGAGGAAGGGAAATCATATACCTTGGTGCTTTGGATCAGCCATGGGCTGCCAAAATGAACACAGAGTCAGTTTTAGGCTGAGACAAGTGAAGGATTTAGCGGTCAGAGCTAGATACTGCTTGTCTGCCTTGTCTGGCACAGCAGGAAGGGCACTTTGCCTCTGCCAGGCAGCCACAGTAGCATCCATCAGAGCACGGTGTGCTGGAGGAATAGTCACTGTTGGCACTGTGGAAACCTCCAGGAACTCTTGCAAGTTCTGCATGGAGGAGTTCTCCTCCTTAGCTTTAAAGCCAAGTTTGTCCTGCCTTAACTTGAGAAGAGCCTGAAATGAGGAATCCTCAGGTGGAGAATGTGGCATACACACTACACTATCCTTGCTACAGGATAAGAGGGCTGAGCTGGAGCAGGTACCCTCAGGAAAGGGCAGATCTCTTTCCTCCTCCTGATAATTCTCTTCTATATGCTGGAGGTCAGGATTATATTCCACCTCATCATCAACTGGGAGTGAAGGTTGCAGAGGCTCTTTATAGGCTCTCTATCGGGAGGCTGCATCAATAGCAAATGTGTTGACATAAGATGCATTGGGCTGATGTTGGCAGTTGAGTTTGCCGCACCCAAAGCTAAAGTCCACGGGGTTGACGGACTGGCCTGAAGTGAAGTGGAGACAGCTGAGACATCATAAGTCTTCAAACTGAGCTCCTCCCACCACCCGGCATGGACATACTGTACATCCCTTTTCCACTGAGTATTAACAGGCAGGTTCTAAGCTGCACAGACACAGCATACTGTATTTGGGTGTTTACAGAATGTTCATTTATTTTTGGATTTTCATGCTACAACAGGAGAAGGCAAATATGTACAGGCCTAAGATGGTGGCAATGCTTTCCAGGTACCTAGAGGATAAAAAAGAAATGTGTGTAAATCTCTTTCAGAGGGTGATGCTGGACAGTAGGGTAAAGATGGAAAATATTTTAAGAGCCCACTCCTCACTAGCAAATTTTAAAGCAACCCATAATCTGGCTCTACAACAAATGGCACTGCTTGAGCCAAAGAAAATATGTGCATGAGCTCCAAGGCCTAGCAATTATTTCATATTTTGAACGCCATGCACACAAAACCACTGCAGAGTCCATCAAAGACAAACATAGTATTTCCGAATGGTGGTGGGCTCAGTGTGATGCACTGCTGAACTCATGCTGTGCCCAAAAGGTACATATGGCTACCAGTTTCCATGGCAAATGTGAGATGGAAATTCTCTGGATATTCTGACTTTCTCAAAGACGACAGAAGTAGGAAAAAAGAAAATGTGAAACTGCTGGTAATGCTAAAAATACAGTAAACGGTCCTAATCTGTGGATCTCTACAACTAACTGATGCTTTAGTGCTGCTTAATATTTTCCAGTGTTTTGCCACTGTTACCTCATTTGGTTTATGTATATTGTACTGTATATACAGTGGAATCCCAATTAACAGAACCCCGTTGATCTAGAAATCCCTACCTAATGGACTGCAGGCATGTATCCCAAGCAAACTTAAGAGGTGCTAAGTTTTGAGCTTAAGAACATCTGAAGTATGGCAAGCATTAAGTAAAGGTGCTCATTACAGTACTTTCTATGACTGTCAATTGGTAACAGCTGATTGCTGCTGATTAATAGGCAACTTAGGTCATTCCTCATTGCTCTCTTTCATTCACTGTATGCCATTCTACTGTTCATGATGTCTCGGTCATCTCAGACCAGCCTACCCTCACCAAAAAATGCTAAAAGAAAATGGACAGTTCTGAGCACAGCTCAGAAGCTGTGCATATGTGAGCACCTAAAGCATGGTGAAAAGGCTGTCTCGCTTGCAGACTGATACAGAGTGGGGAGGACAACTATTTTTGTTTTCAGTCTCCCACCCCTCCTACCAGAGGGTTTGGCCCCCCCGTCCTGCTCGCTGCCCCCCCCATGCCCAGGCTTACCTCCCTTGATGGGGCCACTGGGCGGGTGCCCCCTCCCCAAGGAACTTCAGCCTCTTTGCCCTGGTTTATCCCCCAGGGTGGGGCCATGGGAGCAGGACCCCCCTGGCGGGCATCAGTCTCAACGGGAGCAACGACGGAGGCCATCATAAATGGAGCCGTCACCTTTTTTTTTTTTAAGTAGGCTGAATCCCTGGGGGTGGGCATGTACAATGATGCCAGCGTCCACCCCGTCCCCGAACATGTGGTGCCAGCAGCAACAGTACCCCCAGTCTCCACTAGAGGTCTGCAGTGCACCAGACAGTCCCCCCCCCCCAATAGAAGGAGAGCAGTCCCTGGGATGCTCAGTCCTTCTCCCCCGGCCAGCCCTCCGTCTCCCGAGTCCATCACCAAACCCAGGATGTCAGCACCACAAGCGGACACCTTGCCGCTGCACCAGAGGGCCGGCAGACCAACTATTTTTGACATCTTGGCTGCAAAACAAAAACTTCACATGTTTGTCTGTACTATGGGAACTGCAGCCAGGAGCAATGACTTTAAAAAATAAACATGAACCTGCAAAGATGATGAAAGGGACAATGCCATCTATGTCTGGTTTCATCTGGGGAGAGAGAGAGAGAGAAGAGGGGACACTCATATCTGGGCCACTATTGAAAGAGAAGGCCTTACAATTTTATTTATTTATTAGCTTTTGTTTACCAGGAAAGTGCATTAGGCATTAAAGCTTGCCTATTTTCAGGCACGACCAGGCACCTATTTTACCACAAGCTTGGGAAATGAGTGAGTTCAGCACCAGTGATGGCTGGCTGGACAGGTTCAAAACATGTTACGGCATAAAACAGCTGAGGTTGTGTGGTGGGCATTAAAGTGCAGCTGATGATGATGGGGGTCGGTCTGTTCACAGAAAAAACAAATATCATTGAGGCAGAACATCTGATGGTTGAGCAAGTCTATAATGCCCACAAGACTGCCTTCTTCTGGAGATGTTTACCTGCCAAAACACCTGCCTATGGGAGTGAGCGATATGCCCTCAGATTTAAAAAAACATAAAGAAAGATAACAATTTTAGGTTGTACTATGCCATAGGAACAAACAATCTGCAATCTCCCCTAACAGGAAAATCTAGGGAACCTGCTGTTTTAAGTATGTCAGCATGCTTAATCTCCCTGTCCACTATGCAGCCCAGAGAAACAGCTGCATGGATGCTTTTCTTTGTTTTATTTTTTAACTTGCCTTGCTCCCACAGCTTTCAGAGGAGGCCTCGTAACTCCTCCTACTCCGTCCACCAGGCGAATCCCCAAGGCAACCCTGCCACAGGTTTCATTCTTCTCATGGGGCCAGGGTATTTGTAGTTTTTCCCCTTATTTTTCCCATTCCCCTGGAACGCCGGTGCGAGGACATACGTCCAGACAGGTAATGTGCTGACGCATGCCTTCTGCCAAGCGCCTGACAGCGTCCCCCCTCCCCAACTCCACTGAATGGAGCCACCAAGCCCTCAGGAGCCTGTGCTTCCACCAGCTCTCTCGGGACGTCGATTGCTTAGGGTACCCCTGGTATCCCTCCTCATAGGGAGGAGAGCATCCGTTGGGATGCTCGATCCTTTCTTTCCCCACTGACCCCCGACAACCCAAGTCCATTCCTGAACTCGGGTCACCGGCATAGCACAAGGTGTGGCATCCAGCGCTTCAACCCTCAGTGCCACTGGGCCGGCACAGGATGCTTTTCTTTTCAAAAAGTGGTTTCATGAACAGTTCATTCCCTCTGTCAAGCAGCACCTCAGATCAAAAGGTTTGCCACTTAAAACAATACTACTGCTTAATAAGTCAAACTCAGAAATCCTGGAAGTAATCTGTCATCCGGTCTGGCATAAATGAGACTGAGGGGACAGGCTCCTAGGAGGAGAACGGAGAGAGCAAAGAGGAGGACACACCTGACAGCACAGACTTCACAGACTCAAAGCTAAGTAGCAGTGGCATTACGTGGACCTGTTCTGACAGCCACAGATGTGCAGGAATGAGTCTGCTGTAACAGCACTGAAGAGGGACATGAAATCCTGAGTGAGGATTTCTTCGTCGACCTTGTCCACAGCACCAAAACAAACCCCAGCTCAGAGGATGACATTCCCTCCGGCCACCAGTACCGACAATTTCAAAGCGGTTTCTTACTTTGAAAAGTGCATTCAATACATGGAAGCACAACCCAACCACATCCCAGTGGACCTGATGCTCATAAGAAAACTGAAGACACGGGCATGTAAAACATGGTCTGATGGACTGAAATAAAAAACAGTAACTGATTTTTTAATTAAAAAAATTAAGTAAAGAAACGTAATTACTGTACTTTGACAATGCAAATGTAAAGAAGGTATTTTTTTTCTTTTATTTTAAAAATGCTGATGTCATTTCAATAAAATAAAGATATCAAACCACTTGATGTGGTCTCTAATGACTTCATACTGTGCTGTATATGAACAGGTAAATACACTGATAATGCTAATTCCGCTTATCCAGACTCCTGATTATCCAAACTTTTTACATGTCCCCAAGCGGTTTAGATAATGGGGATTCCACTGTACTGTATTTGCAATATGGAAATATGCACTATGGAATGCGTTTTTTTGTTTTGATTATTTGGTTTGCATTTACTGTAATTAGCTACATTATTAATAAATGTTCGTAAAATGCAAAGCCTTTCCTTAGTTGTCATCATAATTTCTTGGAAATATACAGTATATACAGTAACTCCAACCTATCACCATTATTGAGTTCAAAGCAACATATAAATAACAGAGCCAGAGCACCACAGTCCCCTTCAATTTTAATGCAACTTCTTCAAAACATCCCCGAAATTTTGTCAATTTTTCCCGTAATTTTCCAATGGCCATAGACATAAGGCATTGCAGGAAAATTATCAAGGAGGATAGGTAATAAAAGAATCAGGTATGGAAATCCCAGGGGCCATAAAAGAAAAAAATTACTCACCCTAGTAATGTTGTTTCTTTCAAAGAGATCCCTCACTATTCCCCTTGAATGAGCTGTGTTTGGTAAATGTGTGAACAGTTTCCCAGGTAGTTGCTTTACAAATTTCCAACAAAGGAATATCTCTTGCAGCTGCTATAGAAGCAGCTGTACCCCTTGTAGAATGGGGCCCTAAGGCCCACAGGAGGCTCTTTGCCTACTTTGCTGTAGCAGAATTGAATGCAGGCAACAATCCATCATGCAATTGCCCTCTTCAAGGCAGGTTTGCCCTTGCCCACCTCTCCATAAGTCAAGAAGAGCTGAGCACTATCCTGCCTATGATTCTTAGTATGATCCAAGTAGTAACTAATAGCCCTCTTGACATCCAGGCTATGTAGCCTACGTTCCCTGGAAATGGAATGGTCAGTGAAAAAGTCTGGTAAAGTGATGGACTGATTCAAGTGAAAGTCTGACACTACCTTGGGGAGAAACTTCCAGTTAGTCCTAAGGACTACTTTGTCCCTGTGGACTGAAATGTAATTTTGCTCTGTGGACAGGGCCTGGAGCTCACTAATTCTCCTGGCTGAGGTGATAACTATCAGGAACACCATCTTCCATATCACATATTTAAACTCTGCTGAAGACATGGGCTCAAACGGTGGCTGCATTAGCTACCCAATGCATATATTGAGTTCCCATGCAGGAGTTGGCTCCCTGTGTGGGGGATGCAAGTGTAACAGACCTTTGAAAATCTTTCTGAATACCTAGTTAGCAGCCAGAGATGAACCCTTACCCGCTGAAAGGTAAGCAGAGACAGCTGCCAGATGTACCTTAAGGGTAGATGGCCTGAGGCCGAGAGAATGAAGGTGTGCCAGATAATCCAAAATGACTGGCAAGCCAGCCTATCAATGATTTTGCTGGCACCAAACAGAAAACCTCTTCCACTTAGAGGTGTAAGTTTTCCTAGCAGAGGGTTTTCTAGAAACTCTGAGGACCTCCAGAATCCCTTCAGAGAGGTGTAGGTCAACATACTCTTAAGTCCTCAAGAACCAAACCTTGAGCCTGAGGGATCTGAGATTGGGATAAAGGATCCTGCCCTGTAAGGAGGTCAGTAGGTTGTGCCTCCTGGGAGGGAGATTGGTCTGGACACTGACAGGGTCAGCAGCAGTGGATACCAGGGCTGCCTGGCCCAGTCTGGAGCTATGAGGATCATTGTCACTGGCTGAACCCTGAGCTTATTCAGTACTCCGAGCAACAGGGGAAATGGAGGGAAGACATACAGATACTTCCCTGGCCAATCCAACAGTAATGCATCCAGAGGCACTGTGTCCACTGCAGGAGGCCTACAATGGAACTGTGGCAATTGGTGATTGTCTGGGGCTGCAAAGAGGCCCACCTCTCAGGTGCCCCACCTTCTGAACACAATCTGCAGGATTTGCCTGTATAGTGATCACTCGTGGTGATTCTGGTTGATTCTGCTGAGGGCATCTGCGAGGACATCATCCTTCCCTGGGAGATGAACTGCTGATAGGGAGATCCCCAGGGAGTAGGCCAAATTCCATACTTTCATGGCCTCTGTACACAGGGGAATGACCTTGTGTTCCCTTGCTTGTTGATGTAATACATTGTGGTTGTATTGTCTGTTCTGACTTAAACCACCTTCCCTGTAGCACTGTGGCAAAGAACTGAATGCCTAGGTAAACTGCCCTGAGTTCCAGCAGGTTTATGTGAAGCAGAGACTCCTGCTGAAGCCAAGTACCAGATGCAGTGTGCTCCCCCAGGTGGGCATCCCATCCTAGGAGGGAGGCATCCATTGTTAGCACTGCTGATGGTGGCTGCTGAAGGAAAGGTACACCTTCTCTGAGGTTGTCCTTTTTCTGCCATCACTGTAGTGCCTGAAGAAGAGTTCCTGTGACTGGCACCATCTTTGACAGATAATCTCTTCTCTGTGACCAGTGAGATCTGAGATGGAAATGAAAATTACGTACCTACCATAATTATGATCTTTCTGTGTATCTTCACCATTCATCACTGTTGGGTATCTGGCCAGAAGTCAGGACCCCGCGGGAGCTTTTTTTTTTTAAAGAGGCGGTTAACGCACCATCGGCACCACCGAGGGCTTGACGACCGCGTGGCGCCTGGGTTAGCCATTAGGTTGCCAGCCGACCGCCTGCCTGCCTGTTCTGAGTGAACGGAGAGGTAAGAGGAAGGGAGCGGAGGGTGGGACAAGGAAGTCCAAGGGACAGAAAAGGGAAAAGATATATAAACCAAAAGGAGAAATAACGACTGAGAGGACAGAAAGGGAAAAAAGTAAGAAACTAGAGGGATTGGGAGGGGCCCCAATCTCTGGAAAATGAAGAGGGTGGTAGGGTAGGTAAGGAATTTAGGAGGAGAGGGGGGAGTTAAACATCCCAGACTCTGGTCCGTCTCCAGATTACATAGGAACTGCAAGGAGCAGCCAAAGGCTTTCTGCCAGAATTCAAGGCACAGAATGACTGGCAAACACTCCTGAAAAGCAGAGTCGGCTATTCTGGAAGAAGGACAGGGTACAGGGAATTAATACCCTCTCAAGGAAAGATTATTGGTGAAAAAAAGGGAAAAATTTTCTTTTTCCTTTTTAAACAAGGAGAAATAGGTTGGACGGGAACAGGGAGGAGAAGAGAAAGGAGGGCAACTGACAACTCCCACCTCACAGGGGTGGAGCCAAAGCACTGGAGAAGGAGTGCCCCCCTTGCTGTCTACTCTCCCCAGAACATTATCCCCTGTGTGCCTCTGTTTTACCCCACTCCTAAGAAAGGAGAGGGGGGAAGGATGGGCACAGAGAGGGAGAGAGACCCAGAGATTGAGGCCCCAAGGGGATGGAGGGTGGGATTGTGATAAATGATGAAGATACACAGAAAGATCATAATTATGGTAGGTATGTAATTTTCATATCTTATCTGTGTCAATCTTCACCATTCATCACTGTTAGGTGAGTACCGAGCCCCCCGAAGGGGGTTATTTTTACACCCTAAGGGACAAAGTCCCTTAGCTCTCAGTGGGTGACACACTAAGAGGGAGAACCTTCAGGGCCTGGAGAGGCCCGAGAGTTGGGAGAGTGAGATGGGGTCCCCCCGGAGAGGGAAGGAAGTTTCCCTGACAAGCGCCATCTCGCTGTACGGGAGAAGAGATAGGTTCTTTGGTGAACGGAGTTAATCACCCTACGCCGGGCCCAGGGTGACAACTGGGAAAGACGCAGCCATGCCATCCGCCTAGTGCAGATCGCTGTCCCTACGACCCTGGTAGCTACCTTGCTGGCATCATAGGATGCCCTCGCTTGGTGCCTTGCTAGCTCCAGGCCACGTGCAGAGAGTGCAATGGCTTGTCTGGTTTCCTCCGTATCAGGCAATGAGGCTAGGAGCTGACCCAGCCTGGACCACAAGAACCTGTCATAGGCTGCATAGTGGGCCTGATGTGCAGAAATGGAAAGCAATAACCGTGACGAGTAGAAAGTCCTCCTACCCCAGAAGTCAAAATCCAAGGAGTCTTGATCTGGGGGCCGGTCACAGTGGTGGGCATGAAGCCCATCAGGAGTATCCAACTGCGTCAATCCAGACTGCGGATGAGGCATGGAACTTGGAGACTCCAAGGGTGCGCAATACCTCTGGCTGAGATCCCTTGGGGCAGGAACTCCAGAGAAGGGCCTCTGCCAGGAACGCAACAATGCCTCCCGAAAGGGAGCAGGCCAGGGCGGCACCACCAGGGTGGCCTCACCAAAATTGCCTAGAAAGGCGTGCGCTGAGTGCTGAGGATTGCTAATAGTGGTAGGAGAGAGAGGTGCAAGTCGTCCAACATTCTCACGGGGAAGCGCTGATACTCAACGAGATCAGCAGCTGGAGAGATGTGGACTGAAGGTTCCTCTCCCCCAGAAGAGGGGGATGAGGAGCTGGAGGGCACCGGCTGTTCAGTGGATGGCTGCAAGGAGGAGGTTGAAAACCTGGCTGTCCATCGCCTAACGTGTTAGGGAACCGAAAGCCACTGCCTGAACTGCTCCCAGGAGAGAGAGGCCCGCTAGGACCAAGGATGCCTGGGAGCAGGAGAATGTGGCAGAGGGATGGGGACAGAGCCGAGAAGAGATGTCGGCTGACCTCGCTGGGCTAAGGAGGGACCGTGAGCACCCACGGAAGAAGGTGCCCCGGAAGACCCCACAGCCGACAGCTGAACAACCATTTCAGTACTGCCTTGGCTGTGCCTGGAAGAATCCCCCCTGTGAGGCGACCAGGGCCGTATAGGTCCAGAAGGACGGTCCCCTACCTCAAAAAAATGGGGCTCTCTCAAAGAGACCGAGGAGGAAGAGCGGAGATCTGCACTACGGCTTCTCCCAGAGCCCGGGTGGACCCCCGAAAAAGGCCGTCATGCCGACCCCACGCCCCTCGACCCCTCGGAGTCCGAAAGAGCCCTCCTCGAGAGGACCAGCCTAGGTAGCTGGCAGCTCTGGGCAGCACCCGAAGGAGCTATCCAGGGCACAGTACTCTTCCCTTCCGTAGGTGCTCTGATCGGCCCGAAGTTGGCGATCTAGGCACACCACAGGTGGGGGTACCACTACTGTGGGGTTAGTGAACCCACCAAGACCAGGCTGCAGAGCTATGGTGGCCTGCACCACTGCCCGCTGGTCAGCACCCCTGACCCCAGTCTCAGTAGTCATTGACCCCACCTCAGATGGGGGCTGACACCGGCTTGTCAAGGAGAATACCGCCACCTCAACAGCCAACCCCAAAGGGTCAGACCGTCCGTCTGACTCGTAGCTCGACTCTGCCTCTGAGGAGGTAGAGGCTGAGGCCCTGTGCCAAACTGTAAGATGGCACCCACTGCCATCTTTACCAAGGGGGCCAGAAACCAAAGCCGTGCCCAGGCCGATGCCAGTGCCCCTACAGCACAACGAGCGGAATCCGCAGGGGGCACAACTCCAGCCCAATCAGGAGCTCCAGAGTCGGGACCAGCCACGGTGCCATCCAGCCCCACGGCTCTGCAAGTGGTGCCAAGAATAAAGATGGCGCCAACAACGGCCCCGACGCACCATCAGCGCCACCCTGGCTCTGAGGTGAGACACGGACAAAGACAGTGCCACAGCAGCTCCCACAGTGCCACTAGCAGTATCAGCGCCACAAACAGCTCCGACAGAAGCCACGGTGCTGCGCGACAAGTCGGCGCCGGCGACAACTCGTTCTGACCAATGGCGAGACCCACAGCGGCGTGGGGGCGAGCGCCGACCGAGCCTGAGCACCAGCGGTCTGACACTGGGAGCCTCACCCTGAAGGGCACTGCCGTGGCGGTGCCTCCCACCCGCCCCCGGGAGGAGGAGACGGGCCTCCTGTGCCGCAGAAGAAGCCTCGGCAATGGCTAGGCTA
The DNA here is from genome assembly GCA_016271365.2 of Neoceratodus forsteri. Classification (NCBI taxonomy): domain Eukaryota; kingdom Metazoa; phylum Chordata; order Ceratodontiformes; family Ceratodontidae; genus Neoceratodus; species Neoceratodus forsteri. Next base: position 1,333,518,666 of record CM057455.1, on the reverse strand, counting down.
CTAGTAGCCGAGGCTCCCACCTCCTCGCTCCATATAGAACTGGGAGGGGACCCAGAGGAAAGGCCGAGAGGCGTGGCTTGGCCCGACGAGTGTGCCTGACTGCAAAAGTCGCTGAACTGCCCCCACTTTCCACGCTGGGCTGCTGTTCGATGACCCGCGGTCCATGGAGAAACAGCGCCACACAAATCCATGTCGTGAAGCGGGCCAAGACACAAAAGACACCAGTCAGGCTGATCAGTGACGGAATACTTTCGGCCACATGGTCACCGTCGCATGGGGGGCTGACTCTTCCTAGAAAATTTCTTGCCCTCTGATTGAGACATGACCTATGGGAAAAAAAACATCAAAAACAGACTCGACGTCGCAGAAATATAAAAATAAGGAAAGATCTGACTGGGCGACGTCGAGTGTGGCAAAGCAGAACCGGCAGGAACCGACGGACTTCGGCACTGAAGTAAAATAAAGAAGAGGCATCAAAGGTTTTTCGGCGTCAACTAGGCCTCAAGCAGCAGCTTCCACACAAGGTGCAACCTCTACGGCGGGAGACAAAGAACTGGCAGGCAGGCGGAGTCGATGCAGCCTAATGGCCAGCCTGCGAGCACCACGCAGGGCGTCAGCCTCAAGGGCGGCGCCGATGGTGCGTCGGCTCCACCTACCTTTAAAAAAAAAAAGCTCCCGCGGGGTCCTGACCTCCGGCCAGATACCCAACAGTGATGAATGGTGAAGATTGACACAGATAAGATCTGAATGTCCCTCATCTGGAACCTGGCTCTGTTGCTGTTGATGCAGCCATGTGTCCCAATAGCTGGAGAAAGTGCCTTGCTGGTCTGGGAATATGCAGCTGGAAAGAGCTGGCCAACTGTACGAGGCTTTCCGCCCTTCCCTGAGGGAGGAATGCCTTTCCTCTTAGTGTGTCCAGTTCTGTACCTATAAATTCCAGGAGCTGAACTGGTCTCAGCACTGACTTCTTTTGGTTTACCAGGAAGCCTAAGGACTGTAGGGTATCCTGAGTGGTGGTCAGTGCATCTTTGACCTGCTAGGGGGGACTGGCCTACCACTAACCAGTCATCCAGGTGTGGGAAGACTGTAGCTCCCTGCCTCCATAATTGTGCTATCACTACTGCTAGGCACTTTGTAAACACTCTTCGAGAAGAAGTCAGGCCAAAAGGCATGGCTCTGTACTGGTAATGGCCTGATGGCAATCTGAACCTGAGGTGCTTTCTGTGGGATTGCCCGATAGGAATGTGGAAGTAAGCATCCTTTAAGTTCAGGGTTGCAGCCAATCTCCCTGCCTGAGTGTAGGGAGAATGGTAGCCAGAGTGACTATTTTGAACTTTGGTTTCGTCAAATGCCTGTTTAAATGTCTGAGATGCAGTATGGGTCGCCACTCCCCTGTTTTCTTTAGAGTGAGGAAGTATCTTGAGTAGAATCCCTTTCCCTTTTGGGCCAAAGGAACAGGCTCCATTGCCTTCTCCTGAAGGAGTTTTGCTACTTCCGCCTCCAACAGAACTGCTTCTGATGGGGTGGCAGGTCTGAAAACTCTTGCCCTCAGCCTGGGTAAGACCTTGAAGCTGAGATCAAGACCCTGGCTCATTACCTCCAGGACCCACTTGTCTGTGGTGATGGATTTTCAAGCCTGGAGGTAGTGAGCCAGCATGCCTCCTACTGGGAATGGGGAGGCAACCCTGGCAGACCCCTCCGGGGGTCTGCTTTGCTTGTGTACTTGGCTGGGAACTGGGGCCAGCTCAATTGCTGCCCCTTCTGCCCTGCCTCTGAAGTACCCTCTCTGTGGCTGATATGCTGGGAGAGCCTGAGTCTGGAAGAAAGGTCTGTAGTGGGTTCTACCCCTACTCCTTTACTCTGGTACTTCTGAGCTGTTGCTGCCTTTTCCTTAGCAGCAGCACTCTTGTAAGCCACCTTGTACTCATCCATCTTTTTTCATGTAGGCCTCTGTTTGTTCACTAAAGAGGGATGTGGGCTCGCAAGGAAAATTCAAGGCCTTCGCCTGGGTGTCCTAGGATAGATCAGTGGCCTTAGCCAAGCAAATCTCCGCAGGAACACTGAAGTTGCCATCAGTCTGGCTGCAATATCACTGGCATCCACTGCCATCTGAAATTGGTACTTCAAAGCCTGCATGCCCCTTTTCGCAGCCTCAGCTAGGTCAGATGCCATGGGAGCAGGCCAGACCTTAGCAATCTCCAAAACAGTATTCAAGAGACTTTTCTGGCATCTGGAAACATAAGCCATGTAAGTGGCCTGCCTAATGGCTAGAGGAAAACCCAAGAAAGACATCTTGGCCATCAAATTCATTTTCCTAGAATCTTTATCAGGTGGGTGTGATGCCAGAGGAATGCCTACCTTATCACATGCAGCAGCCTGCACCACCCCTTCATGACCGGGATGCTCGAAAAGGAACTCAGCTCCAGCCTTGGCCACCCAGTATTTCCTACCATTCTTCTTGTCCACTGGGAGAATGGAAGTGGGAGTTTGCAAAACTCTAGTGGCTTGTCTCTTTAAGGACTTATGGATGGGTAGTAGCAACCTCTTGGTTGCTGGTACATCCATCATTTCCACGTAATCTGGCTCCTCCTCCTCCTCTGTGGATTCCTGAGCAGAGAGGGCCAGAATCTGTGCCACCTGCTTCATGAAAGCAAAAAGTGTGGTAAAATCCTCAGGTCCCTTATCAGGGGAGTCAGGGCATTGAGGATCGGGGAAACATCCAGTTCAGGGGGCTCCCCAAAATCCTCATCATCATCCCCTTCATCATCATCATCATCATCATCGCCATAAATATCAGGGTAATGTTCAAAGGAACCGGGAACCAAGGAGGGACCCAAACTTTGAATCAATGGATGATGTGAACCGGGTCGCTGAACCGAGGTACCAGTTTGCAGCAACTGGATTATCCTGATGGCATTAGCAATCTCCTCAGCAGTAGGAATCGGCAGATTTGTCGGTTGCGGTTCCTTCTCCAAATAATTCTCCTTTTTAGCAGATGTTGCCAGTTCAGTGGCAGTTTCTGCTGTTCGCTTTCTTCCCAGGAAACCTTCACCCTTGCCAGAGGGCTGTTCGTCAAGTTCCTTGGTGTTTTCTTTAGAGTGAGAAGGAGTCCATTTATATGAGGCCAGGTCAGCAGCCTTGTCGGGCATATTTTCCCTCAGTCAGTTCAATCGCCTATCAAGCGTTGACTGGTGAGTTTTTTTTAACAAATTTCACAATCTGCGCTCAGGTGGTCAAACCCTAGGCAGAAAACACAAATTAAGTGCAGATCAGCTTTAGCAAATGGTTCACCACACTCTGTGCAATGCTGACTACCCATAGGGACGGTTCTTTTCTTGAGTTGTGACATAACATAAAAAAACACTAAACTGGGTTTCACTGGGTCAATTACGCACACTTGTAAACAAAGACTTCTCTCTTTTTTTTTTTTTTTGGTTGCGGTTGGTTCAGCGACTGAAGAGAGAACCGAGAGTTACCCTGCTTCCCAACACCAATTAAATGTAAATAAGAAAACGAGAAAATAAAAATCTTCAAGAAAGATGAAGGAGAGCTCTCCAAGGCATCTTACTTAAGTAAGCGGAGTAAAGAATCTGACGGTTGCAGGATGTATACCAGGGACAGTGGTTTGAAAACCAAACTCAAGCCTAGCATTCCATCATTAGCATAGGTTCTATTAACCATTTTGGCTCCAGGGCAGTCCTATGGTGAGACCATACTACATATGTCAGAATACAGTAAGATTTCCTGGGGTTTGAATCAATCGTTACAATTCATCACTGGTGGGTCAGAGTACCAAGCCACCACCAAATGGTGGTGCTGGCAAACCCTGAGGGAAATGGTTGATCCCTTGGCCTCCTGTGGGGGAAGATACAGAGAGGAAGGGGGCTCCCCACGGGTCTGGCGAGGCCCGAGACTGGTCAGGGCCAGGCAGAGGCTCCTGTGGCCTGGGAGCAAGAATGCACCCCACAAGCTCATGCCTGGCCCTACGGGAGAAGAAGTGGGCCACCTGGTAACATGAGGTAATCACACTACACTGGGCCAAGGGTGACAATCATGAAAGATGCAGCCACGCCATCCACCTAATGCAGACCACAGTTCCCACTAGTCTGGAGGCTACCTCGTTGGCATCGTAGAACACTCTTGCCTGGTGTCTCGCCATCTCCAGACCCTGAGTAGAAAGACGTATGGCCTGCCTGGTTGCCTCACAATCTGGCAAAGACACTAGGAGCTGACCCAGTGTGGCCCACAGGTGCCTGCAATAGGATGCCTGGTGTGCCTAATGTGCAGCACTGCAGAACATAGTGCTCACTGCCGAGAAAACCCTATGTTATGCACTTGGTGAAGACCCTGAGAGCTGAAAAGAGGCTGATGGGCATGAACTGGAACTCATAACAACCCCCCCTCTGCGTAGAACCAGAGATACCGCCAGTAAGACGGAAGGACTGTAATGTGGAAGAAGGCATCCTGAAGGTCCAAGGAACAGCACCAGATGCCCTACTCCAGAGATGGAATTATTTGGTTCAGAGTGACCATCCTGAACTTGTGCTTCCTCAGAAACTTGTTCAGAATTTGAAGATCCAGTCTCCCATCCATTTCAGAACCAGAAAGTACCTAAACATGACACCCTTACCTGCCATGGAGTCCATGACATGGGCTATGGCTCCTTTCTTGAGGAGCCAAGCAGTGTCCTCCCTGAGGGCAGCCAGTGCATCCTGCGACACCACAGACTCCCCTGGGGCATGGGCTCAGTATGGCAGGAAAGCCTCGAAGTTGAGAGGCAACACTCTGCCCACCACCACTAGCACCCATCTGTCTGAAGTACTGACAGATCAGTTGTGTCAGAAATGTTAACGTCAACCCCCCACAGGGAGATGAGGCAGGGACTGGATGGGTGGGCGGTAGACACCCCCGACTCTCACTGGGCAGCCTTGGAGGAGGCACTGGCACCTACTGCTGGAGGAGCACCACTACCCCTACCTCTGCACATTTTGATGCTCTGACCAGCAAACTTGGTCTTGGGGCAGCAAGCCTTGAGATTTCCCCTGCTGGGGCTGCTGCTGCTTTGGCTGAAAGGTCCAAACTGAAAGGGCTTCTTTTTCAGCTCGTGCCCTTTCTAGTCCTTCTGTGAGGAAGGTGCAGAATCTATGGTGGCACTGGACTTCTCAGTCCTTGTGAGATTCCCCTCCACCCCATGGCCAAAAAGGTCAGTGCCCAAAACGGGAACATTGGCCAATTTATGCTGGGTATCCACTATGAAGGTGGAGATATCTCAACAAGGCCCTGCAATGCATCGCAACAGCTGCTGCCATGGAAAGGGAGCAAGAGTCGCCAATGTCCAAAGCCATCTGGAGCTGGTATTTAGCCACAGGCTGACCCTGGTCTCTGACCATCTAGACCACTGTGTGTAAGTTGGCAGACAGATGAAGGAGGACATGGTCTAGTACTCCCATCAGGGAGTGGCCGAAGTTGGCCATCATCACAGCATCGGTCTCCTGATGGAGACCTATGGAGGATGCAGTATACACCTTTTTCATTGCATGGTCAATCCTTTTGGACACCTTGTCTGGGGGCTTGTCCACACCCCAACATTGCCAGTTTTCCAGAAAATGGAGTTAGCCATGGGGCCATATGGGGTGCACCCCAGGGTCCTTAAAGAACTAAGAGAGGTGGTGGCTGAACCTCTGGCTATTCTGTTTAGCCGATCACTGGAAACAGGGGAGGTACCCAAAGACTGGAGGATAGCAGATGTAGTCCCCTTATACAAAAGTGGGAACAAAGAGGAAGCAGGGAACTTCAGACCAGTCAGCCTCACCTCGGTAGTGGGGAAGATCATGGAAGCACTACTGAAGGAGAGATTGGTGGAACATCTGGTTGTTAATGGACTACAGGACCCAAGGCAGCATGGTTTCACCAGGGGGTCATGTCAGACCAACCTCGTTGAATTTTTGACTGGGTGACTAGGGAGGTGGATCAGGGGAGGGCAGTGGACATTGCCTATCTGGACTTCAGCAAGGCCTTTGACACTGTGCCACATAGAAGACTATTACACAAACTGTGGAATATGGGTGTGGGCAGGACAGTAGTGTGGTGGGTAGGTAACTGGCTAGGTGGCAGGACACAGAGGGTGGTGGTAAATAGCTGTCACTCCACAGAGGGAAGAGTGACCAGTGGGGTACCACAGGGATCAGTGCTGGGGCCAGTCCTATTCAACATCTTCATCAGTGACATTGCGCAGGACCTAGAAGGCAGAATTTCACTGTTCGCTGATGACACAAAGCTCTGTAACAGAGTAGACACACCAGAGGGTGTAGACAGAATGAGAAGGGGCCTGCAGAAACTTGAAGAATGGTCAGGGGTTTGGCAGTTGAAATTCAATGCAAGGAAGTGCAAGATAATGCATATGGGGCACAAAAACCCTGGCACAATATATCAGTTGGGGGGTGAGGATATAGCGTGCACCAAGCAGGAAAGGGATCTTGGGGTTATCATCTCTGATGACCTCAAGGTAGGGAAACAGTGTGACAAGGCAGCAGGTAAAGCAAATAGGATGCTGGGATGTATAGGCAGGGCATCACCAGCAGGAAAAGGAGGTCATAATTCAGCTATACAAGACACTAGTGAGGCCCCACCTGGAGTACAGTGTACAGTTCTGAGACCATACCTATGTAAGGACACAGACAGGGTAGAGAAGATTCAGAGGAGGGCAACAAAGATGGTGCATGGATTGCATCACAAGTCCTATGAAGACAGGTTGAAGGAACTGAACATGTACTCCCTGTAGGAGAGAAGGGAGAGAGGGGATATGATAGAGACATACAAGTATCTTACAAGGAGGAACAGGGTGCAGGAATACACTATTTTTAAGTGAAAAAGATGTTCCAGGACTAGAGGGCATGGGATGAAGTTGGAGGGAGGATGATTCAGAGGAAATTCAGAGGAAACATGAGGAAGAATTTCTTCACAGAATGGGTGGTGGACAACTGGAACACCCTGCCAGAGGAAGTGGTGGGGGCTGAAACAATCACGGGATTTAAGAATGCATGGGATAGACATAAAGGAATTCTGGAGGTCAGGGGTAAAGGGCAACAGACTTCTAGGAAAACATAAACTGAACTTACAAGCTCAAATGGGCAGACTGGGTGGGCCAAAGGCCCTTATCTGCCGACACTGTCTATGTATCTATGTATCTATGTAAACCCTCAGCCAAGCGATAGTTAGAAAAAATGGACACGGTGTCAGTAGGGACAGCATACTTGCGGATCACATGGACTGAGGGTGCTGTACAGAATGCTGGATGCTGCCAAAGCTCCAGAGCCAGTTCCAGGATAACCTCAGCCATCATGAAGGTAACCCCTGGGGATTCGTCCCTGTCCAAGATTTCAGTGATGGGATACTTGTCCCTTTTCTGAATGGGCTCCAGAGGGATCTCCATGTACTTAGATTTCAATCTATGAAGAGCCCCATAAGACACCTACCTGTAGTCAGTAGTCAATTCCTCGACCAATTCGTGGTCGAAGCCATGTATCCTCGAGGACTGCACAGAGGACCCATTGGAGTCAAATGAGGATTCCTCGAACACGGCCCTCAGCCATTTTTCACCGTGCACCACTCAAGGTTCATCTGAGTGAGTGATTTCCACTGAAATCGGCCTATCAAAGCTGGTAGCCGGATGGGAGCCCTTGGTAGGGGCCTCCTGCAATGGCTGCTATGATGGTGGTTCCACCCAGATTGGAGAAGTGATGGGTGTCAGTGACACTTGTCTGGGTGGGACCATAATGGGCTGGACAGGAGGCAACCAGGGGATTGCCAGGGTCAGGGGTGGAGCCCTAACCTGCCCAAGCAAGGCCCACTACTGCCACAGCATATCCTCATAGTGCCACTGCATCCTGCAGCAGAGCCGCTCTTCATCAGACAATGAAGAGGATGAGGAATGCCTGGGGCAGCACATCTCAGATAGCCAAGATCTGGAGTACAAGGAGTCCCTCGAACAAGATTTTAAACAAGGCCTGAACCTTGACTGATGACACAGCTGTCGACAATGAGGAGAGGCAGGTGGAGGGACAGAGGGGCCATGTAGATTATAAAGACCGGCTCCTGCTGTGCAACCCCAAAGTGAGGCCATGCCTGGTAGGAGGCAGTCAGGTCCATTGACTTCTCCTGACCCTCCTGAGTAAGGGCTGAAAGGAATAAGATCTGAGAGATTGAGTCTTCCTCGATCCCTTTTGACAATGAATCAACCAGGCCGAGAAAAATCTTGACCTCTTGGTTGGCCCATGTCAAGGCCATCAAGCCCAATGGGGATGCTGTGGAGCTAGTGGCCTGACCCTCAACTAAGGCAGGCTCAGTCGAAGCCAAGCACTCAACAACCATCGGGCGGTCAGGGGATTCATGGGAGTGGGAAGAGCAAGCTCTTTCCCGGTTCCATAACTGACAGTGGATTTACTGGATTTTTTCTTGCTGTGGTGGGAGGGTCTCTTCCTGAAGGTCTGTAAGGACCTGGACATATCCCAGAAAGTACTGGAGAACAATGTCCCAATGCTGGCCCTTGCCAGGAGCAGTGCTGAGACAGACGAGGCACTCGACACAGCTTTGGCCGCCACCTGTTCCCTTACCACAAGTTGGGCCTCAGATCCTGCAGCCACAGAGATTGCCTAGTGGGTGTCCTTGGATCACATTGGAGGGTCCTGTTTGGCTGGCCGGCCAAGGAGAAGACAGGCGTAGTGGTCTTCGAGGGACGAAGGGAGCAAGATCTTGCAAAGGCCACAGGCAATGATGTTGTGCTCTGCCCCGAGACAGTAAATGCATGAGGTGTGTGAATTCATTCACAACATTTTTTGGTTGCACTGAACACAATGTTTGAAGCCCAGATCTATTTTGGATTTCCCGAGTTCCATTGCCGAGTCAACGAAGGGAGCGGAACTGAGAAAATATACTCACAGTTGAAGAAAAAACAAAGTTTGCCAATGGTGCACTAATAAAAGCCTACACCGCACATGGAGCTGTGAAGGAAGAGACTTGACTTCCAACAGAAAGGAAGATCTAATGTCATGGGGTAGAGTCAAGGAGTATACCACCTGGGTGGGTTGGAGGAGGTTAGCTTAAAGACATCTGGTAAGATTGAAAGGGAAAGAAAGACTGCCAGAGTGTGGATAGTATACCATATCCACACCCTTAGAAAGAGGTATTCAGTACTCTGTGTGTCCAACTGATACTCTTTCTCAATCTTCTTATCTATGCCAGCAGCTGAGGTAGGTGCTGACATGATTTTACAGGTGGTCTTCCTGAGGGATTTGTGAATGGGTGAATGGGGAGTAGCAACCTATTTGCTGGAGTCAGACCCAAAATATCCAGGAACTCCACCTCATCCTTATGCTCTCAGTCTTTTGTGAGGTGATGTTGAGGGTATTACCCATATGTCTCAGAAAAGTACAGTGAGAGGTATAGTCATTCAAAGGTTGAGGAGGGGAGCCAAACTCTTGTTCAAGAGAATCAACAGGTTCTATGGGCTCTCCCTCCTCCTCATAGTATATTTCAGCCTCCTCATCCACAGACATTGGGAAAGGAACTAGAGTCTGGGGGGGCCGGGGCATATTCATGAAATTCCTCTCAGCCTGCAATACCTGGAGGAATTGCCAGCCCTCAGTCATATCCTCTGTTGAGGGTATTTCTTTTGTGTCCACTGGCGGCCCCTTTCCTTCTTCAGGAGGAGAGACAGCGACATGTTTTTATTTTTTCTTGGTAGGCATCATCTCTGGTGTCTGCTCTAAAATCTTTTGCAGCTTCTTCTTTCTTATCTGTCTCCTTTGACAAGGACTGCTGCTTATTTTGAGAGTCTGGAGCCTCATCCAAGCCTTTAGGTGATGTGGAGGTAGACTGAGAAGCCATAATGTCTTCTAATTTTTTAACCCTAATTTTTTGTGTGTTTTAGGGCAAAACTTAATACAAAGTTCACAACTGACAAAATCATGATCTGGATCTGGCACCTCACGCACAACTTGTGGCAGTCTACCTTAGCCAGTAGTTGAAAACAATTTGTACAGTTTTAAAAGCCTGTGGGTCCCGTCTTCTTCGTGGGCCAGTCAGTCATGCCAAACACTAACAACCCAAGGAAAAGGTTAGAATACAAAAATGTGTTCCGATTCCTTTATAAATAGAACTGCAACAGAAATGGAACACCAAACTATGTCAAAATTGAATTTTGATGCTAATTATCATCAGATTTTTAAATGAAATTTGAAGCAGTTTCCAATGGTGGGAACCATGCTGCAATACGACCTTCTCCAGTTCCTGGGAACTGCTATGGAACTGAAAAAAATCACAAAAAAAATACAAATACATGCTAATGCAGAGTTCTTGATAAAGTAACTAAACAAGTTTAACGCTATAAAAATAATAAAATAAACTGTGATCGGCTCAGAAGTGAAGAGAAGATTTTGGGGTGACTGCTTTCTTTAAGCGGAGAATTAAATCTGCCGTTAGAATGTGAGGATGAGTATGACCACACAGCTCAGTTTTGAATTTCATTCTAAGATTCTCTGAGTGGCATAAAATTATAAGCTCTGGGGCAGTTTATTCCAGGGAAATGATTGCAGTTGTTAAGCATACAGTAAATGAGGGATTCCTGGGGTTTGAACAAGACAACAAATTTAGAAAAAAAATCCTAACAGCAAATAATGGAAAGGACACACTAAAACTTCATACACAAATCAAAACATGCTTCACATATTTTTTTTTTGTAAATTTTGACAGCAGTTCTCCTTTAACACAGAAGTGCCGTCTCAAGCATTCCTGCAGTAATACAGAGTACATATTGAACACTACAGTAGGTGCAGGAAAAAAATGCTTTTCTGACATGCTGATGTTTATCTGTTTGTTCTTGAGTCACTATGGCCATTTGGTGATCATAAATCTTTTTTTTTTTTAGTATTTTTTCTCTTGCTTACATACACGTTTTTTGTTATGACAATTTTGTTCATAAAATTGAGATTCATTCATTGAAAGATAGATGCTGTTTTAAGTTAAGAGGCTTCTGCTGTTGTATTAAAGAATCTACAGAGTGGAAATTAGTGAGTATGCTATAGTATATATCTACATACCACGCGGGAGTCCTGTTTTGGAGGATCAGAATGGCAGGAGGCAGGATTGCTGGCCAAGCAGAGTGACAAAATGTGTATAAGGGTGCTGGTGGCTGACTTGCAAATGTAAGCTGTTTCTTATTGAAGTTTGTGTTATGCATTGAAAGTGGTTGCAGAATTAGGGGGAAAATAAACATGTTGCTCACTGTTCCATGACTGTAGAGAAATCTGAAGATAACTGGGGCAGAGAGGTTGGCATGTGTAACCTTGTAAGGGTTCCAGTATTTTGCCATCTCCAATGTACTCCCTGGTTCTACAGCCTTCTTTTTTCCAAACTGAGAAACTTGGGATTTGAACCTGCAACCCAATGGCTCCCAAGTCATGATTACATTACCAAGCTAAACATGCAGCTCCCCTAGCTGATCTAGTAAGAGATTCCCATATACTTCGGTCAGATTGGTCATTGACATTTTCTTATTATATCACCCTATCATATTTTCTCCTGCCCAAGAGGGAACTACATTCCAGATCTTACCGAACATTCCCTCTGCTTAGGGTCTGGACTGGGATCCCACTGCAGACATCCATGTGAGGGTTACAGCATCTCACCAGTTGCTGAGAACTCCCCTGGTACTGTATCCTCCTTTTTTTTTCCAAGTTAGGGAACATAGGATTTGAACGTGCAACCCTCTGACTCCCAATTCAGGAGTCTACCACCAAGCTAAAGAAGCAGTGCCCCTAACTGAGTTAACAGCAGATCTCTATATAAGTTAGCCTAGTTAATCATCCCCAATTATTACATCACCCTATCATAACCACTCCCCCAAAAACATAAAACTGACTCCGTTATACCTACTGGTCAAAATACACATTTTTTGCTACTAAGCAATCCACTACATAGTAACAAACCTATAACAAATTCTGTAGCATTACAAAAAAAGACATTAACATAACCATGAAGCCAGCTCTTGTCAAAATTGCCTCAGTAATTCATCTGAACATGACCCTGTCACCAAAATGTCAATAGCAAAGCAATTTTTATAGCCTTTAGTTCTTCACCATTTAATTAAAACCTACTAAATGTGTGAATTTCATTACCAACTTGGAAACTAGCTTAGAAGAGTGATTCCTGCAGGATCTGCTGAAATTAGATTTGTTACTTTCTCAGTCTTTTCCTTTTTTCATACTAGTTCCTTTACAGCAGAGCCCAGAGTAAAACCCACTGGTAATGAAAGGGTACCGATGACACAGTTGTGTTCTCTTCAATGGAACTTTACCCATGTAAATTACTGATCCAGTAGTATGTGTCAGCTAAGTGTACAAGGCCATTTGTAAAACTGTGCTGCTCCTCAGGACAAGTGTGACTCCCTCACTGCAACCTCAGTTACAACACAAAAAAATTACTATTGATAACTGCAATCAAACCAAGTTGGTTTCATGATAGAGGCTCCTTTACTAGCCCTTTACTATAGTCTCCCTGGTTTCATCAAAGCAGGTTTCTTTTCATTGTGTTGAGGAATGTATTATCAACCAGAATATCTGAGACAAACATCAGAGAAAAACATACGCAATAATCTACATTTTAGTTATTCCCAGTACTGCTTCCAGTACTGGATATTAGAATTTTATAATCTGTATCACTGGCTGGGGCCTCATGCCTGACTACTTTTTTGACACATAAGGTTGACATTCTTGACTATAATTTAAACTGTGCCAATAGAGTAAGTCAGCATTTTTATTCTTATCTATTTTCTTTAGGACTTTTAGCACTATCTTTAAGTGTACAGATTAGCATTAGTAACTTTAAGGAAAAACTGTCAGACTGTTATGGATTTCAACTGTAAATTTCAGATTTTATCATCACAATAAGTGTGTTAAGTACAATACAGCAGTGATGTGGCTTGTTGATGCAAAACTGCTTCATCTGTGATTAAAAACTACCCATGCCATTACCAGCTTCTGTAGAAAGTTACCTTGCATGTTTTTTTTTCACTCCTCTCAATATATTTATTTTTATTTCTGAAAACAATTATATTGGGCTTACTGGTAAGGCAAATAAAAAGTACCTGCATTTTTCAGGGGGTTCTCCCTAATGAAATATTTAGACTTAAGTATTAAAAATGCACTTAACCTGTAGGCCAAACCACTATAATTGTAGCAATCTGAGTCTCTTTTAAAGAAGTAGCATTTGCTTGTTTATGAAAGGACAGAGAGGTCATTTCTTTCTGTGTACCACACTAAATGTCATTTGACTTGATTATGTCCTTTGTAAGTGGTTCACATTGACTGACAGAGTCTATATGAGGTTCACCATGTAATTCTACTCTGTGAGATTATTTTAGTTTTAAAATATACTTATACAGGACAGCCTGTGCTACAGCATCTCATTTTTGGTGGACTCTTAAGTTTTAACCAGTGTCGCACAAGGGAGACCGGACTACAGACATTAGTCAGTGGAAGATGCTCTGCTGTTCAGGTTTAACGGCGCCATCAGCAGAGCTGAACATCTTTCTGGCCCACTAATGAAAAAAAGGTGAATGAGTTGGCTACTTGGTGCATGACAGCTCTGCAGCTACAGATAGCTGGCTGTCTAGGTGGAAATGAAGACATGGCATGGTATGAAAAAATGGACAGGGCAAGCATTGCAACACCGACACTGAAGCTGCCATGGATTGGGTATCCATAGTTCTGCCAACACTTTTACAAGAGTACATTCCCAGCAACATAGAGGATAATGACTGGTCTTCGGTTAATAACCACGCTGTAATCACTTCGAGAGGTTGCCAGGACAACATTGTAAACCTCGAGAGCAAAGCTCAAGAGGTTTACTGTTGTCATGGCAACCACAAGATGTGATTACAGTGAGTTTATTACCCAAAGACCAGCCGTTAGCTTTATACTGTATGGGCACTAGTCACTTTACTTGGGCACCAGGTAAACTAAATTTGTGCTTACCTTCCTTTCTTGTCCCCATTACGCTGCTCTCTGTCGGGCCAGCTCTCACTGCCGCAGTCATTCATGGTACAGAAACATGTATGCGCAGACACATTCGCATTATTATGGTATCGATTTGATGTACTCAAGAGGGTATAACAACCGCTTGGCGTCATAACGATACCATAGCAAGGATATACAGAAATAGATTAGTTGCCGCATTGGTCCTTGTAAGAACAGATCCAGAAGCAAATGGTTTGATATCTTTTATTAGACCAAAACAGATGTTACAAAAAGAAAACAATGCCTAAGCTTTTGGACTTGGTTGGTCCAAAATCTTAGACATTGTTTTCTTTTTGTAACATCTATGTTGGTCCAATAAAAGGTATCAAACCATTTGTTTCTGGATCTGTCATAACAAGGATAGGAATTCCATACTTAACAATGCCCTCCCATACATTATATGTACAATGCAGACGAAACAGGTCCTCATTACAGGGGGTATCATGATCGGGGGCGTGAGCACAAAGAGACTGAACTTTTAGGGGGAAAGAAGGCAAATGAGTGAGTGTCCATACTCTACTGTGCCAAATATGGATGGGAGTGATAAGCGTACTCTGCTTCTAATTGGAAATAGCAAGCGTCCCAGATGCCTTCCTAAAGATCTTTCCACACTGCCAGTCTCTTATTACAGCTCTGCAAAGGCAAGGATGACTGGGTGGATTTTCATGGACTGGTTGAGTGGATGGGAGAGACAGCTGAAATTCAAACGCCATCACATTATGCTGTTGTTAGACAACTGTTAGTTTGCATGCATTAAAAACCATCTCAAAGATGTTGTGGGGGGTAACGTGGAGGACAGCTGGAAGGCCACAAAGGGCACAGTAACTCTGGCCACAGCAGAATGCACCAAACAGATCAGTAAAACTAAGAACAGGAGAAACTCTCTTTGGTTTTCTAAGGAGGTTGCTTTTAGTATGAGGAGGAAAAAAAAAAAGCTTTCAAAAAGTACAGACAGAGGGACAGCGACATGGAGGAATAGAAGGCAAGGCTGAAGGAAGCAGGGAAGGTGATTAGGATAGCCAAAGCATGAACAGAAGAAAGAACTGCTGAAGGGGTTAAAAAGGGGGACAAGATCTTTTACAGGTATATACATGAACAAAGAAAAAACAAAGGGGATATAATTCGGTTGAGAACCAGAGAGGAGCAGAATGTGGAGACTGACAGAAAAAAGGCAGAGCTTCTGAACAAATGCTTCTGCTCAGTCTTCACACAAGGGGAACAGGGTAATGGGCCGGTACTAGTAAATGAAGGACAAAACACCAGTGAAGCTGACACAATTCCCTTCACAAAAGAAAGGGTCCTAAAAGAACTGAAAAAATTAAAAACCAACAGAGCAATGGGACCTGACACTATCCACCCAAGAATACTGAAGGACCTTGCAGAGGAACTTGCCTCCTCATTAGCAGTCCTCTTCAATAAGTCCCTGGAGAGTGGCAGAGTCCCAGACAACTGGAACAAAGCCACAGTGGCACCCCTGCACAAAAGTGGAAGCAGGGAAGATGCTGAGAACCACCATCCAGTTAGTCTCACCTCAGTGTTGGGGAAACTCATGGAAACAATACTGAAGAAAAGAATAGTGCAATATATGGAAGCAAATGGAAAACTGGACCTGAAGCAGCATGGCTTCTCAGCAGGGAGGTCATGCAAGACAAACATGACTGATTTCTTTGATTGAGTGACCATAACGGTGGACCAGGGTGCAGCAGTAGACATAGTGTATCTGGACTTCAGTAAGGCGTTCGACTCTGTTCCACGAAGGAGACTAATAAACAAGTTGGAACACACTGGAGTGGGGCATAAAACAGTCAGCTTGGTTAGGAATTGGCTCCAGGGGAGAACCCAGAGGGTCATGATAAATGGCACTCTGTCAACGCAAGGTGGGGTAACCAGCGTAGTTCCCAAGAGAACAGTACTGGGGCCAATTCTATTTAATATGTTACTCAGCAACATCGCTGATGGATTGGAGGGAAAGGTATGCCTGTTTGCAGACAACATCAAGCTCTGCAACAGAGTAGACATGCAAGAGGGGGCCACAGGAATGGACTCTGATCTAAAAAAGCTAGAAGAATGGTCAAAATAATGGCAGTTGAAATTCAGTGCCAAGAAGTGTAAAGTTATGCACCTGGGGAGAAAGAACCCTGGCAGGAATATACCCTAGGAGGGGAACAACTGATAGAAACTAAGATTGAGAGGGATCTAGGAGCACTCATATTTGATGATTTAAAAACAACCATGCAATGCGAAAAGGTGGCACAAAAAGTTAACGGCATTTTTGGATGCATAAGTAAGGGTGTGACAAGTAGAAAAAGCAAGGTGATAATCCCAATGTACAGGTCCTTGGTGAGGCCGCACCTAAAGTATTGCATCCAGTTCTGGAGTCCACATCTCAAGAAAGACAGAGATTGTCTGGAGGCCGTTCAGAGGAGAGCTACGAAGATAATTTGTGGACTTCATCAAGAACCCTACGAGACAAGACTCAACCATCTCAAGATGTACCCACTGGAAAGGAGGAGGGCCAGGGGGGATATGACTGAGACACTCAAATACCCCAAAGGAATGAACTCAGTACAAACTCAGGACCTTTTCAGAGGATGCTCGTCTACACAAACAAGGGAGCATAGCATGCGCCTACAGGGATGTAGATTCAAAACCAACTTCAGGAAGTTTTTCTTCACCGAAAGGGTGGTGGAACCTTAGAAAAGCCTGCCCCCAGAAGCCATGGCAGCAAGGACAGTGAGAGAGTTCAAGCTAGCATGGGATAGGCACTGTGGAAACTAAGGAAGGAAAAAAAGACTGTCGGGAGCCCACACAGGCAGACTAGATGGACCATGCAGTCCCCTTCTGCTGGAACTTTATTATGTTCTTATAACTGCACTGCCCACCCCCAGGACACTGTAAGAATATACAAATACACATTAAACAGTCAGTGGCTCAGTAGGTTGCACACTTGCCTCTGAGGCCGAAGATCAGAAGCTGTGGGTTCTATCCCCACACCAGGCACTTGGGTTAAATCCCAAAACTGACACTGTAGTGCAGCATGTGTGGGGTGTTGCAATCCTGATATGCCATCTTTCAGACGAGACATTAAACCGAGGTCCCATCTGCCTGTTCAGGTGGATGTTAAAGATTCCATGGTACCCCTTAAAAAGATTAGGGGAATTTCCCTGGTGTCCTGGCCAAATTTCCCCCTTTCACTAAAAGAAAAAAATTACTCACCTTAGTAATGTTGTTTCTTCTAATGGAGTCTTGCTATATTATGACAATTGCAGTATGACCGCAGGTTAGAACTGCTCCGGAGGTGAAATAGTTAACTTTCCATGCAGGCATGGAACTTAGAGAGCGAGCTCGGTTGAAAACTCTGTCTGTTGTGCTTCAAAGGTAAACTGTCAGATCTTTATGAGGTAAAACTCACTAAGGTTCTGTGTGGAAGCTGTAAACCTACACTAGCCAACTGGCTACTAACATAAACACTCATTTTTTGGTCTAAAACAAAGACTCAAGTCAGGAGACCCAAAAAATGCAAAAACACAACACCAATTCACCCAAAAAAATAGGTAAAAACAACAAGGTGGGCATCAAAAAAGTGCCAATCCTGTACTGCCCACCCACATCCCAAAACAGAGGTTCTGAGAGGAGCAGGCCAGGAGGGAGGTCATAATATAGCAAGACTCCATTAGAAGAAACAACATTACTAAGGTGAGTAATTTTTTCTTCAAACAACATGAAGTCTTGCTATATTATGACAATTGCAGACTACACAGCAGTACCCACATGGGGGAGGGACAGAACCTACTGAAATAGGGTTTGGAAGCATGGTTAAAAGAACCGAGCATTACTCCTAGCCTGGATGTCCAAGGAGTAATGCTTGGTAAAAGTGTGAACTGTTTTCCAGGTAGCTGCTTGACATATTTCTAGAATGAGAATGTCTCTGGCAGCAGCCAGAGAAGCAGCTGTACCTCTGGTAGAGTGAGCCCTCAGGCCTGAGGGAGGAACTTACCCAACTTCTCGTAGCAGAATTGGATACAAGAGACAATCCACCTGGCAATGGATCTTTTAGTGGCTGGCTTCCTTTCCCAACTCTGCCATAAGGTAAGGAACAGTTGGAGGAGTCAAACCTATGACCCCAGGTACGCTCTATGTAGTAACTAAGGGCTCTCTTCACATCTAGGCTGTGCAGTCTCCTCTCCCAGAGGAGAAGTGGTCAGTGAAGTACACTGGAAGAGAAATAGATTGATTAAGGTGGAAATCTGAAACCACCTTAGGCAGGAACTTTCTGTTAGTCCGAAGGACCACCTTATCTCTGTGGAAAGAGATAAACTCCTGCTCCACTGACAATGCTTGTAATTCACTTATGCGTCTGGCAGAGGTGATGGCTACCAGAAACACAGTTTTCCAAGTCAAGTACTTGAGCTCAGCTGAAGACAAGGGCTCGAAAGGGGGTTGCATAAGCTGAGCAATGCAAACATTAAGATCCCAGGCAGGGGCAGGATCTCTGAATGGAGGGTTGGTGTGCAACAACTCCTTAAAAAACTTGGAAAATATGAGATGAGCTGAAAGAGAAGAGGATTTACCTGCTGAAATAAAAGCAGACACAGCTGCCAAGTGCACCTTGAGGGTAGCTGGTCTCAGCCCCAAAGAATTCAGGTGGACCATATAATCCAGGACTGTGGGGAGATCAGCAGAGACTGGGGAAATATGCTTTTCCGAGCACCATATGAAAAACCTTTTCCATTTGGAATTGTGGCAGCCTGTGGGAAGGCTTCCTTGAGGTCTTCAATATATCCATTACTCCTTGGGAAAGGTGTAAATCAGCAAACTCTAACTCTTCAAGAACCAAGCCTTGAGATTGAAAGATTTGAGATTCGGGTACCAGACCCTTCCCTGGGCACAGGTTAACAGACTGTGATTCTTGAGAAGGCACAGGGGAGGATGGACTGCTAAGGACAGCAGGAGTGGATACCAGGGCTGTCTGGCCCAATCCAGAGCTATCAGAATGACCTTGCAGGATTGGGATCTGATTTTGACTAGCACTTTGAACAGGAGAGGAAAGGGGGGAAGGCATAGAGAAACTTCCCCTCCCAATCGAGGGCTAAGGCATCCAGTGGGAGAGGCCAACACTGGGGCCTGCAGCAAAAAGAGGAAGTTGGTGATTGTCTGGGGCTGCAAAAAGATCTATCTGCGGGGTGCCCCATCTGGCAAATACTACTCCCAAGACCAGGGGATCCAGTGACCATTCGTGGTGGCCCTGGGAAATCCTGCTGAGAGCATCTGCCAGGACATTGTCCTTGCCTGGGAGGTGAACTGCAAGAGAGGTGTTCAGGAGTAAGCTAGAGACCATAATCTCATCGCTCGTGCACAAGGCCGAGACCAAGTGCCACCTTGCTTGTTGATGTACCACATTGTAGTGGTGTTGTCTGTTCTGACCTGAATACTCTTGTTCTGAACAGATTTGGAAAAAACTTGAAGTGCTAGAAAACTGTTCTGAGCTCCAACAGGTTGATGTGGAGCAGGGATTCCTGGGGAGACCACAGACCCTGGGTGGTGAGGTCGCCCATGTGAGCTCCCCAGCCCAAGAGGGACGCATCTGTAGTAAGGATTAGAGAATGAGACTGAGTGACAAAAGGAACCCCTTGTCTCAGGTTGGTCTGATCCTGCCACCACTGTAGGGTTTGGATCAGGGTTCGAGTTACTGGGATTAACTTGGTAAGAGGATCCTTTCTTTGAGACCAAAAGGCTCTCAAATGGAACTGGATGTCCCTCATCTGAAATCTTGCTCCCTGCACAACCGCTGTGGAAGCAGCCATGTGCCCTAGGAGCTGCAGAAAGTGCCTTGCTGGCCGGGAGACCTGCAGGGTAAATGAGGAGGCCAGGGAGACCAGGGTCTTTGCCCTGTCTAGGGGAAGGAAAGCCCTGACTTCCTGTGTGTTCAGCTCTGCGCCTATGAAGGTAAGAAGCTGGACAGGCTCCAGAACTGACTTTGAGAGATTCAGAAGGAAACCTAGAGAGGTAAGCAGTTGCTGCATTATCTGGAGATGCAATTTGACCTGGTCTGGGGACTGGCCTACTATGAGCCAATCGTCCAGGTAAGGAAAGATGGCAATCTTTTGCCTTCTTAGGTAGGCAACTGCTACTGCCACACATTTGGTAAATACCCTTGGGGCAGAAGTGAGGCTGAAGGGCATTGCTCTGAACTGGTAGTGGCCTGAGGGCAGCTCGAACCTGAGGTACTTTCGATGGGAGCCTCTGATGGGAATATGGAAGTAGGCATCCTTGAGCTAGCCAGTCCCCTGGCCTTAGAGAGGGTAGGATAATTCCCAGAGTCACCATTTTGAACTTTGGCTTTAAAAGGTGCTTGTTTAAATATCTGAGATCCAGGATGGGCCGTCATTCTCCTGCCTTTTTTGGGGTAAGGAAGTACCTGGAGTACAAACCTTGACCTGGTGTAGGGAGGAACCCTTCCACAGCTCTGAGAGCCAGGAGGTAGAGACCTCTGCCTCTAAGGCAAGAGCCTCTGATGGAGTTGCAGGTGGAAAAGATCTGGTTCTTAGCTTTGGAAATTTTTGAAACTGAGAACCAGTCCCTGGCTTACTACTTCCAGGACCCACTTGTCTGATGTTAAAGACTTCCAGTCCTGGACAAAGTAAGCCAGCCTGCCCCCTACAGGTAGAGGAGAATCGGCCCTGGCAATCCCATCAGGGTGCCGGTTTGGCAGGGGCTTTGGGCTGAGGGGTGGAAGCAGACCTGCATGTACCCCGTCTGCCTCTTCCTCTAAAGAACCCCCTCTGAGCATAGGCGGAGGAGGAGGAAGCTTGGGGTTGGTAAAAAGGCCCATGAAAAGGCCTGCCCCTGCCTCTAAGAAGCTGCTTTTGAGGAGTGGCCTGCCTTTCCTTGGCCTGTGCACTCCTATAGGTGGTCCTATATTCATCCATTTTCTTCATGTAATTCTCTGTTTGCTCCCAAACAGAGAATTTCCCAACAGGAAAATCCATGGGCTTGGACTGGGTGTCCTGAGACAGGGTAGTACATCTGAGCCAAGCTATCCTGCAAGTGCCACAGATGTAGCCATGACTCTTGATGAAACATCATTAGAGTCCACTGCAGCATGAAATTGCACCTTGGATGCCTCAATACCATCCATAGCCACCGGTTCCAGCTCCCTGGCAAGCTGGTCAGGGACTTGTTTTGCTAGGGCCAGCACAGTATCCCATCTGGATTTCTGGTACCTAGCAGCATAAGCCATATAATTTGCTTGTCTGAGCCCCAAAGATGCTGCCATGTACTGTTTCTTTGCCATAGCATCAGTCTTCCTGGAGTCCTTCTCAGGGGGGTGTGAAGCTAGGGGAATATTAGCCTTGTCACAGGCTGCAGCCTGCACTACCCCCACATGGCTGCATTGCTGAGTGAGGAAATCAGTGTCAGAGCCAGATAAGGTATACCTCTTGTCCATCCTTTTATCCACAGGAGGTATAGTGTGAGGAGTTTTTAAAACTTTTACTGTCTGTTTCCGAAAAGATTTATGCAAAGGAATAGACAGTCTCCTAGACTCTGGAATATCCATCATTTCTACATAGTCTGGCTCCTCCTGGTCATCAACAGCTTCCTCAACAGGGAGCTGAGAGTTTCAGCAACTTTTTATAAAACATGAAATGAGAGGGGACTCAGAAAGTCTTGGAGGAGAAACCCTAGGGGTCTATCTGGAGAGATGTCCGGATCAATGGGCACATCCAGATCTTCAAAACCATATTCACTCTCCTCATATTCCTCTTCCCCCTTCCCCGGTTCATAAAAATCCTCAAAATCATAATCTTGAACCGGTGGAACCGGCCGAACTGAACGCTTACCAGAAGGTGTCGGTTCGGTCGGAACCGGAGAGAGAGACTGGACAATTTTAATTGCTTTAGCTATTTCCTCAGCAGTTGGGGAGAGAACTTTTGGCTCTAAACTAGCTGACTTTCTAGCCCTTTTTGATGGAACGCTCCTCAGAACCGGCTCTTCGTTTGCCCGGTATCGCCTGGTCAGGGCACTCCTCCGGTTCGGTTGATACCCCAACCGGCTGACAATCTGGGTCAGCGGACTTTTGGCTTCCCTTTCCCTGAGCCTACCAACTCTCTTATCTATGGTGGCAGCAGGGAAATTGTGACAAATCTGGCAGTCTGAATTGAGGTGGTCAAACCCCAGACAATAGACACATGTGGTGTGTGGGTCAGCCTTAGCAAAAGCTTCCCCACAAACACTACAGTGTTGAAACCAGTGAGTCCGGTTTTCTTTTGGGTTTCTCAGACGCCAATGCCAGCCCTAAACCAACTTGCCCGTTTATGGCAATCCACCAAGCAAGAACACCCTTATTGGTTCCCAACCATATCGCGATGGTCGAAAAAACGTAATGAAATCCGCTTTTTAGAACCGATAAGAACCGGAACCGCACTCTAAAAAGGGCTAGCAGATTTAATATAACCTGATCGGTTCAAACCAAACCGATAATCTAATTACAAGTTCCACACAGAAAAAAAAAAAACTAATGTAAAACCTATCTATTACTTACATTACCACAGACAGAGCTTGAACCGACTGGATGCGGTTTAATTTCGGCTAAAAACCGAAAAATAACACTTTTAAACCGACAAAATGAACCGAGCAGAAGGAGAAATCTCCGGAGCGACTGTTCGGTGAGGTGGAGTAAAGAATCTGACAGTTTACCTTTGAAGCACAACAGACAGAGTTTTCAACCGAGCTCGCGCTCTAAGTTCCATGCCTGCATGGAAAGTTAACTATTTCACCTCCGGAGCAGTTCTAACCTGCGGTCATACTGCAATTGTCATAACATAGCAAGACTTCATGTTGTTTGAAATACCACCAGCAGCTTAATCTGGTTCAGTGTCAGTTGGCATCCATCTGTATCCCCTCATCTGTATCCCCTTCCCCGAGGATGAAAACAGGTAGAATTGTCTAGTCCTCCTTCCCGGTCAACTAAATTAAATAAATAAAAGTGTGTTCATGCCACCTAACACAATGAGCCTAATCCAGCCCCTGGACATGGAGGTGATCAGAAACCTAAAGGTCACTAAAAGGTCACTACAGAGCCATGATGTCTACACACATTGTAGGCAAGGCCCCGGAATTTTCCACGATTTTGGGGCCGCAGAGATTGCAGCAAAATTTAATGTAAACCACGGAATAAACACGGAATATTATTCTGCAGTTTGCATGAACTATGAAATATTATTCAGTGGTTTACATGAACTGTGGAATATTATATGATCATATGAAAAAGCTAGCAGAAGAAGGCCATTTGGTCTATTAAGTCTGCTTGGTAAATGTTGCAGGGTCCATGGCTTACGCCAATGAACCTGACCCCCCATCATTACCTCTCCACGGTCCCATGGGTTCTCTTTGTGATTGTTCCAGGACCTCTTAAAGGCCCCCACCATCTTTACTGAGACTACCTCTTCTGGCAGCACATTCCAAGTGGTCACCACCCTCTCCATAAAAAATACCTCCTAACATCCCTCCTAACCACCCCCATCAACTTCAAGCTGTGCCCCCTTATGGTTCTGCTGTCACTCAGTTTAAAGAGACATTCTCTTTCCACTCTGTTAATCCCCTTCAAGTATTTGAAGGTCTCTATCATATCTCCCCTCTCTCCTCTCTTCCAGGGAGTACATCCTTAGGGCTCCCAGCCTCTCTTCGTAGGACATATTCTGCTGACCCATGATCATCTTGGCTGCTCTCCTTTGGACCCTCTCTAACAAACTGATGTGTCTTTTTTGGTATGGATGCCAAGACCTTACTCCATATTCTAACTGTGGTTTTGCCATTAACCTGTACAATGGCAAAATGACCTTGTTCCTCCTACTACTGAGTCGCCTGGCTATACATCCAGCATGCTGTTTGCCTTTGCAGCTGCTTTCTTGCATTGCATGGAGTTTTTCAGGTCTACAGCAACCACCACACCCCAATTCTTTTCTTCTTCTGAAGCAGCTACCCCCGTAATAATAATACTCCGTTCTAGTATTTCCAGCCCTGATGTGCATCACATTGCATTTTTTGGCATTGAAGCCAAGTTGCTAGATTCCTGACCATCTCTCAAATTTGCCAAGGTCCTCCTGCAGGTCTTGTATCCCTTCCTTTGTGTCCACCCTCCCCCAGAGTTTGGTGTCATCCGCAAACAGGCGTGTCTTGCCCTTAATGCCTGCCGTGGTTTACATGAAATGCTGAATATTATTTTGCAGTTTATGCTGAAGAGTCGTATAAACTGTGGATAAAACAGATCTGCAGTTTACATTGGCTCTGATCAAGGACAATTATTCCATGGATCATATAAACCCTGGAGAACTATTCCACAGTTTGTATTAAATTCCGCAGAATGCTTTTTGGAATTCTGTGGAATTTAAAAATAAAAACCTGAAAAGCACTTTGGAACAGTCCATGCCCATTAGCTTGTCTGCTAGGGTTTTATCTTAAAAATAAACAGGTAACTCCATCCACCCCTGTCCATCTCAGCCCCAACACCCTTCCTATCCCACCAAAAGAACCTCCTTGAGTCCCGTTATTTGAAGCAGAAATATTTTTATCAGGTCCCACACTGTGCAGCGATCCTCATCCTTCTAATTTCACTGCTGAACCTGAATTTCGGTTTCTTGTCCCAGAAGTGCTTTGAGCACAGCTGCACCAAGCACTACTGGAATGACACACTGGCATTCTGGCCTAGTGGTAAAACCAGAAGGATGAGGATCACTGTGCAGTGTGGCAGCCGTCAACATCATTACTCATTCAAATCTGGTGGCTAACGGGACTCTCAGGCTGGGGTGGGGAAGGTGATGGGGCTGAGATGGATGGGGTGGACACTTTACTTACTAATACTGAGAACTCGGTAGTTAATTGACAACCTGCTCTTGTTTGTAGGTCCCAGCCCCCAAACTAACATTTTCCCCTACCTTGGTGCTTGGGGACGGGGGAGTTGCTGACTGCTACCAAAGCCCCCAACTGTCATCACAGAATTTCTAAAGAAATATGAAAGTAATGCCACAGAAGTTATGTGGCCACAGGGGGACCTGCAGAATAAGTTAGACTTACATAGCTGCAGAAAAATTGGGGCCTTGATTGCAGGTGTGATTGATGAGGGAGGTTCTGCTCAAGCTTCAGCAATTGCCAAGGCAGGGAACATACTGAACGCAAGCTACATGATTGCTAAAGCATGGCAGTCTGTAACAGCAGCAACCATCAGCAATTGCTTAAAAATAGGCCAGCTTCACAGTTGATAAAAATGGCAGAGATGAACCCACTGAAAGTGATCAATTCCAGCATGCCATTCTGGCTGACATTGTCAGACCAGAGCTTATGACAGCAGAGGAGCTCAACAAGTTCGTTGATATGGACAGTGACGTCCTCACAGAAGGTGAGCTGTCCGATTCTGACATCTACAGGTCTGTGAAGTGTATGCATATCGATAAGGATAAGTGCGTTTCTGAGACCAATAATGATGATGATGACCTCCCAGCAGTACTCGTCATTAATAAGGAGGCTTTGGAAAAAGCAGTGATGTTTGATGTCCTGGTGCACACAGAATGAAGAGCTGGATGACTGGTGTAAACTTCAGAGCCTGGAAGGGAAGCTCACACATAAGGTCTGCTCTGACTCAAAACAGAGCAGAATCTCAGACTTTTTCAAATGATGCAAAACTGAGTTAACAATGAGCCAAGAACATGCTATAGCGTATATTGTGTATTGTGTACACTATACTGTATTTCTACACCTTTCTTTTTTTGTTTAAAATTATGTTAAGCAGCATAAAAGTAAAAAAAAAATAACACAACATGATGATAATTCAATAAAAAAAGTTTATTTCAAGCACACTGAGTCTGCCAATTGTAAAGTAGACGAAAGTTACGGCACTCACCCTCCAAGATAAATAATTAGGAGTCCATTCAGAAATATGCAAAGAACTTCCCCTTTATTTAAGCAGATTGCAACAGCAGGAGAGAAACAGATAGACACCTGACATTTCACCTGTTACAGGCTTTATCAAAGTTAATACATAGTCTGCCAATTGTATTTGCCAGTGTTAAAGAAAGGGATTCTGATAATTGGGATGGCCGCTTAATAGGGGTGAATTGTGCTCCATGGAGACATTCCTATTAAGTGGCTTCACTTGGTAGCCAGCCCGCCGGCGCAGCGGTTGGATTTCTGCTTGCGACACCAGTGACCTGGGTTTGGAAACGGACCCAGGTCGTCAGAGGGCTGATGGGGAGAAGGATCGAGCATCCCAGGGACTGCTCTCCTTCCCCGGGGGGGAGGGTAGGGTGAATGTCTGGTGCTTGATGGACCCCTGGTGGAGGCCGGGGGTACCGCAGCAACCGGTATTGAAGAGCGTCCAGAAGGGCGGGATGGACACTGGACATCATTGCACGTTCCTGCCCCCCCCCACGTAAAAAGCACACAAAATTTCTGAGCCTGAGTAATGATGACGTCTCTGCGCCTGGCCTGTATGGCTCTCCGCCACTCCTCCAAGCCACTGACTAAATTACGGTGCTGTGGACCGCTGCAAGCCCTGAACCTCGCCCTGGGGGGAAGCCAGGGAGGCAATGCCAGGTAGCCAGCACCTTTCCCCATCACATACGGGTGGACAGCAGTGCCACAGCCCCACCCTGGGGGGAAAGCCAGGGAGTATCGGTGGCAGTGGAGGACGGTGGCAATCGGAGAGTGCGGTGGGTGCAGGAAGGTGGCTGATAGTTTTGGAGCAAAGGGGCCAAAAGTACAATAAAAAAAAAGTGGCTTCACCTGTATTCTTTTTACCTGGATTGCCTATTTCTAAACATTCCAGGTACTCTTATAACCACAAGAGGGCATCTCATTCTAACAGTTCCAATTTTAAGTTCTGTTGGCATAGCCCATTTCTCACGAAAGGGTTTCTCACATTTTTTGCAAAGTAAGCCCTTTTTTTTGGGGGCTTAATCTTGTTCTCCCCCAGCACACCTGGTCAGCCACTCCCTTAGGCAGCCTAGGCCCCCACTGCCACCAAGCTCCCCACTGTCCCGCTTTCCCCATGTCTGCCAGCACCCCGTCGACCCGACACATCCCTTCATTGGGGGGGGGTCTCCCTCCCATGGTCAACGACTGGGAGCGGAGACTTGCCTACTGGCACTCCAGTCCTCACAGTAGCCCAGCGGGGATCAACTTGGACTTCCTCCAGGCTTTGCGGCACACAGGGAGGCCAGCCACTGTCATCCAGTTGGCCAGGAGGCCATTTTCAATGTTTTGCCTGCCCTGCCCACCCACTGTGCGACTGTCCGCTGCGGCGTCCTTAGCAGCATGCACAGGTGGCGTGTGGTCACCCACACCGCAACATGCATGGCCCCAATGCACGCTCCAGAGTGGTGCAGACTCGTGCCCCCCCCGGAGGAGAGCGTCTGACTGGATGCTCCAATCCCTCCCTGCTGGTCCCCGCTCCTGTCGTCATGGTCACAGTCGTGAACCTGGGTCGCCAGCGTGCCAGGTGATCCCCCATCAGCTGGCACCACACAGCCTGCCTGAGTAAGCCATTTTGATTGAAAATTCATGTTCCAGTTAGCTTCAAGCTATCTATGCGCCAAAACTGCTCAGCTTCTTTTCCCAGGTCTATAACCCAAAGAACTCGAGAAGGACCTTTTATAACTAAAAGAGACACAGCACTGTAACAGTACATATAAAAATATAAGAGAATCCCAGTATGAAGCTGATCAAAACTGCCCCAAGCCTAACACCTCTATGGAACAAGAATAAACAGCAATACAGGGTGAGCTGCTGTGCTTCTGACAATGCAATGAGTGAACCACCTTCCCCAGTTCTATATGGCTGTGTTCTTCTTTAAGGCTTTTATTAATTGTTTTCCAAAGATCTGTCTCTCTGCCACTCACTGTCAGCTGCCAAACTCAAAATCTCTCATTGCAACAGCTGGTATCAAAACCGGGGTCCGCTCATTCAGTCACCATGAAGATGACAGAACACCAAGCAAAGCTGAGGCAGACTACTGATAAGCCTGTGGACTCTGGGGTATATGATGCTCAGTCATTTGGGACGTTAATGGCTACCTCAGAACCTCATGAGGAAGAATACCTGATGACAACTGTCATTGTCAGCTCCAGCAGTATATACGGTGCCATTCACCATGATCGATATTCTGTAAATTGTCACAAATCCCCGCGGGGTTACATTTGTTACTTGCTATTTGAATCTGCATGCAGAAATAGCTAATACACTTGTTGGTAACTACTGGGCAGTATAGCCTAGAGGCTAGAGTAATAAGCTGTGAATGAGTTTGGTACATCCAGTAGCCTTGGGTTTGATTCCCACAACCTCCACTTGCATATTGTGTGACTGAGCAAGTCAGTTAACCTCCCCAGTACTCCTGGGGCACCCCTGAAAATAGGTACTTGTGCCTGGTGGGCCTTATCAGGTTGCCAAAAACTAAAATAAAAATCACCCTAGTTCTGGGGATCCTCCACTGGCCTAGTGGATAAAGCCATTTCATTGTTAATCAGAGGCTGTGATATCAAATCCTCTGAGAGGTAAAAGCACTGGGTGCTTTAATGCATCAGTTTTAACAAGGGGGCATGACATGAAATTTGAAGGTGGCAGGTTAAGAGGGAATGTGAGGAAGTTTTTCTTCAAGAAGAGGGTGGTGGACACATGGAATGGTCTGTACAGGAGGTGGAGGGACCAAGTACTGTGGTTCAATTTAAACAAGCATGGAACAGGGGAAACATAGAGGTAAAGCAGAGGGAGGGTCATAAGCCGTAATCAAGTACAGGGCTTACAGGCAGACTGGATGAGCCTAGTAGTACTTATCTGCCGACAATTTCTATGTTTGTATACATTGCGACTTTAACTGAATAATAAGGTTTTTTACTAAATCTTTCTTATATCATTTAGTACATTGTTTTGTGATTTATCTATGAAGTAACGACCTCTGGCTTGCCTCAGGACCTGTATATGGATCTCCGATTGGCTGCCTTCCTGCTCGATGCTCCCTTCATTGGCTGCTGCTCCTTGGCCCTGGCCACGATTGGTCCAACTTTGCTAGCTCTATATTTCGTCCATAAAGCTGTGTTTTACTATTTGTGGGAAAAGCACCTTTTCTACAATATTCAATGTGCTCTCCCTTGAATTTTCTCCCACCCACCCTGCCCCCACCTTAATTAAACAGACCTTAGCTCCACCCTCGAACCCCTCAACCTCATCTTATTGACTATACAAAGTTGCTTACCACTTGGCTTTTGCCTCTGGGTGGCATCCCTCAACTTCCCTGCCCCCACTAACCAGAGCCAGCTTTAGCTCTAGGCTACCACACAAGGTTGCCTACCCAAGGCAGCTACAGCTCCTAGATTCTCAGTAAATCTGCCATCATTTGACCTGCTGACCTCCTCCTTCTTTTGCTTCCTGCTCAGACCCATTTGTGGCTTAATCACTCTCCTCCACAATCCTCTCCCCTGCACCCTTCTAGGCTGCTTAATTCTGCAAGCCTCCCTGCTGCTGCTGCCTTACCTTAATTTATCAACATGGGCTGCACCAATTGATTAATGCTGATGGGTTGCCTCTCTTTTTTTTTTATCTTGCTGATCAGATTACTGCTGCTTCCTCACTGCACCCTACTCGGGACAGCACTCCCCTGCCTCCATGGCCTTTCTGGTGGGACACCCATGGCATAATCCTATTCGTTCCATGTTTGCCCAGATTTGATGCTGCACTTCTGGGGCTTTGACTCCGTAAACACCTACATGTTCCCCCCTGTCTAACTGAGCTTAGGTTGGTGCTACCTTGTACTTCACTTTTGCTCCACCTATCCATTATCCTCTTATTAGTTCTCAAAGGGGATGTCAAGCTCAACCCTGGGCCCACCACTCCCTCCCTGTTATTGAACCATGGTGATGTCACCCAAGGGCCTGAGAATAGCGCAAGTGAATATTCACAGTCTCCACCCAAAATTGGCTGAATTAGAGGGCTAGGTTACCCAAAAGTCCCCAGACACTCTCTGCATTACTGAATCCTGGCTTAAGCCAGCAAGTAAGCACCACAAAGTGGCTTTATCAGGCTATAACTGCTTTAAGAAGGACAGACTAGGTAAAAGGGAAGGAGGGGTCCTCATATATTCTCGGTCCAACCTGGCTGCAGTTGAACTCCCGATGCCTGACTCTGAATTTCCTACCATTGAATCCTTATTCCTATCCTTGACACTTGGCAATGTGAAGAAGCTGACCGTTGGTTGTGCCTACCTGCCCCCCAATAAAGGCTGTGCTGGCCTATACCCCTTCCTCTATTCTGTGGTTATTCTTCCTTGTCATGACCTAATACTGTGTGGAGACTTCAATATGGACTGGCTTAACCCCTCCTCTGAAAAAGTACGAGCATTTCTAGCAGAATCTAATCTAACCCAACTCATTCATGAGCCCACATGTATCAACAAGTCAGGTAAACACACCCTGCTGGATTGGGTTGTCACAAACTGCCCCCTCAAGATTAGAGCCGTAGGTGTTCTGTCAGACTGCATAAGTGATCATTCTCCCACATTCTGTGTATGAAGAAACAATCACCCCAATCCCCCACCTAAAATTTCACTGGTCTGAGATATGTCCAAACTGGAAACCAACAATTTAATTTCTTCCATCACTCCGGATATCAATCAAGCCCTTGACTTCTTTATTTCTACCTTCACCCATATCATCAATACACCCCCCCCCCCACCACCAAATAAAAATGTCACACTAAGGGAATCAAGGCCCCCTGGCTCAATAAGGAACTAAGGATCCTTATGTCCTCCCATGACAGGGCCTGGCGATCTTACAAAACCAGTGGGATGATCTCAGATTGACAAAAATATAGGCAACTTAGAAATCAATGTAAGAGCTCTCTCCAAACACCACCACTTCAACCTACTTCAAACACAACACCGTAATAACCCCAAAGAATTCTGGAGATAGGTAAATTCCTTGATAAAAGGGAAAGCCGTTGAACTCCCCAGCACCATCACTGCTCAGGGCAGCCTTCTTACCAACCCCTCGTCTACTGCTACTGGGTTCAACTAATTTTTCACAGACCTAAATAGATACACCTCACTATTCCACAATTCCCCAGCTGCTACATCTGCCCCAGCCTCCTCAGTTAATACTGGTGCTCGTCCCTCCTTTCATCTGAAGCTGGCCACCCGCAAAGAGGTCCAAAGGCTTCTTGCTAACAATGCAGAAAGCTCCCCCGGCCATGATACGCTGGAACCTAATTTCTAAAGCTTGGTGCACCAGCCCTTGCTCGCCCTGTTCATGACTTATTCAACCTCTCCTTTCTGTCTCACACTGTGTCCAATAAATGGAAGGTGGCTGTTGTTGTTCCAGTGCACAAAGGGGGGACCTAACACCATTGTCGAAAATTTCTGACCTATGTCCATTCTTTATCCTCTGGCTAAAACACAAGAGTGAACTGTCTATAATCACCTCCAAAACTACCTAGAGCACCCAATCTGCTATCTCCCTTCCAGCATGGTTTCAGAAGGAAACATAGCACCCTCACGGCCTTATTAAAAGTAGCCTCTGACATCTACCATGCTATGGACCAAGGTGCTTCCACTGGTGCTATATCTGTCGATCTCACCAAAGTGTTTGAGCTGGTTAACCATGGTCTCCTGCTACAGCATCTGACACTGCTCTTAAAAGAATAATGCTCTCCCTCAATAATGCATGTCGACTCATAACAGGGGCACCAAAGCTAACCCATACCTGTGATCTTTACAGTCAAGTGAACTGGCTAAACTTTAAGGATAGGCTAGACTATCATACCTACCTGTTGGCCAAGAAGCTTACCACCTCACTCTCCCCTCCCTCAGTCCAGCAGTTCATCTCCCCTGCCCCTATCCCTTGTTCTACTAGGAGGTCTAATAAGGCCCTTTACCTAGTCCCTTTCTGGAAGACATCCCTAGGGCAGAAAGGGTTCTTATACAGGGCCCCTGTCCTGCTCAATGGCCTGCCTCCTCTGGTTTCCTCTACAGTTAAATTAGACCCCTTTAAAACTAAACTTCGCTAGCACCTACTCTCTGTGAATACTTGTGACTGCTCCTAGCCTTCACTGGTCAATCTGGGACTGCTCATGGCTTGTCACTCAATTTCCCCCTGCTCCTCTCCACCTTACCTTGGTCTAATTTCTCCCTCTCTACTCTGTTCCCCGCCCTGCCCTGTACTCGTCCTTTACCTGCACTCTTTCCTATTCCTCCTCTACACATTACACCCCTCTACTCAACTTTTCTCTACCCCCCCCCCCCAGCTGTCTCACAATTTTCCTTAACTGACTTCCCTCTGGTCACCCTTTCTTTCTTTTAATTTCATATCTGTTTACTCAGTTAGCTAGCACTGCCTGCACCATGTTTGCTTCATTATCATGTACTCCGCCCTCAGTTATGATGCAATTATGTATAATGCACTGCATTACTTGTATACTCTTATCCTATGTATTATGTACTGTATTAATTTCCTGTAATGTTTCATATCCTGCCTGTTTTAAATCTACTCACCATGTTTGTTTCTTTGCCATGCACTCTGCCCTCTTTTATGATGCACTTATGTATAATGTACTGTATTACTAGTATAATCGTACCTTATGTATATTGTACTACATTAATTTCCTGTCATTTTTTTGGAACCTGTCTTGTTTGTAAATCTGAGGTGGAGCCTTTGCAAAAGAGTTTTTGACTCAAAGGGTTGTAATTCCAAGACTTCAATAAATAAATAATAACGGACTTGATACTAGTGCACTAAGCTGGGTCCAAAGATATCTCTCATGCAGCTCCCAAAGGGTCAAGTGGATTGGTTCTTTGTTGGGCTTACATCATATAACACATGGGGTTCCCTAGGGTTCCATTCTGGGCCCTATGTTATTCTCCCTTTTCATCAACGAGTTGCCTCTGTGCACCTCTATGTGGACAATGCAATCATTTACTGCTCTTCTCCCGATGTAGCCTGGATTATAAAATGGTAAGGGAAAATCCTGAAATCTGATTGGCTGTTGTTCATGTAGCAATTTTGTTCCACGCATGGAAATAAAAAGTGCTGCCAAATGTGCACTAATCACCACTGGAATCATTACGCTAATAGAATGTTAAGAATTCAACTGGCAGCCATTGTTTTTTGCCCTGCAACTGTAAGCATAACATTTACTTGCACTGGGCCCTAAAAATAAAACTACCTTAAATACAAAATAAAACAGATTAAATGTTTTCCTGATCATCACATTCTCCTTACATACACAAACAAATTAGAAACATTAAGTATTGATAATAGTTTTCATTACAACTATTTCTTTGCTGACAGTGAAAATCCCTTCTATCTTTACCTACTCATCAGGAAAATATCTTCTCCTTGCCCTGACAGTGAGATAACTGAGTCTCTGGCTGTAACAGAGGCCTTTGGTTTGTGTGTGTGTGTGTGTCTGTGTGTGTGTATGTATAGTATGTAGGAGAGTAACATTCTAGCAGTGGAACTGAGCAGAATTTTGAATCTATGCATTCCATGGTAAACATTCCAGGACAAACATTCCATGTCTTGAATGTGGGGAAAAACAGAGAAAAAAAAAACAGGAAGAAGAAAATAGGCAACAATACAATGGCATCATTTGTAGTGGGCGGAAGGACTATTTTATGATAAATGTACACAAGTAAATCTATTGTTTCTACATATAAACATGCTTTTCTGAACTGTAAAACGTTTTATAAAAAGGAGCCCATTTTATAAGTGAAATAAGGCACTTCGGGATGTGTGTGGAATACATTTTACCGCACAGCCAGCAGCTAAAGTCACTTGGCCTTCGGCCTCATGCCTTATTATGCCCCTGGCCATGTGGTAAAATGTGTTCCACGCACACCCCATCATGCCTTATTGCTTACTTAACAAAGAGCTTGCAGCTGACTTTTCTAACCTTGAGGGTTGGTTCAAATGAAACCATCTAGTCCTTATACCAAAAAGACCAAAAGTATGATTTTTTTTCTCTCCCCGTCACCCCTTTGTCAGTCCCCCCTCCCCTCTCTATATTACCTCCTCTGATGGTGATGCCCTTGAGGCTGTCCAAACCTTCAAATACCTGGGCATTACCTTAGATACATCTCTCTCCTTTAATGCCCATGTCTCCACCCTGACTAAGGCACTAAAACAAAAACTGGGTCTCCTCTACAGAATCCGCCCTTTTCTCTCCTCTGCCTCCTGCCTCAAGATTGCCTCCTAATCTCTCCTCCTACTCCTTGCTTATGGTGCTCCTCTACTTTTGTCAACCAAAGCCAGTACCATGTCTCTCCATACACAGGCTTACCATAGGTGGGAAGGGCTGCATTAGGGGCTTGTGCCCATCTCCATCACTGTGACGTCCTTGCCTCCTTAGGCTGGTTGACTTATGAATTGAAACTGAGATATTCTACCCTGAGTTTCATGTTCAAACTTGTTCACAAATTCACTCCCTTGTCTCAGTGACATTATACGTCCAAGGCTTGAGCCATGGGTCCTTTGATCTGCCTCCCTCCCCCTTCTCATGAGACCTAATTTCAACCTTACTGTTGCTCATAAATCCTTCGCATATGCAGCAGTATCTGACTGGAACTCCCTCCCCAATGTCCTGTCTTGTGCCACCCTTCCTTTTTTCCAAACCTCTCTACTTGCCTCCCTCTCCTCCACCACCAAATGTAACTGCTTCCCATAACACTCCTCCTATTGAACTCTCCCCTCATTACCCCTCCCCTAACCTGTCTCCATATCCTATTCTTCCCTTTTTGAATTTTCTAGACACTCTACCTATTTGAACTCTCCCCTTAATTACTCCTTCCCTAACCCCCCCCCCATCCTATCCTTCCCTTTTTTATTTTTCTCGCACCTGTGGTCACGTTTTGGTGACTCTGCTTCTACCTGTTATTGCCACACTTTGCACATATCCAATGTGCTGTGAATCATTGAGTTTATCATACATTGTATATAAGCATTTGTTACTTAATTTATCTCCTGTATAGTGTTCAGCTACAGCTTCATAATACTATTTCATTTGTAGAGACATCTTTCTGTAATAGTGGGTGTGGCCTCTGTAACCTGTCTATACTGATTTGTTGTACAGAACTCTTTTGTAACTCTGTCTGTCCTGGGTCGGCCCTGAAAAAGGGACTCTAATTGTCTCAGTGGCCTTACACATTTACCAAAATTCACATAAATAAAAAAATATATATATCACAGATTTCTGCCAGTTAGTGTTATCCATCCAGGTAGATGCTGTTGTATATTAGATTGTAACACAGAAAATTACAAGCAGAAATAAGACACAGAGTCTATCACATCTGTTCTGGAACCTTACCTTGAAACTACTGCCATTTTACTTAGATACAAGAAAGACTTCTTTATACAGTATGCACTTCAAGAGATATCTTATTGTATAAAAGTGCTTCTTTTGTGCAAGGTAGGGGAAAAGCTAAGGAGTTCTGTATGTCCTAAACTGTGCAAGATAATATTCATACACCGTAAGAGAGATCTCTAAGAGTACACATAAACGTAATGTCATGTGTCACTGTAATGTACTGAATGAAGTGCCTGTAGGCGAGTTTACAGAAATCAAACCTGTTGCTTCCATCTGTGACACTTGCCTGTCACTCCACCTCTGCCGCTACTGACCATGTTTACGTAAAAGGCTTTGTGCACCACTGCAGGGTCAGTCTGCATGTCAGATTAAACTTCCTGCCATTTGCTACTGGATTTCTACAGGGGGGGCGAGTAGCAAAGCTATGGGTTTCAGCCCGCTTAATGTTATAGTGGACAGGACACAAGGTCCACCAAGTCCGAAGGCTCCTGACAGTCTAAATGGCCCCACTTTTTTATGGGGGTAACAGGTAAAGGCTGTACTGGTAATGAGCTGCCTGCTTAGGAAGGGTACTGTCATAGCAGCCTGCTTTTCGGTGACAAGGGGCCAACTTCCAAGTGACATTAAAGGGGCAGACATTTTAAAAAGTGGTTTGACTAGTGATGTGGCATGGGCTCCCGTGGGACTGCACTGGTGCAGCGTGGTTGCACAGCAGCACAAAACACCAGATCAGGTACACAAACCCATGAAAACAGGGATCATGGTTTACTGCACCGAAGCAGCCTACAACACTCTGCAAGACATTTATGCTGCCTGATTTGCACGGTACAACTCATCTGCACATACTGCACAGGCACAGATCAGGTTGTGTAAGCGGGTGTTGCGTTGCATTTTCCTGTTCCCCAGTCATGGTTGAAAATTGATCTTATTGGTCCAGACCAGGAGGAGAGGAGGAAAGAAAGAAGGAAATGTAAGTCACTCAAATCATGTTCTAATTTCCATTTATGTTGTGTAAAAAAATGTAATGCGTTTTCCATGTGCCTCTGAAATGGACTGCTCCACTTTAATGCTACTGCACAAGCAGGTATGCAGGAAAAGGGGTCCTTCAATTCGTAATTATTGGAAGAAAATCACGTAAAGGATTCATAATAGGTCTTCTGACTCAGGTGGTGGGCCAGTGCTCCATGACGCATCCCAGTGGAGTGCAGGAGCAAATCTAGGGAACAGTATTAATGGAGTGAAGAGGTGCAAGAATATTAATGAATAAAATGCTGGTGTGAATGGCAAGACTAGTGTTCAAATCCAGCTTACTGGTGGAACCAAATTCAATGGGTGTACAAGTCTAGCATTGCATGTTAGCTGATGTAGACAAAGCAATGTAACAGAATTTTAAAAGTCTCTGAAAGGATGCCATTCAAAATGCTGTTGGATGTTTCACAGAATTCTTCTGTCCAAGCGTGGATTCAACTCCATCAAAGAATGACTAAAATGTCTGCCAATCAGACAAGCAGTGGTTAGTTGAGTGAACAGTGATAAATTCTTAAACACGGTGGGTGATATTTTCAAAGTGCTCACAAATGACACAGTTGCATTAGGATACACAAATCTGCATCACGCATGGAAGCAACATATAATTGTGCGGTATTTTCATAGCTGCATCAAAACCGATACTAAAACTTACGTCATAATTACGGTATATTTGTCAGCTGCTTCATAACTGTATCCTTCTGTGTCACTAATCTGGATGAAAGTGGGGTACAGAAGGCCATGGTGCAACCATCTTCTGATGGTAGCGCACCCTTCTGATGCAGGTGCAGCTGTGACTCATGACACAAATGTGATGCAACTTGCTGTTGTGTCCATTGCAACTCTTGGAAAATACAGGCCGGTGTTTGCAGGTATAAAGGAAAAGGAGGAAGTTTCAGGTTTTTTTTTTTTTAGGTCTTTGGTAACTTGGTAAGGCCCATGGGTTCAGACAGATTACTCTGTGTTCAAGAATCAGTGGGTAGGGCAAGTGAGATGCTGGAGTGCTTAAGGAGCGGGTATCTCCAGCAGGAGGCAGGAGGTGATATTGCCACTGTATCACTCACTGGTGAGACCCAACCTGGAGTACTGTGTTCAGCTTTAGAGGCCGCACCATACAAAAGACATAGACTGGATAGAGGCAGCCAAGAGGAGGGCAACTAAAATGGCCTACAAGAAGAGACTGGGGGATCTCAACATGTATACCCTGAAAAGAGGACAGTGACAGGAGACCTGATAGAGCCCTACAAGTACCTCACATGCATGAACAAGGTGCAGGAGGGGAGTCTCGTTTAAATGATAAAGAGCACCAGGCACATGATGAAGCTGGAGATGGGGACATTCAGAGAGATATGAGGAAATAGTACTTCACTGAAACAGTGGTATATACTTGGAGTGGACTGGCAGGAAGGAGGGAGGGTTGCTGGAGACCAGCAAAGATCAGCAGAGACAGATTAGGCAAGGAACATTTGGGAGGTCCTTTCTGCCAGCAGAATCTATGTTTCTATGTTTGATTACCTGCTATACCAAAAAGTAAACAGTTCTGTCTCGCATAGCATTTCACAAATGTAATATGAGATAACTGTTGCTGTAGTTGACTCTTTTCTTAAAGCTCCTAATACTGTGTAATATAAACCATTTCCCTCTTTTTATTTTATTTTTGAACAAATTTAAATTGAGCAGTCTGGGCTTGAAGCTATACTATGCAACACAGTAGCATGTTTGAAGGGTCTAGTCTCGTACAGACCCTTGAAGAGGTCCTTCCACCCAGAAGGAGTAAATTCCTCTTCAGCCTACCGCGTACAACATCAAGGTGGGTACAGAGGTCACTTAAGATAGTGGACCTCCTACCTTGGTAGTTCAAACAAGGTATTCAGTTAGGTGCCCAGTTGGCGCCACCAAGTTTTTTATTGTTAAAGTCACATGTCTTCATACATTCTGTTATAATGCAATCCTGGTATTACAATTAAGGGAGTATCACTATTTTGTCTGGGAAAATTTCCTGAAGCATGAGATAGTTTTTCTTGAGAGAAACCGGATAAACTTAATGGTAAATATTCTAAGGCAATACGATGAGTTACACTTTTTGCACATATAATGTACATGGACTGACTAGTCCTATAAAACAAACAAAAATCTGAGCTTCACTTAAGCGAGCTGGTGCTGATATTCTGATGCTTCAGGAAACGCACCTGCCAAAAGTAAAGCATCAAACATTTGAGTGATTGGGGTTTACACAGGTCTACGCCTCTTCTTTTAAGGGAGGACAAAGAAGGGGAACTGTTATACTAATACCACATAGGGTCCCATTTCAAGCTATGGACCAAATAATTGACAAAGAAGGAAGGTATGTCCTATTAAAGGGGAAATTAAATGGGAAAATTATCACAATGGCATCACTGTAGTTTCCACCTAACTCTGACCTTACAACCTATAGGTCGATTTTGTTGAAATTAATACAATGGGCAGAAGGTCCAATTGTCTGTGGGGGGAAGATTTTAATTTGAACCTATCTCAACTATATGACCCAGTTACACAAAATCAAAAAGTCTCTAGACAGGCAAGGAAGCGTAGTAAAGCTGATCAAGGAACTGGGATTGGCAGATGCCTGGTGATATCACAATGGCACTGGTACCCACAACACTTTTTTCAAAAGCCCGTCAAGTTATTCATCAACTGATTATTTTCTGGTCTCACAGGAACATGCCCAAATGTCACCAAAGCCTGGCAAGGCGACTTTGTCCTCTCCAATCATGCCCCACAGTACCTCTGTTTCAGAAATGATCTATTTCGAAGTCTACAATATGGATGCTAAATATATCTCATTTAAGAGATAAGAAAATTATACAGGAGAACAAAAACATAATTAAACAAACTTTATTAGATAATGACATGCCAGAAATGGATATATCTATACTGTGGGACACGGTCAAGACCATTTGCAGAGGTAAATTTACTACAGTGGCAGCATAAAAAAAAACTAAGAGACCAGAAAGAAATACTTTACTTGCTCAAATAAAACTCTGGAGGAGCAACAAAATATAAAAATAACAACAGAGGTCACTAAGCAATTAAAGATACTGAAACAAGAACTTAACTCTCTGTTACATTATTTTGTTGAACAAAACCTGTTATTCCTCAGACAGAGGTATTACAAAGGTGCCCCTACCGCTAAAAACTCCTGGTGGGTCGGTTAAGAAGGCAACAGGCTAGAGCCATGATCACCACGCTGAGACCTTCGCCTAAGGACCCAACACACTATAGCTAATATATCAAATATATTTGTTAAATATTATACAGAACTCTATGGAACACCCCAACCACAACCTACAGCAACAAAAATCAGAGACTTTTTACAAACCTTAAACCTCCCAACCCTTTCTAAAACTCTAGCGGAAACATTATTGGCCCTGATTTCAATCAAAGAGCTGGAAGCAGAAGTGGGAAATTTAAAAACTAATAAATGCCCGGGGACTGACGGTCTGCCAGGAGAATTCTATAAAGTTTTTAAACAAGACATAACCACTATACTATACCGTTTGTTTAGAAATATAACCCTCCCTGAAACTCCTATCCCTCCATCCTGGCAATATGCAATTATCTCAGTAATCCCAAAACCTGGGAAGGACCCATCCTTGCCTGGTTCCTATCACCCTATTTCCATTCTGAATACTGACTACAAAATTTTGGCATCTATACTGGCTCGCCGACTAGCCAAATTAGCCTCCATTTTAATTCAGCAAGATCAGTCAGGGTTTATTCAAGGTCGTCAAGCTCAAGACAATATTAGGCGAACAGTATACCTAATTGAACATATCCAAACAGCACAAACTCCAACCCTTCTTCTTAGTCTAGATGCTGAAAATTCCACAGCAATTTATAACCACCATATTTAAATTTTATCAGACCTCTCAAGCTTATATTAGATCTAATGGCCATTTGTCTCATAAATTTCACTCGCATAGGGGAACCA
The DNA here is from genome assembly GCA_016271365.2 of Neoceratodus forsteri. Classification (NCBI taxonomy): domain Eukaryota; kingdom Metazoa; phylum Chordata; order Ceratodontiformes; family Ceratodontidae; genus Neoceratodus; species Neoceratodus forsteri. Next base: position 1,333,478,259 of record CM057455.1, on the reverse strand, counting down.
GGCAGGGATGCCCTATTTCTCCCCTTTTGTTTGCTTTTTACATCGAACCTTTGGCCCAAATGATTTGACAAGACCAAAATCTTCCTGGTATTAACTTGGCTGGAAGCGAACACAAAATAGCATTATTTGCTGATGATGTTTTGATATATTTAGTAAATCCGAATAACTCACTTCCATATTTATTTCAAAAACTAACTATATTTTCATCCTTGGCTGGATATTCCTTAAATACTAACAAAACTGATTTATTGGCCTTTAATTATAACCCCTCTATACAACTTGAAGAAAAATTCCAATTTAAATGGAATTCCCAAACAATGTGGTACTTAGGAGTTAATATTCCAGCTGATCTTGGATCACTATACAACCAAAACTACGACTCCTTAATACAGACCCTGAAGACAGACTAACTGTTGGACAGTGATACCTCTATCCTTTTATGCGAGAAATCAAGCACTTAAAATGAATGCTCTGCTAAGATTATTATATTTGTTTCAATCTGTACCTAGTATAGTGCCCTTACAATCCCTGAACAATTGGCAACAAACATTTTTGAAGTTCCTTTGGCAAGGCAAAAAAACCCTGTCTTAAATTCCAATTATTGATGCTTTCCAAAAACCTAGGAGGAATAGCACTTCTAAATTACACTATTATTGGAATGTCTCCCAAATGCGACTGGCGTTGTTATGGGGAAACATCCATTATATGGCACACTGGAAGCAAATTGTTCTTGTAGAGTTTGCCCCACCCTTTACCTCGACCATTTTTGCCCCGATGAGACAACTTCAAGGACTATTACCAAATAGTACAGGAACAATCCTGGAGGGTTGGAGGAGGGGCTACCCACAAAAACGGTTCTCTAACCACGCCTGGAAATATTGTTGGCTCTTTGTGAATCCTACTTTTCCGCTAGCACAAGAATATAAATGGTATGCTCATCAGGCCACTAAAGGCTTTGTGGCACCTTGGCAAATAATTCAAAATTCTTCCACAATATCTTTCACAGAAGCACAAACATGGTATGGCTGGGTTTCCAGTGACTACATATACTATTTACAGATGAGAGATTGGATAATATGCAAATAAAAACCCAAAACTCTAGATCATTACAAGAAGAGGACTGTAGTCCCTTTGTTCGCATATGGACAATCTCTGGAAAAGACCATGCCATATCATTGTTATACCAATTCCTTAACACTTTCCAGAATCATCTAACTGACTTAATAAAAGGAAATGGGAGAAGGACTTGGATATCCCCTACTAGAACAATGTTGGCGAAGGTGTGGCAGTCAACATGGTCCACAACTTTGTCCCCAGCTGGAGGGAGTATGTCTGGAAGGTCCGCACTAGGTACTTTTAGTACCCCTAGTCCACATAAAGCGTAACCCTGGAGCATCTTCATCCTGCTGGAGACAATATGGACACTAGAGGCTTCCCATGCCCATATATTTTTAAACTGTCCGGTGATTAAGCCATTTTGGCAAGCAATCACCCACCAAATAACTAAAATAATGACCACACAGGAAACCTTGACCCCTCAAAACCTTCTATTGGGCATACCTCCTAAAACTCTAAAAGACAGAGATACCCTATATCTCTGTTCTATATGTATAGCTGCAGCTTATAAAGCTATTATTAAAAGTGTGCTGCCCTAAACCCCCAACCTTTCTAGAATGGCAAGAAATAGTAACCTATATACAACATATGGAACAGCTAATGCACAACTTACAGGACAGGGCTGCATTATACCAGAACCAATGGACCAGATGGGACCTCAACAAGTGACCTAAGTTGAGAGCTAAGGAAATAAGCAAACCCTGAGGACATTAGAGGTATTTCCTTATGGGAAGCTAAGAAATTATCTCTTTTAAATATACCTCTTAGACCCCCTAAGAAAGAAATAAAAAGTGAGAGAAATTATAAAATGCTCTAGCAGTTTTACTAAATAAGACAAATAGTAATGGAAAACTCATGCCTATAAACAGGATCTTAATTTGTTTTTGAGATAAAAAAACAATTGTTGACATGTTTGATTTTATATGTATTTTAGTTATATGTATAATTTTGTTTTTTTAGTGTATTTTAATCTACATTTGTACTTGGAAAACTGCACTTTCTAAATGCTGTACAAATATCAAATGCTACCTGATGCTCCGAATTAAGAGCAAAAGCATCTGTATGATGAAGTGATGTTTTAAACATGTATTATGAAAAAAAAGGAAAATGCAATATAAGAAGTATTAAAAAAAAAAGCTCCTAATACTGATTGTCTTTCCATAAAATCCAAATTTGAGTTGCATGTTCTTGCTATTTGTGTCTCTGATCAGGTGTTCTGTGTGGCAGCCCCAAACTTACAGAATGCTGTTCCCAAGAGGTGAGAGATGCTCTTTCATTGGTCCTGTTTAAATCCTATTTAAAAAACTAATTTGTTTTGAGTTATGGGTCTGGTACTGCACTATATAATTCATAATGTTCTAAATTTACTATTTTTATATTTTTTTAAATGAATGTATCTTTTATCTATTGTGATGCACCCAGAGTCCCTAGGATTTGGTGCCATATAAATGTCTTGCCTTACCTGACAATCAGGAAATCCTGTCTTTTGAACGCTGTTGACCAAGATCCTCTAATTTAACCTTTTCTTCATCTCTGACTATAAGTTTTCTTTCTTTTCAGATTTCTGTGCAGGAGGATTTTGCACTGAGTAGTGGTGGGTGTACACCTCCAGAGTGGAAAGATGAATGGCGTCAAGTACCACAGGGGACTGTGCTGGGTCAGCTGCTCCCACACAGTATTCATTAATGACATGGAGGAGGGTGTCAGCAGCAGGATGCTAAAGTTTGCTGATGACGCTACATTGGGCAAAACAATTGACAAGGCAGAGAACAAAGTTTACCGTAGGGGGAATCTATATAAATTGTGGTATGGGCTGGGAAATACAGGCTTAGGTTTAATGTGGGTTGTAAGGTGCTTCACCTAGCAACAAAGACTCAAGATCACACTTGCAGTTGCAGCCACTGACAAGTTGCAGTACATAAAGGATATGCCATGGCCCCAGGAGAAATATCCCTGATGATTTTCATAAGCGATGTCTGACCTTATCACAAGTGACAGAGCCATGAGTGATGCCAAAGATCAAACAGCATGAGTGAGTAATATCAGGGATAGTTGTCCTGGGGCCATGGCATATTTCATTTATCCAGCGATTGTTCTTTTTGCAGCTTTTTGTATGTTTTTATTTTGTTTTTTTCTAGTCTGCTGTTTTGTTTATTGAGTTCTACTCACCCTGCCGGCTTCCATCAGTCACGAACTACATGGAGAATATTTATCTCATGGGGACCTTGAATGGGAATATTTTCATAGTCTCACTCCAAATGGGTGGGGATAAAGGAAAAATACCAGTGATAACTGCCAGAAATTATCCTCACAAGCATGGGATAAATCCATGTATATCACAATTTATCATGATATATCACAGGAAATAGAAACATAGACTTTGATGGCAGATAAGGACCGCTTGGCCCACCCAGTCTAGCCATTTCCCTACCTACTGGATAAGCTGCAGATCCTAGTTAACCAACAGCCTACTTCCTCCTACCTCCCACTAGAATTGCTTGCTATATTGTGATATATTGGGACATATGATCTATAGTGACATAACTGGATGTACTGTGACTTGAAACTGACAGCAATAGTACACACTGTGTTCTGCAACATTAATTATGTATTTGTTTATTTATTCATTCATTTATTTCTTGAATCTGTTAAGTGGTTGGGATCACTTAGACAAGAAGTCCCTTTTTCAGAGGTGACCCACAATTAGTTACATAGAATCATTACAGGAATATACAGAAACATATGGTAAAATAGAGACCAGATATACACAATGTTCATAGGAGCACCAGTGATTAGCAGTTACAGCATTAAAGCATAGCCAGACTTGTCGGCCCGGTGGCACAGTGGTAGCACTACTGCCTGCGACATTGACAACCCATGTTTGGGAGAAAATGCGGTGCTTCAGCAGGTCAGCCAGGGGGAGATAGGATGCACATCTCATGGACAGCTCTCCTTCTCCAGGAAAGGGAGGGGCTGTGGTTTCCAAGCGAGTCAGCGACACCCAGTGGAGGCTGGGTGTGCAACAGCCAGGGCCACACTTCAGTAGGAGGCGATGGCAGACATCTGTAGGTCAGGTACAGGAGCACACCTGACCTGCGTTGATGTCACTGCATGTCCGTGCCTCCAGAAGAAACTAATGGGGAAAAAACCCTGGGCTGGTAGTACTGTGACGCCCCAGACCCCGCTCAAATGATGCCCCAGGCGTAGGCTCAGCTGGGGTCTCTGGTTGATCTCACCCCCAGGTAATAAATGTTACCTATTACATAGGTAAATAAATTGTTAACAGACAAAAACATATTGTCCCTTCATGCTCATTCACTCCATTTTGGTGCTTTTATATACTGCATGTGCGATTTACAATACAGCTTAGCCAGGATGCAACACAGTATCCTGTGACACAGCTTGATAAAAGGGATTAACTGCTACTGAAACCATCTTGTTTACTGTGGTAACTCTGCTGCAGTATACTGCAGTTTTGGGAGCATCCTGGCTGGCTCCACTGTAACATTGTTTTGTCTATTTTCAGGTATACTTCTTGTAAGACATACAAGCTCATGTATTGAAAGACCACCAGAAAATACAGTTCAAGTGGACTGTGAAAAATGTGTTGTGTGGCAGTAGACAACTTCAGAAGGATTACAGTGTTCAGCAGACACAAAGAACATGCAGTGACATTGGTACAAGTACTAAGCCGTAGCAGGCAATACACAGAGGTTCCAAGACTTAGGTATTTGCCACAATCCATATGCAGAGGTTCCAAGACTTTGGCTATTTGCCGATACCACTTCATATTAACAGGATAGAAGCCTGTACAGAACAGACTACATTTACCTAATTTTGCATTTGGCTGGTAATGAGCTGTGATTTGAGTTGCAAATGCACTGAAAGCAGGAACAGCAATGAGTTTTAAATGTGTTCCCAGTGAAATCGTACATTCTGCTTTGCAAGCATCCTGTTGCAGGCACTACATAAGCAATGCATGCTCAATAAGGCTGAACATTCAGAGAAGCCAGTTTTAAAACAATTGTTTCTGGGCAGGGAATGAGCTGAGAATGCGATTCAAAGTAACTTAAATGTCATTCTGTACTGTAGCTGGATTTGTCACAGCAAAAGTGATAAACAGTGAAGAACAATGTGAGAAATTACAGAAACATCTATATAAACTAAAATGGTGTTCAGACATATGGCAGATGGACTTCAGTGTGGAGGAAGCAGAAAGAAATGTGCCTAGGAGCCAAAAACATTAGAACCTAAATGGTACACTATTGAATGGAGCAGAGCAGAAGAGGTACTCAGGGTTATTAAAGAATTATCTTTGAAAATGTCAGAAGAGTGCTCAGCAACAACCAGCAAAGCCAACAGACTGTTACAGTAGGCTCCATGAAATATAGCATAATGCAGGGAATGGGGTACACTATGAGAATTGAATACACACCTGAGGTGTGTGATGCTTCATGAACCCCAGCAATGAAGCCTGAATGGTTTATTCTAGCATTACACACCAAGGGTGTGTATTAAATTCAGTTCAGGACAAAAACTAATTAGCAGCGTGTCATTGCACCACGATGGGAAAAAACAGCGAGGCAAACAACCGCCTGATCCAATAGGCAACTTCACATGCTCCCCAATGCCACAAAACACACAGCACACAATAGAGATTACCATGTTTAATGCAGGAGGCTAGCCTCTGCCCCCCATAAAAAATATAATAAACTCCGAGGGGGCCACACTTGGGAGGGATAAATCGGGCTGAGGTGGATTTTGTGCAACACAGTAAAGGCAGTGGGGGCAGCAAGGTCGAGCACAAGATCAAAAAAGGAAAGGCACTGGAAAACAAAAACCACACACAGTGCAGGGGTTGGACTTAAACCCCTGATTCTTTGATCTGTACTGCTCTTCCAGACTGTGCTCTATCCTCTGAGCCACGATGGCAGCACACTATTTCCACACAGAGTCGCACACTTCACGTCATCAGCCTGAGTGAACACAGCTACAGGTACAGCGCTGTAATGTTCATCGCATTAGTTTCCCTGTAGCGCTATTTGCTCACACTCTTTTTTCCTGCAAAGCTTTTACCGCGCTCATATTGCTTCGCAGTATTGACCGGCTACCATTAAATTCAAGTAATGCACACCATTCCCTGATTTATTTACAGCTTAATCTGGTTCAATTTCAGTTGCTTACCATCTGTATCCCCCTCCCCCCGGTCGCCCGTTAAAAAGGGACTTCTAGGCCCAGTGGGCTTACCGGGTCAACAAAATTCAATAAATCAATAAAATTTTATATCATCACTGACCACCATTTTTTCCTCCTCTCCAAAAAAATTTATACTATTTCTAGGCAATAATGAAACAACTTGTTGTTTGCCAAAAGTGTTTAAAGAGCTAGTGGAGCCAAAATAGGCAGACAGGAAAATAATACAAATTTGATGTAGTAGTCAGTTGTAACTTTGTATTTTCTTTTGCTCATCGTCAAATATTCTACATAATAATATTGTGCTGGATGTGGAACAGTTTTGCCTGGCAGCTGACATATCTAAGTCTATTGTCTTTATTACCATATCATCAGCATTATGATCTCACCTGACTGTGACATCACAGGTGAATGACCTGGCAGTCACCACTTGCAGTTCCTAAGTAGCAGTGATGTCACAGTCGGTGAGGTCACAGTGCTGATGATGTATGTGAGGCAGTAGAGCAAGATATGTCAGCTGTCAGGCTAAGAGCTGTTCCACACATCACACCTACTGACATCAGATAAACAATTTTCTAATCAAACAAAGGGGAAAGAAAAAGTACCTCAGATATAAAAGGTAATGGTTGGCTGCTTTTAAAAATGTAATATTAGTTTTGGACAGTATACTAGCTCTTTAATTCATTCATTCATTCCCCTCCCCAGACAAAAACGTACATATTGTACACCACTTTTAATTTAGTTGCTTTTTTTTTTTTTTGCCTCTGGAGTGCCGCTGCCATTGTTTGCTGTGATATTTGCTGCAACCACTTTCACTTTTAAAATGATGCTGGTGATCACATTACTGTGTTAGCATGGAAAGGAGGCTGTGGAACTTGTTTCAGTTTTTTTATTAAAATGTTCATTAGAACCAGTACTCATTGACAGAAAGGAAAAGCCACCATTTGAGGATGTGCTATGCTTGAGACGCAGACAGTCATCGAGTCTCGAGTGCATGTTTGCTGTAATAGCCGGCTGGTTATTACGGCAAATAATAACTGCCCATCACTTTTGAAAAAATGATAGACAGATATTATATATAGAATAATAGATGGGGTGGTGTGCATTGTAAGGTTTTTCACACACCAGGGCATGGATATTCAAAGGGGTTGTGCCTGGCACAACAGAGTTGCCCCGGTACAACCCAGTGCGCCCGGTGAGATATTGAAAGGGCTACCACCCAGCACAGCGCCAACTCTCAATGTTTGGCACAGATGCAGGGGCGTGGCCATGCATATGCAGAACATCCGATATTCAGCCAGGGATGTGCTGCGCATATGCTGGCACAACCCTGCAGTTCGCCACATAGGAGGGCTCAAAGTTGAGCCCGTGAGGAGAGGGAACAAATCACAGCCACCCACAGGTGGGCTGCTGTATTGCAGGGTGCAACACAGCAGCCGCCAGCCGTGGGTGGCCACCCGCCCACTCAGATTACCGTCCTGAAGCACACACAGCACCCTGGTAGTCTTGTGGCCACCTCCAGTCCCTGATTCCCTGATAAATATAAAGCATGACCATCCCTGGTGGTCTAGTGTCCCCCCCCAACCGATTCCCCGAGAAATGTCAGTCAAGACTGACCCTGGTAGTCTAGTGCCCCCCCGTCCTGATTCCCCGATGAATATATAACATGACCATCCCTGGTGGTCTAGTGGTCCCTTCCACCGATTCTCCGAGAAATGTCAGTAAATACTGACCCTGGTGGTCTAGTGAACCCTCCCCCACCTGTTTTGTCATCGGCGGGTGGCAGCTGCCTGCCCATCTGCCTAGTCGACAGGTACAGTATGGGCTGCAGTCCATTGGTGTCCCCAGTGTGGACTAGCTAGGCTTGCAGGGGCATTGTATTAGATAGTCTCAAATATGGAATGAAGTCATTCACATATTTGGGACTGCCTAGTTAGTATGTCCTGTGAAGCCCATTGGTCCACACTGAGGACCAATGGACTTACAGCTCATACTGTACCTGGCTCATTCAGCAGGTGGCCAGTATGTGGGCAGGTTGCTGATGCCCGCCGATAACGGGGCGAGGTGGGCAAGAGGTTCAGTGTGGGTGGAGGGGTGGGGTGCCACTGATCATCAAGGATATTGTGACGGCGATACCGCAATCACGGAAACGGGCGGGGTTCCACTAGACCACCAGAATCAGCCTTTACTGACATTTCTCGGGAATCGGTGGGAGGGTGGACCACTAGACCACCAGGGATGGTCATGTTATATATTTATCGGGAATCTGGGACTGGGGGGCCACTAGACTACCAGGGATTCATCTTTAAACATATACCACCACGGTCGCTACGGGCAGGGGATGCCCTGGGATCCCCACTGCACACGTCATGCTGTGCAGGGCGCCAGGCGGTCGTCGAGTTGCTCTGAGCAGATGAAAAGGCTAATGATGCAATGGCCCATTTGCACCTTGCATATTTTATGGCCTCATTTGTATGCCCCTGCTGAATATCACGGGTGCTGCACCTAGCGCAACTGCACTTGTGATGGTGCATCCCCTGCGCTCCCTATCTGTGGCTTGCGCCGACAGTGCCACTGCACCATGTGCAGTGCATGTGCTGACCATGCCATATTCAACAGTGCTACACCATGGCGCATCACCATTGAATATCACCTGGCCCTAGCACTGGTGCATCCCAGTTGCACTGTGCACAGGCTTGCGCCACTGCCTGGCGAGTCTGAATATCCGCCCAAGGGCATAGAAAAAAGAATAATGTTAACACCCTGTAGTTTATATTATACAATTGCTGTTTTTAATTGAAACCAAAAACAGCTGGAAAAGCACTGTGAAAAATTGAGAAATGTATTTGCTTTGACATTTACTTTCTTGTATGATGAACATGCTGCATAAAGACAAACATTTACACATTGTGTAAAAGTCTCTTTGACAAAAAAAAAAAATACTTACCATAGTAATACTGTTTCTTCTTTTTTTTTTTTTTTTATCATATCCCATTTTTCTTCGCCTGCTGTGACACACTCTGGCTTGGGGCATCCAGCTGCCGGCTCCACCCGCCCAGAGAGCTGGGTAGCTCGAACTGCACCCAGGAGGATCTAGGATGGCCATCATGCCATCCAGCTGGAAGGCTCCCCTCTGCCTCTGCCAGCCAAGATAGCCCCGGACCCTCCCCGACAGGACTCCACCAAAGTCCTCTGGGTGGCTCGGAGCATGGCCATCAAGCTGCACAGTCATGCCCAGCCATTTTCCTCTGATTAGCCCCTGGAGAGCAGACATACAATGATGTCCAGGCATGGTGCCAACATCCACCGCACTCCCCCTCTAATGTCACTGATGCTAGTAGCGCTCCCGGGAGTCCCCAGGGGCAGCTACAGCACGGTGAAACTCCTCAGCCCACCCCAGGACTAGGAGAGCAGTCTACAGACGCTCGATTCCAGTCCTCCCCTGCCGACCCGACATCCCGGGCTCATTCCCGAACCCGAGTTGCCGGCATAGCGGAAGGTGTGGCGTCCAGCGCCTCAACCCTCAGTGCCACGGGCTGGCAAACTGATTCTTCAAGGGATCCCTCACTATGCTTTCTTGTGCAATCAGCCTGAAGGGTTGAGCTGCCCTGGAGAGAGTGGGCATATGTAAATTAGGGAACTCAGAATACATTTTCAAATCTCTGCCTTGTGGTGGCATCTGTCCTAATCAGCAGTACTCTTAGAAGTAGAGGGAATGGAGGAAGGCATACAGGAACCTCCCGACCAGTCTAGGGTCAGGACATCCATGGGGACCAAGCCCACTGCTGCAGGCCTGTAACAAAGAGGGGAAGCTGGTGATTCTCTCTGGAAGCAAACAGATCAACAGTATTTCTGGTGTACCCCATATCCTGAAGATTGTGGCTAGCACTTGTTTGTTCAGAGACTATTTGTGATACCCCTGGCTGATCCTGCTGAGGGATTCCACCAAGACATTGTCCTTTCCTGGCAGGTGAATTGCTGACAGCTGCACTTCCACGGAGTAAGCCAGATTCCAGATCTTCATAGCTTTTACACACATCTTTGAGGATTTTGTGCCTCTTTGTTTGTTGATATGATACATGGCATTGGTGTTGCCTGTCCTGATTTGGACTGACTGACCCTTTATCTGGGAGGTGAATGACTGAAGGGCTAGGAAAACTGCCCTTAGTTCCAGGAGGTTTATGTGCTCTCTGGATTCCCGAGGACCACACTCCACTTACTGTTTAGTCACCCAGGTGTGCTCCCCAGCCTAGAAGGGAGGCATCTGTTGTCAAGATGACTGTGGGAAACTGCTGTTGAAAAGACATTCCTTCCCTGAGGTTTGCTTTTTCCTTCCACCAGTCCAGAGCTTTCAAGCAGGGTTTTGTCACAGGCACCACTCTTGAAAGCAAACAGGATCTCACTTTTGGGACCAATGGGTCCGTAAGTGGTACTGGATGTCTGTCATTTTAAATCTGTCCCCTGCCACTAAAGCTGTGGTGGAGGCCATATGGCCCCAAAGCTGAAGGAAGTGCCTGGTGGGTCTGGACTGGCCCAGGATGAAGGACTTTGACAGGCTTACTAGGCTTTCTATCCTGTCCTGAGGTAGGAATGCTCTCACTTGGAGGGCATCCAGTTCGGCTCCTATGAACCCCAGACTCCAGCCTGGTTCTGTGTGGGACTTCTGAGCATTTCTGAGAAATCCCAGCCTCTCCAAGGTACTCTGTGTCAGTGGGAGAGAGGCCTTGGCCTGCTGATGTGGCTTTCCTGTGATCAGTCAGTCACTCAGGTAGGGAAAAATCAGCAGCCCCGTCTTCTGAGATGTGTTGCCACCACAGCCATGCACTTTGGGAATACTCTGGGAGCAGAAGAGAGGCTGAAGAAGAGGGATGTGAATGGATAATGACCAGATGCCAGCCTGCACCTTAAGTACTTCCTGTGGCCGGGCCTGACTGGAATGTGAAAATATGCATCCTTCAGGTCCAAGGATCCTATCCAGTCTCCCTGCTATAGAGATGGTATCACTGTAGCCAGGGTTATGATTTTGAACTTGGCCTTATTTAGGTGTTTGTTCTGGAACCTGAGATCCAAAATGGGTCACCACTCCCCAATTTTCTTGTGGGTAAGAAAGTAATTTCAGTAAAGGCCCTTTCCCCACTGGGAGGGAGGAACTCTTTCTGCTGCTTTTGCCTGCAGCAACCTTTAGACCTCCAACTCCAGCCGATCCTTTCTGTTGGAGTGGGAGGTTTGAAGTTTCTGCGAACCTGCAGCCTGGGAAATCTTTTGAACTGCAGTGTGAGCCCCTGGCTCAGCACTTCCAGGATCCACTTGTCTGTGGTGATGTTTTCCCATTCCTGGAAAGAAGTGAGCAAGTCTTCCTCCCACTGGCAATGGATGGGCAACCTGGACTGACTCATCAGGGGTTCTGCTTGGGCTGAGCCTTCGGTGCTGGAGCTGGATCAGCCCTTTTGGAGCCTCTTCTGCCCCTGCCCCTGAAGAAACTTCTCATCTGAGAGAAATCATAGGTCAGGAATACACGGGTGACATAACCCCTACCCCCACCTCCCCTTCCATGAGGCCTATAGGAAGTGGAGACCTTTTCCTTCTCAGTGTTGCTTTTACAGGTGGCATTGTATTCCTCTACCTTCTTCATTTATGCTTCTGTCTTGTCACCAAATAAAGAACTGTTCTCACTTGGGAAGTCCATGTCTTTTGCCTAGGGTTGCCACCTGTCAGGTTTTACCTGGTGATCAGGTTTCAGGGTCCCTATCAGGTAACCCAGTTTTGCTCTGTGCTTGTCAGGTTTTGAGCCATTTTGAGTGCTGACATACTTTTGAAACAAATGTTGTCATATTATTAATGTTTCAGCTGCATGGCCAGTTTACAAACAAGTTCTGTTTTCAATATAGCCCTTTGTTTGTGAAAGCAGTCAGCCTGGGAGGTGTAAGTATGGCCATTAACACCATTAGCACTTACTTAACCTAATCTGTTCCACTACAGTGGCACAGCAGCACAGCTGTCTCTACTTTTGTAACAGTAACATAGCCAGTTGTCTTCCACTTTCATTTACTGGTAAACATTTTCACCTCTAACAGAATTTAGGCATTTTTAAATGTTTTAATTTTTTTTCTCAAGAAAAAAGTATGGTCACTTCTTTGGCTTTGAAATAGTACTGTGGAAATGAACAGGGAATAGAGCCAGACAAAGACATAAAGTACACATTTCTTATGTATTATTATATACCATGTATACTGTTGTATGCTATTTACAGTGTTTTCCTTGTCTCCCCCCAGATCATATCTGTAAATGATATTTATTTTATCTCTGCATGTTTATCTGGTAAATCAATGTCAATAAATAAATACATCAGTAAATAAGTAAAGTACGAAGAACCTAGGAAAGTAACTTTAACAGGTACAGTAATGTATCTTAACATTTTTGTTCAACTGCTGCTTTAAGCATTGTCTTTTATTGATATAACAAATGGCCTTCTAGGAAGAACAATGCATGATGAGTCATGAAAAGGGGTGGGGCTAGGGTGGAGCGTAGAATCCATTTTTTGCCCCATCCAAAGGTGGCAACCCTACTTTTGCCTGCGTGTTCTGGGACAGGTTAGTGGTTCTGAGCCAGGCAAACCTCCTTAAAGATATGGTATGGGCCATGAGACTAGAAGCAGTGTTATTGGTATCCACTGCCATATGGAACTGGTATTTAAGAACATAAGAATGTTATAGCAGATGGGGATCGCATAATCCATCTAGTCTGCTCATGTCTTGTCTACCACACCGTAGTAAACTGCTGTATTCAGGATCCCACAATGCCTATCCCAAGATAACTTGAATTCCTAACTGTCTTAGCCTCCACTACCTCCCACAGCAGTCAGCTCCAAGGCTCCATGATCCTCTCAGTGAAGAACTTCCTAACATTGCTCTGGAACCTCCCCCAGTCATCTGTTGTGTCCTCTAGTTTGTGCTCCCTTATTTTCTTGGAAGAAGCTCTGATCCTGCATTGAGTTGATTCCTTTGAGGTATTTAAAGGTTTCTATCATGTCATCCCTGTCACAAACGCACTCAGCAGGTCAGGCCCTCTGCTCCCACAGTGCCAACCTCAGAGCGCAATAGTGTGAACAGGTAACAGACAGGGTAACCCTCCTGTCTGCTTTTGGGTCCAAATCACCTTTAGTCTCAAGTTCTGGGGGGACTCAAACTGTGAACCTTATGCTAGAATGCCCAATGTACAGGCTCAGATATGTACCCTCTTCTGGGATTGTGGTACAATCTTTTCACAGGGCACCAAGCCAGGCTTCCAAAATGAACCCTTAAAACTCTATAAAAGACCTTAGGTATATTCTACCTTTTCCCAGTTTAGTAACACCATCAAGCTTTTGAACAGTTTTGTCAGTCTTAACCCTCTATACGTCACATGCAAAAAAGAACTGGCAGACCCAGCAGTCTTTCAAAATAAAGGGTACTTTACTAAAAGATGATAAAAACATAAAAAATGTAAACACAGAGCAATATATCAAAAAGCATACACTCACTTAAAAGAACAAGGGCAAAGTACAAAACAAACTCCTACCACAATACAATTAGACCTTTTCTATCTAATGTATTACCTCTGTAAGTACCTTAGTGAGATCAGAGATCTGTCTTTCTTGAGTCCCAAGATGATATGTCTCTCAACAGCTCAGACACAATATAGTTTAAATTGTGTCTCTCCTCACCCCTTCTGTAAGTCATCTAGCTCCTCCTTTTAGAATATAAAAAAATACAAACAGGATGTCCTATCAGGAGGTATATTAAATAAGGTGACATCAGCAAAAACTAATTTCCCAAATGATGGGTCTTTTTGATCCACCAGTTCCCTTGGAGTTTTACAACCCTGAAATCCGTACCTAAGTGTGAAATAGCTGGCAGGAATCAGCTTAATGATGTCCTGTTTCTGAAGTCATAAAATGTATATTTTAGTTTCCCAGCTTCAGGGCAGCAACAGGTCATAAAACGGCCATAAAATGCAATTTCCTCAAGGAAGTTAATTATGTTACAGAGATCTCCTGTCAGTGTAATATATGTAGCTTCACTGAAACCTGGGAGGGCACCAAGGAGCACAGGCTGTCTTACGTGAGACAATCACCTACTATATTTTTTATATATAAATCTCCTACAACAATCATAACCAGCTGGCCAAGCATCACAACCCTATTTCTCCTCTGTTCCAGGGAATACAAATTTAATTGTCTAAGTCTCATCTCATAGGGTTCATGATGGAGGTCTTGAATCATCTTCATGGCTCTTCTCTGCACAGACTCCAACCTGTTTATATCCTTTTTAAGGTTTGGTCTCCAGAACTGGACGCAATACTCCAGGTGAGGTCTCACCAAGGATCTGTACAGTGGGATTATCACCTCTCACTTTCTGCTTGTAATGGCCCTGCCTATGCATCCAAGGATGCTGCTGGCTTTTTGTGCCGCCTTCTCACATTGCCTTCCCACTTTCAGGACATTTGATACCATGAGTGTTGAGAAATATACTGAGAAATATAAAAAGTAGGCATGAGGAAGTCATGTTGCCCTTGTATAGATCTCTGGTAATGCCAGTCCTTGAATATGGAATGCCCCTTATTTCCCTACAGGATGTGGGATCAGGTAAACTAATAGAAAAAGTATAGCGTAGATACACAAAAAAAAATATGTGTCGTTAAGGACATGAAATATAAGGATAGATTGCGTAGGTTAGGCCTTTATTCCATGACATACCATTATTTGAGGGGAGACCTATGTTATACTTATAGATGCTTCCATGATGTGATATTAAGGGAATGTGCATGACTTAGATTAAAAGGAATATCAAACATGGCACCTAGACTACATCCATACTGACTACTAGGTGAAACATATAGAACGTAGAGAAGGGGAAGATGGTTCAATCAAAGGGTGGTTGGAGTATGGAATCAACTGCCATGTGATGTGGTAGACGCTCCAACAATGAATACGTTTAAACATAGATTAGATGAATATATGCACGAAAAAAGATGGGAGTATCTCCATTGAAGTGACAAGTCTGTGTGCAGCCTACGGCTGATAGGACTTGAACAACAAACTATGATTCCGATGTCACGTTCCAGATTTGTGATAGCTAACGTTTCACCCTCACAGGGAGTATACTTTCCCTGGGTTTCTATTCCCTAGGTGCATGACCTTGCATTTCTTGGTGTTGAACTTCAACTGCCAAATTCTGGACCATTCTTCCTGTTTCTTCAGGTCAAACTCCGTCTTTGTGGCCCCTTCTGTGATGTCTACCCTGTTGCAAAGCATTGTGTCACCTGCAAACAGGAATACTTCCCCTCAATCCATCTGCAATGTCACTGATAAAATGTTGAAGAGTATAAGTCTCAGCACTGAACCGTGGAGGACTCCACTGGTCACCTTCCAATTCCTTGATAGAGCGCCATTCATGAGAACGTTCTGAGTTCTGCCCTGAAACCAGTTTTTTTACCCAATTTACCATCTTGCTCCCTACACCTGTGTTCCCCAGTTTGTTGATAAGCCTTCTATGTGGAATGGAGCCAAAGGCCTTACTGAAATCTAGCTGTACAATATCCACTGCTCCGTTCTGGTCTACTACTTTAGTCATCCAGTCAAAAAATTCAATCATGTTTGTTTGGCAGGACCGTCTAGTAGTGAAGCCATGCTGCTTGAGGGTCTAGCTGTCTGCTGGCCTCCAGGAATGCTACTATCCTTTCCTTATCATACTGGATTATCATACTGGAGAGCTGGATAGAAGAAGGCAGTATGCCCATTAATACCGTCCATCCGCATTAGCAGGTCCATATAATCCCATCCTGTAACATAGCTAAATCTAATCTCTGTTTGAATGTGTCCAGGTTCACACTCTCCACTATGTCTCCTGGCAGTCTGTTCCACAACCTAGCAGTGCGGTGTGTGTAAAAGTTATACCTGCCGTTCTTTACTACATTATCCAATTTAATCTGTAATTTGTGGCCTTTTAGGCCGACTGGTTTACACTGGATCTCCAAACCAAGCTCTTTCTTGAGTTCTTCATCCTGAATAATCTTATAAATTATCATTAAGTCCCCCTTGTCCTTTTCTCTAAACTATAGAGTCCCTAGTCTCTTTAGTATAGGTTCCATGATTTTCCCCACAATTGAGGAGAGGCTGATGGGACGGTAGTTCCCTGCTTCTTCCTTGCTGCCACTCTTGTGTAAGGGCAACACAGTAGCTTTCTTATAGTCCTCCGGTACCTGTCCACTCTCCACTGAAGAGTGTGGCCAGAGGGGCAGCGAGTTCTTCCCTGAGCTCTTTTAAGACACACGGATGTATTCCATCTGGGCCCATGGCTTTGTCCATTCCTAACTTCTCATGTTCCTGTAGGACTCTGTCTTTTGTAATGGGGGTAGTGTCTGCCTCCTGGTTTTGGTGTTCATTTTTACTAAGTGATGGACCATTTCCATTTTCCTCTTGTGTAAACACCGATCAGAAAAATGTGCAGCATCAAGGGCAGATTTGGCTGTTTCTGCCGAATTTTGTGCCAAGTTTCCCGAGGTCTTATCACTCATGACCAGTACAGAGTTCCAAAGGGCTTTCTGGTACTGGGCAGTATAGGCAGCCTGCTTCAGCAGTAGAGAGAGAGGAGGTATAAACCGTCTTCCTCATACTGTCCAGCTTCCTGGAATTTTTGCCTGGAGGCTGGGTAGAGAGGGGCACCTTAGCCTTGTCGCAGGCAGCTGCCTGGACCACTCCTTCATGATCTGGGTTAGAGGTACTTAGTATCCAGTACTGTCCAGCTGGTACTTCTTCTTAATCTTTCTGTCGATTCCTGGAGTGTAAGTAGAGATCTGCAACAACTTGCAGGTTGCTTTCTTGAGGGATTTGTGTACAGGTAGAAGCAACCTTTTGGTTGGGGTTAACCCCATCATATCCCAAAACTCCACCTTGTCCTCATTCTCCACAGTTTCCTGGGTGGACAGGTCGAGGGTACTTACTATTTGCCTAACAAAGGCATAGTGAGAGGAGAATCCTCCTGACCCCGTGAGGAACTGAACTCCTGTTTAGGGGAACCGTCAGGTTTAATGAGTTTCCCTTCCTCCTCATAATAAAATTCAGCTTCCTGGTCCTCAGGAACCGTGAGTTGGGCAGGAACAGGAGTAGGACCCAACATGCCCATTAATGAACACATGGCTCAGAAAGCCTGAAAAAACTGCCAAGCCTTAGTCATGTCCTCCATAGAGGGCATTTTTGCTCTATCCACTGATGGATCCTTTCCTTCTTCAGAAGGAAGGGCAGCGACATGTTTCTTTTTTTGTGTTCTTTTAGCAGGAACTGACTCTGGAACCTGCTCAGAGGGTCTCTTATGCTTGGCTACTTTTGAGTTCACTTTTTCTGGAACTCTAGAATTAGACATGTCTTTAACGGACCTTTCCTTCTGTTTACCATGGAAGGAAAGGCCCTCATCAGTGTGCTTTGGTGACGTAGAGGCAGACTGAGAAGCCATAATGATTTTTAACTTTTTGACCCTTTTCTTGACAGTTTTAGAGTAAAACCTAATGCAAAGCTCACAATCAGTTAGTGAATGATCAGCACCTAGGCACCTTAAACACAGCTTCAATGGGCTTGTGCAACTGGATGAGATGTATGCTTGTGTGACTTCGATACATTGTGGCTGTTCGCCTCTCTATTCATGAGATATAACACCTTATAGGGTACGATGAAGGAACCCTAGAGTAGGGTCCCTCCCAAAGATGCCATGGGAATAATTCCTTGGCTAAAGGTAGCTCAGAAGAAGTCCACAGAAAGAGAGATTAGTCACTGGAGGAGGGGTGGATGGTGGCAATGAAGAAAGCGAATGAGGACTGGCCTGGAGGAGGGCCTTTTAAGACCTGGTTGGGGGGTGGTTTGTTGCTCTCCCATTGAACTCAGGCCAGCCCTCAGCCATCAATTACAATGGGTTTACCCCCTATGGGTGCCAGTGAATAATTCCCTTGACTAAGGTAGCTTTGGAAGAAGCCCAAAAGAATACCCAAATGGGTGTTGAACATTGAAGAGGTGAGAAATCAGAATATATCAAGACCAGAAAGTAAAGTGATAGACATAGATGGGAAGGACAGGAGAAGAAATGAGATATGACAAGGCGATGAATGAAATGAAAGCAGACAAGATGCAGAAGAGGCGGACTTCCTAAATAGACAGGAAACAGCTGGGGCCACCATCCAACTCCATCCAACAGTGGAACTAAACTACGGAACCTAAGGAAACTCCAACCCTATCTAATATTATGACCATTGGCATGGAGGAGAGGAAAAAAACCCTTTGAGGAGGAAACCTCTGGTGATCCAAGGCCTAGGTCGCCTTCCCTCCAGGCTGAAGGACGTTTTGATTAGTGACAGCTCAGCTACTGCAATTTAGAGTCAACATCAAGGGAGGAGGAAAAAATTCCAATTTAGAGGAAGCTCTCACTCTGCCCTTCTAAATGGACAGCTGTTGAGGGTTGCGAGTGATGTCTCTGCAACTAGACACTCAAAAGCAAGAGAGAAGAGAGATGACTGCTGAGGCACTCAGCTGGCCTATGTGAGCCTACGAAACAGATCAGGTGAACTAGAGGTGGTCAGATAGAAAATGGGACAGCAGGTCAAGGTGAGGTAGCATGGACATGACAGGGTTATGCTCGAGCAGTCAATGTGAAGGAGTAGACCTGCAGAGAGGTCGGATGAGTGAGGGAGACATAGATGCAGTCATGAGGAGACTGATGGTGATAATAACTACAGGAGTGCAGCAGTTAGATGAGGTAGCATAAGACCCAATGAGAGGTATGCTCAATTAATCGAAGTGAATGAGTAGATATAGGAGGGATGCATTCGATAACGATGGAAGTTGACATGGAGTGGAGGATATACGAGTTGAGAGGTCCAGAACCTAGGACTAGGGTAAGAGGGGCATTCCAATAGGTATGGTGATGGCAGGATAGGGAAACAGCCCCAAAAGGAAGCATGGGATGAGGAAGGAGAAGAGATGAGGGTCGAGGGAGCAGTGGAAGGTGGGAGAGCGATAGCCAGGAAGGCTTGAATGCGCATCGGTATGGGGAGCACAGCAGGCTGCAGTGAAGGAAAGGAGGAACCATGCTGACCGGTAGGGAGGCAGGTAATGAGTAGGGAAGATAGGGAGCATGAGAGCTATGAAGTGAAAATGTATGAGCAGAGGTTTGAGAGGAATATATGAGGTATGCAAGGGCTGATGAGCGGGTTAGGAAATTGAAATGACTATATGCCAGGCAATAGAGACAAGCGGTACCAGGCAAGCAAACCCCCCCAAAGGCCCGAGGCAGGCAGAAGCACACACCCAGGAGAGGCAAGACCTCTGTCACAGTGAGGGAACAACTCTGCAAATGAGGAAAGAAAGAAATGAGGAAATGTGAAGAACAAAAGCAGGCTGATGGAGATAGCATTGGGGGAAAATCGAGGTGCCTGTCCCTTTAAGGCAGGAGAGTGCAACCTGGAAGCCAAAAACACAAGGGAAAGAAAGAGTTGCACACAAAGCGGCAGTGGCAGCAGCAACATAGCCGCAGGGCCAAGACAGGCTGGATCGCCTGTTCGAGTCAGGGAGTTGGTTACTGCTAAAATATGAGTGCAGTCTACCACAGGGAAACCAACAAGGGTATTCAGTGTCAGTGCAGAGAGCGTGCTCAGAGGTCATGTAGTCGCAAAAGAAAGCTTACCAGCCTACAGCAAATTCCCATACCGATGTCTGGAGCAGAACAGCAAGGAGAGATATAGTGGTTCTGCTGTGAGGGACTGAAAAGAAAGGAAGAAACAATGAAAGGGCGAGGAACTGAAGAAGGAGGATAGGGAAAGGAAATGTCACGCAGCAGAAGAACGTAACGGGAGAATGAGTGCTGTGGTACTACCAAAATAAGGTGAATATCTGAAGGAGTGTAATGATGAAAGGCAGAGAGTGAGGGAAGCAGAGAGCAGGAGGGCAGTCCTAGGGTTGGAAGCAGGCAGACAAAGTGAGAAACAGGAAATGGAAAGACAAGGCACAGTAAGGAGAGGGAAACTCAGAGCCCTGGGAGTGCAGTAGGAAATGAGAGGTGAATCGGTGAAGGAAAAATGAACAAGAGAAAGAGAGAGAACCAGCAGCTAGGCAAGCAGATGACACATCAAACAAAAAGGGGTGGCAGAAGCAGAAAGATGGAAGGGGTGAAAAACGAGCGCCAAAGCAAGCGGGAGCAGAGAGGAGGCGGAACAGCCGGAGGCTAGACATGAACAAGACAATGAAACAGGAGGTGGGGCAGCCGACAGACCTCAGCTGCAACAGAAAATGAATGAGGAATGGCCTGGGGAGGAGCCTTTTAAGGCCTGGTTGGGGGAGTGGTTTGTTGCTCTGATTGCTGAACTCCAGCCAGCCCTCAGCCATCAATTTGTGGCAGTCTGCCTTTCAAAGAGGTTATAGCACTTTGCACAATTTTGAAGCCTGTAGGTTCTGTTTTCTTTTGGTCTCTGACATGCCAATATAAAGACTCCTAAAAAACAGTTCCCAAAAGGAAAAAGAATTTGCAGTCCAGTTCCCAAAAAGGACAAACCACTAACAAACGAAATTTTAAAACTTATTTTTCGCTTACTAATAAAGAAAACTTTTCTCAGAAAATGGCAAAATAAAGAAAAAGCGCTTTGGTTCCTGAAAATCAGGAACCAAGTGCTAACAGTTAAAAATGAAGTAAAATAAGAGGGAAAATAATTAAGAAGTGCACTTAACCTGAAGTGTTTTTTCCAGTTCTTGGGAACCGCTGAGGAACCAGAAAGAGATGCAAAAACTAAAGAAAAGCTAAACTACAATAACTAAAACAGTAGAGATAAGAAAAATAAAAAAAAAATGCTTAAATGTTCAGAAAATAAAGTCGGAAAACTCAAGTCAAGCTGAAGAGAAGTCTTTGGGTGATTTGTTTCATCAGCGGAGAAATAGATCTGAGGTTGGAGAGCAGGATAGAGCGCCACCACGACGCAGAGATTTGAAAATGCATTCTGAGTTCCATAATTTACATACATTCCATTCTCTCTGGTGCAGCTCAACCCTTCAGGCTGATTGCACTAGTAAGCATTGTGAGTGATTTCTTGGGTTTGACACATACATCTGCAAAATTTTGTGGGGTTGGGGGCAACTCCTTCTAAAAATGTAACTGAAAATGCAGAAAGTACTGAGAAAGACACACTGAAAAGAAAAGTTATTTCACTAAGAGATAATTTTATTTTCTAGTATGGTACTTCACAAACTTTATGACAATTGCTTGTTTAAAGGATTTTTCGACTGAGAGCATAGGCTATGTAATGTGCAACTAAAAGAAATGGCTGTTTGTTTACGTGGCTTAAACGTGCGCAAGTTAGAAGTGTTTTCTTTACTTGAATGAGTTTGACTGACAACTATGCCCTAGTAACAAGCCAGTTTTTATGATGAAAGCTGGTTATTTTGACATTTGAAAGTGCAGTTATTAAGTAACTTAAAGGAGAACTGTGCTGAATCTATGTCATTTTTTCACAGTAGATGCTGCTTTTTAACCCCTTGCTGTGCCACAGACAGATATATCAGTCCAGATTTACTATGCATTCTATTTCAGTCAGCAGCCTAAGGGTTAAATACTAATTCAAATTCTGTTATTTCTCTAGCTATACAGGCTTTTTAGTTATCCTAATGATTATTTCTGATTTCTATGCTGCTGGTAAGAACCATTTTAGAATGGTATGATGTAGTTTAGGCCCTATATTCAAAAGACCTCTGCAAATCGCTAGTGCCTGTGCTATGCATCTGAGATGCGCTCAGCCCAAACAAATGAGATATTCAGAAGATCGCCATGAGATGCACTCATGCATGACCAGTGGAATACCCCAAAGATGAATGATCATGCAGTGGGAGATCTGGCACAGCAGGTGACCTGAGCCCTATCACGGAGCATGGGGAAATGAGCACGCAGAAGCCACTTGCGCGGTGCGCAAAGTTGCAATATTTAGCCGGGATATGTAAATGACCTCACTGCATATTCCAAACCCATTTCCCACATTTGCGTATCTTTACTGGAATGTATTCAGGCCATTTGCATATCCTGAGCATGCTCGGTTCCAGCTTTGCAGGGCTGCCCCACCACTCCACAAAGGCGAACAGGAGGAACTGCAGCCTAGCAGGCAGGTGTGATAGAATGTTTGTGTATGGGAGGGTGGACTGCTTTGGCCTGGGTACAGTGCTACACCCCATAGCCATGTACAGGGCCAGACAGGGGTACAGGAAGCACACCTGGAAAATGGCCACAGGGGCCACCTGGACATGCAACAGGGCGGCACAGGGTGACACAGGCTGCTCAGGCTACCACATCCATGTGATATACCAGCTACATATGCTGCATACAGTCACCTGCATTGCCCCACATATCCCAGTATGGGAGGTACCTGGTAGACACTGCAAGGGATGGCAGTGTGCAGACAGTGCCTGGGTACCTGGGTGGGTCCCATCTGTTTGCACCGATGGGGTACCACCATGGGTGTGTGCCACTGGACGTTCCCTGGCCAATGCCATGTGGCACTAGTACCACTGGACAACATGGCAACATTGCCACAGATGCCACTATGGGTGCATGCCACCACCGGGTGGCATCCTTCAGGCCGCATGGATGCTGGCCATAGCCCCTGGTACATATGCTGCAGTGTGGCTGTCCGCCCTGCTGGTGCACCCAGGAGTCACACGACAGCACTGGCATGTGGCTACTGGGTGTCTACATCCAGGGTGCAGTGTGGGGTGTTGCTCCCTGGATGGTGCCATTGGTGACACAACACCTGTGACTCAGAGTTCATCTATCCTGGCATGACTGCTGTGTGTGGGTGCTTGGAATATGTCCTGGTGCACCTCCAAGGGCCGTCTACGGACGGCTTTCTGCCTGCAGTTCTGTGGCTCGTTTGTGTGGTGGCTGGCCATTCAGGCATGCTTTTTCCATGCCTAACTTTGGCCAGCTCATCTCTGAGATACACAGTAGATGCGCCATACATTTTGGCTGAATTTAGGGATGTGCAGCACATTCATGGGAACACCCCCTCTACATGCGCTGCATACATTATAGGTGCGCGATGCATCTCTCCCTTTTGAATATCGCGGTTCTGCTCATTTTCTGGGATGCGTGGCGCATCTCCACTTAGCGCCAAGCATCTCCTTTAAAAATGTGGGCATTGGTCCCTGTTCCACTCTTCTAGTGTTGGCACAATGCATCTATGTTCTATTTTAGAACTCCATGGTTGTTTGGGACATAAACTACATCACACAGTTCTAAAATTTATTTATTTATTTAGCTTTTGTTGACCGGGTAAGTGCACTAGACAAATCCTGCCTATTTTCAGGCATGACCCGGGGAGGGGGATACAGATGAATGCCAACTGATCTTGAACCAGATTAAGCTGTTGGTAAAATGGTATTTACCAACAGACTGCAAAGCAGAAACAACCACTGACGTTACTAAATGGTCTGTATAGATGGAACAATATCAACACTTGAACCAGTACTTACAAACCAGTCTCTACTGGGAAAAATAACTTACAGGTTCAGTGCAGTTTTCCTTAACCAGTAATTATAAAGGGATAAACGGCAGAAGAACAAAATTATAGTAATAGTCCTCTCCTCAAGGACCCATCAATAAGCCTTACAAAAGTGTATCATTCCACAGGAGTATGCTGCCCTGGAGATAGAAATTATGCAAACTGTAGAATTAAGTTCAAACTCTGTGCTGTAGTCACACTTCCTTACAGGCTTAACACCACATTTGTTTCTATAGCCAGGGCAGAGAGACCACCAGAATTATCTAGGTGACTACTAAAATGTTTCCAAAAATGTTAGTAAGAAATCTGTCAAAACCCCAATAAATTGTTAGCAGACAAAATGTGACCACAGCTTAACTCTTTTGTGAAACTGCAACAATCTGATGCTCAAGCAACCACGTGATAAGAACCGATTCTTGTGTGAACCTATTTTCAGGTTCTAGAAGGGTAGGAAGGCCAGGGTTTGTAAAGCTCATTGATAGGTCCTTGAGAAGAAGCAGCATTACTACGGTGAGCATTTTTTCATCTAACAAGAGGAATCTGTCAATGATGCCTCACAAAAGTACAAACTCACTAGCAGTACCATGTGAGGAAGGATCAAGAACTGATTTATGAAAAGGTTCTGCAAGACAGCAGCTCCAAAATTGGCAACCCTCCTAAACTGTATTTACAGACATTAGTGCTTTATGAAGATGTGCACTGTTTTCCAGGTAGCTGCTTTACAAATGTCTTGAACAGGATTACCCTGTGATATTGCTGCAGAGACAAAGGCACCCCTTGGGAAGTGTGCTTGTAAGCCTTTGGGAGGCTGTTTCTTTTTCATAGCAGAACTGTATACAACAGACTATCCAACAAGAGACACTCTTTCTGACTGCTGATTTTCCTTTGCCAACCTCTCCATCAGAAACAAAGAGTTGTGTGCTATAAGTAGGGTTACCACCTGTCCTGATTTTGCAGGACAGTCCTGATTTGGGCTGTTGTGTCCTGCGAAAAAACAAGAAAAACCCTGCATATCCTGACGTTTTAGTAGAAATAAAATATTTATTAACTTTCCTCTAAATGTTGCAAAAAACTATAATACCTTAACTAAAATACCTTAAAATGATAAAAAAATAATAGAAGCAACTAAAAAACTATAACGCTTAGTCTTAATTCTGATTATTTAGAGAAAACAAAACAGTTTCATTGGTCGCGGTTACATATTGTCCTGCAAAAAATCATGTTTCAGTAACAAATGTCCCACTTTGGTCTTCTTAAAAGGTGGTAACCCTAGCTATAAGACCGGACATCCTTTGTCCAGACCACACAGTAGTCCAATGCTCTTTTTAGATCAAGACAGTGCAGCTTCTGTTAACCTGCACTGGAGTGTTCAGGGAAAAGAACAGTGATTGTCACCGACTGATTTAGACGAAACTCTGACACTACTTTAGGTATAGAGATTTAGTATTTGCTGTATTAGTCCTTGTAAAAACAGATACAGAAGCAAATGATTTGATACCTTTTATTGGACCAATGTAGCTGTAACAAAAAGAACAAAGTACTTTAGCTTTCAGACAACAAGTCCTTCCTCGAAGCTTAATGACAGTTATTTAGAAAATCCCATACTTTAACACCCAGATCATGCAGAAAAAACAGAAAAAATTCCCATTGGTTCAAAATACTCATTTAAAAACATACGGAAGAAAATGTCAGAGAACTTGAATAGTACCAGTTCACCTTCAGCTGAAAGGGCCTCAATGTCAAATGTGCTTGGGGCATAACAACATGTAAGGAGCACACTGCACATAAATTAAAAAGACTTGGAGATACTTTCAGAATAAGATAACAACTACTTGAGCAGAGAGCTCCTAAACTGAATTATGAGTGTCACAGTGTGTATAAAAATTCGTTACATGAAAAGCAAAATCCACCTGGATTAAAGACCTACTAAAATTGTAAGTAAAATATAAACCCCACAAAATATAACTACAGAAAGTATCTATATATGGCATACAAAGAGTAAACAGTACAGTGAGCAATAGTTACACACTATATGGAAAGTAAAACTTAGCTGGAACCATTACCAGTACTGTATACTCTCAAACTAGTTATTATGCTCCATAAATCTTAAGGCCTATAGTGTAGTAACAGGAGTTTATAAATGATAATATAAATTGGCAGTATAAGTGCCAAAAAAAAAACTGCTTATCGAGGACCACCAAAAAATTAAGACCATGCAGCCTGATATGTACAGATTTCAATAAATTCTCAGTGTATAATATAACAGCTTGATGTATTGAAACTGTCTAAGGAATCTGAGCTCTCTGCTCAAGTAGTTGTTATCTTATTCTGAAAGTAACTCCAAGTCTTTTTAATTTATGTGCAGTGTACTCCTTACATGTTATGCCCCAAGCACATTTGACCTTGAGGCTTTTCAGCTGAAGGTGAACTGGTACTATTCAAGTTCTCTGACATTTTCTTCTGTATGTTTTAAATGAGTATTTTGAACCAATGGGAATTTTTTCTGTTTTTTTCTGCATGATCTGGGTGTTAAAAGTATGGGATTTCCTAAATAATTGTCATTAAGCTTCTGAGGAAAGACTTGTTGGTCTGAAAGCTAAAGCACTTTGTTATTTTTTTTTTAACTGCTTTAGGTAGGAATTTCCTAGTGCTCCTATACCTTATTACTGTGGAATAGTATGTAGTTTGGATCTATACAAGGGGCTTGTAGTTTGCTCAACATCCTGTCAGATGTCATGGCTACTAGGAAAACAGTTTTCCAGGTGACATATTTTAATTCTGCTGTAGCCGTAGGCTCAAAGCAAGATTCCATCAGCTTGCCAAGACAAATGTTCAAGTCCCATGGTGGAACCGATTCCCTCATGGGGGTGCAGGTGATCAATGTCTTTGAAAAACCTTTTCAAAAACAAGTTGGGAGGCCAAAGACTTGTCCTTTCCTGCATGCAGGCTGACACAGCTGGCAGGCGTATCTTCAGAGTTAACGATCTCAGACCTTTAGACTGTAGGTGTACCAAGTGGTTTGGAACTGTGGACAGCCTTTTGCCTGCAATGGAATTATCTTTCTGGGGCACACCAGTGTGAGAATCTCTTCCACTTAGAGAATATGCTTTCCTTGTGTCTGGTTTCCTTGAAACCTTCAAGACTATCAGCACTTCCTTTGACTGATTCAAATTAGAAACTTCTACATCTTCAAGACCCATGCCCTCTGGTGCAGTGTTCCAAGGCCTGGGAAGGTTATCCTGCCTTGGGACAGTGTCAGCAAGTTGTATCTCAGTGGCAGGATGATTGGAGTTCTATAGGACAGGGTCAGCAGCACTGAGTACTATGTCTGCCTGGCCAGTCTAGAACTATCAGTATCATTTTTGTTGGCTCTCTCCTGAGCTTCAGGAGTACCCTTTGCATGAGGGACAATGGTGGAAGGTATACAGGAACCTCCCTTTCCAAGCCAGGGCAAGGGCATGCTCTGGGACTGTTCCCCTGACTGGTGGCCTACACCAAAACTTTGGAAGCTGATTGTTCTCCCAAGAGGCAAACAACTCTATTTCTGGAGTACCTCATCTTCTGAATACTGAAGCCAGCACTTGCTGGTTCAAGGTCCACATGTGGTTTCCTTGGCTGATTCTGCTTAGGGAGCCTGCCAGCACATTGCCTTTGACAGGAAGATGTACTGCAGAAATCTATCTGTCCAAGGAGTAAACCAAGTCTCAGATCTTCATAACTTCTATGCATAGTTTTGAGGACTTTGTTCCTCCCTATTTATGTAGTACATTGTTAAGGTACTGACTGTCCATATTTGGACTGACTGACCTTCTAACTGGGAGGAGAGGGACTACATTGCCAGCAGTACTGCCCTCAGCTCTAGGACATTTTATGCTCCTGAGCCTCCTGAGAGCTCAGTTGCCACCACTGTGAGGTCCTCTAGGTGGGCATCCCACCCTAGGGGTGAGGTATCTGTTGTGAGGACCCTTGTAGGAGATTGCTGGAGGAAGGGAATGCCCTCTCTGAGGTTTCTTTCCTCCTTCTACCACTCCAGTGCTTGTACAAAACCTTTTATGACTGGTGCTAGCTGAGACAGTGGCCTCTTAGGTGGCGCTGTATGTATTTCATCTGAAATCTGGCCCATGGCACTACCACTTAGATGAATCCATGTGGCCTAGCAGCTGCAGAAAATCCCTTACAGGTCTTGGCTGACCTAGAGTGAATGATTCTGCCCTGGCAATCAGATCTGTTATCCTGTCCTGTGGGAAAAATGTCTTTCACTGCAGGGTATCCAGTTCTGGTCCAATGAAGTCCAGGATCTTTACTGGTTCTGCCTGGGGCTTCTGCAGGTTTATTAGAAACCTCACATTTTCCAAGCTGCTTCTTACCAGCTGTATGGAACATACTGCCTCCTATTTTGTTTTTCCTAAGACTAGCCAGCCATCCATCCACATAAGGGAAAACCACCATGCCTTACATTCTTAGGTGGATTGCCACCACAGCTAAGCACTTTGTGATCTCCCTTGGTGCTGAGGTGAGGCTAAAGATTAGAGCTGTGAACTGATACAGTTTCCCAGCCTGAACCTGAAGTACTTCCTGTGACTGGGTCTGTCTGGGATATGGAAGAAAGCACCCTTTAGATCTGGTGACCCTAAGCAGTCTCCTAACTGTAGAGCTGGTATTACTGTGTTTACTGTGATCATCTTCAGTTTTTCTTTCTTGATATGTCTGTTCAGGTACCTTCAGTCTAGAATGGGTTACCATTCCCCATTTTTATGTTGCTTGCACACATGTGCAAGAAACATAGTGCCATCATCGGAGATTTGAAGGTGTGTCACCTCCTCCTCCAATTCAGTCAGTGAGCTGGCAGGCGGCCCTGTAAGCCAATGCATTTGGAGCTGTTCATGACTGCGCTCAAAATGCAGTGGCATACAGTTGAAAGAAACTACGCTTCAGTGAGCAGCGATAAAGCGTAGCTCCCCACGCGCACTGTATAACGGCGGAGTGCCCAATCCCCATCGGCTGAGCTGCGTCGTCCCCGTGGTTGGTGCCACGCTGGGAGCCCACCCCAGCGTGGCAAGCGAGTCTGGCCGGCGGGGTGCCCAATCCCCGTCGGCTGAACGGCCCCGTCCTTGTGCCGTGCTGGGAGCCCACTCCAGCATGGCAAACGTCCCACTACGTCTTTTTTTTAAACCTGAAAACGAAAAGCGGTCCGGCGCGCCTCCCGACCCCCCCACAACCCGCACCCACCCACTGCGCACCCAGCCTCCCACCCCACCCCATACTTACCTCCGGACTCTGGCGCAATGATCTCGGTGGACCGGGAACACGCTCTGCACTCTTCAAAGCCAACCGCGAACTGAGGAAATGCGGTAAGCTGTATAATGGGCTAGAAAGGGGTTCAACTTTATCGCATATCTCAGGCATTTTGGGAATTTTTGCCAAATTTTCAACATGGGGTTTTAGGACCCCTTCTCATGAATGATGTCACTGTCCTTTGGCGTTAGTCGGGCGAAGGGTGATTTGGCGCAGTGACTGCGAAATCACCCGCCGGACCCAGATCCCGCCATGACAGTGACATCATTCATGAAGGGCAAAAACCCCATTGAAGTTTTGCGTCAAAAATTCCTATTTCTGGCGTCGTCGTTGCTGGCAGTTCCTCACGGGCTCGTAGGTTTTGTGAAATTTCAATATTTTCACTCCAGATTTTCAACATTGCCATTTTACCACACCTTCTTATGAGTAGTACAGCTGTCATTTTCACATCTCACCCAAAATGTGTTTCTCTGCCTTGTATGCGCAGAATGGCGCGAGTCGGTTCTTGAAATCAATGTCTGGGACAAATTAAGAAAATCACAGTGACACTGTTCATGAGCATAGGTCTTAAAATGGCTATGTTGAAAATTTGGTGAAAAAATTCCTAAAATGACTGTTTTGACGTCAGTTATGGTTCCTACGCAGGCTCGTAAGTTCACAATTTCAATAGTTTCACTCCAGATTTTCAACATTGCCATTTTACCACATCTCCTCATGAGCAATACAGTCTCATTTTTCACATCCTGCCCAAAACATGTTTAGCCCATGTAGCGCACAATGGCGCAGTCGTGTGTGAGAACTCAGTGTATGGGAACATTAAGAAAATCACAGTGTCACTGTTTATGAGCAGAGATCTTAAAATGGCAATGTTGAAAATTTGGTGAAAGAATTCCCCTAAAATGACTGTTTCTGACGTCGTTGCACAGTTCCACGCGCTGGTGGTTTCAAATTTTCAATATTTCACTCCAGATTTTTCAACATTGCCATTTTACCATACCTCCTTATGAGCAGTACAGCTGTCATTTTTCACATCCTGCCTCAAAACGTACCATGAAGCATAATGGCGCAGTCGGTGTGCAAACTCAATGTATGGGACACATTAAGAAATCACAGTGACACTGTTCATGAGCAGAGGTCTTAAATGGCTATGTTGAAAATTTGGTGAAAAATTTCTAACAATAACTGTTTTCTGGCGTCGTTAAGCAGTTCCTACGCTGCGGCTTCGTAAGTTTGCAAATTTTCAATATTTGCACTCCAATGACTTCAAATACCTAAACAATACATAGAAGCAAGCAACATTCGCACTGACAATGCTTGTTTCCTGTGGGTTAGGAAGTGTCTTGAAAGAGGTCCTTGGCCCACTGTAACACAGAGGCCATTTCTAGTGCCCTTGCTTGCAGTAACTTCTTTACTTCCAGGTCTAATGGAAAGGTTTTTGGTCTCTGCAGTTTTGAAGCCTTTGGAATTGCAGCGACAACCCCTACCCACTACTTCCGGGACCCACTTGCCTGTGGTGATTGTTTCCTTTTCCAGAAAGTAGTTAGTCAGCCTTCCTGGCAATGGATGCCTGGTGACCTGGGCAAAATGATCAAGGGTTTCATTTTGGCTGTGGCTTAGGGCTGAGTTGCAGCACGCCTGAGTCCCTTCTGCCCCTACCCCTATAGTAATCCTCTTGTGGCTGATACTGTTAGGCCAGATAGGGTCTGGGAAGTAACCTCTGCCCCTGCCTCTGCTTCCATCAGGCCTGTAGTATGTGGAGGCCTTTTCTTAGTAGACTTTTTGTAAGTGGTTCTGCATTCATTCACTTTTTCATATATGCCTCTGTCACCAAATAAGGAGTTCCCCTCAAAGTGGAAATCAGTGGCTTTCACCCAAGTGTCCTAGGTAAGGATTGTGGCCTTGGCATATAGGCATATTTTGTGAAAATAACACCAGGCATGGAAAATATAAATATTTTTATATTTCTGTGCATATGGGCAATATACCGGAAGGGTCAAAACAGTGTCATTATATCGCGTTTTGTGCCAGCGCAGTCGCAGGGGAGCTGTACCTTTGGTAACAAAATGCCGGCTTCATCCCAGTGGAAATTCAGTTTTGTGAGTATTAAGGTACTTTTTCAGCAAAATAAATATTGGGATTCCAGGGGGGATCGGGGGATCGAGCCATGATGTACGCTCTGGTGGCTTAGTTAACTTTGCCAGAAGATCTCCTTTAATAGTACTTTTACCATGGAACCCAGCTGTGCAGAAGGTGTCCAACATGTAATAAGGACATGTTAAGCTCACCCTATTAGATAAAAGGCCTACAGAATGCCAGAGAGGTTAAGAGCAGATGTAATTAATGAAACAGAAAAAATGAAAGAATTTGGTATTGTAGAAGAGTCGAGAAGTGCTTGGGCATCACCAATAGTTATAGTAAATAAAAAGAAGTGGGGTGTAAGTGTAACCCCCCTGCAAATGGGGGTTCCCAAAAGACTTCCAGGAGCTTGCTTGAATGCTCCAAGCCTGAATGGTGTTTGGCATTTAAGCCATTTATCAGTGAGTGTTTTTAGAGCCTCTGGTACTGTCTCTTTAAGAGCTGTCTGCTTGCAGACATAATTAGTTTGTATGGGGGGACTGTGTGCTTCTCTTGAGTACCACTCGAGCTGCTGCCAATTCACTTCATTTTTGCAGTCACTAGGAGTGCAAAGGGAACCTATCTGAAAGATGTAACTGTTTGCCAGAAATCATTTACAGTAATAATGAAATTACAGTTTGTCTAACCTGCTTTCTTTGCAGTCAGAACTGTGTCTGCTAGTTCCCATTCTAGTTTTGAACTGCTGAACTGGACCAATCAGTGTGGGGTAAGCTAGCTCTAAAATGGTGCTTGGACGAATCAGAACTTGGGACTCATAATCTGAGCCAGCCACAAGAGGATTGTATGGGCAGTGACTCTGGGAGATGTAGTTTAGACTTCAGTGCCTTTTGGACCAACAGCAGCAGTCTATTGTGAGGACAGCCAATCCAGTCAAGAACTGGGAGGAACTCAAAGGAAGTGCCCAGTTTTGTCGGTTGGAGCTTCAGTTGAGCTTTGGCAGTGAAGAAGGAAGGAGCCCTGTGCTTTTCAGTGTGAGTTTTAGTCAAAAACGTGTGTAACTTCCAGAGTTCCGGGTCTGCAGCTTGTGTAACAGCTTGTTAGACTGAACTGGCCCTGTGAAAAGAATCAAAGGATCTCTGAAGAGTAGAAACCAGGCTCACCCTGTAGAAGACTGGAAGAATTGCTGAAAATTGCACTCGGTCTGTCAGGAACTGAATCTGCTGTGTGTTCTCCGGGTATTGTGCAGTAATTGCGGTCGGGATACAGATGCAGCCTGCCTGGTATAGTACTTTCTTTATATGGATGTGTGAAGAGGTTTGTGTACCTCAAGTGAGCCCTGCTGACATTGAAGGACCCTATCTTATTTGGAGGTCGTGAGTACTAATTCAGGGTTGCTCCTGTTGAATTGCCACACATTAAATCCAAATGGAATTACTGTACTGCTGACTGTTTAATTCTCCTTTCTCTGTGTGAAAGGGCCCCTACCAGCTGCTAACGGTTTGGACTAGCCACTAGGGCTTGGGTACCCAGGGACAGTAACTGATAGGGATAGGCCTGTGCACAGAGCCATAAGTAGATTATTAGAGTGATAAGCTAATTAACCTGATTTCCTGTCCTTGTTATATCCCCTAAATAAATCAGAGCTGCTTGTTTCAGTGAAGTTATACTGCCTGAGGTATTTGTCTATGTTAAGTACTGTACTGTGATTGTTGCACTGTATCTCATTTCACAGGAGGTCCCAGTGCGGAACCAGACCTGGGGGTAAGTGTATACTGTGAAGGTAATTCTGATATATTGTGTGGGCCACTAGTGGAAGAAAGGGGTTGCAGTGTCCCAGAGGGCTGTGACAAGTTAGTTTAACTATTGCAAACCCTGACCTCTGGGTGGAGGCACCCGCCATTGGATCCAGGCCCTCAACCTGTTAGTGGCAAATCAGGCAGGGTAGTAGCCCCTGGGATAGCGCCATCTAGGGGTTACATCTTGGAGGCTCACAGCTGGGATTGTGTGTCCTCTAGTGGCCATATTACTGAACCACTGTTAAGAAAAAATGGGTACCCGACAGAAGTGGCTGTGCACCGGCTGGTGGAGTGGTGTACTGGGAGGAGATCGACCCCAAAATGCTATGCTTATCCTGGACATCCCCTGGGTATCAATACGGACACTGTGCAGGGAGTACTTTCCAAGGTGGAAGGTTTACAAAACCCTGTGGTGGTGGGTCACATGCTAATCTGCTCACCCACACTTTCCTGGCCCTAATAGAGTTTAAGGATCCCATAGATAGCTCCAAAGTGCCACAGACCATTACCCCAGAGGAGCCCTCACTGCTTGAGAGTGATAACTAAGGACAGCAGAAGACCAGGGGGAATCAGCCCCACCACTATCTGAAACTTTGAGGAGAAATTTGCTGAATGGTTGCTGGGAGAAGGGAAAACTGTGGAGGACTTGAAGAAACTATTCTTGCCACCTGGGGTGTTCCTCCCCCAACACCCTCTCCTGCTCCAGTGCCCGTAATGGTGGCTGAACCAATGCAGACTCCTATTTCTGCACCTGCCATTAGTCACGACTCTTACCGAAGGTTGAGGATCTTCTCTGGGACCCTTCCCACCCCCCAAGGGGAGGATGACTGGGAGACCTGGATAGACTATGTTGCCCCCCAAGTGCTAGAATGGCAATGCTCGGAAGGTGAAAAGCGAAAGAGGGTTAGTGAGAGCCTCCGAGGTCCTGCCCTGGCTACCATCCGTGCTAAACGGGCCAGTAACCCTGAAGCGACTGCACAGGCCTATCTTGAGGCCTTGGAGAGATGTGCAGAGCCCAGATTCAGATGAGGACCTATGGTGGAGAGTAAAGAGATGCAACAGTACCAAGGGGAGTTGTTGTCTGTGTATGTATCTCGCTGGAAAAATTGTTGCAAGAATGCCTCAGAAAAGGTAGTTTGCCAGCGATTGAACTGGACCAACCAGACTGGACAGGATCCTAAGTCTGCCCCTTCTCAGAACTGCTGTTGCTTCAGTTACACCTGGCAGATCGACTGGAATCCCACCCTCCTATGATGAGTTAATGAGAGAAATTGAGGAGTTGAGAAAAGATGACCTCGGAGGACCTGCACCAATAGCTGCGTGCTACGACTCCGAAGGACTGAGGGTGACCCATCAAGTGAAGTTCAGGGGCAGAGGTTGGCAGTCAATGAGTGCTCTGACAAGGAAAAGATATGTCACAATGGGGAACTGTTGAGAGAGATCCGGGAATTCAAAACAGTCCTTTATGAAGGCCACGCCTGCAAGTACGGGCCCTGACCTATATCCGACTGCATCTGCTATGGGGGTGGGGGTACCCACCCATGTACTCTCCTGCTGATAACAGCCCGAACTCGATTCCTTGACCATGGAAGTGGAGAAACTGACGAGATGTCTCCAAATGCTTATCACGCCGCAGACAGAGATGGCACCAAGGTTTCCAGTTAGTAATACCCCCGCCCTGGCTCCCAGTGTGGCACCTCGGCCAGCTCAAACTCCAGAAAGTATGTTTTGCTATAATTGTGGGAAAGATGGGCACATGAAAGGGAATGCCAGTCCCCAAAAGACACTGACAAAGTTGCATATAGGCTACAAGGAGAGCTTCGGAGAAGAAATCAGTGGTTAAGAGGTGCACGACATGATCCCAGTGAGGGCACCAAAAATGCTAATTCACGCCCTTTTGTGGCAAGGTCAGTTGCCCAGGCCCCCACTACCGCCTCCAGACTGGTCCAGAATAGTGGGTCCCTCCATGGAGACCACTGTAAAGGTGAACGGAGTGTCTACAAGAGCTATATTAGACAGTGGCTCCCAAGTGACAATTATGTTCCAAGATTGGTATCAGAAGCATTTGTCAGACGACCTCACAACCATTAGAAGGACTGCATGTATGGGGTTAAGTGAGAAGGCCTACCCCTATTCCGGGTATATCCGAATTTGGCTGTCTTTCCCACCTCCGTGGCTGGAGTGGCCGAACAAGTAGAGACCCTAGCCTTAGTGTGTCCCCCACTGGACTGTATGATGGTGTCCCTTTGTTGATTGGAACAAATGCTCATATGTTCGGAAGGCTGGCACAGTTGTGTTATGAAAACAGGGTCAAAGACTAGTAGAGCTTTAAGAGTTCCGCTTTAATTAAGAAGGCCTATGAGGCACAGAGATGCTGAAAACAGAACCAGAGGAACCGGGTCGGAATTGTATGGAAGAAGGATCCTGAGTCTCTGATCCTGGCGCCAAATGCCCAGTGTACCTCACAGGGAGAGGTCCGTATCAGAAAGGATGTTAAGAATAAAATATTAATGTTGGATGCACCAGGCGATGGAAAATTGCCAGAGGGACTGCTGGTCAGCTTAGTATTTTGCCCGACTAGAGCCCATGCTATGCCAGAAGGGTAATGGTCCAAGTTCATAATGTGTCTGAAAGAGACATTCGAGTAAACAGAGGTTGCATCCTGGCTAATGTGCATTGTGCAGACACTGCAGTGCTACCCAGCAGCAAAGTTCAAGGAAGAATGACAGAGTAACGCCTGACTTGTTTGATTTCGCGACTCCCGCTGCCAGCTGAATGGAAAGTGAAGATCAGTGAGAAGCTTGCCCAGAGAGACCAGGTGTTTTCTTTAAAGGAATGGGATGTAGGATGCGTGCAAGGAGCTGAGCACAATATCCGCTGCATGACGTAAAGACCATTTCGTGAGAGGTCTCGACGCCTGGCACCTGCTGACATAGATGATGTGAGACGGCATCTGCAAGAGATGTTAGCTGCTGGTGTAATACAAGAATCCAGAAGCCCTTATGCTTCCCCCATTGTGGTAGTGAGGAAAAGAATGGAACAGTAAGGATGTGTGTGATTATCGCACCTTAAACCGGGCGGACTATCCCGATCAGTACACAATGCCCCGCGATTCAGGATGCTTTGGACTGCCTAAACGGGAGCAAGTGGTTCTCTGTGCTGGATCTCCGCAGTGGGTACTATCAGATCCCGATGGCCCCAGAGGACCGTGGAAAGACAGCCTTTATCTGTCCGCTTGGCTTCTATGAATTGCATGAGGATGCCTCAAGGATTTTGTGTGCCCCAGCCACTTTTCAACGATTGATGGAGCGTGCAGTGGGGGACATGAACTTACTAGAGTGCCTGGTATACCTAGATGATGTTATTGTGTTTGGCAGCTCACTGGAGGAACATGAGAGCAGATTATTTAAGGTATTGGACCGCCTGGAGGACTTTGGCCTTAAACTGTCCATTGATAAGTGTCAATTTTTTCAAACATCAGTAAAGTATGTGGGACACATAGTATCCACCGAGGAATAGAGACCGACCAAGTAAAGTTGAGGCCTTGACCACCTGGCCACAGCCCAAAATCTAAAAGAACTGCAAAGATTCCTGGATTCTGTGGTTATTATCGGCGCTCATCAAGGACTATTCAAGAGTGATCCGCCTTTACTTAACCTTACTCAAGGGTATCCCCAACCCACAAAAATACCAAAAGTCAGCGTCCTCAAGACTGAAAGAGTGTATTTTCATCCGAGTGAAGTATTTGAGGCCCGCTGGACTCCTGATTGTGAGACTGCTTTTCATGAGATCATATATCAACTTACCCATGCTCCAGTGCTGGCCTATGCCGATCCAAGAAAACCTTACGCCCTGCACACTGATGCTAGCTTGCAAGGGTTGGGGCTGTGTTGTACCAAGAGCACGAGAATGGCCTGAGACCAGTGGCCTTGCCAGTAGAAGCCTGACCCCATCCGAAAAGAACTATCCTGTACATAAGTTAGAGTTCCTAGCTTTGAAGTGGGCTATTGTTGACCAATTCCATGAGTACTTGTATGGGGCTAAAATACTAGTAAAAACTGACAATAATCCTTTGACCTATGTGCAGACCTCAGCTAAGTTGGATGCCACTGGCCATAGGTGGCTTTCTGCATTATCTACATATGACTATGCTCTCGAATACCGAGCAGGTCTGAACCACATAGATGCTGATGCTCTCTCCCGGAGGCCTGTTCCCCAGAATGATTGGGTCCGATTGGCAGAACCTGACATTCGGGCACTCTGCCGGAAGTTTGACAGGGAGGAACAAATGTCCACGGACGCAGTGGACTGCATGGTGGATTGCTTGGGAGCCTCTGAGAATTGCATACCTGCTGCTTATTGCCACTTTTTCTGACATAGACATTGGTGCACTGCCTCAGCTGGACAATGACAGTATTCGGCGGCCTCAACTCACATCCCATGATCAAAGCAGCTTTAGAAGCCCTCTATGCAGGAAAAGATGTGTCCAAATTACGCTCCACTGATTTGAGAACTGCACTGTTATACAAAGAAGGTCCTAAGTTGAAACTGATCAATAAACTGTTATACAGAGAAACAGTAGACAGAGGGGACAAGTAGACAAACAACAACTAGTGCTGCCCACTGCCTTCGAGACTCAGTACTGAGGTCCTTGCACAACCACATGGGGCACCTTGGTATAGACAGAACACTTGACTTGGTGAGATCCAGATTCTATTGGCCTAAGATGGGGCTGATGTGGAGCAACACATTCGAACTTGTAGTCGCTGCTTACAGAGGAAAGCTTTGTTCCAGAGGGCTGCCCCTTGTTAACATCACCACCAGTGCACCCATGGAGCTGGTCTGTATTGATTTTCTAAGTTTGGAGTCAGATCAAAGAAATATCAGTAATGTGCTGGTGGTCACTGACCATTTCACGAGATATGCCCAAGCTTTCCCCACCAAAGACCAGAAAGCATCCACTGTGGCCAAAGTACTTGTAGAAAACTTTTTTGTTCACTATGGGCTCCACAAAGAATCCATTCTGATCAAGGGAGAGACTTTGAGAGTCGTCTGATCAAAGAGATGCTTTCTCTGTGGGGAGTGCGAAAGTCCAGAACCACTCCTTACCACCCCCGGGGGACCCACAGCCTGAACGTTTCAACCGCACTTTGCTAGATATGCTAGGCACCCTGCACCCAAAGGACAAGCCTAGATGGAGCCAACAAATTAGCACCCTGGTACATGCTTATAACTGCACCAAAAGTGATGCCACTGGATTCTCCCCCTACCGCCTGATGTTTGGAAGAGAAGCTCGACTACCAGTAGATGTGTGTTTTGGGGTCTCTCCTGATGGGGTTCAGGCTGACAACTATTTACAGTATGTGCAAAAGTTAAAGGCCCAGCTAACTCATGCGTACTCAACTGGCTCAAACCATGGCTGCCAAAAGAAATCTGGCCAACAAAGAAAGGTATGATAAAAGGTGAAAGCACAGGAACTCCAGGAGGGAGATCGGTATTGCTAAGAAATCTGGGATTGCATGGCAAGCACAAGATTGCTGACAGATGGCACCATCTCCCTCACATTGTAGTGGGCAAACTAGATGATCTGCCAGTGTACAAAGTAAGGCCTGAGAATAATTCAAAGATGTAAAACAATGCATAGAAATCATTTACTGCCCATTGGGCAAATCTTAATTGAGTC
The DNA here is from genome assembly GCA_016271365.2 of Neoceratodus forsteri. Taxonomy (NCBI): domain Eukaryota; kingdom Metazoa; phylum Chordata; order Ceratodontiformes; family Ceratodontidae; genus Neoceratodus; species Neoceratodus forsteri. The sequence goes on along the minus strand of CM057455.1, from coordinate 1,333,439,544 downwards.
TGAGCCCCTAGAAGATGCCCCTCTGACCAGTGACTAGAGCTGCTGCTAAGAAAAGATCAAGAAAGTCTGCACCTACAGAAGCAAAGTTAAAGTGTTCCCTCCACAAGTCCCAGTTGAGCATGACTGTCAGTCCATATCGGAAGAAAGTGAGAGTGACTTTGAATACTATCCTTCTTACGAACTGAGTCAATTGTTTCGGGCAATCCCTAGTCAATACTGGAGACAAAGCTGGGCCTTCTGGACTGTTTAAGCCCCCAGCTTCATCCCTGGAGCCAATGCTCCCAGAAAGTGAAGTGCAAAGCATCAGATCAGATGAAATGGAATCATTGTGCATGGTTGAACTGTTTGAGCTTCAGGGAGGAAAATGATAGATTGGGGCAGACTGGTGATACACCCGAACAAGAAGAGTATTTTGAGTGCCCTGACAGTCCACTGCCAGTGTCCAAAGCTCTCCATGCGAGCCAAATGTTGTGGACTCAGAAACTGTAACTCCTGGAGCTGAAAGTGCCCCAAGTTCTAGCCTCTCTACCCCCATGGAGACTCCTGACAAGTGTGGACAATGCTGAAAATGAGGCTCAGAGTGCAGAGACTGTAACAGTTCCCTTAGAAAGACTGGTCGAGCTGTAAAGCCTGTGGTGCACCTCAGTTATGATTCCCTTTGGGAGGCCTGTGGATTTGCCTCTCAATGTTGTCCATAAAGGAGTGTATGTGTCCCCGAGCTCATTGCCCAAACTGAGCGTCAGTGCTAACTCCAAGTTACTTGTGTTGCCCTCTAAGTATGGTGCCCTTGCCCCGTCCAGCCCCAAGGTAACTGATAGGGAAGGGCCCCCTCTCTTCAGGTTTCATGTACAAGAGGTAATAACTTGAGTTATGGTACAATGTGTATGTAATACTGTGTAAAGAGTGACGTACTGCAATGTTTCAGAAATGTGTTCTTGGTAAAATGATATATTGACTGATGATTACATGTGCGAGCCTAATGCAAATGTATATGGTTGCAGTTGAAACTTATGGGGGTACTTGCTTGACGCGGACGGCAAGCTTTCCCAGGCCAGGAAGGGTGTAACCCCTGCAAATGGGGTTCCTAAAAGACTTCCAGGAGCTTGCTTGAATGCTCCAAGCCTGAATGGTGTTTGGCATTTAAGCCATTTATCAGTGAGTGTTTTTAGAGCCTCTGGTACTGTCTCTTTAAGAGCTGTCTGCTTGCAGACATAATTAGTTTGTATGGGGACTGTGTGCTTCTCTGAGTACCACTCGAGCTGCTGCTAATTCACTTCATTTTGCAGTCACTAGGAGTGCAAAGGGAACCTATCTGAAAGATGTAACTGTTTGCCAGAAATTATTTAGAGTAATAATGAAATTACAGTTTGTCTAACCTGCTTCTTTGCAGTCAGAACTGTGTCTGCTAGTTCCCCATTCTAGTTTTGAACTGCTGAACTGGACCAATCAGTGTGGGTAAGCTAGCTCTAAAATGGTGCCTTGGACGAATCAGAACTTGGGACTCATAATCTGAGCCAGCCACAAGAGGATTGTATGGGCAGTGACTCTGGGAGATGTAGTTTAGATCAGTGCCTTTTGGACCAACAGCAGCAGTCTATTGTGAGTGACAGCCAATCCAGTCAAGAACTGGGAGGAACTCAAAGGAAGTGCCCAGTTTTGTCGGTTGGAGCTTCAGTTGAGCTTTGGCAGTGAAGAAGGAAGGAGCCTGTGCTTTTCAGTGTGCAGTTTTAGTCAAAAACGTGTGTAAGGCCCAGAGTTCCGGTCTGCAGCTTGTGTAACAGCTTGTTAGGACTGAATCCGTCCTGTGAAAAGAATCAAAGGATCTCTGAAGAGTAGAAACCAGGCTCACCCTGTAGAAGACTGGAAGAATTGCTGAAAAATTGCACTCGGTCTGTCAGAACTGAATCTGCTGTGTGTTCTCCGGTATTGTGCAGTAATTACGATCGGGATACAGATGCAGCCTGCCTGGTATAGTACTTTCTTTATATGGATGTGTGAAGAGGTTTGTGTACCTCAAGTGAGCCCTGCTGACATTGAAGGACCCTATCTTATTTGGAGGTCGGAGTACTAATTCAGGGTTGCTCCTGTTGAATTGCCACACATTAAATCCAAATGGAATTACTGTACTGCTGACTGTTTAATTCTCCTTTCTCTGTGTGAAAGGGCCCCTACCAGCTGCCACGGTTTGACTAGCCACTAGGGCTTGGGTACCCAGGGACAGTAACTGATAGGGATAGGCCTGTGCACAGAGCCATAGGTAGATTATTAGAGTGATAAGCTAATTAACCTGATTTCCCCCTGTCCTTGTTATATCCCCCTAAATAAATCAGAGCTGCTTGTTTCAGTGAAGTTATACTGCCTGAGGTATTTGTCTATGTTAAAGTACTGTACTGTGATTGTTGCACTGTATCTCATTTCACAGGAGGTCCCAGTGCCGGAACCAGACCTGGGGGTAAGTGTATACTGTGAAGGTAATTCTGATATATTGTGTGGGCCACTAGTGGGAAGAAAGGGGGGTTGCAGTGTCCCAGAGGGCTGTGACCAAGTTAGTTTAACTATTGCAAACCCTGACCTCTGGGTGGAGGCACCCGCCATTGGATCCAGGCCCCTCAACCTGTTAGTGGCAAATCAGGCAGGGGTAGTAGCCCCTGGGATAGCGCCATCTAGGGGTTACATAAGAATCTGCCTTGATTTTAGAAAACTTAACTGTCCGAATTTGACAGCTATCCTATACCCAGGATAGATGACTTGGTGGACAGATTTGGAACTGTCAAGTACATCAGTACCCTTGATCATGCCAAAGGTTACTGGCAAAATCCCCTAGCGAATGAATCCAGGGACAAAACTGCATTTTATATGCCTACTGGATTCTATCAGCTCACCACCATGCCATTTGGGTTATGTGCACCCGCCACATTTCAGCAGTACATGGACATAGTCCTAGCCCTTCTTGCAGGTTCCTGTGTGGTTTACCTGGATGATGTCATGGTGTACAGTCCAGACTGGAAAAGCCATATGGATCACCTACACCTGTATGTGACATGGTTGGTTTGACCCTGTCCCATTTGTGATGTATAGAAAGAGTTTGAAGCAAGGATTCAGACTACTATTTCTGTCTTTCCTGTTGGACTGTACAGTCAACTCTTCCTTTACCTGCTGTTCTTTCCTTTACCCCTTTTTGCTGTCTCTACCTTGCTTATCTGTAGTTATAAAAATGTGTATGAAACTCGATTCCCTGATTTGTAAACTAGATGTAGGGTTATTACTGTTGAAATGATTACAGAAACAGTTATGGGGTTTATTAGCACAGTGTATCAGAGTGTGACCTTTTGACCTGAAGCTGGTTGAATCTGTTAGCAAAAGAGGCCAGCTAGTAGCTGGGTCACCATGCTCTGGTGGAAGCTAGAATCTGACAGGGTTCTGGGTCATAATGCTCTGGTGGAAGCAGGAAGCTGACAAGGTTCTGAATTTCGGTGTGAAAACAGAAAGGCAAGTGTCTTCAGAGGGATTTGGGACTTGGACACCTGATGTAACAGAAAGCTGGTTGAAGGCAGATTTCAGTTCTGAACTCAGAAGTTGGACTTTGTTTTTGGACTGCCTATGCTGAAAATCAGTTGATACATTTCTTTTTGTTTTAATTTCCTGTTACTTATAATAAATCATTACTTGTGGATTTTATAGTCTCTCCTGGTCTGCCTATGCTTCCTGACCCATGCCTCAGTTACAGTGGCGTAAGCCACGAGTGATGTACCTGAGATTAAACAGGTAAAGTGTGAATAAAAAAAGTTATTACACATGGTTCCCCATCATCTATTCAATTTATACAATAGGTAGGTAATTTTTGCTAAAGTTTATATATAGGTTTGTGATTTCATTTGATGTTGAAAAGTAAAACTGTGAGTGATTTTTGGTATTCTACTTGGTGTTGTTTCATATGGCTGTGCTGGTCATTAAGACGAGCGACATTCAACACAGGTTGCCATTTAATAAGCAAAAGCAGGAGTAGTCTGTTTCTAACAAGCCTATCTAGCAAAGACATGGTTTAGGAAACACAGACTCACTCAATACTGCTAGAGATTCACTTCAGCAATTTGTTAAGATGCTACAAGTGTTCCCAGCGATATATGTGCCATTGTTTACAATGTGCGTTTTCGCTGATTCTGAAATTGCATGTGGGAATGTCTGCGTAGGCTCGAGAAAGGGAAAAAAATGTGACTCTCTTTCTGACTGAGTAACAGTTCCTGCCATTTAACTGTGGCTGTTTTTTTAGTGTTATATTTTACGTGCTCTTTACGCAAGTTATCTGGTTGATCTTGCATTATTTTATTTTGTTGTTGTTGCTGCAGGTGATGGGAGCAGTGGAATGTGAAGACTGTGCGTTTTCAAAGTGGCCGGAGGAGGACTGGGTAGCAGAGGTTTGCGTTTTTGTTTGTTATATAGTGCTTGTAGAGAGGTGAGCATGACATGGAGACTTCCAGTAGTGTGTGGAAATGTTAAAGCAGTCCCGGAAGGAGGTAGTACAGCACAAAAGTGAGAAGTGAATAGCATTTACAGAAGGTGGTATACTGTATGTGGCAGACAGGCTTTACGGATGGAGTTTTGTCTGAAAAGAAAATTTAATCATATAGAAGATGCACTGAAAGGGTGAGAGTGTGTGGTGAGAAAAGATTAAGAAATTGTGTGTGTGTGTGTGTTTTAGGAAGAAAAAGCAGATGTGGGAAAGTGGGTGGCTAGTGTAAGCCCTATAGCGAAAAGTGAAGCTACAGTTTATGTAAGTAGTGCTGGCAGTGGTGGGGGTGGGGGTAGAAGTTCGATTGACAGGCAGCATTTATCAAACATGTGTGTGATGAATTTTGGGTTCTAAATATAGAATAATAGATAGGCGACTGTGTATTACAAGGCCTATAATGCAAGAGAGGCTCTGGTGACATGTGAACCTCGAGAGCGAATAATTATCTTTGAAAAATGGTGACGTCTTTATGCAAGCGGTCAAGAAGGAGATCCAGGCTTCTAGTAGTGCTGTGCATTCATTTTTTAATGAAGTCAATAAAAAAATCTTCAGTTTTGTTGGGGCAAGTGAGACAGTGAGCAGTACGGTCACTGGGTATGTGGGAAGTGGAGCAGAGTGGAGATGGAATATGTGGCTGAAGGGAAGAGGCAGCTGTGGAGAATGTGGGCATGGCATGAGGGAAGCTGGAGTCCTGGATTACTCTTTTAGGAAATCCATTGATAGTATTACAGGATCTAGTAATATTATCAATGAACACTGAACGATAGTATTAAGAGATTCCATAATTCTATCAATGAATTTCTTTGATAGTATTACGGGAAATTTATTGTATGAGTTTCTGTACTGTTACTGGGGCTATCCATATAATACAATTTATTACACATATGTGGAAATAACACTTTATGGCATGAATTTTGTGTTCACACTTATTGCATAACAAACATTTGTCAGTACTGAAATTTCACTGCTTGTGTTACTGTTGTACCGGGTCTTGCTTGTACACATTTCTTACTACATATTTACCCAGGATAGACCAAATGAGATACAATATTACATTTTCAGTGGTGCCTTGCTTTTACATCTTTTTAGATTGTATTCAGCCAGGATAGGCCAATGAGGGGCAATATCTAAGTTTCAGTGGGTTTCCACATTTTGACTCCAAATTTCCAACATTCCTTTTATCACCTGAAGTTATGATAAAGACAGGTAGAATTTTTAAAATCCCATCCGAAAGGTGATTTTGCAGTGCAACTGTGAAAATCAGTTTCGGAGTGGATTTGAAAAATTACACCTGTCTTGTTCAGGAGGTAGGGTAACACAAGGGATATGTTGAACATTAGGGGCCAATATCTGCAACAAGTCACCATGGCAATCTCAAGATGGTTACACAAGCAGGTTGCTGATAGATTTTTTTTATTAATTTATTTTAATTTTATTCTTTGGTAACCAGGTAAGGCCCACTAGGCACAGGTGCCTGTTTTCAGGGGCAACCCAGAAGCACTGGGGAGGTTAAGTGACTTGCTCAGAGTCACACAGTATGCAGGTAGAGGTTGTGGGAATCAAAAGTAGTATGAGGCAGTATGGCACAGTGGTTTAAGGCTCTGAGCTGCAAATCTGGAAACCTGGGTTTGAATCCCACAGCCCCCACTTGCATACTGTGTGACCCTGAGCAAGTCACTTAACTTTCTCGTGCTCCCAGGTTGCACCTACAAACAAGCTTTCAGCTTAGTGTGTCTCACCTGGTAAAATAATTGGTAAAAAAAAAAAAACAGGACTGTCTGCTAGATGTACCAAGCTCATTACTCTAGCCTCTAGGCCATACTGCATACATTATCTTTTATAGTGTATGGTCCCCTTTTCCAGTCATACATTCAGAAAATTGTACTCATGATATCATCGCCCCTCTCTTAGGTGCTTCTATATCACCCAGCTGCTTATTTTAGATTTATGTCCACTGATTGTGCATGCACAAACACCATACAGTATACAGGATGCACATGCGCAAGTACGATCACTGTTGTTATACCATCGATGTGACATACTCACGATGGCATAACAACATCATGACGTCACAGTGATAGCATAATACTATAAATTGTCCGATTTCAATGTATAATAAGCCTCTCCCATACATTATATAGAAGATAATATATGGTCATCTATCGGTAACCAGCTTGCTAACCAGAGAGGTTGCCATGGCAACCATTTAAACCTCGAGAGCGAAGCTTGAGAGGTTTAAGTCGCCATGGCAACCTCAAGATGGTTACACAAACCGGTTGCCAATAGATGAACCTACATTATCTTTTATAGTGTATGGTCCCCTTTCCAGTCGTACATTGGGAGTGCAGGCCCACAGACTCCGAGAGGAGGAGGTCAGTGAACCTCCCCCCCCACAGTGATGGAACAGGTCTGGAGGGAGGAGGTGGAAGGGGCAAGAACACAATTAGCAAAGGATGGAGGGGGTGAAGGACACATAACAAGGATACGTGGAAGGGTGCACACAGAGAGGATAAATGTGAATAGAAGAATAGAGGGAAGAGAAGGAAGGTCAGATTCTAGGTGGAGGGTGGTGTTTCTGAATGTGCAGTCTTGAAAACAAGATGGACGACCGGCAGGCACTATTAGCAGACAGGAGGGTGGACATAGCTGCAGTAACCGAAACTTGGACAACATCACACCATGACTGGGACCTTGCGATCCCTGGATATAAACTATATAGGAGGGACAGGGCAGTCAGGAAGGGGGAAGGGTGGCAGTTTATATCAGGGAGGGATTAACTTGCACGAGGGAGGAGTCGGAGGAAGGGGAGATGAGGCAATATGGGTTCAGTTAAGGTCCAATAGAGGTAGAAAGGTGAGGTTGGGGGTGGTTTACAGACCACCCAGTCAGGGTGAGAGAGAACAGGAACTGAGCTCACAAATATTGGAAGCTGCGGGGAAAGGAGAGGTGGCAATTGTAGGGGACTTCAACCTGCCCAAGGTGGACTGGAGCATACCATCCACAACATGTGCTAGGAGACAGGTGATCCTGGAAGGACTGCAGAGTGGGTTCTTAACTCAGGGTGTCACTGAACCAACAAGAGCTCAGGCAATTCTTGATCTAGTGCTCACAAATGGGGAGTATGTACAGGAAATAAAGGTCAAGAAGCCATTGGGTGGAAGTGACCATCACACAGTGTGGTTCCAGTTGGATATGGGCAGGGAAAGCGTCACAACTAAGACCAAAATCTTGGATTTCAGGAGGGCAGACTTCAGGAAAATAGGCGAACTGCTAATGAGCCATCTGGCAGGCATCAGAGCAGATATGGGGGTGGACCAAAGGTGGTCCATCATTAAGGAAGGAATACTGGTTGCTACAGATTAGTGCGTTAGGCTCAGGGGGAAGAACACAAGAGCCAAAGTGCCTAGCTGGTTCAGTTCTGGGGTTGCCCAGGCAGTAACGGAAAAGAAGTTGGCCTATAGAAAATTCAGGAAGACCAAGAGAAAGGTGGATAGGGAAAATTACCTACGGTTGGCTAGTGTGGCAAGTAAGGAAGTCCGGGGAGCAAAGCCACAGAAGAGGCTGCAGACAGTTGAAGGAATTAAGAAGGCTTTCTTTTGATATATAAGTGAGAAAAGGAACAAGAGGGATTGTTAGGCTTAAGAAAGGGGTGGAGGCTAAAGGTGGAAAAGCAGAGATACTAAATGAATACTTCTGTTTCATCTACACCAGGGAGAGGGACGGACCAGTGCCTTCAGGAGGAAAAGAGGAGGGAGGGAACACAGATGTAATGATAGAGGAGGACAGAATGAGGAGGGGCTGCTGGCATTGAAGGTGAACAAATCACCAGGCCTAGAACAGAGTACATCTAAGGGTACCAAAGGAACTGGCTGAGGAACTGGCAGGGCCACTGGCAGACCTATTTAATAGTTTACTAGAGTCAGGTGTGGTACGCAGGACTGGAGAACAGCATGCAGTGCCCCTCCACAAAAGTGGTCCCAAGGATGACCTAGGAATTACAGACCAGTCAGTCTACCTCAACTGTGGCACACTCATGGACGCCATACTAAAGGAAAGGTTGGTGGAATATCTAGAGAAGCATGGTCTCCAGGATGAGAAACAGCATGGGTTCATGGGGGGAGAGCATGTCAAACAAATCTGATTGACTTCTTTGACTGTGTGACTAAAACAGTAGACAGGGGGCCAAGCCGTAGACATCTTCTTTATTGATTTCAGCAAGGCCTTTGACTCTGTGCCCCACAAAAGGTTGCTCAGGAAGTTGGTGGATCTTGGGGTTGGGGAAAAGATGGCCAGATGGGTGGAGAACTGGCTGAGGGACAGAACCCAGAGGGTGGTTGTGGGGGAAGAGTTATCTGGCACCACAGAGGTAACCAGTGGGGTCCCGCAGGGCTCGGTGCTGTTCAATGTCTTCATCAATGACACTGGAGAGGGCATTAAGGGCAAAATGTGCCTATTCGCAGATGACACCAAGCTCTGTGGGAGAGTGGACACAGCTGAAGGGATACAGGACCTACAGGAAGCTCTGGAAAATCTGGGGAGGTGGTCTAGGATCTGGCAGCTTGGCTTTGATGCCAAGAAATGCAAAGTTATGCATATTGGAGTCAAGAATCCTAAAACAGATTACTACATGGGTGGAGTCCGAGTATCTGCATCAGAGGAGGAGAAGAACCTGGGAGTGATAATCACTAGTGACCTGAATCACCCACATAGTGCAAGAAAACAGCAGCAAAGGCAAGCAGATGCTGGGATGCATATCTAGGTGGATCAGTAGTAGGAGAGAGAGGTTATACTGCCCTTGTACAGGTCACCAGTAAGATCGCATCCAGAGTTTGGAGTTCAGTACTGGTGCCCACACTGCAAAAAGGACATTAACCTGCTGGAGAAGGTCCAGAAGAGGGCTACAAAGATGATAGCTGGTCAGCAGGTTAAGGCATACGAGGAGAGATTGAGGGCACTGAATATGTACTCTCTGGACGACGAGAAAGAGAGACGGGACATGATTGGGACCTTTCAAGTACTTAAGAGGGATAAATAAGGTTGATAAGGAGAGTCTCTTTAAGCTGAGTGGCAACCATAACATGAGGGGGCACAGTCTTAAGCTGGAGGGTGGGAGGTTTAGGAGGGAGGTCAGGAAGCACTTCTTCATAGAGAGGGTGGTGGACACTTGGAATGCACTGCCGGAAAAGGTCATCTTGTTGAAGACAGTGGGCAGCTTTAAGAGAGGCTGGGATAGGCAAAGGGGGAAGGTAAGGATCATGGGTAGGGAGGATGAGAGGAGTGGGGAGGGAGGTCAGGGACATTAGCTCAAGCTGTGGACCCTGCAATATGAGCAGACTTGATAGACCAAATGGCCTTCTTCTGCTGGCTTCTTCATATGTTCGTATGTTCCTATTCAGAAAACTGTACTCAAGATATCATCGCCCCTCTCCTGGGTGCTTCTACATCACCGTTGTGGCCGTTTTGGATTTGTGTCCACTGATCGCGCATGCACAAACACTGTACAGTATGCAGGATGCGCATGTGCAAGTACAGACACTGTTGGTATACCATCGATGTGATGTACTTACAATGGCATAACAACATCATGACGTCACATCGATAGCATAACAACACTATAAATTGTCCAATTTCAATGCATAATAAATCTCTCCCATACATTATATATAGAGGATAATTTATGCTCATCGATGGTTAACTGGTTTGTTAACCATCGACAGGTTGCCAGGGCAACCATGTAAACCTCGAGAGCAAAGCTCGAGAGGTTTAGGTCGCCATGGCAACCTCAAGATTGGTTAAGAAAACGGTTAATCATCGATGTACCATACATTATATTTTATAGTGTATGGACCATTTAGATTTTTAAGAAAAGAAAGCAGTTCCTTACTGCAGTTTTTTTTAAGTCACCACTGCTCTTCCCTCACCGCCGTGGACGTTTTCGAGGCCGTCTGATCCAGTTGTGCGCATGCCCAGACTATTCCTAGTTGTTAACCCATCAATGTGACGTACCATCGATGGGTTAACAACATCGTGACGTCACATTGATGGTAAAACGTTGTTATAAAAAGGTAGATTTCTACCAATAACAACGTTCTGCCATACATTATAAAGTTATCAGTAAACATTGGAACAATTCAACATTTTTTCATAACTTAGTTTTTTCACACTTTGACCCTACATTTTCAACATAGTATTTTTATGACCACTCCTTCTGAACATGACAGGTGTCATTTATAAAACAGTGGCCAAAATGCCATCTTGTGCCACAATGAGGTAGTGTGGAAAAAAAAAAGTGGGAGTCAAAATATTGAAAATTACCTAAGTTATAAGCATGCATTGAAAAATTCAATGTATGCTCATAACTTTGTTGTTTTTACCCCAAATTTTCAACATAGCCATCTTATGACCCCACCTCATGAATAAAGGTGGAGAAAATGTTCAAATCCAGCCTGAAAGCTGATTTCGCAAAGCAAATAGAGTGGTGGGAGGGATCGAGGGATGGTTTCTTTATTTCAGGTACCAATACTGGGGATTGAGTACCTCAGTGTCAGTGTTATGTTTCACGGCACTGGGGGTGGTCTCACCAGTGTTGCACAGTGAAAATGGGTGGGGTGGGAGGTGCTAGCCAACAGGTGGGGTGGGAGGTACTAGCCAGTACCAGAGATTGGGCAGCCTGGTGTCAGAAAATTAAGAAGGAAGGGGTGGGAGGAATTGTTTTTATGTGGGGGGAGGACCACAGCAGGCTGATCATGACGCTGATCAGCTCTGCTTGCTGGGCGTCATTATGCAGATCAAAGTGTAACCCCTAGATGGCGCTATTCCAGGGGCTACTACCCCTGCCTGATTTGCCACTAACAGGTTGAGGGGCCTGGATCCAATGGCTGGTGCCTCCACCCAGAGGTCAGGGTTTGCAATAGTTAAACTAACTTGGTCACAGCCCTCTGGGACACTGCAACCCCTTCTTCCCACTAGTGGCCCACACAATATATCAGAATTACCTTCACAGTATACACTTACCCCAGGTCTGGTTCCGCACTGGGACCTCCTGTGAAATGAGATACAGTGCAACAATCACAGTACAGTACTTTAACATAGACAAATACCTCTGGCAGTATAACTTTGCTGAAACAAGCAGCTCTGATTTATTTAGGGGGATATAACAAGGACAGGGGGAAATCAGGTTAATTAGCTTATCACTCTAATAATCTACCTATGGCTCTGTGCACAGGCCTATCCCTATCAGTTACTGTCCCTGGGTACCCAAGCCCTAGTGGCTAGTCCAAACCGTGGCAGCTGGTAGGGCCCTTTCACACAGAGAAAAGGAGAATTAAACAGTCAGCAGTACAGTAATTCCATTTGGATTTAATGTGGCAATTCAACAGGGAGCGACCCTGAATTAGTACTCACGACCTCCAAATAAGATAGGGTCCTTTAATGTCAGCAGGGCTCACTTGAGGTACACAAACCCTTCACACATCCATATAAAAGAAAGCACTATACCAGGCAGGCTGCATCTGTATCCCATAGCAATTACTGCAATAATACCCGGGAGAACACACAGCAGATTCAGTTCCTGACAGACCAAGCGCAATTTTCAGCAATTCCTCCAGTCTTCTACAGGGTGAGCCTGGTTTCTACTCTTCAGAGATCCTTTGATTCTTTTCACAGGACGGATTCAGTCCTAACAAGCTGCAGACCGGAACTCTGGGCCTTACACACGTTTTTGACTAAAACTGCACACTGAAAAGCACAGGGCTCCTTCCTTCTTCACTGCCAAAGCTCAACTGAAACTCCAACCGACAAAACTGGCACTTTGAGTTCCTCCCAGTTCTTGACTGGATTGGCTGTCACTCACAATAGACTGCTGCTGTTGGTCCAAAAGGCACTGAAGTCTAAACTACATCTCCCAGAGTCACTGCCCATACAATCCTCTTGTGGCTGGCTCAGATTATGAGTCCAAGTTCTGATTCGTCCAAGGCACCATTTTAGAGCTAGCTTACCCCACACTGATTGATCCAGTTCAGCAGTTCAAAACTAGAATGGGGAACTAGCAGACACAGTTCTGACTGCAAAGAAAGCAGGTTAGACAAACTGTAATTTCATTATTACTCTAAATAATTTCTGGCAAACAGTTACATCTTTCAGATAGGTTCCCTTTGCACTCCTAGTGACTGCAAAAATGAAGTGAATTGGCAGCAGCTCGAGTGGTACTCAGAGAAGCACACAGTCCCCATACAAACTAATTATGTCTGCAAGCAGACAGCTCTTAAAGAGACAGTACCAGAGGCTCTAAAAACACTCACTGATAAATGGCTTAAATGCCAAACACCATTCAGGCTTGGAGCATTCAAGCAAGCTCCTGGAAGTCTTTTGGGAACCCCCATTTGCAGGGGGGTTACAAAAGGAAAGAGTTGCCCTATGATTTGGGCAGCTCCTTTCTTTGAACTACACAAAGTTTCTGCCCAACAAGATCAGAAGAATGTCATGATCAGTCTGCCTTATGATTGGTCTGACACTGTTGAACCCCTTGTGGACTGCCCTGCACTGTATCATCAGTGACACACCTCTCAAAATTCACTTTCATACCAATATGTTCACTTTGTGCAAGCGCATGGGCGAACATAAAAAGTGTTATCTTGACCCAACATAGTAAGATAATATTATCTTGTGAAGTAGGGTGTGTCACAGTGCATACTGAACGAATCAGTGTGCAGCTTTTACAATGTTGATGACGTCACAAATAGCCAAGTGCAGCATGGAAACCAGCAGTTGAAATCAAACAGAATTAAGCAGCAGGGCACAACGGGGCATTGGTGGTACTAGGTTTACCCCCCAGTCAGAGGCATAGTGAGGCATGAGGCAAGGCTGAGTGCCTTCAGCCCCCTGACCATGGGGTAAAGCTAGTACCACTAACATCTCCGGAGTGCCGTATTGCTTATTTAAAATGGGCCCATAGGCACCTTTTAAAAAGCAAACACTCTAAAAGTTTTTAAAACCACAAAAAATATGATAAAACATTGTTAAATAATATATACAGATAGAGGGCACTTCCGACCAATCAGAGCTCTCCTTTTCCCTGCACATGAGACACTCTTATTCTGTGAAGAGTGCCTCATGCACAGATGCCCTGGAAACGGGCACATTCCTCGACAGTTTTATTTTTAAATAACATTGAGCGCTCCCTTAATATATAATATATTAATATGTCACCTGGAGCCACTCATTGCAGATAAGAGCAGTTTTACTTGCATTCTGCTCGAGCAAGAACAGCTTAACTTCACTTCGTTGTTCTCTCTCGAGCAGAATGCATGTGAAACCACACATGTCCCACTATGAGTGGCTCCAGGGGACATATTAATATATAATTGTTAATATTGTCCACCTGGGGAGGTTGTTCAGAAAAGAGGTTTGGTTTTATCTTCTGTTTTAACTGAAATATTTGAATAGTTTTGTACTTGAAATTAGTTCTGTGTGTTAAAAATTACTACTTTGAGTTAGAACTGTTACTTGGGCTGTGATATTGTAACTATTGGGGCTTGTGTGCTGGGTGTGGGAACACTTGTTTGGCAGTGATAATTAGAGTGAAATTTAAATGTGATGTTTGCCTGGTGGTGGTAGAGCCCTGCCACCCACCCTGTTTTGTAGGCTTTCTTAAATACTGAAAAGCCACTGGGGGTTGGGATTGAAGGGCTGTGCATTTCTGTTTGTGACTGAAATTTGAAGCAACAGGAACTGGTGGGCCTGTGACATCATACGGTACCTGATGTCTTTTTTTTTTAAATTCTCTTTTTATTTAATTTAAATAACATCAAAACCATAATTGTAGACACAGGTGAAATACAACTAGGTAACAAGTTTTCTCAGAAAAAGACATAGGGTATTAGTCACAGGATAAACTTACCTCCCCGGAAGGTGTCACCGCTTTAGGAAGGAAAAAGAGAAGGTAAAGAAACAGGAAAAGGTAGTCACAAGTATCAAAATCACAGCCTGCACCCTAGGTACCGGAAAAATACAACTCCAGTAACAACTGGATCTTGGTCGAGAAAGGGAACACCAGGGCACCAATGGGAGGGTGAACATTCAGTAATAAGTTATGTCAGATTAGTCGTAGACTTGAGGGTCAATGAAGGTATAAGGCATAAAGCTTACCCCATTTTTTTTGAAAGGTGAGGAGAGCATGTCTAGAATCAGCAATCAGCTTTTCAATTTTAAAACATAGGACATTTCTTCCACCCAGTCCATGTAGGAAATTTCTAAGTGGTCCAACCAGTGACGCAACACTAGTCTTTGACCGCCATCGAAATGAGAGCAATGTGATACTTTCTTTCTTTGACGTTAATGCCGGAACAGACACCCAATATACAGATCTCTAATGTAAAAAGATCCTGCAAACCTAGAATGGGATCTAAGTTGTCATGTATAGCATTCCATAATGGGGTTATCTTGGGACAGTACCAGAAGATATGAGGAATACTACCCAGATCCTTGCCGCATCTAAGGCAGTTGGGGGAACTAGACTGATCAAATTTGGCTTTTTTTATAGGCGTATAATACATGTTATTAATAATATAGTATTGAATGAGCCTATTCTTGTCAAGGGTATTGTATGTGTACAGGTCTTTCCAAACCTGGTTCCATGTGAGAGAGAGTCTTGGGAGCAATGAAGCCCAAGTTGTGGAACCTGTTAGAGCGTCTGGAAAGCTGACACTCATGAGATGTAAATATAGTTTGGATACCCCATGGGGTTTGGCCGCACAGTCTTTAATTTGCATTAAAAGGGATTTAATTACCGGCGTCGGCACTTGATTACCGAATTCTTTATTTATGAGGTGTCTTAATTAATACACTTTGAAAACCATTTGGGTGGGGATACTTAGAGCTGATAGCAGTTCATCCGGTGAACCGAGACCACCTCGTATGTATAAATCCTCCACCAAAAGTCCCTGGATTTGGGGTAGCCACATCGGAGGTAGCCAACTGGTTCCAATTTTAATGTTGGGATTGGAAACCAGTGGTTGTCCAGGATCTTTGGTGTGTCGGATTTTGGCTGTAGCATAATATTGATTCAGAACCCTCACCGATGTACCCACTGCCGAATTCTGGATATTACTAGGTAAGGCCGAGAAATTGCAGTAAAACAGGCTAGAGGGATCTATGTTGTATTGCTTCATAAGATTGAGGTCTAAGCTTAGCCATAAGGGCGAAGATTTTGCTTCACTACCACCAAGCCATTTACCGGCTTTAACTAGGTGGCTGGCCCAGTAATAATATTCAAAGTTAGGGAGGCGAAGGCCACCTTTGTCTTTGGGTAAACAAAGTTTATAGAAAGCGTGTCTAGGGGGTTTGTGATTCCAGATGAATCTAATCAGTATTGAATGTACCTTTTTAAAAAAGACTTTGGGTAACCAGATATCTAATAAATTCAGGGGGTAGAATAGGCGCGGAAGAATGTTCATTTTAACAATGCTGATTCTTCCCCGTAGCGACAAGGGTAGTTTGTCCCATCTATGTAAATCTGATTGGATTTTATCCACTAGGTCATCCAAATTTATTTTTTTAACCAATTCTGAATCACGGGCCAGATAGATACCAAGATATCTAAGATGGGATGGGGCCCATTTCATACCAAATTGGGACATACTGGACTGGAATGTGTGTGAATTGAGGGGAAAGATTTCAGACTTGGTCAGATTTAGTTTATAATTTGATACAGCACCAAATTGTTCTACTATATTTAAAACTACCTGCAGGGGGTCAGCCGGGTTAGTTAGTTGTAGTAAGATATCATCTGCAAAGACTGATAATGTGGAGGTTTGCTGGGCAATGATACAGCCCAGGATCTCAGGAGCCGCCTTGATACTAAGTAATAAGGGTTCCAGATAAAGATTAAAGAGATATATGGAAGAGGGCAACCCTGACGGATGCCCGAATATAAACGAAACGGGACGTAAAATACCCTGCTACAGTAAATTTTAGCCGAGGGATCTTGTATAGAACCTTTACCCACTGGATGAATTTATCTGGGAAACCAAATTTGTTCATGGTGCTCCACAAGAAATCCCAATTGACGCGATCGAAGGCTTTTCAGCATCTAAAGCTACTAATGCCATGGAAGCTTGGGAGGTTTGGGCTACTTGAGAACGCTAAGATAGAACTCTCATATGATCGGCAGCCGATCTGCCTTGAACAAAACCTACTTGTTCCCTACTCAAAATTGATTGCCACACTTGTTTATACGCCAAGCCAGGATTTTGGACAAGATTTTGACATCACAATTGAGTAGCTGAAATAGGTCTATAATTGGCTGGGTCAAGAGAGGATTTGTTTGTTTGGGAATCAAAATTATGATAGCTTCTAATATGGATGGATCCAATAAGTCGGAGGAGAGAATGAAGTTGTAAAATCCAAAGGGTCGGAGTCAGCTCATTGCGGAAGGTCTTATAAAAATTTGAGGGTAGGCCATGGGACCAGGGGCTTTGTCTGGAGTGAGACTGCAGATAGCATCCTCTACCTCTCTCAAGGATAAAGGGTTAAAGAAGAGCTACTTGCTCCTCAGTAAGACATGGAGGGAGATTGGTTTTAAGAAAGCCTCGATCACAGGCAGAGAGGAGGAGTTGTTGCAGCTCCATAAAGATTTTGATAAAATATTCTGAAAACCTCCATAATATCTCTGGGACCCGTCTTGATGGACCCGTCATTTGCCTCTAAGGAGGATCAATCTGGAATTCTCCACTTCTTTAAGTTTTAGGGCCAAAGTCTACTCGGCTTCTCCCTTGGTCCAAGTATTTTGCTTTGGACTTCAATAACATAAATTCAGTCTTTTCTTTGATTAGACCCTCATATTCATCCTAAGTTTATATAACTGTTCCAGACTCCTTTGCGACTTAGAAGAAGCAAGGAGTCTTCTGCCGTTTAATCTGACTAGATAGGAGAACAAGTTTTTTCGTTCTGAGTTTTTCCTCCTAGCGGATATTTTAATGAATTCTCCCTTAAGAAACATTTTAATGAGCACCATAACAAATCCTGTCTAGACACTGAACCCAGTTAATATCCAAAAACTCCCTAATTAAAGCTTTGACCTGAGCGTTAGACTGCTCATCTTTTAAAACTTGAGTATTGAGTTTCCATATTGAGTCGCTGTACAGGAGAGGAGGGTAAGTCAAGCCATCACGAGGGCATGATCAGAAATTACAATAGGCTCAATGCCTGCAAGGGGTATGTTAGCCATGAAAGTAGTGCTTACCAGAAAATAATCCAACCTAGACCATGAGTTATGGAGCGGAGAGAAGAAAGTATAACTCTTGTTGAGGGTTCAGGGTTCTCCATGGATCTACCAAGCCTAACATGTTACATAGTTCTCAGTGCCAATTACGCTGGAGATGGGGTTTCAAAGGCCTATAGGTTTTGTCTAGCTCTTGCGATGGGGCAATATTCAGTCTCCCCCAAAATAAAGGAACTGGTAAATAAGCACTCAATTTGTCTATATTGCATTAAAAACCAGCATCCCCCCTCGAGGGCCATATACAGCACCCAGGATTATAGCTGAATTACAGAGGAAGCCCTGCACGATTACAAATCTGCCCCCGGATCTTGTATATATTTCTCTGGTATGAAAGGTACATCTTTTTAATCATGATAGCTACCTTTTGAGTCAGAGGAGTCACCTGCAACGAATACTTGGGAAAAGCCTTTGATCCTTAGAATATTGGCTTCTGTTGCTGTTATATGGGTCTCTTGTAAAAAAGAATGTCGACCCCCAACAAGGAGCAGTTTAGCAATATCGATTCCTTTTATTTGCCTCCTAATGCCTAATATTCCAACTAGCTAGTTTAATGTAATCCAGAGCCATCAATTGAACCAGTAAAAAACTAAAGCAGTGAGGTACATAGATCCCATAACTAAACTAAGCAGCGTGACACCTTCTTGCCCCCGACGCCGCTCCCCTACTGCCCAAGTAGAGACAAGCATAAACAGCCTTCTGCTGAAAAATTAAAGAGTCGAGCCTCATTACAAACAGACCAGAAGCAAATAAAAAACAAATGTCTCACAAGTATCCAACGGTAGGCGGCGTCCCCGTAACAATGTCATACTATGGCAACTTGAATTTACACAACTATTTACAGTCCAAATCTCAAGCATCCAGCATAATAAGAGTAAGAGCTGACTAAACTGCCCTCCCCCCTTGGGTACCATAAATATCTCTAAGACTCTGGTAGTAATCTTGTCAGTAAATACAAGCTGTTCCGAATACTGACAACCAACCACTGGAGAGAAAATAACCAATCAAATGTATCGGCTACAGGTACCCACCTAATCCCATTAAGGTCGCATGCAGGGCTCTGAGGCACTTTACCACTAAGCCTCCCCGCCTGCTAGAGTGGGGGAACACAGACTAAATTAATGTCCCAGAACAGTATAGTTGGTAGAAGGAAAGGGCAATAAGAGAGTACCTGGGAGAGGTCCCTGGGAGATAAGACGTCTGTTTCCCATAGTAGGGCTATTAGTGATCGCATCGGAAGTCAGGAGAAGTGGAAGTGTGAGGGAGGCTCTGCCACGACGGACCAAGCGGTCCGACCTGGCGTCCTCCCGAACACAACCCCTGCTTGGCAGTGCCTAGAGAAATTAAATGTGAGAAGAAGACAGACAGAGATGCATATGGATGCAGGCAAGGCCTCCATGAGCCTACTACTGCCCGAGGCCTACTCCCACGGCGGACACCCACCCATGGAGAAACCCTCAGCGAGGATCAACAGGTAAACAGAGCCACTAAGCCACACTAGGCTATAATGCTAGAAAGACAATAAAGGCAGTAAGGCCAGATAGTCAGGGCAAATGCCTGCAAGGAATCCAATAGGAAGAGAGTCCAGCAGCAATGGGGAAAAATTTAAAGTCATTTAAATAAGTCTGGAAGGAGTTTGGATAGTTCGGTCAGTGCAGCCTCCGGTTTTCATATACGTGCCATGTACCATCAATCTGGACTAGCAGTTTAGCAGGGTAGTTCATTTTGAAGGCTCTCCCAGCCGCGATAAGCTTCTTGACAACTGGATGGAACGCAGATCTTCGTTGTCGAACCTCATAGGGAAGGTCCTGGGTGATCCTGAGTTTTTGGTTGTTCCAGAGAATGGTTTCTAGTTCTTTAACCTTCGCCAGAATATGCTGGCGTTCTAAGTAACTCAGGAACTTGACTATAATAGGTCTGGGAGGAGCTCCTGGGGTGGCTTGGGCTAAAGAGATCTATGGGCTCTTTCTATATGATACTGCTGATGAATAGGCGAGGGCCCACAACTTTATTAAGGGAATTGCTGGATGGAAGCGCAGAGTGTCCCCTTCTTCTGACTCCGGGAGGCCAAGGATCAACACGTTGTTCATCGCTCCTGCCCTCCAGGTCTTCTGTTTTCATTTGAAGCTTTTGGATTTGTTGTCTCAGTCTGGTGATCTCGGGTCAGTTTTGTGCTGCCACTGTTCAATAGAAGAAACTCTGGCTTCTGAGTCGCTTACTCTCCTCGAGAGGTCAGCGAAGTCCAGTCTCAGCGACCTGATCTCCTTAGAGATTTCTTGTAACGTCTCTCTAAACGAGGATAATTCTTCTATGAAGCGCTCCTCCGTTAAGATAGTACCTGATGGAGCACTGGATACCCGCTGGAGGGTTGCTTAGCACGCTGGATTGATATTGGTATTATTATTTCTGGCCTTTTGGAGCTTTTTCTGGCGAGGCTGGGGAGTGCTTACCCGTGGCCTTCATCTCCACATCTGCCATCGCGATCAAATAGAAGGCTCCGTTAGCGATCTCGATCCTCGAGTGATCTTGCAGTGATTAGAAATATTTAGCAACTCGTTTAGCTCGGTAATGCAATTTAGTAGGAAAAAAAATAGCTGATTTAGAGGGTGGAGGGCCGGAGCTCTGACAAGCAGCTTATCAGCACCACTGCATCCGTGACCCTACGTGCCTGATGTCTGTATATACACACACTGTTAGTGGGACTGAACACACACTGGACTGTATGTGTTTGTGAGACTTGGGAACTTTATTGGTGGGGTTGAAATTGGGTTCACAAATAACTGCAGTCAGTATAGAGAGTGACTGTATTCCAGGGGAAGGGACTGAGAAAGGGGTGTGCCATTGCGAACAGAGGGACAAACAGGGGCCAAGCATTCCACCAAAGCAGGCATCTTCGGAAGGGTTGTAGGCTGCACAGGCTGTGGGATGGCAATAACTCTCAATTGGGCCTGGAGAGGGGCTGCCCACTGTGAGACAGCTATCTTGTATCAGGAGTGAAATATATTGGTTAAGGAGTAAGCAGGGGAGTTGGGAGAGGTGTCCAAGGATAAGGTGTGGATATGGGTAGCAAAGGGTGGGGCTGAGGGGAGGCTGGGGCAATGCTCAGAGTACGGGACATTATGTTGCAGCAAGCAGGAGGGGGGATATTGGGACAGAGGACCCTTAGATAGGATGTTGGCCGCAAAGGGGAAACGTCACGGGAAAAACATTCCGAATATAAAGAGAGTGGAGGGAAGAGTCCGAGGGGCTGTGGGGAAGCCTAGAGAGCAGACAGTGAGAAGGAGGGGCTGTTGTGGGGAAGCTAAAGAGGAGACTGTGGGAAGGCAGCTCCTAGGAGAACAGGGCAAGAGGGAGGAAGGGGGCAGTTTAGAGGGCAGTCAGGAAACTCAGGTTACTTGATGGAGGCTGGCATGAGTGTTACAACAAATTTGAGCTACTAAGCAACCTAGAGGGGAGAAGGGGTTGGTGGAAATGAGGAAACTGATACAGAGGCCGGGGAGGGAGTCAGATACCCATAGGGCATCAAAGACGCAGATTGGAAAGGATAGAAATAGTCCCAGAGGGGAGAACGGGAAACATAAATGTTACAGATGGGGAGATGCAACATATTGCAGACATGAGGGAGGACAGCACGACTGAGAGAAACTGGGAGACAAGGAGGCGGGGAAGGCCCCCCTTCAGCAGGGGGTCTGTACCAAGGAGCCCTAGATAGGGGACCCACAGAGAGACCTCTGGAGGTAGGGGTACTATTACGACGGGAGGATGGCGGTGTGGGAAGAGGAACCATCGGGGCCAGGATAAATGGTTTGGATAAGAGAGAGTTAAAGGGACACACTTATTCTGGGGGGTCTGAGTTAAGTGGGCAAAATAACAAGGGAGGCAGAAAGGGGAAGGTGACAAGGGGGTCTCTGATAAGGCGGGAAGACTCCCATGGAATTGAGATCACGAATAAAGGGGGGATGGGGGATTGAGAGCGCATAGTGGAGGTAACCATAAGGATGATGGTGGTGTTAAGGTTCTGTTATTGGGAGATTTGATGATTAGGGTTATCCAGTGGGAGGGACAGGGGTGTGGATGCCATAGCCAGGTGAAGGTAGTGAGTATCTCTGGGCCGACAGTGCACAGAGCAAAGTTCATGGTGTACGATCTGGTTAGGGATTGTGGAGGGAAACTGGATTTCCTGGTGCATTTCGGAACAAATGATGTAGAGGGAAATAGCGTTTTGGAAATCCAAGCAAGGTTCCAAGAATTTGCCAGAGTCTGTTTGGGATAATGGATGCAACATTTCCTTTTTGGAGATATTGCCAGTACCAAAGGCCTCAGTGGAAAAAAAAATGAAGATCACAGAGGTTAATGACTGGCTCAGGAAGTGTGGTGAAGAGAGTGGGTTGGGGGTGTTAGGGAACTGGAAAGAAATTTGGGAGGATAAGGGACTGCATGCCAAAGACAGACTTCATCTTGCCCCGTTAGGGAAGAAAGTCCTTAAACAGGGGGTGGCTGACTACATTCAAGAAAGATAGGGTTTAAACTTGTGGGGGGTAAGGGAGGGGCTGACCAGAAGCCTCTCCTCCAGATGAGAGTAGCCTTCAAACCCAAGGGGAGGGGAAACAGACTGGGGAGGAGGTTTCAGGAGGACCAGAGGAGGATGGAAGTATAAGGAACCCGGTGGGGTTCACAAAGGATTAGGGATAAGGGCAGGGTTGGTGTTAGTAAATGCCAGGAGCTTGGGAAACAAGTTGCCAGAGTTCCAGGCCATGCTGTTCGAGGGGAGGGGGTGGATGTGGTGGCGGTCACGGAAACACAGGCCAACAAAACCATGACTGGGACCTAAACGTGCAGGGGGCACACTATGCTTAGGAAGGATAGAAAGGAGGGCAGAGGGGCACAGTGGCTATGAAATTGCTAGGGTAGAAGAGGCAGAGGGAAACGTGGAGGCCTTATGGGTCACCTTATGAACCCAGCAGGAGGTAAGGTCAAGCTGGGTATAGTATATAGGCCCCCCGGAATGGGTGATGTTCTGAAGGATGGTTTGCTGGACAACATCATTGCCCAGTGTGGACCAAAAGGGGAAGGAGTGGTGTTGATGGGGGACCTTAATATGCCAGGTACAAACTGGGGAACCATGTCCTCTAAGGTGGCCAAGGAGCAGAGGCTGCTGGTTTGGTTTCCAGGATGTGTTCTTAACACAGCATGTGATGGAGCCCACAAGGGAGGGGCATGTCCTGGACGTGGTTCTGGCAGATGGGGATCTGGTAGGGACCTGGTTGTAGAGGATCCTCGACTGGGAGCAACCACAATACTGTCTGGTTTCAAATAAGCATGGGGGGGGGGAGAGATCTAGAACACTGGCAGTGGACTTCGGGGCAGACTTTGTGGGCATGGGAAATATTCTCAAGGATCACTTGAAGGGGATTACATCAATGACAAATGTGGAAAAGAGATGGGAGGTCATAAAACAGGGACTTCATGAGGCAGTCAGGACCTGCGCTAAGGTGAAACGTAAGGGAGCAAGGTCACATAAACCATGCTGGTGGTCCAATGAGGTTCAGGTAGCGGTCGGAGAAAAGAAGGCAGCCTACAAAAATTATAAAACAACAAGAGGGGATAGGGAAAAGGAAATGTACCATCTTGCATCTAGAAAAGTCACCTGGATGGTGAGGGGGGCAAAGTCCAGTAAAGAGCAGTGGCTGGCACAGGGGATACATGGAGGGGAAAAGGGGTTCTTCCGGTACATTGGGGAGCGGAGAAAAACTAAGGGACATCTCGGCATATTGAGATCAGAAGGAGGGTGGGTGGAAGAAGCGAGGGACCAGGCAGAGGTATTAAACGAGTACGTCGCCTCTGTGTTCACTAGGGAGGGGGATGGGATATCTACAAAGCAAGGCACGATGGGGATAGAAGCGGTAGTGAGTGGGATCAGGGGAGCAACAGAAATGGAGCAAGAGGGAGGTAGAGGTACCCCAGGGGTGTCACATCAGGATAAGGATAAAAGACTAGTAAGGTGGAGGGGACGGATAATGCTATCTCCACCGAAGGGTGTAGATTAGCCCTCAAGGCCCTAAAGAAAGATAAATCTCCTGGGCCAGATGGCATTCATCCAAGAGTACTATAGGAATTGGGACATGCTGGCTGCACCCTGATGGAGGTCTTCAACAGGTCGTTTGAGACAGGAGGGTACCTAGGGATTGGTGAGAGGCATATGGTGCCAATCCATAAAGGGGGTCGAGGAAGTACCAGGTAACATAGACCCATCAGTTTGACCTCGGTGGTGGGAAAATTAATGGAGAGTATACTAAAGGAATGATTGGGGGTGTACTTGGAGGAGGTGAGGGGTCTGGATCGTTGGCAACATGGGCTTGTGCCAAGTAGATCATGTCAAACCAATCTTGTGGAGTTCTACGAATGGGTAACATCAGAACTGGACAGGGGAAAGCCTGTGTATGTATTATTCTTGGACTTCAGCAAGGCGTTTGACTCTGTCCCCCACAATGGTCTGGTGGAGAAACTGACGGGGTTGGGAGTAGGCCCTTTGATGGTCAGATGGACTGAAAACTGGCTAGCTGGATGCACCCAGAGAGTAGTGGTCAGTGGGGAGCTCTCGAAACCTAGAGAGATCGGTAGTGGGGTACTGCAGGGCTCGGTCCTGGGTCCGATCCTGTTTAATGCATACATATCGGACAACAGGGAGGGTATAGGGTGTGAAATGAGTCTCTTCGCTGATGACTCCAAGATGGGAGCAGTAGTTGAGGGGGAAGAGGGGAGGTTGGCCCTGCAAGGGGACCTGGACACCCTGGAAAGCTGGGCTTACACATGGAAATTAAATTTCAATATCACCAAGTGCAAGGGTGTTACATCTTGGGCAGGGAAACCCTAAACACAGGTACACCCTGGGAGGGGAGGCGCTGGAGGCCTCAACAGGGGAAAAAGACCTAGGGGTCATGGTGGATGCATGTATGAATAACTCTGAGCAGTGCAGGAGAGCGGCTAGCAAGGCAAACAGGATGTTGGGATGCAGCATAAGGGGGATCACCTCTAGGACCAGGGAAGTGATTCTGCCGCTGTACGATGGACTGATTAGACCACACCTTGAATACTGTGTACAGTACTGGAGACCACACTTGAAGAGGGACATACAACTCCTGGAGAGGGTACATAAGAGGGCAACTAAGATGATACGAGGACTAGGGGATTTGACGTATGAGGACAGACTTGAGGAGCTCTGCCTGTTTTCATTGGAGGATAGGAAAGACAGCGGGGACATGATTGCGGTCTTCAAGTACCTCAAGGGAATAAATAGGGTAAACATGGAGGGATCTTTAGACTAAAGCAGGGAGGTATCACCAGAGGGCATGGTTTGAAGTTGGAAGGTGGAAGGGTGGGGGGAGGAGGAGGTTTTTCACTGAGGGTGGTGGACCCTTGGAATGCACTTCCTGGTGAGCTGGTTCAGAGATCCACAGTGGAGGGCTTCAAGAGAGGGTGGGACAGACACAGAAAGTGGATGTATCAGATGATGGCCTGGCCTGGGGATGATAGGGGTTTCTGGAACACAACGGGGGGGGGGGGGCCTTGGCACCCAACTAGGGATCTGAGGTTCGAGCAGACTCAATAGACCGTAAGGCCTAATCTGCTGGCAATTAGTAAAATAG
This sequence comes from Neoceratodus forsteri, assembly GCA_016271365.2. NCBI lineage: Eukaryota > Metazoa > Chordata > Ceratodontiformes > Ceratodontidae > Neoceratodus > Neoceratodus forsteri. The sequence goes on along the minus strand of CM057455.1, from coordinate 1,333,414,112 downwards.
TCCCTCCACAGATGTTTTTCACCTGTTAGTCATCTGTCTTTCTTCACATTCAATACATTGGGTGATTGTTTACCATGGAATAGAAGAATTTAAAGCTTTGCATTATTCCGGTAGTAGAATACTCCCTGCCCTCCACACACGTGTATTGGTACCATGGAATACATGAATTCAAAATTCTTCAGCGTTCCACTGGCGTACCACACACACACACACGCACACATCTAAAGTGAAGCCAGAACCTCAATTTTATCTGTTGCCAGTTAAGGAGCAGGGAGTTCTCTGGCAAACTGGTAGGGATGGGGGGTATTTTTCATGGTCATCAAAGAAACAACAGCAATGGAAACTCTGAATAGTACGTGATTTTTTTAATTTGTGTATGTGTGTAGGAAGGGGCTCTTGAGTGAAAACAACATTACATTATTTACTTACTTTATTTAATTTAATGGACTTTTATTTTTAGGGCATAGTTTATGTTTTTTATATATGAGTAAGGGTTGCAGCCATGTTTGTGATGCAAATTAGGAAGTAAGTGGCTAATGAATTCTGTGAGTTGCCCTGGTGGGCAGGGATTTGTTTTAGCCATTGGTGATGCTCTCTTCCTTTGATGGCAAGAACCAAATCTCAGCCAATCAGGACACAGGGATTTCCATTTCCATTTTATATACAGTTGTATCTTTATACAAAGAATATACAGTGATCTGGCTCAAAATACACAGTTTATCATTACACATGTGGGGAAGGACTTTCATAACTCATTCATGGCTCCGCCTCTTGTGGGTTATGGTCAGCAGATGTGGGTGTGAACCTGTCTCTTCTTCACCTGTGACCTCATTAGTAATAAGTCTCCTCTTCAATAAAAAAAAATGAATTCTCCTCTGTGACACTAGGTAGCACTGAAGGAGGGATTTTGAAAGCCTGTTCCTATGTAGCCTGGAAGAATTGCCACATCTGTTAGAATTCCTTCATAGCGGACATCTGAACATCACATACAGGCTGAAAGATTGGCTCAGTTGCCCTTTTCTTTTCAGGCTTCAAATATCTTAGTTTTTTATTTATTTTTTACAGTCTAGTCTTTATCCACTTGTTTCACTCACTGACCCATCCTCTGGATGGTTGCCCCAGCCAATCACACTGCAGGACATAACCTCATAGTTCCCCCATGACCTACCCATCATGGCAGGGCTGGAAGGACTATCCAAGCCCCTCTGGAGCAGGATCCAGTTTTTGAGTTGCCTGGTTGACATTGCAGGGCCAGCAGGGGACCATCCCTCATTTATATGGAGATGCATGGCACCATCAGACTTTAATTTTCTATGTCTCAATAAAAGAAGGTGAATCCATTAGCCTGAGCTGATGTCAATTTGTCAATCATATCTTCTGCAGTGGCAGCTCCAATAAATAAACTCACTGCATAGAATCTCTCGGACTCTCTGAATGCATGAATAATGTACTAAAGAAATATGGGCTAGAAACAATAATATCAAATGTAGGTGGATCGACAATAATAAATTCAATCCAAAGCTCAGGTGCAGACTAATCTCTATAGAGTAACATGCTCTATGGTTGGTCCCACTGACAACACTTGAACTACTGTAACAGAAAAAGAAATTATGGTAAGTCTGATAAAATTTATTTTTTCTGTGTCATTTCACATAGTCACTGGGCAATCATTTACTGCTCAGATTTAATAAGCATTATACAATGGCAAGAAAAGAATCTTGGACTGTGATTGGTCAGGTTGGGCTGAACCCATGGCATTATCCCAGCATGGCATCACAGGTCTACTGTCATCATTATGGCCACTCTTCATCCCTTTTTGCATCTCCTCTTAAGAAACAAACATTTTTCCACTCTAATAAAACATTCTTTAAAATTATTTTTATTTTATATATAACAACGAGCCATTGTATAATAAGAATAATGTATTCCAGGGTGTGTGTCGTTTGGGATAACGCCACACCTGGGGCATTGGACGCACTCGGCCTATGGCCTCGTGCCCAACCCCCCCCAGGTGTGGCGTTATCCCAGCACGACACACACCCTGTCGTGCATTATTCCTTTAGTACCCACCAAATGTGTTTGTGTGGGAAGAGATTATTCTTTCAGTTTGAATTGTCTATGGCCTCACACCTGCTTGAAGCACCTTTCATCCAAAAGCCACATCAGCATAGGTCTGGGTGACCAGTCTGCAATGTTTTGTGAAGGTGTGCAAGGATGACTAGGTACCTGCATTGCAAAAGTCAGCCACTGAGGCCCCTGCCCTTTCTGCCCAAGAGGATGCCATAGCCCTGGTCGAATGCACTTTGTAACATGGCAAAATTTACTAGTGTGAAAACGAGCAAAGTGATTGGTTGAAACCGACCACATGATACAAGTTGGACATGGCATTAAGTGCCTAGTAATGCCCCCAACTCCTATAATGCCGCGTCCAAGTTGTATCATGTTGTTGGGAGCGCACTTACTAAACCATTCAGCAGTTCCCCATAGGTGTCGCTGCACAGTGAAGTGCGATGCTGACAAGCACACTGAAAACTGAGACTAGTACTCACCCACCACGCAACTTCAGACAAAATGACAATGAGCTTCAGTGCCAAAAATAATTCCAAATCAAGCCACAGAGAAATACAAGGTAGAAAGACATCCACAGGAAGAAAACTATAAAGCTGCACTTTAAAGTGCAATGGAGTGATAGTCTGGCTGTAATCTTTTCAATCCAGCAATGCATTGTGGGGATAGTACAAATGAAAAAACTACTCACCTTAGTAATTATGTTTCTCTAATGAGTCTTGCTGTATTCTGACCATTGCAGTTAGCTCCAGCACTTGAACTGCCCCAGAGAAGTGAAGGTTAAAATTCTATACCAGGCATAGAACGTTGGCCTGAGCTTGGTTGAAAACTCTGTCTGTAATACTTTTGAAACCAAACCGTCAGATCTTAAGCTAAATCTCACTGACTAGATGATGTGAAATTGTAAAATTCCTACTAGCCAACTGGCAACAAAGGCTTTAGATTCCTAAAAGACCCAAGTCAGGAAACCCAAAGACCAAAAACCAAGCAATAAAGCATAAAAACTCTTAACTAATCAAACACAAAGCACCCAACACAAACAGAAAGTGGGCTGAAGACACCCCTGGGGTGCAACACTGCACCCACCCACCCACTTCCCAAAACAGGTTCTGAGAGGGAGGCAGGAGGGAGGTCAGAAGAAAATATTACTCACCTTAGTAATGTTGTTTCTTCTAATGGAGTCTTGCTATATTATGACATATGCAGTATAACCCCAGGTTAGAACTGCTCCGAGGTGAAAGAGTTAACTTTCCATGCAGGGCATGGAATCTTGAGCGCGAGCCTCGGTTGAACACTTTGTCTGTTGAAGCTCAAACTTAAACTGTCAGATCTTTATGAGCAAAAACTCACTAAGGTTCTGTGTGGAAGCCAGAACCACACTAGCCACTGGCTACTAACTACAAAAACACATTTTTGATCTTGATCCCAAAACAAAGACTCAAGTCAGGGGATTCAAGAAAGAAAAAATAAGCATAACACCTAAGCACCCTAAGAAAGGGTGAAAATAAAGTGGGCATCTATGAAGTACCAACATTGCACTGCCCACCCACATCCCAAAAAAGAGGTTCTGAGAGGGGCAGGCTGGGGGGGAGGTCATAATATAGCAAGACTCCATTAGAAGAAACAACATTACTAAGGTGAGCAATTTTTTCTTCAAACAACATGAAGTCTTGCTATATTATGACATATGCAGACTACACAGCAGTACCTCCATGGAGGAGGGACAGAGCCTACTTGGGAAATAGGCTCTGAAGCACAGCTGTGCCAAATCAAGCATCAGTCCTAGCCTGGATATCCAGGGAGTAATGCTTAGTAAAAGTGTGAATTGTTTTCCAGGTAGCTGCTTGACATATCTCTAGGATAGGGATGTCCCTGGCAGCAGCTAGAGACGCAGCTGTACCTCTGGTAGAGTGAGCCCTCAGGCCTGAGGGAGGAACCTTACCCAGTTTTTCATAGCAGAATTGGATACAAGAGACAATCCACCTGGCAATGGATCTTTTAGTGGCAGGTTTCCTTTACCAACCTCACCATAAGTGAGGAACAATTGAGGGATTCGAACCTGTGACCCTTGGCAGTTCTATATAATAACTAAGTGGCCTTTTGACATCTAAACTGTGCAATCTCCTCTCACCAGAGGAGGAAATGGTCAGTGAAGTACACAGGAAGAGACATTGGATTGATTAAGGTGGAAGTCTGAAACCACCTTAGGCAAAACTTCTTGTTAGTCCTGAGGACCACCTTATCTCTATGAAGGAGATAAAATCAGGCTCCACTGACAATGCTTGTAGCTCACGTGATCGCCTGGCAGAGGTGATGGCTACCAGAAACACAGTTTTCAAGTCAAGTACTTGAGCTCTGCTGAAGACAATGGCTCAAAGGGGTTGCATAAGCTGAGCAATGCAAATATTAAGATCCCAAGCAGGGCAGGGTCCCTGAACGGAGGGTTGGTGTGAAGCAACCCTTTAAAAAACTTGAGAACACAGGGTGAGCTGAAAAGAAGAGGCTTACCTGCTGATAAGAAGACAGACACAGCTGCCAAATGCACTTTTAGAGTAGCTGGTCTCAGGCCCAAGGAATTCAAATGCACCAAATAATCCAGGATCGTGGGCACGCCAGCAGATTCTGGGGAAATATGCTTACTAGCACACCATATGGAAAATCTTTCCATTTGAATTATAAGTAGCCCTGGTGGAAGGCTTACTAGAGGCCTTCAATATATCCAATACACTTGGGAAAGGCGAGGTCAGCAAACTCTAACTCTTCAAGAGCCATGCCTTGAGATTGAGAGATTTGAGGTTCGGATACCAAACTCTCCCTGGGCACAGGTTAACAGGTTGTGATTCCTGGGAAGACACAGGGAAGGTGGACTACTAAGGACATGAGGAGTAGGTACCAGGGCTGCCTGGCCCAATCTGGAGCAATCAGGATCATCTTGCAGGGTTGAGATCTGATTCTGACTAGCACCTTGAAAGGAGGGGAAGGGGAAAGCATGAGAAACTTCCCTTCCCAACTGAGTAGGAAGGCATCCAGAGGGACTGGAGCCCAACACTGGGGCCTGCAGCAAAAAAGGGAAGTTGGTGATTGTCTGGGGCTGCAAAGAGATCTATTCGCGCTGTGCCCCATCTGGCAAATACCACCTCCAGTACTAGGGATACAGTGCCCATTCGTGATGGCCTGGGAAATCCTGCTGAGAGCATCCGCTGGGACATTGTCCTTGCCTGGGAGGTGAACAGCCATGAGGAGCGTTCAGAGAATAAGCCAGAGACCACAACTTCATTGCCTGGTGCACAAGGCTGTAGACAGGTGCCCTTGTGTTGATGTACCACATTGTAGTGGTATTGTCTGTTCTGATCTGAACAACCTGTTCTGAACAGATGTGGAAAAATCTGGAGTGCTAGAAAAACTGCTCTGAGTTCCAGCAAATTGATGTGGAGCAGAGATTCCTGAGGGGACCACAACCCTTGTGTGGAAAGGTCGCCCATGTGAGCTCCCCACCCCGAGAGGGATGCATCTGTAGTAAGGGTCAAGGAGTGAGACTGGGGAATGAAGGGAACCCCCTGTCTCAGATTGCTCTGATCCTGCCACCACTGAAGGGCCTGGATCAGGGTTTGAGTCACTGGGATCAACTTGGTTAGAGGATCTGTCCTTCGAGACCAAAAGGCTCTCAAATGGAACTGGATGTCCCTCATCTGAAATCTTGCTCCCTGCACTACTGCTGTAGAAGCAGCCATGTGTCCCAGGAGCTGTAGAAAATGCCTTGCTGGTCGAGAGACCTGCAGGGTGAAAGAAGAGGCCAGAGACCAAGGTCCTTGCTCTTTCCAGAGGGAGGAAGGCTCTGGCTTCTTTTGTGTTCAGTTCTGCGCCTATGAAGGTGAGAAGCTGGACAGGCTCCAGAACTGACTTTGGAAGCTTGAGAAGGAAACCTAGAGATGTCAACAGTTGCTGGGTTACTTGTAAGTGTAGTTTGACCTGTTCTGGAGACTGGCCTACAATGAGCCAGTCGTCCAGATAAGGAAAGATGGAAATCTTTTGCCTTCTTAAATGAGCAACTGCTACTGCCAGGCATTTTGTGAACACCCTCAGGGCCGAGGTGAGGCCGAAGGGCATTGCTCTGAACTAGTAATGGCCTGAGGGCAGTTCGAATCTGAGGTACTTTCGATGGGAGCTTCTGATGAGAACATGGAAGTAGGCATCCTTGAGGTCCAGGGAGGCTAGCCAGTCCCCTGGCCTTAGAGAAGGTAAAATAATTCCCTGAGTCACCATTTTGAACTTTGGTTTTAAAAGGTGCTTGTTTAGATACCTGAGATCCAGGATGGGCCACCATTCTCCTGTCTTTTTTGGGGTAAGGAAGTACCTGGAGTACAATCCTTTGCCCTGGTGTATGGGAGGCACCCTTTCCACAGCTCTGAGAGCCAGGAGGGAAGAAACTTCTGCTTCCAGAGCAAGTGCCTCTGATAGGTTTGCAGGTGGAAAAGACCTGGCTCTCATCTTGGAAATTTTTGAAGCTGAGAACCAGTCCCTGGCTACTACTTCAGGACCCACTTGTCTGATGTTAAAGACTTCCAGTCCTGGACAAAGTAAGCCAGCCTGCTACGGTAGTGGAGAATCGGCCTGGCCACCCCATCAGGAGTCTGTTTTGCAGGGGTTTTGGGTTGAGGGGTAGAAGCAGGCTTACTAGAACCCCTTCTGCCCCTTCCTCTAAAGAACCCCTCTGGGCAAAAGCAGAAGAGGAGGCCTGGGCTTGGTAAAAAGGCCTATGAAAAGGCCTGCCCCTGCCCCTGACATGCTGCCTTTGAGGGTGGCTTGCCTTTCTTTGGCCTGTGCACTCCTAGAGGTGGTCCTATACTCATCCATTTTCTTCATATAATTCTCTGTCTGCTCCCCAAACAGAATTGCCTAACAAGGAAAATCCATAGCCTTAGACTGAGTATCCTGTGACAGAGGCAGTACACCTGAGCCAGGCCATTCTGCGAAGAGACACAGATGTAGCCATGACTCTCGAAACATCATTAGAGTCTACTGCAGCATAAAATTGCACCTTGGATGCCTCAATACCATCCGCAGCCACCTGCTCCAGCTCCTGGCAAGCTGGTCAGGGGCCTGTTTGCTAGGGCCAGGACAGTGTCCCATCTAGATTTCTGGTACCTAGCTCGTAAGCACTATATAATTGCCTGTCTGAGTCCCAAAGATGCTGCCATGTACTGTTTCTTTGCCATGGCATCCATCCTCCTGGAATCCTTTTCAGGAGGTGAGAGCTAGAGGAATATTTGCCTTGTCACAGGCTGCAGCCTGCACTACCCACATGGCTGCACTGCTGGGGAGGAACTCCATGTCAGAGCCTGATAAAGCATACCTCTTGTCCATCCTTTTATCCACAGGGAGGATAGAATGAGGAGTTTTCAGAATTTTTACTGTCTGTTTCCTAAAAGATTTGTGCAAGGGAATAGACCGTCTCCTAGACTCTGGAATATCCATCATTTCCACAAAATCAGGCTCTTCTTGATCATCAACAGCTTCCTCAACAGGGAGTTGCAGAGTCTCAGCAACTTTCTTGTAAAACAAAAAATGAGAAGGGGACTCAGATAGCCTGGGAGGGGACACCCTGAGGGTTAGTCTGGAGAGATGTCCAGTTCAATGGGCACATCCAGACTTTCAAAATCACACTCACTCTCCTCATACCCCTCCTCCCCTTCCTCCGGTTCATAAAAATCCTCAAAATCATAATCTTAAACCAGGGGAACCATCCGAACCGAGCACTTCCCTAATGTTGTCGGTTCGGACGGAACTGGGGAAAGAGACTGGACAATTTGAATAGCTTTGGCTATTTCCTCAGCGGTTGGAGAAAGAACTTTTGGCCCCAAACTAGCTGACTTTCTAGTCCTTTTAGTTGGAACCGGCTCCTCAGAGCTGGCTCTTCGATTGCCCGAGGAAGTATTGCCCTGGTCAGAGGGCACTCCCTCAGGTTCGGTTGGAACCGAACCGGGCTGGCCATCCGGGTCAGCGGACTTTTTGGCCTCCCTTTCCCTGAGCCTACCAACTCTCTTTTCCACGGTGGCAGCAGGAAAATTCTTACAAATCTGGCAGTCTGCATTGAGGTGGTCAAACCCCAGACAATATACACAAGTGGTGTGTGGGTCAGCCTTAGCAAAGGCTTCCCCACAGAGGCCACAGTGCTGAAACCCAGTGGGTCCGGTTTTTCTTTTGGGTTTCTCAGACATAGTGCCAGCCTAACCAAAACTTGCCCGTTAATGGCAATCCGCCAAGCAAGACTCTCTTATCGGTTCCCAACCGTGTCACGGGTCGTGGAAAAAAACGTAATAAAATCCGTATTTTTTAGAACCGATAAGAACCGGGAACCGCACTCTAAAGAACTAGAAAGTAATTTTAAATCCAATCTGATCGGTTCAAACCGAACCGAAAAGACGTTTACAAGTTCCACACAGAAGAAAATAAACAAAAACCTATCTATTACTTACAATACCACAGACAGAGCTTGAAACGACGATTGCGGTTAAATTTTGGTAAAATAAACCGAGAATTACACTTTTAAACCGACAAACGAACCGAGCAGCAGGAGGAATCTCCGGAGCGACTGTTCAGTGAGGCGGAGTAAAGAATCTGGCAGTTTAAGTTTGAGCTTCAACAGACAGTGTTCAACCGAGCTTGCACTCAAGATTCCATGCCCTACATGGAAAGTTAACTCTTTCACCTCTGGAGCAGTTCTAACCTGGGGTTATACTGCATATGTCATAATATAGCAAGACTTCATGTTGTTTGAATACAGCAAGACTCAATTAGAAGAAACATAATTACTAAGGTGAGTAATTTTTTCTTCAAACAACATGAAGTCTTGCTGTATTCTGACAATTGCAGACTACCAAGCAGTACCTCCAAGGAGGAGGGACAGAACCTACTTTGGGAATAGGCTCTGAAGTACTGCTGTGCCAAACCTAGCTTCACTCCTAGCCTGAATATCCAGAGAGTAATGCTTGGTGAAGGTATGAACTGTTTTCCAGGTGGCCGCTTGTCAAATTTCTAACAAAGGAATATCCCTGGCCATAGCCAGAGATGCAGCTGCACCTCTAGTGGAATGAGCCCTCAGGCCTGAGGGTGACATTTTTCCCAGTTTCTCACAGCAGAGTTGGATACAGGACACAATCCACCTGGCAATGGTTCTCTTGGTGGCAGGTTTGCCCTTACCTACTTCCTCATAAGTGAGGAACAACTGGAGGGAGTCAAACCTGTGACCCTTTGTATGTTCTATGTAGTAACTAAGGGCCCTTTTAACATCTAAACTGTGTAGCCTCCGCTCTCCTGAGGACATATGATCAGTGAAGAACACAGGAAGAGACATAGATTGGTTTAAGTGGAAATCAGAAACCACTTTTGGTAAGAACCTTCTATTGGTTCTAAGGAACACCTTATCTCTATGGAATGAAATGAAGTCAGGCTCAACTGACAGGGCTTGCAATTCACTGATACTTCTGGCAGAGGTAACAGCAACCAAACACAGTTTTCCAAGTCAAGTACTTGAGCTCTGCTGAGGACATAGGCTCAAAGTGGGGTTGCATAAGCTGAGCAATGCAAATATTCAAATCCCAGGCAGGAGCAGGATCCCTAAAAGGGGGATTGGTATGAAGCAATCCTTTGAAAAATTTACAGAATACAGGGTGAGATGACAGAGAGGAAAACTTCCCCACTGACAGGAAAGCAGAAACAGCTGACAAATGAACTTTGAGAGTAGCCGGTTTGAGGCCTAGGCCATTAGGGTGAACCATATAATCCAGAACTGTAGACAACTCAGCAGTGTCTGGGGCTATATGCTTCTTTGAACACCAAATGCTGAACCTTTTCCATTTGGAGTTGTAAGTTTTTCTGGTGGCAGGCTTTGAGAAACTTTGAGAATATCCAGAACCCCTTGGGACAGATGCAAGTCTGCATACTCTAACTCTTCAAGAGCCATGCCTTGAGACTGAGTGACCGAAGATTGGGGTACCAAATCCTCCCCTGAGAGGAGGTTAACAGGTTGTGATTTCTGGGAAGAGACAGGGGAAGATGGACTGCTAGGGACAGCAACAGGGGGTACCAAGGCTGCCTGGCCCAGTCTGGGGCAATCAGAATCACTTTGCAAGGTTGTGATCTTACATTGACTAGAACCTTGAACAGTAGAGGGAAGGGAAGGGAGGGAAGGCATAAAGAAATTTCCTTCCAGTTCAAAATCAGAGCATCCAGAGGACTGAGCCCAAGACTGGGGTCTGCAACAAAACAGAGGAAGTTGGTGATTGTCTGGGGCTGCAAAGAGATCTATCTCTGGAGTGCCCCACCTTGAGAAAAATCACTTTCAACACCAAAGGATCCAGAGACCATTCGTGATGGCCCTGGGAAATCCTGCTCAATGCATCTGCTAGCACATTGTCCTTTCCTGGGAGGTGGACTGCTACCAGAGAGGTCTGTAGGGAATAAGCCAGGGACCATATTTTCATGGCCTCTGTGCACAAGGCCGTGGACTGAGTGCCTCCCTGCTTGTTGATGTACCACATGGTGGTAGTGTTGTCTGCCTTGCCCTGAACCACCTTGTTCTGTACTGACTGACAGAAAGCTTGTAGGGCAAGAAGTACTGCCCTGAGCTCCAGGAGGTTGATATGAAGAAGGGATTCCTGAGGGGACCACAGTCCCTGGGCTGTGAGAGCCCCCAGATGGGCTCCCACCCCAAAAGGGAAGCATCTGTGGTAAGAACCACAGAGTGAATCTGAGTGACAGATGGAACACCTTTCCTCAGATTGTCCAGGTCCTGCCACCATTGAAGGGCCTGAATTAAGGTCTGAGTAACAGGAACTAGTTTGGTAAGAGGATCTTTCCTTTGGGACCAAAAGGTCCTCAGATGGAAATGAATGTCCCTCATCTGAAACCTGGCCTCTTGGATCACTGCCGTGGAAGTTGCCATGTGGCCCAAAAGCTGAAGAAAATGCCTTGCTGGTTGAGAAACCAGAGGGAGGAAGGAAGAGGCCAGCTGAGAGATGGCTTTTGCCCTTTCCAGAGGAAGGAAAGCTCTTGCCTTGAGCGTGTCCAGCTCTGCTCCTCTAAAAGTGAGGAGCTGTACTGGCTCGAGAACTGACTTGGGAAGATTGAGAAAGAACCACAGGGAAGTGAGAACTTGCTGGGTAACCTGCAGATCTGACTTGACTTGGTCTGGGGACTGATCCACAAGGAGCTAATCGTCCAGGTATGGAAAGATAGAAATCCTTTTCCTTCTTAAAAAGGCCACCACTACTGCTAGGCACTTTGTCAACACCCTTGGAGCTGAAGTTAGGCTAAAGGGCATTGGGCTTACAACCTCCAGGACCCACTTGTCTGAGGTAACTGACATCCAGTCCTGGACAAAGTAAGCCAGCCTGCCACCTACCGAAATGGGGGAGTCGAGCCGGGCTGACACATCAAGGTGTCTGCTTGGCAGGAGCCTTAGGCTGAGGGGTGGATGCAGCCCTGCTCATCCACCTTCTACCTCTCCCTCTGAAGAACTCCCTCTAAGAAAAGGAAGAAGAGGCCTGGGCTTGGTAGAAAGGTCTGTGAAAAGGCCTGCCCCTGCCCCTAGCTTGCTGCCTTTGAGGAGTTGCCTGCCTCTCCTTGGCCTGGGCACTCCGATAAGTGGTCCTGTACTCATCCATTTTCTTCCTGTAATTCTCTGTCTGCTTCCCAAACAGAGAATTACCCACCACAGGAAATCCATGGTCTTAGCCTGGGTGTCCTGCGAAAGGCTAGTACTTCTGAGTCAAGCCATTCTCCGAAGAGCCACAGATGTAGCCATGACTCTTGATGACACATCATTGGAGTCCACAGCAGCATGAAATTGCACCTTTGATGCCTCAATCCCATCAGCAGCCACCCCCTCCAGCTCCTTGGCTAACTGGGGGGAAGCCTGTTTAGCCAGTGCCAGTACAGTGTCCCACCTGGACTTCTGGTACCTGGCTGTATAGGCCATATAGTTAGCCTGCCTGAGTCCCAAAGATGATGCCATGTACTGCTTCTTTGCCATGGCATCTATCTTCCTGGAGTCTTTGTCTGGGGGGTGTGAAGCCAAGGGAATGTTTGCCTTGTCACAGGCTGCAGCCTGCACTACCCCTACATGGCTGCATTGCTGATAGAAAAACTCTGTATCTGAGCCTGACAAGGTGTACCTCTTGTCCATTCTCTTGTCAACAGGAGGTACAGAGTTAGGAGACCTTAGAATTTTTTGTGTCTGTTTCCCAAAGGACTTATGGAGGAGAATAGACAGTCTCTTAGACTCTGAGATGTCCATCATCTCAACAAAATCAGGCTCCTCCTGATCCTCCACAGCCTCCTCTATAGGAAGCTGGAGGGTTTGAGCCACTTTTCTGTAAAACAGAAAGTGGGGAGGGGACTCAGAAAGCCTAGGAGGGGAAACACCAGAAGGTCTGTCTGGGGAGATGTCCGGTTCCACAGGCACATCCAGACTTTCACCGTCATAATCATCCTCTTCAAAATCCCCTCCTCATCAAACTCCGGTTCGTAAACATCTTCGGGGTAATAATCCTGAACCAGGGGAACCGACCGAACCGAACCCCTGCCAGAAGGCACCGGATCGGTAGGAACCGGACGAAGCGATTCAACAATCCGAATCGCTCTGGCTATCTCTTCGGTGGTCGGAACATGAAGGTCCGGATCCGAACCGGCCAATTTATCCTTGCACTTTCTTTTAGTAGGAACCGATCCCTAAGGATCAGCTCTTCTCTTGCCCGAAGAAGTATCGCCCTGGTCAGAGGGCACTCCTTCTGGTTCGGTAAGAACTGAACCGGGTTGGCCTTCCGGGTCAGCAGATTTCTCGGCCTCCTTATCCCTAAGACTACCTAACCTTTTATCCAAAGTAGACTTAGGGAAATTCTTGTAAATTTGGCAGTCTGAATCGAGGTGGTCAAGCCCCAGACAGTAAACACAAGTGGTGTGGGGATCGGCCTTAGCAAAGACCTCCCCACACACACTGCAGTGTTGAAACCCAGTGGGCCCATTTTTTTTCTTGGGTTTCTCAGACATGGCCAACCTAACAAAACTTACCCTTTATATGGCAACCGCCAGGCAAAACTCCCCTATCGGTTTCTCACCGTGTTACAGGAGTTGGAAAACACCATTCAATTCACGTTTTTTTTTTAAACCGATACAGACTGGTAACCACACACTAAATTTTTTCACAAACAATTTTTCTAAAGGATCGGTTCAGCCGAACCGACCGAAAAAATACAGCTTTACAATTTCCACACAATAACTATCCTAAGTACTTACAGTACCACAGACAGAGTCCTGAACCGACAAACGGAACTTATTGCGGACTAAAACCGACAACTTTAACTGACTTTGAACCGAGCAGAAGGAGAAATCTCCGGAGCGGCTGTTCAGTGAGGCGGAATAAAGAATCTGACGGTTTGGTTTCAAAAATATTACAGACAGAGTTTTCAACCGAGCTAGCCCAGCGTCCTATGCCTGGCATAGAATTTTAACCCTTCACTCTCTGGGGCAGTTCAAGTGCTGGAGCTAACTGCAATTGTCAGAATACAGCAAGACTTCATGTTGTTTGAAAGATACCATATATGCAAATATTTGTACTTTTCCCCTAATGCATTAGTGAATCACAATGCAAAAGAACGAAAACGAGTGAACACACCACTCCATTAGCACACAGAAGTACATAGCTTATTATATCTCTGTGTTCTAAAAGTGGAAGCAGTATGCCAAAAACTGTATAAAATGAGCAGTCACAATATCGATGTATATCGTGTACTGAACATGCACGCGCACAGCCACACATTTAGATGCCCTATCTGCTAAGTGAAAAGTGCTTCCCTGACCAACGTATAATATTGCATTCAGCAATATTGTGACTTGCTATTCATTTGTGTCCCACATATAATGTACTTGTAATAGTATTTATCCTGCACTTGTCATGTTACAAGTGCATTAATCCACTCCAAAGTCAGGCTCTACTAGGGAATTAATGCCTGGTTGGTGGTTGGAGGCACTTGGCCTGTGGGCTCGTGCCCCAACCCCACAACCAGGCATTCATTCCTAGTACAACCCTCCTTTGTCATGGATTAATGCTTACTTGATCAAAGCTGCCAGCTTCGGTTTTGCCATCACGTAGGCCCTTGCTGTGCATGTTCAGACCCATATAGCCAAGGCTACCTTGGAAGCTTTTTAGCTGCCTGGAACTATATAAAAACACTATCTAATTTCCAGACAGAGTACAGTCATATAAGGTATGTCTTAAATTTTCTGCAAATGTCTAGCATGTGCACTTGCTTCACCCTGCTATTCTCTGGTCTTGGACAAAAGGAAGGAAAGCCTACCTCTTGGCGAACATGGAGCTCTGTAGGTACTTTCAGGCAGAAAGAGGGCACTGTACATAACAGTACCTTATCCTGGCGAAAACTAGGCATGGATCTTTCATGAGAGCAGTTGCAGCTCTCCCATCTACCTAGCGGAGAAAACTGTGACTAGAAAACATGTTTTAACAGGAAGGATGTGTTCTGATACTTGTGACAGAGGCTCAAAACGGAGGCTTGTAGAGTGCATTAAAAGCCCTATTGAGGTCCAAAGGTGGAACTGGGGATCTGTAGACTATCTTGGTTCTGTTGATCACTCCAAAGATCTTGATGATGTCAGAATGTGAACCTAAGGTGTGCCCCTTGCAATGAACAATGGGTATGAAACCAGAGCATCATACCACTAGCCAGACAGGAGATGGAAATTGATCTTAAAGAGGACAGGCAATTTGTGCTAATTGGCAGCAGTTAGTAATGTTCCTGTTTCCTGACCAGCATAACATTCTGTGGTGATTTGCATATGCAGCCCATGATGCTTTGCATTGTGTGGGCATGTGTGATTTTGTATTTTCTTGAAACTTGGCTTCCCAGCCAAATGCCCTTTGGGGTAACCCTTGCCTCAGTGTTTGCACACAGAGGTTCTTTGTCTTTTAAATGTTTTTTTATTTTAATAGGTTCACCACAACATATCCAAGACACACTGTCTTAGGGTAGCTGGTCCATTCCACTGGGGTGTCAACAGGCGAGGCATACTGATGAGTCCTGGTAGGACGAAACATGTGTCTGTGTCTTCTGTTAGCACCCTTTGCAAACTGTGTGAGAGGCCTTTCGGCACCATGCAATTTTGCTTAAAGTTGGACCAGCATAACATTCTGTGGTGATTTGCATATGCAGCCCATGATGCTTTGCATTGTGTGGGCATGTGTGATTTCGTATGTTCCTGTTTACAGCAATGAAATCCATACCTCCAAATGATCCATATTTAACTGTTCCCTTAATAAACACTGATATGAAAAACTGTGTTTTCAATTGTTTTCCTTTTGTAGAAAACATGCTGCACAGTTTTTTCATGGAACCGACAGTCTGGAGTTTTTACTATGGTATGATTTATGCACAAAATGCTAATTAGGAGCTGTTGACCTACCATAACCTTGTCCAGAGTTCTGTGCACAAACCACGACACAGCTAAAACTCCAGATCAAAGGTTTCATGAAGAGAACTGTAACAGAATGCTGCCCATCAAAACAAAACAATGCAAAATGCAGTTTTTCATATCACTTTTTATTCAAGCATGAATATCATGTCTGAAAATAACAACTCTGTAAATAACTGCCAGTTTGAAATGATTTCCTGTCCTCTTTAAAGGCAGCAGCCCTGAAGCATGCGGCTGTGGCAGAAAGCAAGAGCAGATGCCCAGAATTCGGTCCCCCTTGCAACTGAGAACAGCCCAAAGGAGTTGAGATGTTCATCTCCCTAGGCACCCTTTAGGGTAGTGGGTGGCCTCTACATAGCTAAGGGTGGTAGGCGGCGCCACTATCTCATGTCAATTGCATCACTGCCTCCTCCACGTTGCAGTAGCAAAAACGTATTCTAGAAGCAGCTCAGACCACACCTAGGTACCCGTGGGGAGTAGGTTGGCTACTGTGAATGTTCCCCTGCCATCAGTTGTAAGTTATTTAACTTCTGACAAATGGATTTAAATAAATACTAATTTGGTGACACACACTGTGTGAGGGAAAATGTTTTCAATTTGCAGAACTTTTGAGAACTACTGACATAAGGAGGGACGAGGCAGACCAACTGTATAAGGATCCATATGAAAACAAGTACACGCTGGCTTTAAGTTTAATTATTTAATATTGAAACTTTTGTGGAAGATACATAACTGGTACTAAGGAATTTAACATGTGTTTTTTAGGGAGTTGAAAATATGAAAAACAACATAATTGGAAGGGATTATACATTACAACAAGAGTGGTAAGGAATACATTCTGAAACATGTATATGCATGTACTTGGCATTTAAAAGGTTAAAAATAGTAATATTTTAAGGTGATGTCTGATGATAGAGCCTTTTGAATATTTAGATATTGTGATTTCTGTGTCTGAGAAACTTGATAATTCACAGAACATGAATGGTGGTGGTGGCATGTAGTTCTTTAAAACAATTAGATAAGAATTATTAGTAACCGTACTGTATGTATATATACAGTATTTTAAATGCAGGTAACATAGCATGGGTCTGACGAAGTAGCGAAGCCCTATGAAACGTCACCTGGATTTTCTCGTGTTGTGAAAAATAAACGAAATTGGAGGAAGCTGAAAGATTGGTGTGGAGTTCATCCTACTTTTTTCTCCTGGATATTGGATGAGCAGCCCAGCTGGCAGAACAGAAGAAGAAGGGCATACCAACCAAGAGGATAATCTGGCATAACAAGAAGAAAAAAATCAGCAAAAAGGACTAGCGCCAGCCTGCTAGCGCAGTGGTAGCGCTACAGTTTGTGACGCAGATGACCTGGGTTCAGGAACGAGCAAGGGCCAGCCAAAGGTAGGAGGATCATGCATCCCACAGGGATGCTCTCCTCCCCTGGGGAGGGGTGTCTCATGTCCCATGGCTCTACCGCCACCTGGGTGACCACAGATGGTGGTGCAGGGAATCCGAGAGTGACGGGCAGGGCTGTTGGAACGCGCCATCCTTCCAGCCAGTAGCCAATCACAATGTGCACTACTGGTGGTGGTGGTGGTGGGGGCAGGGTAGAACAAGCAATAGTGTGTATGGGCCAGGTGAATGAAGCTCCTCCAGTGACCCAGTCCCGCATCGAACCCCAGCTGCGAGCACTCCAAGATGGATCCACACCTTCACCTCTGCTCCAGGTGACTGTGGGGAAAAGTAATGCAACAGTGGCTGACAGTGGATCCGGACCCAGGGGGTAATCTGTGGAGGCAGCAGAGGGGTGTGTCATGGGTGGGTGTGGGGACCTGGGGTGACAGCAGCAGGGTGTTGCTAGGGAGGGCAGCTCACTTAGGAGGCAGCCAAAGAAGGGACTAGCCCATGGCCAGAAGGAACAAAAACTATATTTGTAACAAAAAAAGAGAGAGACAAGGACCTGCTTTTACTGCAACAACAGGGATGTACCCTGTGTAAGAGCTAGTGTACTGGATCCAGTCCAGTGCCTGCACTATTCCGCAGATAAAAAAAAAGGTGCAAACACACCTACATGCAGTGCAACTGCCAAGTGGAGTTAGACTGGATAGTGCCAAGAGGCACAGAGTGCATTTAGCAATTAATAGGGATATACCCCAGGAAGAGATATAGTCTGGACAGGAGAAGGAGGCCAGGAAAGAAAAAGGAGGAAGAGAGCTATCTTCTCTTACTTCTTTTTTTTCCTTTGGTTGGTATGAGGGCCCTAAAAGGAACCCTCAATCCAGTTTTGAGGTTTTGTTTTTTTGGTGTGGAGTGGGAACCCAGCAGTGGATCCCAACCCTTCAACTACTCCATAGGGAGTACAGCTGGTGAGATGCCAGAGCACTAGATGATGCTGGCCAGCACCAACAGGGGGAGCTTCCCAGAGACCCTGGGTCTGTTAGAGAGGGGTGGTGGTGGGCAGGAGTGGTAATCATTGGTGAAGATAATCTGGAAAATCAGCAGTTACAGTAAGTACTGTATGTAACTTTCAAATCTTCAAAGAATCAATCTTCACCATTGTTTCCCACTTATGGGTCCGAGTACCAAGCTTTCCCTTCTTTCTGAGTGAGGAGCTGGCTCACACTGAGGGTTAAATATACTCTCAGCCCTCTGCGTGCTGGAGAACACCATATAGCAGAGGCTCCACACAGCTCTGGAGAGACCAGAGATTGGTCAGGCCGAGGCAGGGGCTCCTGTGGCACAGGAGCAGGAAGGTTTCTCAACAGTTCCTGCCTGACTCTAGGGGAGAAGAAATGAGCCTCCTTGAAGTGCAAGTTATGCACCTTACCCATGCCTAAGAGGCCAGTTGAGAAAGATGAAACCATGCATCCATCTGATGCAGACTGCAGTTTCTGCCAACCTGGAGGCTACTTCCTCAGTATCGTAAGATGTCCTTGATTGGTGCCCAGCTACCTCCAGGTCTCAGCAGAAAGGTCAATGGCCTGCCTGTCTCACTTTGAGGCAGTGAAGCTAAGAGTATGCTTAACTGCAACCACAGGCAATGGTTATAGGTTGCCATATATCCCTGGTGTGCAGCAATGCACATTAGGCTGTATGCCACGGAAGAAGCCTTCCTACCAACCATCTGTCTGAGCAGAATCTGCCTCTGAAGGTTGGTCATGTGCAAGGTTTCGTGGCCCTGACAGAGTCTGCAACACTTCAAGCCTCAAGGAAGGGTGAGATACATCACCAGCAGACCCTATGGGTGTGTGATATCATGTGAGAAGGTCCCTGGGGGTGACAGGATTGGAGAAGGGACACCTCAACACTGCCCTGGATGCCTCCACAAAGGCTCTAGACCATGGAGAGTTGATAGCAGTATAAGGATTGGGAACTCCAAGGAGACCCAAAGGAAGGGCTGCGGATCATGACTTGTAAAAGCACGTAAGTCAAGCGCCTGGAGCATCTCCACCAAGAATTGCTGGTATAAGGCATTTTCAGCAGCTGAAAGAAGGTGATTCAATGATTCCTTGTCCTCTGAGGAGGATGTCAATGGAGAGGAGGTGCCAACTTCAAGAACTGTTGGTGCCTGGGAAAAGGGCCTGTACTGGGCCCTGTCAGACTCCCTATGCAAGCTCTCTAAGGCACCAACGAAATCCCAGCGCTGTTCCTATATTGACAGCCACTCAGGGCTCTAAGAATGAGTGCAGCCTCTCCAAGAAAACAATGAGACCCTGCTAGAGGGGCTCAAGACTGCTGGTCTCAAGGGCCTTAGGCTAGGCTGCTTAACTGCATAGGGTCCTTGCCCAAGGATGGCACAGACACCAAAGTCAGCACTGACTGTGGCCCTGACAGCAGTGTCAGTGGCAAGGGCAGTACCACTGCCAGCACAGAGGCTGGTGGCAGCACCAATGATAATTCCACAGGCAGTCACCATAGGCCTCAAAGCCCCTGACATAAGTGGATTCGCAGGAGGCAGCAGCAATGGCTCTAACTGCAATTAGGTCATTGGAACTACCGACATCAAACTGCACTGAATCCACTGCTCCATAAGAATGTTCCAGTGACCAAACTGCTTACCCAAATGCTCACCAGCAGGCAGAGGCTGAATCAGAGATGCTCCATGGGCCTCAGGATACTTGGTGTCATGGACGGAGATGACAGTGAAAAATGTGGATCAAGTGAAGATGAATGCCTGAGTGCAGAGAAGCAGGAATCCAACATCAACCTGTGCTTTCTATTTTCTTTATGTTACTTATGAGAAAGAGTGGCTGAGACTGAACAGTCCCTGGAACCCAACGCCAAGCATGAGTTGGCTGGGACCATTTATTTTTATGACTTCAGAAGGACTGCCTTTCCTTCCAGCAGGAGACTGTCCACTACCAGAACACTCCATCTGAGAGAAGTGATGGTCATACAGAATCTCGTTACAAGAGCAACATGCCTGTTTGGGCGCCCCGCTGCCAGCACGACAGTCGAATGAGGTAGGGCTGTAAGGAAAGATTTTTCTCAAAATACACTAAAACACAAATGAACTATGAAAAATAATAAACCATAACTTAATAAACTTATACTGACATGACATACTAAACTAGAATGCTATTTGAATGCAAACTGTAAGTTCTGGTCCCCAATGAGGAAAGCAAGAGATACTGTACTTTAGCAGAAAAAAAAGGAACTTAGGCAGTTGAATCTGGTGCAGCTGTATACCAAAGGGAACGGGGATGACATGCACACATGGGTCCCTCTAAACATTCTATCAGCCCCAACAGTTCTGGCTCCAGCAGGGTCCTGGCACCTCCAGCCCTAACACCAAAATGTGGAACTCTATGGAGAAGACTGATTCTTGAAAAATCAAACAACACTTTCCCCCTCAAAACTGTACCCTGGAAAAAAAACAGGCAACACAAAGAACTGGTTCAGGTGAAACTCTAAGACTACCTTGGGCAGGAAATGAAAGTTACGTACTTATGAAACTGTCGAGATTCCAGAATATCTACACCATTGAATACCACTGCTGGGTCTGGGGCCAGAAGCACTAGGACCCTCCAGGAGCAAATTCTTTTGCAGGGAGGGACCTAACCTGGGGTAGTGGTAGTGACGCATGTGCTAACCAATAACTGGTGACAGCTTCCTCAGCACCTCAGTTTTGTTTGCCAGGACAGAAAAAAAGTGGAGAGAAATAAAAGAGCGGGCTAGAGAAGGTGTATAGGCAACAAAATAAAAAAAAAAATAGAACCCTACTACCAACTTAGAATAAGAATAGGGCACACTAGGTGGCACATGGGGTAGCTGGGTCTACTTAGAGACAGAGCCTTGTACCACTAGCCAGACAGGAGGAGGATAGTGGTACAGAAAAATAGGGCAGCAGTCCTGAACATGTGGCTCTGACAGATGTGTGGGGAGGTCCAAAAATGGGACGCTTTGCAAATGAGATGGCCCAATGTGCCAAAAATAGAAATTACGTACCTACCGTAATTCTTGATCTTCTCTTGTGTCTTCACCATTCATTACTGCTGAGTGTAAGCCGGAGGCATGCACCCGCCATGGGAGTTTTTTTTTTTGAGGGAGGGCCCGGCGCCGTGATACCGCCCTCGAGTGCGATGCACTGCGTGGTGTGCAAGGGGTGGCCATTAGGCGCTGTAGACTCCTCTTTCATCCCAGTTCTGTAAGCCAGAGAGGCAAAATAAAGAGGGTTAGAAGAATAAGAGTGAGGTAAGAGAGCCAAGGGACAGATAAAGGAAAGGAAACAAACTGAAAAAAGAATAAGCCGAAAAGAGGACAGGAAAGAGAAGAACCCTACCCTAAGGAACCGCAGGGCCTGCTTTCTTGGGCGGCTCTGAGGGAGGAACAGATAAGGGAAAGGAAGAAAGAAGAAAAGGGAAGAAAAAGAGGATGGGATATTTGGAGGAGGGAAAAATACTGCCACAAATCCTGAGTGAAACTGACTTGAAGCTTATCAGCTTGGATCTTAGAGCAAGGAAGCAAGAATCCCTTCAGACAAAACTGGTTCGGATGGCTCAAAGGAACCTTCTACGCAGCTTGAAACAAGAGAGGCAGATTTCCCTACACCTCCCACTATCCCATTACCCATCACTCAGGCTGAGAGCTCACAGACTGCAAAGGCAAAATCTGTTCTGGAGAGGGAGAGCCCCCAACCAGGTAAAGGGAAAAAGACCCACTAGCACTCAGATATAAGTCAGTGCTTGGGGGGTGAAGCCCCAAGAGAGGGCAACCTCCTGTTAAGGTGGACAGAGACAGAGAAGGAGCTCTTCCGGCTGACTCCCTGGAGAAGACAGGGGCCAATGGGCTGGGCCACCAGTTCAAAACGTTAATTTCGAATTGGACTAGAACAACACTGACTAGTCCCAGTCTGGCATAATCGGGTAATCTAGGAACATCTGCCAAGTCCGAAAACTGAGGATAGAGGACTGTCTCAGAGACGAACCTCATGTCCGGCAATTGAGCTAATCTGGCCTGAAAGAAAGCTCCTGAAGGCAAAACCTTCCAGGAAATCAGAAAGAGTTTCCTTAGATGAACAGGACGAAGTTTCGCCTGCTCTCCTCCTACCCGAATCCTTCGCCATGTTTTTTCTTAGAGAAGAACAGAAGGTCCCAAGGAACCACAGGATTTAGTCCCCCCCCCCCCGGGGGGGAAGGGATGAGGAGGGCAAGCAGGGTGGGGGACATGCCCAAGAAAAGAGGCACATGAGGGGAAGGTGGGAGGGATTCAGTAATGAACGGTGAAGATACAAGAGAAGATCAAGAATTACAGCAGGTATGTAATTTCCATATCTTCCCTTGTCAGTCTTCATCATTCATTACTGCTGGGTGAGTATCAAGCCCCCTGGAGGGGGCCTGAATTTTTGGCCCTGAGGGAAGAGATCCCTCAGCCTCTTACTGGTGGAAAGCAGGAGTAGGAGACCCTTACCAATAGACTGGTGCAGTCTAAGGTTGCTGAGGGCAAGGGGGTGTCCCCTGTGACTGGGGGAACGGAGGATACCCCTGAAGAATGCTTCTTGCCCTGTGGGAGAACAGGCGGGTCCCCCGGAAAGCGGAGGAAGTCACCCTATGCCGGGCAATGGGTGACAGTCTGGACAGACGAAGCCATGCCGTCCGCCGTATGCAGATCGCTGTCCCTGCCAGTCTGGAAGCCACCTCACTGGCGTCGTAAGACGCCCTTGCCTGGTGCCTTGCAAGCTCCAGACCCTGTGCAGAGAGGGCAATGGCTTGTCTAGACTGCTGCGTATCAGGCATAGACGCCAGAACCTGCACTAACATCGACCACAGATGCCTGTTGTAGGCAGTGTGGTGTGCCTGATGTGAACCTATGCACATCAACACACGACTTGAAGAGAAGACTCTTCGTCCCCACTGATCAAATTCAGCAGAATCCAGATCTGGGGGTCTGTCACGTGCCAGGTGCCGAGGCCCAGAGGGAGTATCTAGGGATGTCAGGCCTGAAGGCAGGTGAGGTAGAGAACCTAGAGACTCATGGGGGCACAATACTGTCTCCTGAAGTCTGCCAGTGCTGCAGAAGGGGTGGCTGGAAACTGCCAGGTGCAGATAGACACCTCCTGGAAGGGGATTGGCCAGGAAGGCACCACGTGGTGGCGAGCGCTGAATTGACTGAGGAATGCACGTGTGTGCCACTTGGTATTGTCCCTGTGGAAGAAGGAGATACGAAGCTCCAAAACCAGCCTCGAGAGGAACCGCTGACATTCAGTGAAATCAGCGTTGGAGGATAGGTGAACAGAAGGTTCCTCTTCCTCAGGAGAGGAAGACGAGGAGGAAGTGGAGCTCGAATGCTCAGAGGACTCCTGCGGCGTGGGGGACAGGTGGAAGACCTGCTCGTCCATGGCCCTAATGTATGAGGGGAAGGCCACCACAGTAGCTCTGAGCATCTCCCAAGTTAAGGGCCCTGTAGGACCCACATGGCCCGGGGGCATGGCTGCAGAGGGATGGGTGAAGGGCACCTAAGAGCATGTGCCTGGCCTCTGCCAGGGCTCTGAGATCTAAAGAGTGAAGCCACCAAGACTGGGGACCCTGAGATCATACTGGGTTACAAGGAGGTAACTTGAGGAGGCAAACCCCAGAAGAGCCCAGAAGGGGAATCTCCCCCCTGTGACACGACTGAGGTTGCATGTATCCAGAAGGGCAACCCTCAGTACCGCCACTAGAAAGTGCCCTGGAGACCTCGAGGGACAGGTGGGGATCAGTGCTATGACTCCTTCCCACACCCTGCAGGGCAGTGGGAATGCACCGCCGCTCTTCACCCTGACCTCTCAGCCCCTCTGACTCTGAAGTGACCCCCTTCCTCGACCCCAGTGCCAGGGCTCCCTGCTTTGCAGACCTCCGCAGGGAGGCCACAGAAGCAGGGCTCCCTGCCCCCTCTGAAGGAGCATCAGTAGCACCAGGGATGGCAGCTGCCTGGGCCCCCTCAGAAGACGGCATCCTCCTATGAATCCTGGAACTATCGCCCCTAGAAAGCCCCCGGCCACCCCTAGCCATGGGACCCCCATGGCGAACCTGCTCTGGGGACTCGGGAAGAGGAACACTGGGCCACCTGACACCCCGACCTACAGAAAGTTCCGAATCTGAAGACTCAGGCTGCCAGTCCAGGTGCACCTCTGAGTCATCCTCCCCGAAGAGAGGAGCAGAGTGACCTCCAGAGAGCTACCTCAGGAACAACTCCTGCGACAGCACTGGGCGGTACTGATATAGGCCGTGATGACGCAATGGCTGCTTGAGTCCCAGTGCCATGACGGCGGGAACCCCTGAACCAACGGCTCACTAGCGGCACCGCCTGAGTCCCTGGCACTATGGACGGTGCCAGAACCCAAAACGGTGTCGCTAGGCGGCATCAAGGGTCCACCAGTGGCAGGCCCCGTAATCTGGGGCCACGACACTGGGGGAGCCTGCACCTCCAAGGAGGCGTTTGCTGGGACGGTGCCAACGATGCAGCCCCGGGAGGAATCACACTGTTCCTCCAGCACCGAAGAAGAAACCTCCTCCTCCTCGACAAGTCTGGAAGTGAAGGAGGTTCCCTCCTCGGCGAGCCGTATAGATCCGGGAGGGGAACCGGAGGAGGGGTCAAGAGATCTGGCCTGGGAGCCCGCGGGCGACGTTGTCCTCCAAAAGTCGGCGGAGCCCTGCCAATCTTAAATGCAGGGATTTCCAACACATGGCGGTCCTTGGAAAAACAGGCATTGCAGTGATCCATATCATTGTTGGGCTCCAGGCACCGAAGACAAACATCATGTCGATCCGTGACGGAAAACTGCTGGCCACAAGGGCACCGACGCATAGGGGCATGGCCCGCCTTTACACTCAGCCCCCGAATTGGACATGATGCGAAATTACTTTATAAACAGCAAAGATCCCAGCAGTGTCTAAATATAGAATGAAACGGTCTTACCGGCTTCAACGGCATCGGGATGTAGAACCAGGATGAAGGAGTCAACAGACAGCATCAAAGAACGACGAAAGGCCTAATGGCACCACAACAAATTGTTTCACTTGTGCAGCAGGTGCAGCCTCGATGGCGGGAGACACAGAACTGGGATGGAGGACAAGTCTATGGTGCCTAACGGCTGCCCTTCGCACACCACGCAGTGCATCGCTCTCGAGGGCAGTGCCGTCGGTGCCAGCTCCTCCCTCAAAAAAAAAAAAAAAAAAAAAAAACCTCTGGTGGCGGGTGTGTGCCTCCGACTTACACCCAGTAGTAATGAATGGTGAAGACTGACAAGGGAAGATTAGAAAAAAGACACATAGACTCCTGAAAAGATACAAATCCAGGCTACCAAATATATTCTAACTGATTGAACTCGTGAGTTAACCATGTCCCTCTTTCTATGTATCAGGGAGAAGAAAGGTGCAACCTAGGTGCATGTGGACTTGCTGGACTGGACAGTCCAAGGGAGTAGAAATGTGTTCATCTCAACCAAGCATCCCTAAGGGTAGTGCACCAAGGCTCGGAAACACAATGAGAAAAAGGGGTATACCAATCAAAAAAATCTAACATAGAGAAGAGATTGAACTAACACAACCTGCTTCTCCTGCAACCACAGGAATGTACCCTGTGAGAAACTAGTGTAGTGATCTAAAAAGATGCATAGCGGCCCCCCTTCACTTGCATATCAGTTGCCCAGCGGAATTAGACTGGATAGTGCCCAGGGCACATGTTACATTTAGCAACTAACAGGGATATACCCACAGAGGGGCTGTATTCTGGGCAGAGAGAAGAAGGGCTAGAAAGAAAAAGGGAGGATGGAGCTACTTTCAACAAACACCCCCCCCCCATCCTATTTTTGGGCAGGTTCGGGAGAGGGTACAGAGGATTCTCACCCCATTTTTTTATGATAGTGGGGCTCTAGAAAGTGCCTCTCTTTTTTTGTTTTGTCATAACAGGAAGGGGAAAAGACCCCATATGATGGTTATGATTGGGGAGATACCCATAGGAAAAAAACTCCATGGTGCTGCTAGCACCAGCAGAGTGTGCTACCAAGGACCCTGGCTCTGCCTGAGCAGGGGATGGTGGGTGGGGCATGGTAATCTATGGTGAAGATATTCCGGAATATCAACAATTATGGTAAGTATGTAATTTTCATATCTTCCAGGAATCAATCTTCACCGTTGATTCCCACTGATAGGTCTGAGTGCCAAGCTCCCTTTTCCTACAAGGAAGGAGCTGGCTCACTCTAAGGGAAACAGAGATCCCTCAGCCCTCTACTTGGAGGAGAATACCTGATGGAAGGGGCTACTTATGGGTCTCGTGGGACCTCAGACTGGCCAGGGTCAGCTGGGTACTCCTGTGGCACAGGAGCGGGAGGGTGCCCTAACAGTTTTCGTCTGACCCTCTGGGATAAAAAATTAACCCCCTGAAAATGTGAGTTCAGCACCTTACGCCACTTCAAAGGTGCCAGCCTGGAAAGGTAAAGCCGTGCTGTCTGCCTGATGCAGACCACAGTTCCTACAAGCAGGGAGGCATCTTATTGGCATTGTACGATGCCCTTAATTGATGCCTTGCCAACTGCAGGCCTTTAGCAGAAAGACAAATGGTTTGCTCGACTAACTCACTTTTTGCAACTGCAGCTAGCAGCTGATCTATCTGCAACCATAGGTGCTGGCTGAAGACTGCCTGATGTGCCTGATGTGCAGAATGCACATCCTGATGCTTGCCAAGGAAAACACCTTCCTGCCCTAGGCATCTGTCTGAGCAGGATCAGCCTCAGGAGGTCAGTCATGTGCAGGGCATTTTGATCCTTTCAGTGTCTGCAAGTCCTAATGCCCTGAAGAGGGATGAGGCACTGTCCCTGAAGATCCTGAGGGTGTGCAATACTGCATCCGGAGGTCTCTGGGGGCAGGAAGCCATGAGAAGGAATGCTTCAGGCCATCTTTGATGAGTTCTCAAAGGCCCTTGGCCAAGGCGGGATGATTGTGGAACCATTGCTTAAAGCTCTAAGGAGTCCCAGCTCCAAGGATACGGGACTGTGACATGAATATGAGACTATTGCCAGCACCTCGAGCATGTCCACCAAGAATGTCTGGTACACAGTGTACTCAGAAGCCAAGGACAAGAGAAGGGTAGATTTGTTGTCCTCTGAGGAGGAAGTTGATGGAGATGAGGTGCTGAAACCAAAGGGTGGTGGCACCGGGGGACAGGTTTAAACTGGACCCTGCCAGATTACCTGTGGTACTGCTCTACTGCATCAACCACTTCTCTGTGCTGAGCCCAGGTGTTGGCCCCTGAGGGCCCATGTACCTAGGTAGCTTTGGCAAGGGTGGCAGAGTTCCAGGAGGGAAGAGATACTCAGGATCTCTAGGACCACTACCTGGGCTGTGAGGTTGTACAGGGGACCTCTCCAGAAGGGAGGGCCTGGTGGGACTGCCAGAACAGGGTCAACCTACATCTGAGGAATGACCAAGTTGGCACCCATGAGGGGAACCCCAAGTGGGGAGAATGGAGCCATACAGTCCCCATAGGACAACGGTGTTAATGGTGTAGGATAATGGTGTTAGCACAAGGCTCTGGGGAGAACACCACCTCCCATACATCATCTGACTCCAAGCCAGTGGTGCCTCTGGCACCGGGCTTAGGGTCAACAACTGGCTTACAGACAGGTTCATCCCATTGTAGCAGCTGGCGCTGTCCTCAGTGTCAGGCCCAATGTCAGGTCCAGTGCTGACCTTAGAACCATCCCCATCTCCAGTACTGGAAGTGGCATCAGGAACCGACATGCTGCTATAAGTGGCACCGGGACCAGGGATAACCATTTCATTTCATTTTATTTTTCATCCTTGTAAGTCTGATGAGCGTAACTGCCCATTTTCACAGATGACAAGCATTACATAAATATAAAAATACAGTAACAAAGTACAAAACAGACATTACAAAATAAATACAGTTTTGGGTCAGCAAGTACATTCCTGTGAAAGTTGTAAGTGCTTTTTCAGTCTAGATTTAAAAGACAATAGTGAATTACAATTCAACACATCTTGGAGAAGAGAACTGAAAAAAAATGTGGCCCCCCCATGTAATAGCTCATTGCCTCCACAGGAGCTCTCTGATGTTGCACCCCTTGTCTCCTGTATACTGTTAACAGTAAATCCTGGGCCTTTTTAAGCAAAATCAAGCTATAGTCAGCATGCCACAAACAAATCCTAATAGCTCAAGAACCGTAAATGCTAGACACAAAGTATGAGTGGCAAAGTTATTCAGCACAAAATTACCTTTCAAATGGCGGTATGCAAATAATAATATGTAATTTTTTTTTTCTATGCTGATTGAAACCGCAAAAAAAATATATTTTTCACTAAAACAGGCAACATAAGCGATACACACCATACCATAAACAAATGCGAATAACTCCTAAAGTATACATGATATACACAAAATATCAGTGGCAAAGTTGTTCAGCACAAAATTACCTTTCCCAATGGAGGTATGCAAATAATAATATGTAACTTAGATTTTTTTTCTATGCTGGTTGAAACAGCAAAAAAAAAATATTTTTTTTCACTAAAACAGGCAACATAAGCCATACCATAAACAAATGCAAATAACTCCTAAAGTATACATGATATACACAAAATATCAGGGGCAAAGTTGTTCAGCATAAAATTACCTTTCCAATGGTGCTACGCAGTCAAATATTTATTATATTCTGTTACACAATATATTAAAATATATAAGTGACTTCTCCAGACGTTGCAAGGGCACACTGGGAGTCAGTAGCTGACTTCTGCAGGCGTCCTCAGGACACACCAGTGTATTTTACTGACGACTACAGGCGTCTGCTAGGAGACAATGAGATAGGGAACATTGGCCTAAAGTTTACTTAAAAAATGGAAAAACCAAAAGTAAATTTAGATGGAGTTCTAGTGCAGTTAGAGTTTATGTATCTAGGGAAATATGAACTTACTGAAATGGGCAGAAGACCAGATTTGATTTTAAATAGGAAAATGCCCATTTAAAATGAATCCTATTCATAAGGGAGAGACAATTAGAGGATTTCAGGAGAAAACAATGATGGGTTCTTGTAGGAACACAAAACATAAATCTCAAGATAGAAATGTAGGTAACTCTCAGTCTAGCCAGAGACTTAGGTTCATAGCTGCATAGACCAATAGCCCATAATCCAGGACACTAAAGAGAAAGCTGTGTGCCAGTAACTTTCTTGATTCTATTGTTAGGAATGGCTTAATTCTAAACAAGCAACCAAGTCTTTCATGGATTTTTTTAGTAATATATGTGACATGATGTTCGAAAGTAAAGATTGGTCGAGTACAAGACCCAAATATTTAAACATATCGACCAGTTCAATGGTATTTCCCTTGACATCACGAACACGTACTAAATCAGCAACATTGTTTTTTTTCATTGGAGAACAACATAATTTTAGTTTTAGCAGAATTAAGCACTAAAGAATTAGAGATTAACCAATTCTGAAAAGAACTGAAATTAGTCTGAATTTTACAGAGGGCTTCGTTTGATGTTTGACATGCCTCATAAATGACTGCGTCATCTGCGTACATTATAATGGAACTTGAGACACATGAGCTAGGGGCTGCATTCATGTAAAAAGAAAAAGTGAGTGGCCCCAGGATGGGTCCCTGGGGAACACTACATTTCACTAAATTTGTCAAGAATGGCCTGCCTTATTCACAGTTTCTTAGACTTCACAGGTTATGCAGTGAATAGGATGATTTTGCTGAGCAGACCCAAATAATGCACAGTTTTTTATCAACAGGGGATACGCTAAAAGCACAGTGGACAGAGCACTCTCCCGGGTCAGTAACATGCCCCGTAATCTTGACCCCCGTAGGAAGGATACTGTCAAGCAAGAACAACGGCGAATTCCACTAGTGCTTCCTTTCCATCAGAGCACACCTTCTCTTCACAGGATCATCACCAGTAACTTTCCCATTTTGCAGACTGACTCTAACATTGGTGCTTCCTTTACAGAACCACCTATTGCCTCCTACCACCGGCCGCCTAACCTGCGAAATCTCCTGGTTAAAAGCAGCCTACCTACACCTAACAGTTTCTCCCTACCAGGTACCAAACCTTGCAACAGGACTCGCTGCTACACCTGCAAATTTGTTTCCAGTGTGACTGAAATTCGGAGGTCTACAGGTGTTTTTCACATCACCAAGGAGTTCTCATGCACCTCCACTAATGTGGTATATTGTATTCTTTGCAGGAAGTGTACAGCTATTTACATCAGAGAGGCTGGTAGGTGCCTTGCTGACTGTTTTAGGAAACATTACAGAGCAGTCAGGAATGGTGACGCTGCTAAACCCACTGTTTCCCACTTTATCTCCAGGGACCACAGTGTCAATGACCTTTCTGTTTGTGTCCTTCAGCAGGGCTTCTGGGATTTTGACCATAGAAAAAACATGGAAGCCAAGCTGATCATCCACCTTGGCTCCCAGCAGCCCTCTGGTTTAAATGATAGACTTATTTTCCACTAATATCTTTCAGCCACCCCTTATTTTCCCTAAAGTCTGTTTGTATCTGTACACATTTAATTCCTTTTTCATTTTCACCTTTAGTCTCCATCTCTGTCTCCTTCCCCCACATTTGTCACCTTTCAGCCTTCTTACTAGGCCCTGTTAATTAATCCCCACCTGTGGACTTCTCTAGCTCTTTCACTCCTATTCTGTTTTATCTTTCCCATCATCACCTTTTTGTTTCACAGATTCTGTCTTAAGCTTGCCATTTATCACTTCTTCTCCCTAAGCCTCCCCTTTTCTCTTTCCCCACATATATATACAGTATATCCCTCATTTTATCTTCCTTCTACACTAACTTTGTTTTTTTTCTCTTTTAGATATTTCCTGAAGAAGACCTATGGTCAAAACGTAGAATTCTAACTCTATTTTCTATTTTCAGCATGCATTTAATATAACCCTTTTGTTTTACTACATTTAATTGGTGTGGGAGAAGAGTAGTGACTATCAATGTTGGTCACGTGTCCTGTTCATGAGGTAATGGGAAAACCATTTAATGGCTTTACAGGAAAATTGCAGCTTGTCCAGAATACAAAGCAGTAAATTATGTTCCACAAGATCAAAGGCCTTGGTGAGGTCCACAAAAAGGGCTGCAACAGAGTGCCCCTTATCAAGGGCACTCTGTATTCCTCCAGTGAACTTCACCAAGGCCGTTTCAGTATTGTGCCCTACCTTACAGCCATGTTGACAATCTGTTAAACTGTATTTACAAAGATGCTGTGATGTCTGATATAATATAATTCTTTCTAAAATCTCGGACAGTGGTGGGAGAAGGGAAATTGGGAAGTACAGTAATTGGAAACAAGGGCTGGATTACCACTTTTGTGTATGGGTCTAATAACTGAACACTTCCAGAGTTTCGGGAACTCCCCATGGAAAATTGAAAAGTTTTGATAGAAAGGGGGTAAGCAAAAGTATCAATACCCAATTTCAGAATCCGAAAATCAATACCATCAGATATCAAATTAGGTTTAAGGTCATTGCTAAGTATATACTTTTTCTCCGGGGTCACTTCGTGAAATTTAAGTTTAAAGTGTGAGTCAGGGTCAGATTGGGAAAGGTTATTAGTGGTAGAATTAACATTAGAATTAGGCAGCCTTATACATTCTAAGTCTCCAAAATAATTATTAAAACATTCTGAGACCAATCCTGGGCCACTGATGGCAGTATCACCTTTCTGAAGAGAGATTAATTTTTTTATTACCCCTTCCCATTAGTTTATTTAATGTCTTCCAAGTATGTCTAGGGTTGCCAAAGGCTTTCTTTTTGTTCAGTTATGAAAAAAAATTACCTTTACCTTTCTAATTTCTGACTTGCATTTGTTTCTTAACGTTTTGTTAGCCAGAAGGGAACTATCATCCTTACTAGCTTTGAAACATTTCTAGCTACAGTCTCTCAGTTTCATTAAATTTAACAAACCCTTGGTAATCCATTTTTGCTTTGAAGATCTAACTCTCATTTTTGAGGGGCGCCAATTTATCTACTAGAGAAGTATAAAGGGTTTTGAAGGTATCCAACAATAAATCAATATCTTGTACGGATTCCAGCTGTGACCAATTTATGTCTTTGCTAGCTGTTGCAATGCCTTCTGGGGACAGTGATGAAAATTTCCTGAATTCAATATACTGGGGGTCAAAATGTGACAGACCACTCACACATGACTGGACAGTGGTCACTCTTAATGTCCGGAAGGGCCCCTGCATTTGAAATCCTACCAGGCTGAGTGACCAGTATCCAGTCCAGGGTTGTACCTGAGTTTGTTTTATAGTTATATCTAGTGATATCCTGTATCACCTGATACAGACCCAAATCCAATAAGGTATCACACATATGAACATACGAAATTTGCCAGCAGATAAAGGCCTAGAGGTCTATCAAGTCTGCTCGAATGTGCAGCTAGCACCCCTTATTCTGCAGCTGCCCCTCCCTTCCACCCTTCCCCTTCATTGACCCTCCCCCTTGTCCTGTCCCATCCCCTTTTGAAGCAGTCCACTGTTCTACTGGATACCACTTCTGCAGGTAACGCATTCCACCCAGCCACCACCCTCTCTGTAAAAAAGTGTCTCATCTCCCTCCTGAACCTTCCTCCCTCCAGTCTCATATCATGGCCCCTGGTGTCCCTCCCCTTCCTTACTTTGAACAGCCCCTCTGTACCTGTCTTGTTTATTCCTTTCATGTACTTAAAGGTTTCAATCATGTCCCCCCGTCCCTCCTCTCCTCCTGTGAGTACATGTTCAACTCCCTCAGCCTCCTCTCGTATGATAAGTCCCCCAGCCCCTTGATCATCTTTGTCACCGTGCGCTGCACCCCCTCCAGTAACTTAATGTCCCTCTTCAGATACGGGTGCCAGTACTGCATGCAGTACTCCAGGTGCGGTCTAACTAATGACCTATACAGTGGCAGAATCACCTCCTCCCTCCTCGAGGATATACCCATTGTAATACAACCCAGCATTTTGTTGGCCTTTGCAGCTGCTTTCCTACATTGTGCTGAGTTGTTCATCGACCCTGTAATGAGCACCCCCAGATCCTTCTCCTCTGTCTGGGCTAGCTGCACTCCTCCCAGCAGGTAACTCCTCCTTGGGTTCTTCATCCCAAAATGCAGCACCTTGCACTTTTTGACATTAAACCCAAGTTGCCAGGTGTCTGACCAGGTTTCAAGCTTTGCCAGATCATCCTGCAACCCCTGCCATCCCCCTAGGTCATCTACCACCGCTCCTACCTTGGTATCATCAGCAAACAGACTGATCTTGCTCTTGATGTCCAATGATATGTCTGCAATGAATATCCCAAACAACACTGGTCCCAGCACTGAGCCCTGTGGAACACCGCTCATCACTACCCTTGGGTGTGAGAGCTCCCACCACCACCACCCTCTGTTGCTTTCCCTGAAGCCAGTTCCCTACCCATCTCACCAGCTTTGCACCTGCCCCTGTGCCTACTAACTTACTTCCCAGCCTTCCATGCGGCACCGAGTCGAATGCCTTACTAAAGTCCAGATACAGGACATCCACTGCATGGCCCCTGTCCAGTTGCCTAGTTACCCAGTCATAGAACTCCACCAGGTTGGTTTGGCAGGATCTGCCCCATATGAAGCCATGCTGTCTGCTGTCCTGCAGTCCTTTGGCCTCTAGGAGGGCCACCAGCCTCTCCTTCAGGATAGTCTCCATTAGCTTACCCACGATGGATGTGAGGCTCACTGGCCTGTAGTTTCCTGGTTCATCCTTTGGCCACTCTGGTGGAGGGGCACCACATGAGCCACCCTCCAGTCCTGAGGTACACACCCCGAATGCAGTGAGGCATCAAATAGGTCTGCCAAAGGTCCTGCAAGGACCTCGGCCAGCTCCTTCAGTACCCTGGGATGGATGCCATCTGGCCCTGGCGCCTTATCCACCCTCAGTGCCTTCAAACCCTCCCGAACTCTGCCCTCCATGATTTCCCCATCTATCACCCCCTCCCCCCCCGTTTCTGCCATTTTTCCCCCCTTGGGTGTCACCCCCCATCTTCTCTTTAATAAATACTGAGCAGAAGTACTCATTTAGTGCTTCTGCCTTATCGCACCCTGCTTCCACCCAACCTCCCTCCTTCCTAATCCTTACTATGTGGTCCTTACAGCTCCTTTTCTCCCTGGCGTACCTAAAGAAGTCCTTCTCCCCCTTCTTAATGCCCTCCCCTTACTGCCCTTGTCACCTCCTTCGATTCTGTCAAGTACTCCTCCCTGTCCTCCCCTCTCCCTGTTTTCTTGTACTTCCTAAAGGCAGCTCTTTTCCTCCTTACCTTTTCCATGACCTCCTTGCTCAACCAGCTTGGTACCATCAATACTCCAATTATTATTGAAATCTCCTAAAAGAATCCACTCTCTATTGGGGGATAATTGGGATTTAAAGTGCGAAACCAACTCAATACCAATTTTGAATTTACCAGGCGGAATATACAGGGAACTAATGACTAACTTTTTATCCTGGCCAAAATGTACCTCAATCGAAATAAAGTCGCAAGTAGAATTTCTCAAACTGTCCTGGATCCTTACTGCACTAAACCTAGAATTAATATAAATAAGTGACCACCCCCCCCTTGTCTGCCCACCCTATCTTGACAAAACAGATTAAAGTTGGTTAGTGAAATCTCAGAATCCTTAATATCAGTATTTAACCATGTCTCAGATAAAGTAATCACGTCAAACTTATTCTGTTCTGACCATACTAAAAATTGATCCCACTTGGAAACAAGGCTCTTAATATTCAAGTGATCAATTTTTAAAGTTGGAAAAGAGTTGGAAGAGACAACTTTGTTTCTAAGATCTGAGCAAGAGACAGTTAAGCTCGAGGGAGAAGGGCCTGAGTGGGGGTGCGCTGAACCAGAAATAAGCAGTAGTAAAGCAAGCAACCTACAGAAATATGTTTTGTTTACTACTTTTCTCTCATTTTTAGTGATAGAGCTGTACAGTTTAGTTCTAATATTAATAAAATAGTGATCAGTTGCAAACCTCTGAAAATTAATAGAGACAGGAAGAATGGCCTCTGTATTGTCAAGTTTGTGTGAATGTTCACCATAATTAAAAGACTTTGTAAAGGTCTGGGGTTCAAATTTAAAACAGAATATGGTTGGGGGGAAAAACATCACCCTCCCATAAACTTTTAGTTGTGTGTGTTTGCAAGAATAAAAAAATACAGCAGCTTAAGAACAGTCTAGACATTTTAAATCACAAGTGACTACCCATTCCCAGCCTAAAGGTTATAGTACCTGACACGTTAAGTCTGAATATGCAATCAAATTAGGGTTAAGCAAGCCTTCTTGAGACATTTTCTCTGAGGAGTGGCACTCATGCTCGCGACGCAGCCCTCGCACTGTGGGTGGCTCAGAACTTTAAAGTGCAGTTCCCCTCCTCCAGAATTGTGTCACTC
Source organism: Neoceratodus forsteri (assembly GCA_016271365.2). Lineage (NCBI taxonomy): Eukaryota > Metazoa > Chordata > Ceratodontiformes > Ceratodontidae > Neoceratodus > Neoceratodus forsteri. Next base: position 1,333,378,671 of record CM057455.1, on the reverse strand, counting down.
CCTGTTGCTCCTTCCCACAGCCCCATTGTTCTGATGTCTTACCGGGACCGGGGCTCTCACTTGGAGTGGAGTGGGAGCCAGAAAGCTGGACTAGATGAAGGCAGTACAGAAGAACACAGGCAAAACCCAAGCAGCAGCAGGAACAGTTCAGGTAATTGTCAGGAGCGTCTCTGTCGCGCTGTGGGTGGCTCAGAACTTCAAAGTGCAGTGTCCCTTCTCCAGAATTGTGTCACTCCCTGTTGCTCCTTCCCACAGCCCCATTGTTCTGATGGCTTACTGGAACCGGGGGCTCTCACTTGGAGTGGAGCAGGAGCTGGAGAGCTGGACTAGATGAAGGCAGTTCAGGCAATACAGGAGAACACAGGCGAAACCCAAGCGGCAGCAGGAACAGTTCAGGTAATTGTCAGGAGCATCTCTGTCATGCTGTGGGTGGCTCAGAACTTTAAAGTGCAATCATCAGGAGTGTCTCTCCCAAATGGATAACAATGTCATTGGCATCATGCTCAGTGCAAGGGGCAGAACTGACACCATGGGCATAGTCACATCCATCACCGGGGAGGTGTCATCCTCCCCCTTGGTGTTGATAGTGACGTTGACTGGAGGAGAGAACCACCTCAGCAACTGGACACCACACAGCCCCGGCATCAGTCTCTCTCCAGACACCACAGTGTCAGAAGGAGACCAGGAGTCGGGGTGGCATCAGACCAGAACACGGACATGTTCACCGAGGTAGAGAGAGTGTACAGCATTGGCCTCACCTCCAGGGATGTCTGCTGTCCAGGACAGACAGACTTGGGGGGGGGGAAGTACTCACAGAAACAAGCTTGGCTACTCAGTCCCAGACAGCAGAAGCAAACATACAGTTTTGTTGCAGGATGAAAATGTCTTTACTTAGTAAAACAGCAGTGAGCTAGTGACACTCCCCCACAAGCAGTCAAACTTCTTCATGCCTCCTGTGCTTTTTCAAGACTCGGGGGGGGGGGGTTCACAGCCAACTGCTAAGAAGAAGCCAGCTGTCCACCAGACCCACCCTCAGGACTTCTGATGCCTTGGCAAGATGAAATAGGTGAAATCAAGGAGGATCCCATACTTCCTTGACAGCAGAGGTGATAGGAAGGGGTCCGGGGAAAGGCCCAGAGACCATAGCTTGGCTTCATGAGTGTGACACCTGCCTCCAAAGGTAGGAGTTAGCCAAACCCACATCATTGCTTGGATTTCAAGCATACAGTAGTTTATCGAGAAGCAGGTGTCACACTCATCCATGTTTTGATCCGGGCCAAAGCAGGCTGCGTACGTTAGATGTTAGTTCGTCATCACTATCTGTTTTCCTCTGGGGGGATTGACGCATTATGGGATGCATGTGATGTTTCTTAGCCCCTTCTTCTTCTTTTCAGGTTCCAACATCATTGGAACAGAAAAAACAAAGAAAGAGACAACCGGCATTGCATACTGAAAAATGGTGATGCAGTTTGAAGTGAGGTGCTGCTGCTCCCACAGTGTACATTCGATGGCAGGAAGAACAGAACTGAGGTGCTCAGGAAGCCGGTGTCAGTTACTGTATAGTGTGTGTGGCACCACTTGAGGTGTGCAGGTACTGTAACAACCCGATGTCGGCTCCCTCCCTGCCAAAAGATCTTCTACCGCAGGGTCCTAGTGCCTCCGGCCGCAGACCCATCAGTGGGACTCAATGGTAAAAACACACAGAGGTAACCGCGTGCTACACAGATACAGTCATGGTGTGTTGCTGAATCCAAAGCAAAGTTGCAAGCAAACACAGATAAAACAGTGCACATCACAAGCAATTCACCTTACCAAGAATTTATTGAACAATCATCCAGCAAGGGGAAGATATAACCATTTTTATAGTGTAGACATCTCTGCCATGTCCAAGATGGCTGCCACACCATACTGCGCATGCACTAGTGGTCACAATACTGTTTGGTGACCATCTTGTACACTGTGGAATGTGCCGTGTTCTGCCATGACCACCGACACAGTAAAAATAGTGCAGTGCTACTTCCAATAGAGACAACAAGTGGAATGCCTTATGGATGCGGAGGCAACTCTAGTGTAACTCCAACATGTTGTTCAGTCAGAAGGAATGCGCTGAGTCCTTTTCTCATAGCAAGAAGTTTGTTTGTTTGTTTATTATAAAGGTTAAGACCATTAAGCAAAGCTCATTTACAATGGTGACCTTAACAATACAAAACATACAGATAGACAAAAGTTATATCATACATACAGACATAATACAATTAATTAACACATTACAACATTGACAAAACTGCTAAAAACAGTTACAAACCCTAGGAATGGAAGTCAGATGTTTTTTCAATGCTCTCACAGAAGGTACTTTGTTGCATTTATATCTTTTGGAAGATTATTCCAAGACTTTGGAATCATTTGACTAAAGAAATGATCTGCTCATATCATTCTTGTATTGGGTACAAGCATCTCCTTAAGACCGCTTTTCCTTAAAGATGCATCTAAGTGATGGAATTTTAATCTGTCCCTTAAAACCCTGGGGACCATACCCAGACTGCACTTGTAAGAAAAAATACTTTTGTGAATTTCTCTCCTATCAGATAACAATAACCAGTCCCAATTTCTGGTATAATTCACAGTGATGGACTTGTTTTGGACAATTTAGTATCAGCCTAGCCAATCTATTATATAAAATGTCCAACCTATGTAATCTATTAAAGGTTGAGTTACCGTACAAAATATTCCCATAATCGATAAGAGGGAAACCAGCATCTGAACGATTTTTTTTATTGTATCTGCCTCCATACTGTACCAATGTCGATAGAGAAAACCTACCCTCTTATTTACCTGGGAAATTAGATAATTTAAATGTTTATTTACTGCCTCTGTTTGGTCAAGCCAGTAGCCCAAATACTTATGAGTCCACATTTTCCAGAGCAACACCAGAGTCATCCAGTATACTGTACATAGTTGTTTAGTAGCAACACCCTGATAAGATGTACCAAAAAACATACATTTTGTCTTTACTGCATTTAATTTTAATTTTGTTTTGAAAAATATGATTGTAGGCTACTGAAACTGCTCTGGAGGATCTTTTGGACTTCCTCTAGAGAAGGCTTAGAAACATAAACAACCATGTCTTTAGCATAAAGATGATAAGACACATTACTTACATGCTTCCCTAAATCTTTAAGATAAGTTAGAAAAGGCAGGAGACCTAGGACAGAGCCCTGGGGAACTCCACTCTCCACTAATAATGGGGCAGATACTATACCATTTACTAATGTAGTCTGATATCTATTTGATAAATAAGAACCAAACCAGTGCAATGCCAAACCATCTACACCCACAGCAGAGAGGTGGGACAGCAATAGCTGATGGTCTACTGTGTTGCAGGCCCTGGAGAGATAGAGCAGAATGACACTGGTGTAAAATTTAGGTTCCAATGCTGATCCAATGTCATCCAGGACCGTCGACACAGCAGCCATAGTTCCATGTTGCTTTCTAAATCCGGACTGGTATTGGTACAACAGATTCTGATCCTCCAGATAAGTAGTAAGTTGCTGAACCAATAACTTTTCTAGGATCTTACTTACTAAAGGCAATAATGAAATGGGACAGTAAGGTTTGCAGGGCTACGCCCACTGCAGCCCTAAAAAAGGAATCTGAATTAAATAAAAACTGCAGCTACATGAAAAAGAGGTTGTGGCATGCAAACAAACTAAACACAAGAGGGACAAACAGGATTACGGCCTTGGGCAGGTTTCTGCCTGGGAGAGACCTTCATGGGCTGCAAGCAGGGGACTAGGGAGAGGCCACCGCCATTCAAGAAATAATTCAAAAAGAAATCGTCCAACTTCCAACAGTAGAAAGAAAAACAAAAAATAGACAATATAACACAGAACAAAAAAATTAGAACAAAAATAAAAACTAAATACCTGAAGAATATGCTTTGGAGGAATTTGCCAAAAACCCAGCTAGATTGACTGCAATAAACAAAAATGTTCATTTTTTAGGAAAGAAAAAAATACAGCAACAAACAAATCAAAAGGAAACAAGGACAGGGAGAAGGGGAGGAAGAAGAAATAGAAAACCAGTCTACCATTTGAAAGTCAACCAAGACAAAGAATCAAAAGAAATAATTAACTTAAGCAGTTACCAATTATCTGAAGCTGAAAAGAACATTCTGTGCAAAGGGTTTAGTTTCATTCCTTCTCCCAGGGTCAACAGATTTAATCTGCAGGTTCAACATTTTAAAATCTTTTACAAGTTGACTCTAAATATATTTTTTTCAACAAGAAATATGGGAAGTCAGACAACTCCAAATGATGAGAAGACATCTCCAACAAGAGAAGACCTTAGTCTCCTCATTCCGCTTTCAGAGGAAGATTCAATTTTGCCTAACACAGACTGTGACGTTATGAGTTCCATGGGTTCACATCCCTCTACTTTGGACATGCTGGAACTGATTAACTTTGACACTGAAGGGAATGCCTTCGTTGATGTCCAACAGAATATAAAGGGTGCAACCCTATTTGAACTTGATGATTTAGAGAGAAAATATAGAATCAGACCAACTTCCATCTTTAGCCCAGGTACCATAGACCCTTCAGTCTTAATGTATCAAAAAACTGTCGGAGGGAAGAAGACATTTTGTTCACTAAAAAATGGCATCATCTTCCTAAAAATCTAAATAGAGAGGACATGCGGGCATTACAAAACTTACAAAATCAACATGATTTAATTTTTAGGGCAGCAGACAAGGGAGGGAATATTGTTATTCTGAACAAGACTGATTATGTGGAGGAAGCATTAAGAAAAAAAAGATTACTTGCTGACTGTGATACATATGAAACTTTGGGAAACGATACAACTAGTGAATACCAGTCAGAATTGTTTGCAGTGACTAATGAAGCCCTGAATAGGGCTACATAACTGAAAAAGAAAATACATTTTTGAAGGCAAAAAATCCAGTAACCTCAACATGTTATTACCTTCCTAAGATGCACAATAGTATGACCAAACCACCTGATAAATCCATAATCTCAGGTATAGAAGCTTTGTCTGAAACCTGTCTAAATTTGCAGATTTCTTTTTACAGCCATTGGTGCAAAATCTTAGATCCTACAGAAGAGATTCACTCCATATTATGGAAAAATTGAACAAGATGTCTTGGCAGCATGATTACAGTACATCTGGATGTGTATTGATGTTACCTCTTTATGCACAAGTATTCCCCATGATTTGGGTTTACAGGCTTTGGAATTCTTTTTTGTGTAACAATACCTATGTCAGTGCACCCCCACCATCCTTCTTGTTGGTGGCAGTGGACTCTGTTCTGTCCCACAATTACTTCATCTTTGACAAAAAAGATATACTGGCAAAAATGGGGGACAGGAAAGGGATCCACTGTCACACTAATCTATGCTAATATTTATTTTGGCTGATGGGAGCTAAACTGAATTTTTTCATTTAAAAATAAATATTTATATCATATAGTGCACTGGCATAGGTACAATGACGATTTATTAATCGTGTGGCAAGCTACTGAGCTGGAACACAAGAATTTATTAATAAGATTAACACCAATAACTATACTCTAAAATTCACCTATTGCATTGATGCCATTACAGTTAATTTCTTAGATTTACTTATAAAATGGGCAAAGGATTTCAAGCAATCTGATTGGCTGTTGGCCGTGCATTGGAAGTGTCTAATGCACAGCTAAAACTAGAAACCCTATTTACAATACACAGGCCTATTTTATAAGTGCAATAAGCCACTCCAAGGATGTGCATTAGGCAATTCTAATGCATGGCTAGAGGACTGGATGCATTCGGCCTGTGGCCTCGTGCCTCACTACGTCCCCCTAGCTGCACATTAGAACTGTCTAATATACACCCCATCGTGTCTTATTGCTTACATATTACAGCCCACAATGATGGTTCTGTTGACACCTGCTGTTTATAGAAAGGAAAGTTCGGGCAATGCTATACTTCATACCTTCAGTACCCACCCACCATCCCTAGCCTTGGCAATCCCTTATGGAGACTTTCTTAGATAGTGCCACAACTACTTATCAGAAATAGATTTTGACACACAAGCCATTGATACGTTCAACAGGTTAAGTGAAATGGGCTATGACAAAGCCACTCTAGAAAATGCCCTTATAAGGGCTAAAAAACAGAACAGAGAAACATTATTAGTGCCCCAGAAAAATAATCAATCAGTCAGCCTTTATTTTTAAAAAGGCGCTATTCTTGAGATCATAGCACCCATTACAATAAATAAAACATATAAAAGCAGCATTATCAAATGTACAATTCAGAAATCAACACCAAAGGCGAGTCCAAACAGGTATGTTTTTAAAGCCACTTTGAAGCTCTCCACTGTCAGGCACTCTCTTATCTGACGAGGAAGAGAGTTCCACAGGGTTTGGGCCGCAAACATAAATGCCCGTGACCCAGATGTCTTCAAATGAACCATGGGAACCTCTAGCAAGCCCTCATCAGCCGAGCAGAGCAGTTGGAGGGGGCAGTAGGGACACAAAAGATCTTGCAGGTAGCCAGGATTCTGTCCGTGTAGGTTATTATAGGTCAGCAAATCGACCTTGAAGGTGATCCGCCACTGAACAGGCAGCCAGTGAAACAGAACAAAGAGATGCCTCTGACGTTAGTATAAGAATACAACCAAATAACACCTCATATCAAAAAACATCTTGCAAAAAAACTAGGGCCCTTTAAGCCATTGTAACATTTCTGGTCTGTTTTTTAAGCTACCTCACACTACATTCAGTAGGGCCAAAATTCTGGGTGATTACCTTTGCCAAAGCCATTTCACACAAAATATGATTAGGCAACTTACCTGGTTGCCACCTAAACCAGTTGGCTTCTTCAGTTGTGGACATTGTTCCGTTTATAGACTGTATATGACCTGGCAAACACAATAAACATCCAACAAAAAATACTGCAGTGGATATTTGTGAATTTATTAACTGTTCTACTCAATTTGTGGTATATGTAATTCAGTGCACATGCCCGTTAATTTATGTTAAAAGAACTATACACCAAGTTAAGGAATACATACTGTATCTGAACACGCAAGAGACATTTGTAGTGTCAGGGTGGACTCAGCATTGAGTACCTACCTCAAAGATACCCACTAAAGCAATCCTAGCTGCATGAAATTTTGTGTGTTACAACACAAAATCCACTATTTGGGGGGTGGGGGCACAATTCAAAAACTCCTCCAGAGGGAATCAATGTGGATCTTAGTATTAGACGCAATGGATCCCCATGGACTCAACAAAGAGTTGGATGTAACAGTCCACTTGTAAGATGCTGCTAGTTAGCCTATTACACTGTATAATCTTGCCTTCCATATCTGTACAGATTGTAGGTATATGCGTACTGTACAGTATACTGATCTAATTCCGTTTTCTTTTTTCTTCTAGTGAAAAATCTTGTTTCACAAAGCTGTTTGGATCTATTTTATACACATCTGTGCCATCACTTGTTATCTTTTTACTGTTCCTTCATCTTGGACATGTGTGGTGATTTTTCTTGCCCTATGTATTTGGACTTGGTTATAGTAACCTTTTTCAGTGTCTTGTTTCTCTTCTATAACATAGTCACCAGTATTATTACAGTCCTGATCTATACTAAGTATGTATACCACTTGGTAATTCTGACTTTTAACTTTGTCTGATGTGATGTGGTGATCGCCTGCTGGCAGATCCCACCTGCCTCATGAACATCCTTTTGGTTTCTCCATAAGGTATGAGACCTACTTTAAACTTGACTCGTTGAAAGAAATAGGACTGTATTTGTGTATATCTGACTTTTCATAAAAGTAATCTTTCTTTACAAGAAAATTCCTAGCATTTGGAGTTAACAATAGTTTAAAAATGTGAACTGTTGAACAACTTAACCATCATGTTACTATTACAATACATGTTTTTTATAAATTGGTTAGTGGAACTACCTTGCAAATGAGATGCATTTGGATACTGTGGGTTATTACATGGGAAATGGTATTTTGATGCTATTGACAGTCCCAATAGTTATTCACAAGTGCTCTTCAGTTCTACAAATGTTATTAATTGTATGCAATTGCACAGGATGAATTATTATATATTGTCACTTTAAGATGTCTACACTATAAAAATGGTTACTGTGGCATCTAGTCTCCACCCCTTGATGAAGAGAAAGATATGTCCTCAAATGGCTGGGGTTACTGGCTGCTGGATGATTGTTCAATAAATTCTTGGTAACCTGAACTGCTTGTGGTGTGCGCTGTTTTGTCTGTGTTTGCTTGGAAACAATGGTAAAGATCGATTCTTGGACGATCTTCCCATGGGGTGAAGAACAACCTTTTTATGGAAGACCAAATAAGGCAACTTCATGGACAGTGTCCGTGGCTCACTCACAACACCTTCTGGTGGATCTCTGCAAAAAGGAGGGTTACAAAACCAGGAAAAGACAGCCGAGATTAACACCTGATGCCTAAGAGTGAGAAGTTGAGTCCATCATATTGAATGGCACTAGAAACTGATGCTCAGCTGCATCCATGCCATGTGAATGGAGATTTCCTGCATGATACTGACAATCCTTCAGAAAGTGATGACGAACTGGGCTTGCAGTCCTTAAGAAGGAAGTCTAGGATCGGCTCAAGCTCCTTGATTTGATGCTGAACACATGTAGTCTGCATAACTAGACTGACAGATTCCCAAGGTGCATATGTCTATAACCAATAAGGTCAAACTTTACAGATTCTTTGTTCAAAAGCCTGGAAGACTGGCTCTGGAAGCTTGCCTTCTGGAAGACATCTGAAGAGACCAGGCCTTTCCAGGTGGTTAAAGTGGTACAGTGTCACAGGCCATGCTGAAATCCAGAAAGACTACATCTACCACCCAACCCTACCTCTTAGTTACCTCCTAGAAGAATGCAATCAGGTTGGCTTGCAGCAGCTACAATTTTTGGAACCACACTGCATGCCAGAGTACATCTCCAGTGGTAAGCACAGATAAGGTCCAGTATGTCTAGATGCATCATAAGAAATACCTATTCATTTCAATATCTAGATATTTACTGGGACATATGTCTGGTTACTACTGTCATACTGTTCCATGTGTTGAACCACCACATCTTTTATGATTGACTCAAATACTTTGCCATGCACTGAAGTATGAGTTACAGGTCTGCAGTTAACTGGATCTGTCATTATCCCTTCTTGAACAAGTTCTGGTCAGAGCTGATACAATGCGCTGAGCTTTTATGAGCTTTTTTATTAGGTAGTAGTGTTGCCAGAGTATGTCCATAGGAGCGGTACTGGTGAGCTAGTGCCATTAGTAGTGCTGCAGAAATATGTCCTTAATTAGTAATGGTGCCAGAGTATGTCCTTAGGAGCAACGCCAGTGAGTTAGTGCCATTAATAGTGCCACTGGAGTATGTCCTTAGGAGCGGCACAGGTGTATGCCATACACAGGATGGCGGTGATCACAGAACTGCGCATGCACAATACTCGTGCATGTGCAGTCTGAGTCAGCAGCCATCTTGTGCAAGGCACCTGTCACTTTCACAGTTGCAGAAGAAAAAGACGTGCACTGCAACGTGGGTGTGTTTATGCGACTGGCGGAGGGGAAGCACTGCATAAACACAACCACTGAAAAGTATGCCGCAGCACTGTGGAAGCATGCTGGATAGTGGTCCGGTCATGTGCTTCCACAGTGCTAGTATGATATAATGATTAATCGCATAATGTCTGCAAAGCTCCACCCATGCAGCTGTAATAAAGGGATAATGTAGTCTGTTTTCCAGTTCTCTGGTACTATTCCTGTTAATAAGGAATCCTGAAAGATATCAGAAAGGGACCCAGCCTGAACTCTTTTTAACTCCACTGTTATGGGCATAAACCATCCGGCCCATGGGATGTTCCTGAATTCACACCCTCTAGTTAACTTTCCAGCTCACTTTGGAGTGATCAGTACTGTCTCTTGTTCGACCACAGTTATGGCCCCTGGCTCCTCAAGCCTTACCCTGCAAATGTGTGCCTACAGGTCAATACACATTGTCAGAAACCCAAAATATATATTTGTATGTTAAGTAATTTTGATGCAAATACATTGTATTGATCTTCCAAATACCATTACCATACATTTTGCCTTTTTGGGGAACTTCTAAAATGGTAGAGCACTGTGTTTTTTCCCTCTTACTACTGTCAGAGGGAAATATCTTTGAAACACTCACGAAAAAGATGGAGCTTGCTGAAGTGTCACTTATACTGTTGGTTCCAAAACAGCACAGCTGGGTAAACGTTATGTCCCAGCTTACTTAGCACATTTGTAGACAATACATAAAAAAACAACCAGCCATCCTCTGTTTTCAAGACAGAAACAACTCACTGCAAAAGTTAGTTTCAAATTAAAGAGTCAGTGTACTGCCTAAAACTAACATTAGATTTTAAAAGCAGATAAATGATTACCTTTTATTTCTCATGTACTTTCTCTTTTCCCTTGGTTAATTAGGATTTAGTTTTACCTGATATTAGCAGGTGTGATCTGTGGAGCGGCATTCTGTCTAGCTGCTGACATTTCTAGCTCTGTCCCTCCCATTACATCATCAACACTGTGACCTCGCTGACTGTGACATCACAGCTGCTCAGGAAAAGCAAATCAGCAGCTGCGAGTTCATTCACCTGGGATGCCTCAGTCAGTGAGGTAACAGTGCTGATGATGTAGTAGGAGGAATGGAACTAGGCAGGTCAATTGTCAGGCAGAGTGCTATTCCACACATCCAGCATGATAATATCACACAGAAAATTTCTAATGAGCAGAAGGAAAATACTTCAGAAACAAAAAGTTACAACAGGCTGCTTCTTAAAATTTACCACATTTTCCTGTCTGCTGTTTGTGGTTCTACTAGCTCTTTAAGGCAATGCATGCAAGCCATGGAAAACAGAGACACAGTGCATTCCTTGTACAATCTACGACAGTCTAATCCCCTAACCTGAGAGGAAGTGATATGATTTTATTAGTAGTGTCTCATCTTTTTAATATACTTTCATATGATATTTTTTTATAGTGCAGTCTAACATCTCTCAGCTTTGACAATATTTAGCTATTGAAATAAAGACCCGATATTAAGCAGGCAACTGCTAGGTAACAATGCTATTCAATGCAATGTTATTTCGGCTGAAGGGCATAAAGTCACAATTGGTGCATTCTCTAATGACTTTTGTTTCTAAAGGGGACTTATAGCATAGACCTAACTCAGCAAAATTCTTTCCAAGGTTCACAGATGATGGGGAAAAAAGGTACAAATGATGGCGTGGCAAGAGTTTTGTTCACGGCAATTTACAGATTTTTGTTCATTTCACAAATAAACAAGGCATGAATACATCAAGCCACAAACCATAAACAATAAAGAACTTCATGCCGTAAGTTTGCCACGGCCAGCAGTTTGTAGCTGAATCTGCTATCTGTCTTAAGATGAATGGTAACGTGATTGCCATTTGTCACTGAATACACAAGAGGAGTGCTCAGCTATGAACCTCTCAAATGCAGAAAGCAGCAAATACTGTCATCCTTAAAACTAAGGTCCTATATTGGAATCATTGTAATTTATGACAAAACCACAGTAGATAATAATATGTTTTGCTAATTTAGAAACTACTTGCTGTACACAGTACAAAAAGAAATGCAGTTCTGGAGTTAGGCTTGATATTTTAGTACAGTAACTGAACATGAGCAGATGTATAGGTAAATATATTGGAATAAATGGGAAGGAACTTGTGCACCCAAATGTATTCTTATGGCATTGCCACTAACTGAACAAGTTCTCTTGGTATAACTGTTGTGCATTATAAATACAGTGAAAACCCTAATACTAGTGAAGACACAGGTGTCTCTTGAGAGACATGAAAGCGGTGAAACCATTTTAAATCTGAAAACAAAAAGTAAAATGAAAGACAAGATCATCTCATAGGAATAGAGGAAGAAATGGGAAAAGGAAACTGGTAGGACCTAAAAATGAACTGGTTTACAAACTATTAACAACTGTACATCTAAAGAACATTTTTTTTCAGCTAATCTTTTTGTTGAAATTCTCAACATACAAACACACAGAACATCCAAAGACAGAAAAAAAACAGGTTACTCACCTGTAACAGTAGTTCTAGGAGTGGTATATGCTGTTCCTCCACACTGTTTGGCATGTCCTTTCCCTTTAAGATTTTTGCCAGAAGGTCTAAACGCTGGTTCCTCCCACCCACCCGGGTGGTATATGCCTCGGCCCCGCCCCTTGACACCAGATCTCGCCCGCTGGAAGCAGATGGTTGTGTCGAAGCCAGGGAGGTTGGGTGGGTTTGTGTGAATGAACAACATATACCACTGATAGAACTACTGTTACAGGTGAGTAACCTGTTTTTCTAGGATCGTGGATGTTGTTCTATCCACACTGTTTGGCAGACTCCTAGCAGTTCTCTGGGAGGAGGGAGGGAGGCAAGGCACACACCCCCTACTTAGGGAACAGAGATTGGAGAACTGAGGCCCCAAAACCAGCATCCTGGCATGACTCAATGTCAATGTGGTAATGGGAAATAAAGGTGTTTGCAGACTTCCAGATAGCAGCCCTGCAGAAATCCTGGACAGGGATGTCCCTAGAAGCACCCACTGACGCAGCAGTATGGCAGGTAGAATGAGCTCTTATCCCTATGGGAGGCTCTTTGCCCACCAACCAATGGCAGAGATCAATGTAAGATGTAATCCATCTGCCAATCGTCTGCTTGGCTGCAGGTCTACCAGGTGCAGCTTCAGCGCAGGTGACAAACAGCTGGCGAACCTCTCCTCGAACTTCAGCCGTACGCTCCTTGTAATAAGAAAGAGCTCGTCTCAGATCCAAAGTGTGGAGCCCTGCACTCAGCCTCCGAGGTGTAATTGAGGTAGTACACCGGCAGAGTCATCACCTGGTTCAGGTGAAACTCCGACACAACCTTTTGAAGGAACTTTGGGTTGGGGCACAGGACAACCTTGTTTCTGTGGAAGACCAGATAGGGAGACTCAACAGAGAGCACCTGTAGCTCCCCAGTTCTTCTGGCTGACATGATAGCCACCAAGAAGGTGGTCTTCCACGACAGATGTGACATCTCACACCTGTGCATCGGTTCGAATGGCTTGCCCATGAGCTTTGCCAGTACCAGCAGTTGATCCCATGGTGCAGGTGGTTCACGCACCAGAGGGAAAATATAGTCAACGCCTTTGAAGAAATGCCAGACCACCTTCTACTGTGCCACCATCTGCTGACTAGCCCTCATGCTTGGTAAACAGAGATGGCTGCCAGGTGCATCTTAAGGGTTGTAGACCAAAGACCTCTTTGAAGAGAGACCAAAGGTAGTTGAGGATGCTAGCCACTGGACTGGATGAAGGGTCATGCCCTTGTCCTGACACCAGATGGAGAATATCTTCCATTTGAAGGCATAGCACTTCCTGGTCGACTCCTTCCTAGATGCCTCAACAACATTGAGTACATCGTCAGAGAGACCCAAAGCCTGGAACTCTAGCCTCTCAGGAACCAGGCTGTCATGTGCAGGGATTGAAGGTCCAGGTCAAAGACCCTCCCCTCATTGACTGAGATCAGGTCTATGTGTGCTGGAAGACACCTCGGGAGCCTGTTGCGGAGGCTGAGGAGATCGGGGAATCAAAACTGGCGGGGCCTGTCCAGTGCCACCAAGATCACCTGTGCCTGTCCCTCCTGACCTTGAGGAGTACCTTGTGGATCAAGGGTAGTAGAGGGAAGGCATAGAAGATGCCTGGGGTCCACAGCCTCAAGAAGGCATCCCCCTGCAGTAAGCCCTGCTGAGAGGGTCAGGCATGAAATGGCCTCAACTTTGTGTTCTCCTTGGAGGCAAACAGGTCCACCTGTGGGGTGCCCCATTGGGAGAACAGGCTGTGTACCACCTCCAGATGGAGAGACCACTTGTGGGATGCCTCGACCACACGACTGAGGGTGTCCACCAGTTGATTTGAGGCTCCTGCCACATGGATGGCAAGGAGAGCTGCTCCAATTGGCTCATGAGGGTCCAGATGCAGAGAACTTCCCTGCACAGAGGCGGGGAGTGCATGCTGCCCTGCTTGTTGAGATAGTACATGGTTGAAGTATTGTCCGTCTGGACCTGCATCACTTGACCCCGAAGCAACGGAATGAATGCAGTCAGTGCCAGCCGAACTACTCGGGAGCTCCAGCAGGTTGATGTGACATCGGGATTCCTTGAGGGTTCAGAGCCCATAGACTCTGTAATTCCCCATGTGGGCACCCCAGCCTGTGAGAGAGGTGTCAGTCGTAAGAATGACCATCAGCTCGGTGCAGACAAATGGGATCCCCTCCTGCAGATGTTCTAGGACGGGCCACCATTGGAGAGAATCCCGCATCTTCTGGATTACTGTGACAAGCTGGTCAAAATGGCCATGACGCTGAGCCAACTGACTGGCCAGCTCCCACTGAAGGGGGCGTATATGCCACTGGGCCCAATGGAAGATGGAGGTGCAGGCCAACATGTAACCCAGAAAGTGCAGGAGGTCCCGGGCAGGGCGCAAGTGCCCAACCAGAAATGACTGGGCAAAGGAGGAGAGAACCTCTGCCCTGTCCACCAGGAGCCTAGCTTTGGCTCGCCAAGAGTTGAGCTCAGCCCCGATAAAGCAGATCCCCTGCAAAGGCATGAGTTCCGACTTGGTCTCGTTGATGAGGAGACCAAGTTTGATGCAGGTCTGGAGGGCCAGATTCCTGGACTTCTCCACCTCCTGTTTGGAGGGATCTGCTATGAGCCTGTTGTCGAGATAGGGGTACACTCTGATACCCCAACGCCGAAGATGGGCCACCATCACTGCAATGCATTTGGTGAAGACCCGGGGGGCCAATGACAGGCTGAATGGCATGGCTTGAAACTCAAAGAGGGCTCCCTCTGCTCGGAAGTGGAGGAACCTTCGGTGTGACAGACAGATCGGGACATGAAAGAACATGTCCTGCAGATCCAGTGAGCAAAACCACATGTTCTGCTCGAGAGATGGTATGATCTGAAACAGAGTTGCCATCCTGAAATTGTGAGACCTGAGAAATTGGTTCAGATCGTGCAGATCTAGAATGGGGTGCCAGCCCCCCATCCGTTTGGGGACCAGGATGTACCTGGAAATGAACCCTGGATTGATGGGGATCCATGACTCTGACCACTAACTCTTTGCAGAAGAGTTGGGTGATGTCGTCTTGGAGAGCTGCATGTTCACGGAAACCATATCCTCCCATGGAGCGTGGGCTCGGCTTGGTGGGTACTGCTTGAATTCCAGAGGCAGTCCCTGGCTGACCACTTCCAGGACCCACTTGTCCATTGTAACAGCAGACCAAGCGGAAAGGAAGTGGTGGAGCCAGCCCCCCATGGGAGGACCCAGAGTGGGTGTGACAGGCTTGGGTTTGGCAACCCCCATCCCGTCACTGTGCAGGCTTGGAGGAGGAGGGTCCAGTTTGGGGACCGCTGGGACCCTTTCCTCCAGGTTTACAGGCTGCCAAGGGCCCTTGCTTGGTCTGAGGATGCCAAGGTTGAGCCTGCTGCTGCTGCTGGCCTGACTGGAAGTGGGGCTGCTTGGCTGCAGGGGCAGAAGGCTGAAAAGGCTTTCTCTTCTGCTTTCTGGAACCATGAGATTCCTTCTGGGCAGAAGTGACTAAGTCCAATGTGGCACTGGACTTTTCTATGCACTGGAGGTGACCGTCCACTCCTGGACTGAAAAGATCGGTGCCCAGGAAGGGAACATCTGTTGGCTTGCACTGAGTGTCTGCCGTAAAGGTTCAGACCCTCAGCCAGGACCTGTGGCGCATGGTGACTGCAGCCACCACCAAGCAGGCACAAGAATCCCCAACGTCCAGAGCAGTCTGGAGTTGCTGTTTGGCTACCACCCGACCCTGGTTGTGGACCTGCTTGACCGTGGTCTGAAGGTCTGCAGGGAGATGAGGAAGAACCTCATCCAAAGAGCCCAGGAGGGCATGATAAAAATGTGCCATGATGACAGCCAAGCTCGACTGACGAAGGCCAAGCAAAGAGGCAGCACAGATCTTTCTGGCGGAATGCTCCAACTTTCTAGACTCTTTGTCCGGAGGTCTATCGATGTCTCCCAGATTACCCAATTGCCGGAATGCAGACTTGGTCACCAGCCCCTAGGCCCGAGGGGTGTTCTGTGAATCCTGAAAGGGAGCCGATGGGAACTACATATTTGTGGGCCATCAGGGCTGTGGGCGCAGAGTAGGAGGCTGGGTGCGGCTACAGCTCCAAGGCTTGGCCAACAATGGCACTGGCCACAGAGAAGGCCTCCGTCGGAGAATCCTCTTTTTTGAGGATATCGGTAAGGGGATATTCGGACCGTTTCTGAACAGGCTCTAATGGCATCCCTGTAGACTCAGAGATGAGATGGAGGATGCCCATGAAGGACATGGGACCTTCCTCCATCAAGACTCCTGATGGATTCTTTGTCCAGAGGACGAGAATGCAAATCGGAGTCCAGGTAGATCGGCCGACCACCAATGTCACCTTGGACCCACAGAGGACAGTCGGGAGTGAGGGTGACAGACAACCTGTGCGGGGAGGCCCTTAATGGGCCAAGACTCCTAGGTGGGAGCCCCGGAGGGAGACTGCTTAGGTGGTGGCTTCACCAGAATTGGTGGAGAGGCCAATTTTAGCCGAGCCGCGAGGGTCTTCACTGGCTCCACGGCAGAGCTGACCGGCTTTAGAGGGGTTGGCATTGGCGTACAGGGTGACAGACAAGTGATGGCTGGTGTGGAAGCCAGGGTCAGCCTCGGACCAGACATAATTAACTGTTGCTACATCAAGTCATCGTAGTGTCGGCGCAGTTTGTATTGCAGCCTCTCCTCTCCTCTTCTGAGGAGGATGAGGATAAATGACGGAGGCGCCACTTTTTCAATCGCTTATGCGACTTTTTCGGCCTATCAATTGAAGGAGTCCAAGACCTCCACCCATACCATCGGGGTGGGGACTGACTGGGGTGCTCAGAATGAGCCGGGGAGAACCGTGGCTCCCCCAGGTCAGGGGCAGGAACTGTAAAGAGGTCCTCAGCAGGCTGGGTTTCCTCTTCAGTTGGTTCAGTCAGGATTAGGGTCCTGAATAATGAATTGTCGGCCTCATCAGGCAATCTTGACCAGGTCGTCATCCCACATCTTAGCCGGTTGGCCTGACGAGGGTACCATGAAGCCAGTGGCCGAGGCTGCAATCTCGACCGAAGTCGAAACAGCAGATTCCCGGGACCGAGATCTCTCTCGATTCCAGGAACATCGTTGACAAGATGAATCTTCCTTCGACTCCTTATCCCTTTTACGGGAGTGGGAGACGTGCACGCCCGAAGGGCCCTCCCCTTTAGTCGGGAGACTGATACATCTCCTTAAAGGAGCCTGAAAAGGTGGAGCCCAAACTGAGTGGGATGAAGACCGACATGGAAAAGGACCGATCAGCAGCCCGAGCCTCCGCCTCCTCGAAGACCTTCATCTGCTCTAGTTGCTCAGCAGACCCTGCAGCCGCAAAGACTGCCCAACGGGCTTCTTTCATTTTGACCAGCAGGTTCCATTTCTCAGGTCTGCCGAGCTGAAGACGTGCAAGACAGTCGTCTCAAACACTGGGTTGGAACGTGCGACAAAAGTCACAGACCAGGGTGTCATGGGTATGGCCCAGGCAGTAGACACACGAGGCATGCGGGTTGGTGCAGGACATCTTTTGCCTGCCTGGGCAGCAGTGGAACCCAGGCAAGGACTTGTCCTCCATCATGGTCGTGATCGCATAGCAATGTGGAGAAACACAAATGAGTTTGAGTATGGGTAAATCTGAAGATTTGTTCACCAGAGCCTACTCAACACTGAAGTGATAAGGAGGGAACCTGAATCTTCCAGCAGAATGGAAGATCTGGCATCGAGGGGCAGAGCCGAGGCATATACTACCCGGGTGGGTGTGAGGAGCCAGCTTTTAGACCTTCCGGCATGAATCTTAAAGGGAAAGGACATGCCAAACAGTGTGGATAGAACAACATATCCATGATCCTAGAAACAACAATTGCCTCATTCTTTTTTGCAGTTAGTGCTGTTTAGCCCCTGATTATTGGGCAACCCCCTTCAAGCCTATCACCATAGTCCTGTCCCCCCCAGCCATGTCCCCCGACTTTTCTAGGACCTACCCTACTGCATGTTCCTCCAGGGCTTACCCCCATGGCGGGGACTGCAGGGCTCCCCCTTTCCTGCTGGGAAATGGATCCAGTGCTGCGGTGCCTAGTCATCAGATGTGGGGCCTGTGGGTGGCAAGTCATCCTGCCAACCAGGGTTTCCCCCTTTTTCTCATTACCTCCCCAAGGAGTGGCATGCAATAGAGACAAGGACGGCACCACGCATGCTCCCATGCTTGGTACATCGACCTCTGGATGCTCCGATCCTTGTCGAATAGGCCCAATGCCCTATCCCTAGCCACTGCTAGTGGCCAGGCTAAAGCAGGATTCCACACTACCCCCCTTCCCAGAGGAGAAGAGCAGTCCCTCAGATGCTCGACCCTCCTCCCCATGGCTGACACTCTGACAACCCAAGTTCTCTCGAACCCAGGTCAACAGCTACTGTACCAGTGTGCAGGTGTGCCAGTCAACAATGGTCTCATTCTGAAAAACACCCCTGTGGGTCTCAGTAGTAACAGAGATTGGGGCCACAGTGGCTAAGCATAGTAAAACTGTGAGCAAATCTAACACATTATCAAACTAAGGAGAAGTGCATTCCAAACACTAATTAAAAGCATGAGGCAGGAAAAACAAATGGAACCAGGTTGGAAGCCAATTGTTCCTACAATTAACAGTTCTGCAGAAAGGATTGGTCAGTTCTAAACAGTTACAGAAGTTGTGACCCACAGCTATGATAATCCAAGGCAAGATCTCGTGTCTCTAATGCCCTGTAGCTATGTCATCTGGGGACTATTATGACAATTGGGAGAGTCAAGGAAGGGGACCCAGATTTCTTCGTAGGACTGTAGAGTGGAGGTATTGAAATGGGATATCCTTTCCAGGGCCACCAGCTGTCCCACAGCATGGAACAATTCAGAGACTGTGGGCACCTCTTGGGATCTTCAGTTGCTTAAAAGTAATCTCTTAGCTGCTATGCTGGCAGCTACTAGCCACTGTACCTTGGAGCAGTGTTTAGGGGTATCTGTTGGTATTCAACCACGTAGGAAAAGAGGCACTTCCAGGGCTATCCCTATAATAGAGGTGCAAAGACATTTAATGGAGTCCCCGTATTCTTGTATTGTAAGATGTGCCCAGAGGATATGAATGAGAATGTGCCCCCGGTCCTTGGCATCACCAACAAGAGTCTGCAGAGAGCAGGCCCAGTTTGCGGAGGACAGCCAGGGTCCTATACAATCTCATTAAAATCTTGTTCTGGATGAGACAGCTGCGTCCATCCTTACAGGCCTTATGAGCCCACATGAGGCATGTGGTCCAGGATTTCTTTGATATGGAGGAATGGAGTTTGCACTCCCAGGCTCTCAAAAGAGGGAGAGGCTGGTCAGGTTGGGCATCCCTCGCTGTCTTATAGAAGAAGCTGGCTTTGCCTGAGGGGTATCTGAACTCTCAAGCAAGTATTGAGGGGGTTCTGATGGGTGTATGCTGTTTGTCGGCCAGCAGTTTAGAATTCAGGAAATTCTACAGCTGAAGGTACCTCCAGAAGTTACTTCTGGGGAAAGAGACTTTGACTTGTACTGTTTTGAATGACTGTATGTGGTCTTTGTCAGGGGTGATGAGGTCCACCACTTTGAGAATCACTGGAGCATAGAATAAAATTCCAAACCTGCCTACTTGGCAAGAAGGCGCTTCTGGGCTTCACCCCCTTCTGCATCTCTGACCTCCTCTACCAATCCGACCCAAATTTTGGAACCAGACCCCCTCCTCTCCCTCCCTTCCCCCCTTAACTTCTTGTAATCACCCATCACTTTTGGCTCCCTCCCCCTTCTGTTTTCACCTACCCTCAGGCTTCTCCAGCCTTCCTTACTGTTCCACTTCCCACCCCCACATTTCTGTTCTGACAAAGTCTTTCTATCAGACTGCTAAGTTTTCCCCTCACCTCTATCCCTCTCCTCCTCCTCGCAGATCACATCTCATACCCCCTCCTCTCCCTCCCCCTCAACTTCTTGCAATCAACCATCCCCACTGGCCCCTACCCCTTTCTGTTGCCACCTACACTCATGCTTTCTCCAAACATTCCCCACTGTTTCA
This sequence comes from Neoceratodus forsteri, assembly GCA_016271365.2. NCBI lineage: Eukaryota > Metazoa > Chordata > Ceratodontiformes > Ceratodontidae > Neoceratodus > Neoceratodus forsteri. Next base: position 1,333,358,402 of record CM057455.1, on the reverse strand, counting down.
CATCCCACCCCCCACTTTCTTTTTTGACAACGTTTTCTACCAGACTGCTAACCTTTCCCCTCACCTCTACCCCTCTCCTCCCACCTGCCCCTGGTTCTCTCTGACGTGGAACCTTTGTAAAAGAGCTTCTGCTCAAAGGTTGTTTCCTAATAATTAATACATAAATAAAATAAAGCTATTGCTACCTCCCCCACTTGAGACTTGTTTGGCCTATGCACGGGGTCTTACTACCACACAGAGGGGAACAGATCAGAGAGGTTGGGTCTGCTTTGACCTACTTGTGGAGGAATATCCAGGTAGACCTCTAGGTGTTCAGCATGGGTTGGCATTTTACCAGGAGGTGCTTTGTTGTATAGGTGAGTGGCTGGAAGAAGATTCCCCAACTGCAGCTGTTCAAACAAGAACCACTGGAGGGAGAGTGACGTGGCCGGGCTAAACCAGAGGAGCAGCAGTGTAGTCCAAAAGCCTACATGGTACCCTTTAATCCGGGAGTCACCCCATCCCCCTTCACTCCAGTGACCCTGTAATTTGGTCCAAATATAGCAGGGCCTCTTCCCTTCCCATAAAAATTGCTCAGTGAGGGTATCAGTTTTGGAGAACCAGGTGTTAGAGATATTGATAGGGAGATGTGCCACCATATGGGTAAGTTTAGGGGCTAGCATCATATGAAACATCTCAAGCTTACCGGCCATGGACAAGTTGAGGAGTTTCCAACCATCCAGCTCAGATCGGACTCTGTCTAGGAGGGTTGAAAGGTTCAGATTCACTATCTTGGAAGGAGAGAGGTGAATAATAATTCTAAGATATTTTAGGCCATCTTTTTTAGCCCATCTGAGACCTTGGGCTATAAAGGGTCTGATGTGCTACTGAGATGTAAAGAAAGGACTTCAGTTTTGCTGTGATTGATCCTACATCTGATATTCCAGAAAATTGCTCAAGCAGGTGGAGTATGTGTTCCAGAGAGGAGGAACCATCCTCCTTGAAAAGCAGAAGGTCATCTGCATATAGGCATGCCCAGGTGTCAAGGTCTCCTACCCTGACCTCACAGAAAGAGGGATGTAGTCTGATGGCCATTGTTTGCAGCTTGATAGCCAGTAAGAACTGTAGGGAGGATAGGGGGCACCTCGTCTGGTTCCCCCTCTGTAGGGAAAACGGCTCTGTCTTCAGGCCATTGGTCAGGACAGTGGCCATTGGGAGGGTATATAACAGTTGGAATCATTGCATGAAAACTGAACTAATTCCCATACCATGCATAACTGTGAAGAGATATTTCCACTACATAGAATCGAAGGCCTTCTCAAAATCCACCACAATAACCACTGCAGGTGTATGGGCCACTTGTATCATGGCACAGATGGTACTGAAAAGGGTCCTCAGATGGTCCTTGCTGTGGAGCCCCATCACGAAACCAGCTGTGTTGGACTGATGAACCCAGGGAGGACATTCTCAAGCCATGTGGTTAGTAGTTTCACATGGATTTTTGGCCCGGTGTTGATGAGGGAGATATGCCTGTAACTGCCAGGTATGGTGGTATCCTTCCCTTTCTTAGGGAGCACAGAAATGACTGCTTCTCAGAGAGTGTGGGCCAAGGAGCCAGATGTCAGAGAGGACTGGAACAGGTCCTAGAGTACAGGGCAGACTTCCTCACTAACTAGCTGATAGAAATCTGTGGGACTCCATTCCATCCAGGGTCCTTACCCTTATTTAGGGAGTATATAGCCAACCTCATATCTTTGGTGGAGATGGAACAGTCCAACTCTGAAGAATGGGTAGGTGCACTTTGGGATAGGGAAGATTGTCCAGAAACTGGGACATGGCATCCTGTATGAGAAAGCTTTGGAAGGAGTACAGAATCCTGTAAAAGGAGCTAATGATCTTATTAGTTTTGATAGGGCCTGTGTGGGTCACCCCATCCTTTTGCCGAAGCCCAGGAATGTGTTTCTCTCCTTGCTGCTTCTTAATACTGAAGGCTAAGAGTTTGCTGACCTTTTCTCCTCATTCCCAGTATGCCAAATTGAGCCGAAAAGGGCCAGCACAGCTTTCTGGGTCAAATACTCATTCGGTTTAATTCTAGTGCTGATTATGCAGGCTAGAAGGTCCACAGGTGGGTGGAGGTGCTTCCTGTGTTCATCCTCAATGGCTTAGAGGTCAGTTTCGAGACAGCAAAATTCTGCCTCTCTCTCTGTGCTTTGTGCTGACCAAATAATTAATAATGAAGCCTCTCATACAGGCCTGATAAGCCTCCCTTACTGTAGCCTTTGACACCTCCCCTTTGTTATTAATAGAGACCCAGTGCTTGGTCTTCATCGTTAGCTGTGTTTCAAATGTGGGGTCCCTAAGTAAAATGGAGTCCAATCTCCAGGCTGGTGATCTTGGTTGTTTGGGGTCCCACAGCACAGTGACAGCCAGAGGGGCATGGTCTGAGATAACAATGGGTTGGATTAAGGCATCCACTGTCTGGTGAGTATGGTCTGATGAAATGAACCACATTATCTGTTCTGCTCGAGGTGGAGTGAACCATTGAAAAATAGGTATAATTTCTGGTGGAGGGGTGCTGAAGATGTTACGTGTCCTCTAAATTATGCTCTTTGTGCAATTCCATAAGATGAGATGCTATGGTCTAACAAGGCCTCCATGGACAGATTGAAATCCCCTCCTAGCAGGATAGGTATAGAAGGTGGGGCAAAGGTGAAAATCTGTTAGCTTATCAGATGAAAGAAAGAACAGCTATGTAAGAACTTATTGTAGCAGAAAATCTTTGAGGGGATCTCAGTCATCAGGTCACACTGTAGGAACTTCACTGTCGGTGAAGCAGGAACTACATGGAAGATTTTCCAGCAGTACCACTGGGGCTGCCCATGTTGATGTCACCAGCCCTATAAAGGCGTGAGCAGCCTGCTCCCTCCTCAGTTCTTTTCCCCAGAGACTAGGAAGCAAACCCATTCCATGGGGGACCAAGGAGGGAGGGAGGGAGGTGCCCAGGCCAAAATAAAAGGCTGGACACACTAGTAAGCCAGTTCTGAGTAGAGAACCCCATAAGAGGGGGAAGGTGGGAGGGAAGGCAGACCTAGAAGATCTACTGTTATGGTAAGTTCTTATGTAACTGTTGTGTTCTTCGGGGTATCTCAGTCATCAGATCGCACTGTAGGAATGAGTTCCAAGCAGTTACAGGTGCAGCAAGACAGTCTGGGAGGAAAGCCAACCAAAGCCTAGGACCGGAGACCCTGCAGAACAGGCCAGCCGAAGTCTGCTTGGACTCTAGAGGCAATGTCCAGACAGTAATGCTTAGTAAAGGTATGGAGAGTAGTCCAGGTGGCAGCTGCACAGATGTCAGTGACTGAGACCCCCTTGAAACAGGCCACAGAGGTAGCCATGCCTCTTGTGGAATGGGCTTTCATCACCCCTGGCAACTCTTTGCCATGCTTATTGTAGCAGAACACAATACAATGTGCCAACCACATAGACAAACATTGTTTAGAAACCTGAACGCCCTCTCTTCCTGGGGTGAAAGAAACAAAAAGCTGCTTAGATTTTCTGCAGTCCTTGGTTTGGAGCAGATATTTTTTCAAAATTCTGCACACATCTAACGTATGGAACAGTGCTTTCACTGGATTGTCACGCTTAGGAAAATAAACAGGTAGGTGGATAGACTGGTTCAGGGTAAACTCAGACACCACCTTGGGGAGAAACTTAGGATTTGTGCACAAAGACAAACCGTCTCTGTGAAAATCAAATAAGGTTCCTCACACCAGAGAGCCTGAGGCTCGAATATCCTTCCAGTGGAAGTAATAGCAGCCTCAAATAATGCTTTCCAAGAAAGAGAAAGCATAGCTCGCAAGTTGCGGCTGGCTCAAACGGAGACAGGGTCAACTCCTCCAAAACAAAATTTAAATCCCAAGCCAGGACAGGGGAACAGATTGGAGGTTTCAGATGCAGGATGCCCCTGAGAAAGGTATATGACACATCTAACTGAACCACTGTGCGACCGCCCACGGGTCCGTGAAAGGCAGAGATAGCCAAAAGGTGCACCATGAGGGAGGAGACTGGAGACCCGAGTCTGACAATGAAATCAGGTAATCCAGAATCTGGCTCATTGGACAAGAGATGGGGTCCAGATGATGCCTGGCAGCCCAGATGGCAAACCTCTTCCACTTCATGGCATATGTGGTTCTAGCGGAGGGCTTCTAAGCTGCCATGAGGACACCCGTCACTCTATGAGATACCCCAAACCAGGTGATGGCTATATCCTCAGGAGCCAGACATGCAGACAAAGGGACTTGAGATTGGGATGGACCATGATACCCTGAGCCTGCATCAGCAGGTCCCTGCAGAGAGGCAGAGGGACCAGAGGTTCCTTTGCTAGCTGTTGCAGTAATGGAAACCAAATCTGCCTTGGCCAGAATGGTGCGACCAGGATCATGCTGGCCCCCTCCATCTGCAGCTTGATTAGCACCCTCTAAATCAGAGGAAATCGAGGGAAGGCATAAAGGAACATCCTGCTCCAGGAGAGGGACAATGTGTCTCACCAGAAAACTCCAGGCCCTGGATCTAGCGAGCAGAAACTGGGCAGTTTTGCATTCAGTGGGGATGCAAAAAGGTCCAGCTCTGGATGACCTAATCTGGTGAACAGATCTTCTGTGATGGATGAGAGAAGTTCCCACTCGTGCATGCTGGATTGTGTCCTGCTGAGGCTGTTCACCAGGGTGTTTAGCATGCCTGGTACGTAGACTAGTAAGGGGACCAGGCTGTGGCCTAGTGTCCAGTACCATACTCTCATGGTCTCCCCCTTCCCCCACTTGCTGATATGGTAGACAACACTGAGATTGTCGGACTGGATCAACAGCTGACCCGGGAGAAGATGGTTCCGAATGTCCTGCATGGCATACAGGACTGTCCACATCTTCAGAATGTTGATATGCAAGGAGGTTTCGATCTGGGACCACATTTCCTGAGTTTGAAAGGGACCCAGGTGTGCTCCACAGCCAGAACCAGAGGCACATGTGATGAGGATCTGCTGGGGTGAGGAGATCTGGAATGGGAACCCTTGTAACAGGTTCTTTGGGTCCGTCCACCACTGGAGCACCTTGCGGACTGGGAAGGAGACCAGCACTAACTGATCTAAGTCATCAGTGCATTGGTCCCATTGCACTCTGAGTGTCCTCTGGAGGACTAGCATATGCAGTCTGGCCAAGGGGACTGGGGCAATGGCCACAGCCATGAGACTCAATAGCCTCAGGGCCTAAGGTACACCCTTGCAGGAACATAACAGCTCTGGGAAACACCCAGAGCCTGAACAATAAGGCACCCTGCCCTGTTGAGAGGTAGGAAGGCTTTGCCCTGCCCTAAGTCCAGGACCACCCCTATATACAGCAACCTATGGGACAGAATCAGGATGGACTTGGGCAGATTGACAGGATGCTCAGGCAGAGAAACAGCTGAAGGGTCCTCACCAGAATCTGGAGGAGCTGTTCTCTGGACTAAGCCTTTAGGAGCCAGTCATCCAGGTAGGGGAAAACGTACAGCCCCTCCCTCTAGAGAGCTGCAGCTACCGCTGCTAAGCACTTTGTAAAGACCTGCAGCAAAAAGGATAAACCAAAGGGCAATATTCGGACTTAGTAGTGCTCACCCTGAAAAAGAAACAGGAAAAATCTCCTGTGCGGAGGACACACTGAGGTGTGCAGGTAAGCGTCCTGCATACCCAGGGAGCACAACCAGTCACCCTGCTTGAATGTGGTCAGGCCCAAGACAGCAGATGCAGAGGATATGGTTGTCTGAAGAGGCAATCTTATTTCTGCAGCAGCAGCAATGGAAGAGAGAAGTGGAAGAATTAATTCTCGACATAAACAAGGTAAAGAAATCTCTTATTAAAATGAGATTCTAAAAAACTGAGTAAAGAAAAGTCATAGGCCAAAATGGAACGAAATTGTGTCAGAGCTTTCGTGGAGACCCATGTGAACAGAATCGATGGTGGGAAAGAACTGAGGAGGAAGTGGGGCCGCTCACACCTTTATAGGGTTTGTGACGTCAGCAGGTGACATTGGCATGGGCCTGGGAAAATCTTCTGTGTGGAGCCTGCTTCACCAATGGTGAAGTTCCTACAGTGTGACATAATGACTGAGTTACCCCTGAAGAAGATCTAATGGTTATCCTTGTTAGAGCAATAGATATTCACTATGAGAAGTGGATCCTCAAGGGTATTCATCTCGACCATAAGCCAGTGCCCCTCCTTATCTGCTGTTTGTTTTAGTTAATGTCCATTCCAGTGATTTATGAAAAAGGATAGAGATCCCACCCTTTTTGCCCTTAGCCATGCTGTGGGCCTCTAATCCTACCCACTGTCTTTTAGTTTTAGGGCCTCCTCCTTGGGCAAGTGTGTTTCCTGGAGAATGGCAATGTGGGCTCGGAGATACTTTAACTGCTGCATCACTTTTTATTATTTAATGGGGGAGCTTAAGCCCTTCACATTCCCACTGATGGCACTCAGTTCAGCCATGGGGAAGTGATAGGAGGTCATAATAATGGCTCAGAGGTGTGACAGAGTAGAAAAGGTGAGAGCCCGCCAGCCTGGTGGCGCTGAGGGTTGAGGCGCTGGATGCCACACCTTGCGCCATGCCGGCAACCCAGGTTCGGGAACGGACTCGGGTCATTCAGCAGTAGGCAGGGGAGGGTAAGAATTTATCATCCAGAGGACTGCTGTCCTTCCTCAGGGTTGGGGGGGGGTTCTGTGCTGCGTGCATCAGCACAAGAGGGGTTTGGCCCAAGCCCAGGGTGCTTGGCTGCCTCCACGGAGGTGGAAACAGCTGCTGCACCCATTGTATGGGCGAGGGGGAGAAAAACGGAGAAAAATGACCGGGACGCGGCAGAACACATGATGACCCATGATGGCCCCAATGGGCTGGAGGACATACCCCTCTGAGGGGGGGGGGGTCATAGCCCCTGCCAGGTCCACGGAGGTGGCATAAATAATGTCATTATAAAAAAAAGGAAAGGTGAGAGCGCTGCCTTTCATCGTAATAATAGTAGACAACTGTACAAAACAATGGGAAACGCACCCCTATATAAAGTGGCTGGAAAGCAGAAATACATCTTGACTTAGCATAGTATAGAAAATATATAATAAAAACCTAGGCCCAACAGGGGCAACAAGAACATAGAAAAACCCAACCACCCTCCTCCTCAACATTGTCCTCATGTCTATCCTCATCTTTCTGCTACATCCTATTTCCTCTCATAGCACAGTTCACTAGTGAGACTAAGTGCAAAGGTGCCAGGATGGATGTGAGAACAGAACAGTAAAACAACCAGCATTGGTAATAAACAACCCATTGGATATTTGCTCTATCGCATCCTGGAGGAGAACTGTGAAGTCCAAAGGTGGGGACAGTGTTACCAGTCCCCCTACCAGGCATGTCTCAGAGAGACCAACTAACCACCATAGGAGTCCACAATGTCATACTGGTTGGGAGGAGTGAGAGATAGAGGTAGCATGAAAAATAATCTTTTAACTTTGCCAGACTATTGTTAGGGTGGGCGGGGGGGAATCCAGGGATGGGGGCGACGATGGTGGGGCATGAGATAAGAGTATGAGAGCATCTCCTCTCTTATTAGGTTGCCACCAAGTTGGGTACAGACTGTGTAGCAGATGCCTGTGAGAAACAGAGGACTATCTGCTAGAAGGCAGTAGCAGGAGATACCATGTGTAGTGTGGTCCCACTCACCCACAGAACCTATCCACAGCCTGTATGGGGCTCGTGAGGCATACTGCAACAATGGTTGTATGAGTAGGGAAAATGGATCCACAATACGGTCATACCTCAGGAAGGGGCTACAAGGTTGGACTGGTGAACAGTAATGTCATTGAAGACATCCATCCAAGCCTAGATATCTACCAGGAAGTGATCGATATGAGGACTACTTCAGCGTCCAGGAGGGAAGCTACCCATGGCAGAGGTCCATAGGGTTAAATCAGCCACTTCTACACTTAAGGTGTAGCTCCTATACCTCTCTGCACCTCCCAATTTTTCCACTACTAAAGTATTCCAACCTCTAGGCTCATTCTCTCCCCCTCATTTTAACCCCTCCTTTCCGTTCCCCCTCCTTCCACTACCTTACTTTCCTCCTACCCTCACGTTCTCTGTCTCCCCCCACCTCTACCCTCCACTACTACCTTAACACTATTCCCACTCTTCTAACATCCTCTTCCTCCTTCCTGGCTTCCTTCCCCACTCTCCTGCTCCTCCTTATCCTATCCCCATCACTTTGTCACCTCCACTCCTCTATACTTTATTCCTAACCCTAATCCATCCCTCCTTCTCTTCTATACCTCTGCCCGTTTTCCTCTCACTTCTCCCTCTCCTTTCTCTCTTCCTCTCCTCTCTTTCCTCCCTCAGATATCTCTCTAGTTGCTCCTCCCTGTCTGCCCCCTCCTGATTTAATGACCACTTCCTACCCTGTCCTGTTACTGACGTTACAGCCTGCGAGTGCTGAGTTACCCCACACTCCTGATGTAGTCAATCTGTCTTGTTTAATTATGACAATGCGTTACTGTATATACTGTACATTGCTGTGCCTTTTGCTTTATCAGATTACTGTGCTTTTTACTTGTTATTATGTACTTATCCCCTTCCCCAGGACACATCTGGAAACTAGCTTTATGTCTCTCTGTATGTCTTTCCTGGTAAATCTCTTTAAATAAATACATACTGTAAATAAATAAAGCCTTGTACCTGTAAAAGGAAACAATGCATTAGAAAAGAGAGCATGTCAAAATAACAAGATATGCTTGTGAATTATACACAGCTCCTTTAAAAGCTAATGTACTGCCTAAAACTAATATTAGCTTTTAAAAGTAGTCCGCCATTATCTTTTATATCTGAGGTACTTTTTCCTTTCCCTTTCATTAATAAGATTGTTTAGCTGATGTTAGCAGGTGTGATGTGCGGAACAACACTCTGCCTGACAGCTGACATATCTTGCTATACTGCCCCACACTACAATATATCATCAGCTTTGTGACCTCACTGATTGTGACATCACTGCTGCTTAAGAACTGCCACTCAGTAACTGCCTGGTCAGCCACCTGTGATGTCACTGTCAGTGAGATCACAATGCTGCTGATGCAGTGGGGGAATAGAGATAGATATGTCTGTCAGTTGCCGGGCTGAGAACTGTTACACATCCAGCACAATATTATCACATAGAAAACTTTCTAATAAACAAGTATTTGTCAATGCCAAATGTTCACCATTTGCACTGGTGTCATAGGGGATGTGTGGTTCTAACACCGGTGTGACATTAAAAATTGCTTCAGTGAAGGAATCATTTTATTAACATTTAAAAATACAAAGTAGATGTGATGATGTTGGGTAGTTTAACTTTCTTGTTTGTTAATATTTGAGGCCCAACTTTTCAACATACTTTTCTTATGACCCCACCTCATGAACAAGTGCAGAGAAAATGTTTATTTCCTAGCCAAAAGGTGATTTTGTGCAGCGACTGTGAAATTACCTTTCAGGATGCCAAAACACATTTTGGCCAGGATCTGAAAAATGACAGCTGTCAGTTCAGGAGGTGCTGTGAAGAAATGGCTATGCTGAAATTTTAGGGTCAAAATATTGAAGATTACCAAAGTTACAAACCTTTGTTCGTAAATTTCAATGTATTCTCATAACTTTGTTGTTTGTTGATATTTTTGGCCCCAATTTTCAACATAGCCTTCTTCTGACTCCACCTTATGAACAAGTGCAGAGAAAATGTTCAGTTCCTGGCCAAAAGGTTATTTCACACAGCGACTGTAAAATCACCTTTTGGTATGCAAAAAAACAGTTATGGCCAGGATCTGAAAAATGACAGTTGTCAAATTCATAAGGTACTGCGAAGAAATGGCTATGTTGAAAACTCGGGGTCAGAATATTGAAAATTACCAAAGTTAGGAGCCTGTGTGCTGTGAAGAAATGGCTATGTTGAAAATTTGGGGTCAGAATATTGAAACTTACCGAAGTTAGGAGCCTGCATTTGCAAATTTCAATGCAGCCTCATAACTTTGTTGTTGTTGTGTAACCCCCCTGCAAATGGGGGTTCCCAAAAGTCTTCCAGGAGCATGCTTGAATGCTCCAAGCCTGGATGGTGTTCGGCGTCTAAGCCGTTTATCTGTGAGTGCTTTTAGAGCCTCTGGTACTGTCTCTTTAAGAGTTGTCTGCCTGCAGACATAATTAATTTGGATGAGGGTCTGTGTGTTTCCCTGCTTGAGTCCCACTCAAGTTGCTGCTAAATCGCTCCGTTTCTGCCGTCACTAAGTGGGCAGAGTGAGCACTTTTCAAAGATGTAACTGTTTGCCAGACATCATTTAGAGTAATAACGAAAATACAGTTTGTCTAACCTGCTTTTCTTTGCAGTCAGAACTGTGTTTGCCTAGTCCCCCATTCTAGTTTTGAACTGCTGAACTGGACCAATCAGTGTGGGGGGACCTTTGAAATGGAGCTTGCTGCTGGCAAATCAGAATTTGGACTCTCATTGTGGAGCCAGCCACCTATGTACTGTATGGCCAATGCTTCTGGGAATTGTAGTTTGGACTTCGGCGCCTTTTTTCCACCAACAGGGGGAGTTTACTGTGAGTGACAGCCAAACCAGCCAACTGAACTAGGAGGAACTCAAAGGAAATACCCGGCTCTGTCTACTGGAAAGATCAGATGAGTTGGGGCAGTGAAGAAAGGAGCTGTGTGCTTCTTCAGTGTGTAGTTTTGGCGTGGGAATCGCATGTAAGGCCCTAAGTTTCAGTCTGCAGCTTGTGCAAGTGCCTGTTCGGACTGAATCCGACCTGTAAAGAGAATCAAGGAGATCTGAAGAGTAGAAACCAGGCTCACCCTGTAGAAGACTGGAGAAATTGCTGAATCCCGCTAGGTCTGTCAGGAACTGAATCTGCTGTGTGTTCTCCCGGGTATTGTGCAGTAATTGCGATCGGGATAGAGAAGCAGCCTGCCTGGTATAGTACTTTCCTTTTACATATAAATGTGTGTAGTGCTTGTGGGGAATCGCGTTTCAAATCCCCTGTACAGTGAATTGAGTGCATGAAGCTGGAAGTAAACCCCAGCTTAATCCAGACTACATCCATTTGCTCTAAACTGCAGTGGGGTCCAGTCACAAGGACCTTGTCCACATGGTCTGCTCCTCCTGGCAATCTAGGACAATCTGCCTTCCATCCAGTTCCCAGCACTGAGTTTGTGAGTAGAAAGCAGGGTAGCTCCCTGCCATCTGTTTATCGAATTGCAAGTGTATCATCTAATTGTTTTTTTTTTTTTTCATTTCTTCACGAACTGAGCCAACCGGCTCCGGATTACAATTTTGGTATTGTGCTAGTGTTTGTTCCATCACAGGGCCCCAACCAGCTGCACTGATCCTGGCTAGCCCCCATCCTGGGCACCCAGTGAAAGTGACAATTTGGGACTCTGAATATCGCACAGTACTGTGATTATTAATGTATTTAACCTAATTAACCTGATTTCCCCCTTCCTTGTTACAGCTCCTTAAATAAATCAGATCTGTTTGTTTCAGCAAAGTTACACTGTCTGAGGTATTCGTTTATGTTAAAGTATTGTACTGTGGCTTCTGCATTGTATCATCTTGTTTTACAGGGGGTCCCCAGCGTCCAGTCGACAGACCCAGTCCTGGGGGTAAGTGTACGTTGTGAAGATATTCCTGATGCATTGTGTGGGCCACTAATGGGAAGAAAGGGGGTGTTACAGTGTCCCAGAGGGCTGTGACCAAGTTAGTTTAACTACTGCAAACCCTGACCTCTGGGTGGAGGCACTCGCCATTGGACCTAGGCCCCTCAAACTGTCAGTAGTCAGTCAGGCAGGGGTAGTAGCCCTTGGGATAGCACCACCTGGGGGTTACATCTTGGAGGCTCACCGCTGGGATTGTGTGTCCTCTAGTGGCCACATTTACGAATTACTGTTAAAAATAAATGGGTACCCCAACAGAAGCGGCTGTACACCAGTTGGTGAAGTGGTGTACTGGGCAGGAAATCGACCCCCAAAATGCTGTACTTGTCTTGGATATCCCACTCGTACCAGTACAGATACTGTAGGGGGAATACTTTCCAAGGTCGAATGTTTACGAAACCCTGTGGTGGTGGGGCAGCTGGCTGATCTGCTCGCCCAAACTTTCATGGCTCTAATAGAGTGTAAGGACCCTATAGACAGTTCTAAAGTGCCACAGGCCATTACCCCAGAAGAAGCCCTCACTGCCTGGAAAGTGATAATTAAAGACAGTAAAGACCCCGGGGAGAACAAGACCCCCCACTATCTGAAACTTTTGAGGAGAAATTTGCTAAATTGTTGCTGGAGGAAGGAAAAACTGTGGAGGATTTAAAGAAACTATTATTGCCACCTGAGAACGTTCATCCACCAACACCCTCTCCCCCTCCAGCACCCGTTATTGCCCCTCCTTCTGTGCCAGTGCAAGCCCCTATGTCTGTACCTGCCAATAGTCATGACTCTTACCGCAGGTTGAAAATGTTCTCCGGCACCCTCCCCATCCCACAAGGGGAGGATGACTGGGAGACCTGGATAGACTATGTTGCCCCTCAAGTGCTAGAATGACAATGCTCAGAAGCAGAAAAGCAAAAGAGGGTAAGTGAGAGCCTCCAAGGTCCTGCCCTGGCTACCATCCATGCCAAACAGGCCATTATCCCTGAAGCGACTGCACAGAACTATCTTGAGGCCTTGGAGAATGTGCATGGGAGCCCAGATTCCGATGAGGACCCGTGGTGGAGAGTAAGAAATGCACAACAGTATCAAGGGGAGTAGTTGTCTGTGTATGTATCTCGGCTGGAAAAATTGTTGCAAGAATGCCTCCAGAAAGGGTAGTTTGCCAGCGACTGAATTGGACGAATCAGGCTGGACAGGATACTTAAGTCTGCCTTCTCAGAACTGCTGTTGCTTCATTCGCCTGGCCAATCGACTGGAATCCCACCCTCCTATGATGAGCTAATGAGAGAAATTCAAGGAGTTGAGAAAAGACGACCCCGGGAGGCACTTGCACCAATAGCTGCTCTACGACCCGAAAGACTGAGGGTGACCCGTCAAGTGAAGTTCAGGGGCAAGGGTTGGCAGTTAAAGAGTGTTCTGAGAAGGAAAAGGGTGTGCCACCATGGGATGAACAGGTGAGGGAGATTAGGAAAGCAACAGACAGTCTCATCATGAAGGCCGCTCCTACAAGTACGGGCACTGACACTTGCCCGACAGCTTCTGCTATGGGGGGTTGGGGTGCCCACCCAGGCACCTCATGTTGACAACAGTTTGAAACTTGATGCCTTGGCCATGGAAGTGAGGGAACTGAAGAGATGTCTCCAAATGTCCACCCCACCGCCGGCTGAGGTGGCACCAAGGTTTTCTATTGACAGTACCAATGCCGCAGCCCCCAATGTGATGCTTTGGTCACCACAAACTTCAGCTGACATATTTTGCCATAATTGTGGGATGGGTGGGCACATGAAGAGGGAATGCCGGTCTCGGAAAGACTTGGAGAGAGTGGTGATCCGGCTACAAGGAGAGCTTTGGAGCACAAAACAGTGGTTAAGAGGTGCACGAAATGACCACAGTGAAGGTCCCAAAAATGTTAACTCACGTCCCTTTGTGGCAAGGTCATTTGCCCAGGCCCCCGCTACCGCCTCTCCAGACTGGTCCAGGATAGTGGGTCCCTCCATGGAGACCACTGTAAAGGTGAATGGAGTGTCTACAAGAGCTATATTAGACAGTGGCTCCCAAGTGACAATTATGTTCCAAGATTGGTATCAGAAGCATTTGTCTGATGTACCCTTACAACCTTTGGAGGGGCTGCATGTCTAGGGGTTAAGTGAGAAGGCCTACCCCTACTCAGGATATATCGGAATTTGGCTGTCATTTCCCACCTTCATGGCTGGGGTGGCAGAGCAAGTAGAGACCCTGGCCTTAGTGTGTCCCCCTACTGGACTCTATGATGGGGTTCCTTTACTAATCGGGACTAATGCACATATGTTTGGATGACTGGCACAGCTGTGTTATAAAAAACAGGGGTCAAGGACTAGTAGAGCTTTAAGAATTCCGTCCTTGATCAAGAAGGCCTATGAGGCACAGAGAGATGCTAACAAAGTGGAACCAGAGGAACCAGTTGGAGTTGTCTGGAAAAAGGATCCTGAGTCTCTGATCCTGGCGCTAAATGCCCAGTGTACCTTACAGGGAGAAGTCCATATCAGAAAGGATGTCAAGAATAAAATATTAATGTTGGATGCACCAGGCGATGGAAAATTGCTGGAGGGACTGCTGGTCAAGCCTAGTATTTTGCCTGCTAGAGCCCATGCTTATGCCAGAAGGGTAATGGTTCAAGTTCATAATGTGTCTGACAGAGAGATTCAAGTAAATAGAGGTTGCACCCTGGCTAATGTGCATTGTGCAGACACTGCAGTGCTACCCAGTAGCAAGAGTTCGGGGAAGAATGACATAGTAACGCCTGACTTGTTTGATTTCGGTGACTCCCCCGTTGCCAGCTGAATGGAAAGTGAGGATCAGTGAGAAGCTTGCCCAGAGAGACCAGGTGTTTTCTTTAAAGGAATGGGATGTAGGATGCGTGCAAGGAGCTGAGCACCATATCCAGCTGCGTGATGAAAGGCCATTACGTGAGAGGTCTCAACGCATGGCACCTGCTGATATAGATGATGTGAGACGGCATCTGCAAGAGATGCTAGCTGCTGGTGTAATACAAGAATCCAGAAGCCCCTATGCTTCCCCCATTGTGGTAGCAAGAAAAAAGATGGGCCAAGCGGTCCTTATCTGCCATCAAAGTCTATGTTTCTAAAGAATGGGACAGTAAGGATGTGCATGGATTATCGTACTGTAAACCGGCGGACTATCCCTGATCAGCACACAAAGCCCCCGCATTCAGGATGCTTTGGACTGCATAAACAGGAGCAAGTGGTTCTCTGTGCTGGATCTCCACAGTGGGTACTACCAGATCCCGATGGCCCCAGAGGACCGTGAGAAGACAGCCTTTATCTTTCCGGTTGTCTTCTATGAATTCATGAGGATGCCTCAAGGGATCTCAGGCGCCCCAGCCACTTTTCAACGACTGATGGAGTGTGCAGTGGGGGACATGAACTTACTAGAGTACCTGGTATACCTAGATGATGTTATTGTGTTTGGCAGCTCACTGGAGGAACATGAGAGCAGATTATTGAAGGTGTTGGACCGGCTGGAAGACTTTGGCCTTAAATTGTCCATTGATAAGTGTCAATTCTTTCAAACATCAGTAAAGTATGTGGGACACATAGTATCCACTGAGGGAACAGAGACTGACCCAAGTAAAGTCGAGGCCTTGACCACCTGGCCACAGCCCAAAAATCTAAAAGAACTGCAAAGATTCCTGGGATTCTGCAGTTATTATCGGCGTTTCATCAAGGACTATTCAAGAGTGATCCACCCTTTACTTAACCTTACTCAAGGGTATCCCCCAACCCACAAAAAATACAAAAAGTCAGCGTCCCTCGAGACTGAAAAAGTGTACTTTCGTCCAAGTGAAGTATTTGGAGCCCGCTGGACTCCTGATTGTGAGACTGCTTTTCATGAGATCATATATCAACTTACCCATGCTCCAGTGTTGGCCTATGCTGATCCAACATAACCTTATGTCCTGCATACTGATGCTAGCTTGCAAGAGTTGGGGGCTGTGTTGTACCAAGAGCACGAGAATGGCCTGAGACCAGTGGGTTTTGCCAGTAGAAGCCTGACCCCATCCGAAAAGAACTATCCTGTATATAAGTTAGAGTTCCTAGCTTTGAAGTGGGCTATTGTTGACCAATTCCACAAGTACTAGTATGGGGCTAAGATACTAGTAAAAATTGACAATAATCCTTTGACCTATGTGCAGATTTCAGCTAAGTTGGATGCCACTGGCCATAGGTGGCTTTCTGCATTATCTACATACGACTATGCTGTTGAATACAGAGCAGGCCTGAACCACATAGATGCCGATGCTCTCTCCTGGAGGCCTGTTCCCCAGAATGACTGGGTCAGACTGTCGGAACCTGTTATTCGCGCACTCTGCCAGAAGTTTGACAGGGAGGAACAAATGTCCATGGATGCAGTGGACTGTATGGTAGATTGTTTGGGACCCTCTGAGAATTGCATACCTGCTGCTTATTGCCACTTTTCTGCAATAGACATTAGTGCACTGCCTCAGCTGGACAATGACAGTATTCGGCAGGCTCAATCCCGCGATCCCATGATCAAATCAGCTTTAGAAGCCCTCTATGCAGGGAAAGTTGTGTCCAAATTACATTCCACTGATTTGAGAACTGCATTGTTATACAAAGTAGGTCCTAAGTTGAAACTGATCAATAGACTGGTAGACAGAGGGGGGACAAGTAGACAAACAACAACTAGTGCTGCCCACTGCCTTTCGAGACTCAGTACTGAGGTCCTTACACAGCCACATGGGGCACTTTGGTATAGACAGGACACTTGACTTGGTGAGGTCCAGATTCTATTGGCCTAAGATGGGGGCTGATGTGGAGCAACACATTCGAACTTGTAGTCGCTGCTTACAGAGGAAAGCTTTGCCCCAGAGGGCTGCCCCCCCCTTGTTAACATCACCACCAGTGCACCCATGGAGCTGGTCTGTATTGATTTTCTGAGTTTGGAGTCAGATCAAAGAAATATTAGTAATGTGCTGGTGGTCACGGACCATTTTACAAGATATGCCCAAGCTTTCCCCACCAAGGACCAGAAGGCATCCACTGTGGCAAAAGTACTTGTAGAAAACTTTTTTGTTCACTATGGGGCTCCACAAAGAATCCATTCTGATCAAGGGAGAGACTTTGAGAGTCGTCTGATCAAAGAGATGCTTTCTCTGTGAGGAGTGCGAAAGTCCAGAACCACCCCTTACCACCCCCAGGGGGACTCACAGCCTGAACGTTTCAACTGCACTTTGCTAGATATGCTAGGCACCCTCCACCCAAAGGACAAGCCTAG
This sequence comes from Neoceratodus forsteri, assembly GCA_016271365.2. NCBI lineage: Eukaryota > Metazoa > Chordata > Ceratodontiformes > Ceratodontidae > Neoceratodus > Neoceratodus forsteri. The sequence continues at coordinate 1,333,341,399 of CM057455.1, read as the reverse complement.
ATGGAGCCAACAAATTAGCACCCTGGTACATGCCTACAGCTGCACCAAAAGTGATGCCACTGGGTTCTCCCCCTACCGCCTGATGTTTGGAAGAGAAGCTCGATTGCCGGTAGATGTGTGTTTTGGGGTCTCTCCTGATGAGGTTCGAGCTGACAGCTATTTACAGTATGTGCAAAAGTTAAAGGCCCAGCTAAATCATGCGCACCAACTGGCTCAAACCATGGCTGCCAAAAGAAATCTGGCCAACAAAGAAAGGTATGATAAAAAGGTGAACGCACAGGAACTCCAAGAGGGAGATTGGGTATTGCTAAGAAATCTGGGACTGCATGGCAAACATAAGATTGCTGACCAGTGGCACCATCTCCCTCACATTGTAGTGGGCAAACTAGATGATCTGCCTGTGTATAAAGTGAGGCCTGAGAATAATTCAAAAGATGTTAAAACAATGCATAGAAATCATTTACTGCCCATTGGACAAATCTTGATTGAGTCTGAGCCCCCAGAAAATGCCCCCTCTGGACCAGTGACTAGAGCTGCTGCTAAGGAAAAATCAAGAAAGTCTGCACCTACAGAAGCTGAGTTAAAGTGTTCCCCTCCACAAGTCCCAGCTGAGCATGACTGTCAGTCCATATCAGAGGAAAGTGAGTGTGATTTTGAATACTACCCTTCTTACGAACTGAGTCAGTTGTTTCGGAGCAATCCCCTTATCAATACTGGAGATGAAGCTGGGCCTTCTGGACTGTCTAAGCCCCCAGCTTTGTCCCTGGAGCCAATGCTCCCAGAAAGTGAAGTGCAAAGCATCAAGTCAGATGATATGGAATCATTGTGTATGGTTGAATTGTTTGAGCTTTCAGGGGAGGAAAATGATGGACTGAAACAGACTGGTGATATACCAGAAGAAGAAGAGTATTTTGAGTGCCCTCACGGTTCACTGCCAGTGTCCGAAAGCTCTCCATGTAAGCCAAGTGTTGTGGACTCAGAGATTGTAACTCCCGGAGCTGAAAGTGCCCCAAGTTCTAGCCTCTCTACCCCAGTGGAGACTCCCCAGGCAAGTAAAGACAATGCTGAAAATGAGGCTCAGATTGCAGAGACTGTAACAGTTCCCCCTAGAAAGACTGGTCGAGCTGTAAAGCCTGTGGTGCACCTCAGTTATGATTCCCTTGGGAGGCCTGTGGACTTGCCTCTCAATGTTGTCCATAAAGGAGTGTATGTGTCCCTGAGCTCATTCCCAAACTGAACATCAGTGCTAACTCCAAGTTACTTGTGTTGCCCTCTAGGTATGGTGCCCCTGCCCCATCCAGCCCCAAGGTAGCTGATAGGGAAGGGCCCCCTCTCTTCAGGTTTCATGTACAAGAGGTAATAACCTGAGTTACGGTACAATGTGTGTGTGTAATACTGTGTAAAGAGTGACGTACTGCAAAGTTTCAGAAATGTGTTTCTGGTAAAGTGATTTATTGACTGTGATTACATGTATGAGCCTAATGTGATACTGATGCAAATGTACATGGTTGCAATTGAAACTTATGAGGGTACTTGCTTGATGCGGACGCCAAGCTTCTTCCAGGCCGGGAAGGGTGTAACCCCACTGCAAATGGGGGTTCCCCAAAGTCTTCCAGGAGATTGCTTGAATGCTCCAAGCCTGGATGGTGTTCAGCGTCTAAGCCGTTTATCTGTGAGTGCTTTTAGAGCCTCTGGTACTGTCTCTTTAAGAGTTGTCTGCCTGCAGACATAATTAATTTGGATGAGGGTCTGTGTGTTTTCCTGCTTGAGTCCCACTCGAGCTGTTGCCAAATTGCTCCATTTCTGCCGTCACTAAGTGGGCAGAGTGAGCACTTTTCAAAAATGTAACTGTTTGCCAGACATCATTTAGAGTAATAACGAAAATAGTTTGTCTAACCTGCTTTTCTTTGCAGTCAGAACTGTGTTTGCCTAGTCCCCCATTCTAGTTTTGAACTGCTGAACTGGACCAATCAGTGTGGGGGGACCTTTGAAATGAAGCTTGCTGCTGGCAAATCAGAATTTGGACTCTCATTGTGGAGCCAGCCACCTATGTACTGTATGGCCAATGCTTCTGGGAATTGTAGTTTGGACTTCGGCGCCTTTATTCCACCAACAGGGGGAGTTTACTGTGAGTGACAGCCAAACCAGCCAACTGAACTAGGAGGAACTCAAAGGAAATGCCCGGCTCTGTCTACTGGAAATCAGATGAGTTGGGGCAGTGAAGAGACAAGGAGCGATGTGCTTCTTCGGTGTGTAGTTTTAGCGTGGGAATCGCATGTAAGGCCCTAAGTTTCGGTCTGCAGCTTGTGCAAGCGCCTGTTCGGACTGAATCCGACCTGTGAGGAGAATCAAGGAGATCCGAAGAGTAGAAACCAGGCTCACCCTGTAGAAGACTGGAGAAATTGTTGAATCCCGCTCGGTCTGTCAGGAACTGAATCTGCTGTGTGTTCTCCCGGGTATTGTGCAGTAATTGCGATCGGGATAGAGAAGCAGCCTGCCTGGTATAGTACTTTCCTTTTACATATAAATGTGTGTAGTGCTTGTGGGGAATCGCGTTTCAAATCCCCTGTACAGTGAATTGAGTGCATGAAGCTGGAAGTAAACCCCAGCTTAATCCAGACTAATTCATTTGCTCTAAACTGCTGTGGGGTCCAGTCACAAGGACCTTGTCCACATGGTCTGCTCCTCCTGGCAATCCAGGACAATCTGCCTTCCATCCAGTTCCCAGCATTGAGTCTGTGAGTACAAAGCAGGGTAGCTCCCTGCCATCTGTTTATCAAATTGCAAGTGTATCATCTAATTGTTGTTTTTTTTTTTTCATTTCTTCACGAACTGAGCCAACTGGCTCCGGCTTACAATTTGGGTATTGTGCCAGTGTTTGTTCCATCACAGGGCCCCAACCAGCTGCACCAATCCTGGCTAGCCCCCCGCCCATCCTAGGTACCAAGTGAAAGTGACAATTTGGGACTCTGAATATGCGTACAGTACTGTGATTATTAATGTGTTTAACCTAATTAACCTGATTTCCCCCTTCCTTTGTACAGCTCCTTAAATAAACCAGATCTGTTTGTTTCAGCAAAGTTACACTGTCTGAGGTATTCGTTTATGTTAAAGTATTGTACTGTGGCTTTTGCATTGTATCATCTTGTTTTACAGGGGTTCCCCAGCGTCCAGTCGACAGAGCCAGTCCTGGGGGTAAGTGTACATTGTGAAGATATTCCTGATGCATTATGTGGGCCACTAGTGGGAAGAAAGGGGGCTTAAAGTGTCCCAGAGGGCTGTGACCAAGTTAGTTTAACTACTGCAAACCCTGACCTCTGGGTGGAGGCACTCGCCATTGGACCTAGGCCTCTCAACCTGTCAGCAGTCAGTCAGGCAGGGGTAGTAGCCCTTGGGATAGCGCCACCTGGGGGTTACAGTTGTTTTTAATATTTTTACACCAAATTTTCAACAAAGCCTTCTTATGACCCCACCTTATAAACAAAGGTGGATAACATTTTCAACTCCTGCCCGAAAGGTGTTACCTCTCACTCTCTCTATCTCTTCAGAGCACCAGGCAGTGCTGGCTTATGGAGGTCCCACATGGGATCTCAAAGGCAACTTGGCTAGCAATCCACATCATTTAATACCATTTAGATGTAACCCCTAGGTGGCGCTATCCCAAGGGCTACTACCCCTGCCTGCTTAACTACTAACAGGGTGAGGGGCCTAGGTCCAATGGTGAGTGCCTCCACCCAGAGGTCAGGGTTTGCAGTAGTTAAACTAGCTTAGTCACAGCCCTCTGGGACACTGTAACCCCCCTTTCTTCCCACCAGTGGCCCACATAATGCATCAGGAATATCTTCCCAATGTACACTTACCCCCAGGACTGGCTCTGTCGACCGGACGCTGGGGACCCCCTGTAAAACAAGATGACACAGTGCAAAAACCACAGTACAATACTTTAACATAAACGAATACCTCAGTCAGTGTAACTTTGCTGAAACAAACAGATCTGATTTATTTAAGGAGCTGTAACAAGGAAGGGGGAAATCAGGTTAATTAGGTTAAAGACATTAATAATCACAGTACTGTGCACATATTCAGAGTCCCAAATTGTCACTTTCACTGGGTACCCAGGATGGGGGGGGGGGCTAGCCAGGATCGGTGCAGCTGGTTGGGGCCCTGTGATGGAAGAACACTGGTACAATACCCAAATTGTAATCCGGAGCCGGTTGGCTCAGTTCGTGAAGAAATGAAAAAAACAAACAACAATTAGATGACACACTTGCAATTCGATAAACAGGTGGCAGGGAGCTACCCTGCTTTGTACTCACAGACTCAATGCTGGGACCTGGATGGAAGGCAGATTGTCCTGGATTGCCAGGAGGAGCAGACCATGTGGACAAGGTCCTTGTGACTGGACCCCACTGCAGTTTAGAACAAATGAATTAGTCTGGATTAAGCTGGGGTTTACTTCCAGCTTCATGCACTCAATTCACTGTACAGGGGATTTGAAACACGATTCCCCACAAGCACTACACACATTTATATGTAAAAGGAAAGTACTATACCACACAGGCTGCTTCTCTATCCCGATCGTAATTACTGCACAATACCCGGGAGAACACACAGCAGATTCAGTTCCTGACAGACCGAGCGGGATTCAGCAATTTCTCCAGTCTTCTACAGGGTGAGCCTGGTTTCTACTCTTCAGATCTCCTTGATTCTCCTCACAGGTTGGATTCAGTCCGAACAGGCGCTTGCACAAGCTGCAGACTGAAACTTAAGGGCCTTACATGCAATTCCCATGCTAAAACTACACACAGGTGGCAGGGAGCTACCCTGCTCTGTACTCACAAACTCAATGCTGGGAACCATACCTCTCAAGCGTCCCTGATTTTCAGGGATGTCCCTGATTTTGCTTCAAAAGTTTATTCCGTCCCTCCTAAAATTTGTGCTTTTGTGGCGAAACAGTGGGTATTGTAAGCACAAAACAATGTTAAGCATTAAAGTTACGGATGTGTTCTTCTTTAGAAAATGCATTTTGCACTCAGCCCCATGTTCTACCAGCTTTCTTGGTGTATATCTTTAATTTTGAAGATGTGTCCCTGATTGTGGTGCTTTGTCCCTGATTTTTTTAAGCCTTATCTCTAATTTATGAGGCAGGAGGTTGAGAGGTATGCTGGGAACTGGGTGGAAGGCAGATTGTCCTGGATTGCCAGGAGGAGCAGACCATGTGGATAAGGTCCTTGTGACTGGACCCCACTGCAGTTTAGAGCAAATGGATGTAGTCTGGATTAAGCTGGGATTTACTTCCAGCTTCATGCACTCAATTTATTGTACAGGGGATTTGAAATGCAATTCCCCACAAGCACTACACACATTTATATGTAAAAGGAAAGTACTATACCACGCAGGCTGCTTCTCTATCCTGATCGCAATTACTGCACAATACCTGGGAGAACACACAGCAGATTCAGTTCCTGACAGACCAAGCGCGATTCAGCAATTTCTCCAGTTTTCTACAGGGTGAGCCTGGTTTCTACTCTTCAGATCTCCTTGACTCTCTTCACAGGTCGGATTCAGTCTGAAAAGGCGCTTGCACAAGCTGCAGATCGAAACTCAGGGCCTTACACGTGCTTCCCGCATGAAACTATACACCGCAGAAGCACAGAGCTCCTTGTCTCTTCACTGCCAAAACTCATCTGATCTTTTCAGTAGACAGAGCCGGGCATTTCCTTTGAGTTCCTCCCAGTTCAGTTGGCTGGTCTGGCTGTCACTCACAATAAACTCCCCCTGTTGGTGCAAAAAGGCGCCGAAGTCCAAACTACAATTCCCAGAGGCATCTGCCATACAGTCCAATTGTGGCTGGCTCAACTTAAGAGTCCAAGTTCTGATTTGCCAGCAGCAGGCTCCATTTTAAAGGTCCCCCACGCTGATTGGTCCAGTTCAGCAGTTCATTTCCAACATAGAGGGGAAACACACACAAAGTCCCAGCTGCAATAAAACAGGTTAGATAAACTGCAATCTCACAAATGCTGCTAAATTACAGTCAAACAGCTACAGCTTTCAGATGGGCTCCCTTTGCACTCTTAGCGACTGCAGAAATGGAGCGAATTGGCAGCAGCCTGGGCGGGATTCAGGCATTAGAACACACAGTCCCCCCTCCTCAATTAATTATGGTCACAAGCAGGCAGCTCTTAAAGAGACAGTACCAGAGGCTCTAAAAGCACTCACACTCAAGCAGCTTAAATGCTGAACACCTCCAGACTTGGAACATTCAAGCAAGCTCCTGGAAGACTTCTGGGAACCCCCATTTGCTAGGGGGGTTACATAGACACATAGCAAAACTGTGTTAAGTGTTCCTGCTCTGTACTGTGGAAAATCCTGCTTTCTCAAACTTGTGATAAATTCTGCAGTTTAACTTGGGCTACAACTTTGCAAACTGCTTTGCTATGTCTGCTTCACAGACTGCTCAGCTCATGTGGGGCTTCAGTGGGATGATTACTCTTGTTCATTGTGCACCAGAATCTTGTATTTTGTTAGTACAAGATCCCTGATGTTCCTTATATGGACTGCTTTACATGATAGTTTTGGCTGTGAACAGCAACTTCAACTAATGCAGTAAAACTAGTGGAATTGGTGGTGATTAAGAACATGTAATAGAGTCCAAGAAGAGAATTGAGACTGGCAAATTATTAAGTGTTTACAAAGTCTGAGCATGTGCAGAACTAAGCAGGCAGCAAGCCAGACATTCCATGCATTCCAGGCTGACTTTGACAAATCAGCTTGGCTTGCTGGGCAGCACAGATCAAAGGGAATAGCCAGTTCTTAATTGGATAGGCTATTCCTTTTGACGTTTGTGCCATCTCCACCCACAAAGCTAAAACTCTATCATAGTAAGCCTGGCTGATGATTGGAGTGACACTGAATTGGCCCTAAAACACCGCTCTGCATTGGACGAACAGTGTCACACCCATCAAAAAAGCAGTACTACTACTACTACTACTACTACAACATGTTTGCTTTGCACTTGCGTGCATGGCAAACATAACAAAAGGAAAAAGAAAAATACTTCAGAAATAAAAAGTTACAATTGACTACTTCTTAATTTACAGAGATTTCATACAAGGCATACATAATGTTCTCTCTTGCATGCCCAAGGTCACTTCTGGTGGTATCAGGATTACTACCCACCGTAATCGTCCTCTCCTGTCTCTCATGTAACATACCAGCTGGATACCTTGGGTCCCACTGCTATGAAGAATTCTCCTTTGTATTCTCCAGCCTTATACCAACTAGAACCTTGCTCCCTTCTCTTAACCTGTCCCTCCATATAACTCATCCTTCCAAATTAGGGCATTTCCTTCTCTACCACCCCCCTAACATGCCCAAATACCTCAAGCGCAGTTACAGATTCTACAAAGAAGTTTGAGTGATGCTTCTGTGCTTATGCTTATCAGGAGACATAGAATCTAACCCTGGCCCCCATTGGAATGCCAGGTCCACGGATGACTCCTCATGGTTCTCCACTAAGGGCATGAAAATTGCCCACATGAATATCAGAAGTTTACCAGCAAACTTTCCTGAACTTGAAGCCTGGATAGCCCTCTACTGTCCGGACATACTTGGACTAACTGAAACATGGCTCTGCCCAGAGATGCCTGATTCCATGTACAAAATACCTGGCTACAGCTTGTCCAGATCCCCACCAAACAAAAGGGTGGAGGAGTTGCATTTTATTATAAAGAGCATCTCAATGTCTCTGTACTCCAGTCTTGGATAACAAATCACTGTGAAGCTCTGCATACAGTTCTACAACTAGGGGGTGATAAAAGGCTAAATCTGATCTGTGCCTACAATCCTCCAAAGGGTTCTCTCCCTGGCTTAAATGGGCTCTTGGATTATCTGGCCACTCTAAAGGGTAGATCTGAAGTCATACTAATGGGAGACTTCAACCTAGACCTATCAGGGAGTCACGCTGGTACATATACTGAAGCTCTCGCCCAACTTAACCTTGTACAACTTATCTCTAGCCCTACACGCATCTCTTCCAACTCGGAGCGCCAATCTCTCCTGGACTGGATGGCTACAAATAGAGCAAATAAAATAATTGCTGCAGGGACCTTTTCGGATTCTATTAGTGATCACCTGCCTATGTTCTGTATCTGGAATGGCCACTGCCTTAAACCCCCTCCAAGAATCATTCAATTTCGGGATTTTGCCAAACTAAACCGAACTGCACTTCTCGAGGATATTAATAATATAGACTGGTCTCCCATCTTTCACACTGATGATGTAAACACAGCACTTGAATACTTGATGTCTCAGCTTCTGGCCCTTCAGGATCTGCACATCCCTCTCAGGGGCTCCCCTAATAAATGGCTAAAAAAAGACTTCCTTCGAGCCATGATAAAAACAGACAAGGCCTGGACCTTGGCAAAGAAGTCCCAACAATCAGAAGACTGGGTTAACTATAGACAACTGAGAAATGCCTGCAAAAAAGATATTCGGAAGGCTAAAAGGAGCTACTGCCTTAAGCTTCTCCAATCTTCAGCGGGTGAAACCAGGGGTTTTTGGAACCACATCAAAAATTTAATTGGGCAAAGGCCCAAGACAGCCATTACCGACATGACACTGAATGACACAAACTGTAATAAGTTACCTACTATTGCTAATGCTCTTAATGCACAATTCTTGGATCTCTCCGAATACACTGAGAGATTCAACCAACCTCTTTCACCTCCTCCTGAGGTGCAACTTTCGCATGAAACCCCTTTTCGTCTCACATTAGTCTCCTCCACCAAAGTGCTGCATCTCCTCAAATCAGTATCCACCTATGGATCTGCTGGCCCGGATGGGCTACTGCCAAGCCTGCTTGAAGCAGGCAGCCCCTGCTCTTGCTGTTCCTATTGCAAGAATCTTTAATCTTTCCATAATAACCCAACCGTTACTTACCATTGTGGAAAACGTCATATTCCTAGTTCACAAAAAAGGATACCAAAATATGTTAAACTATAGACCGATTGCCATTCTCTACCCTAAATAAACTTCTTGAGAAGGCCATCGCTACTCAGGTCACAAATTACCTGCACCTTCACAACCTTATATCCCTACCCAGCAGGATTCGAACAGGACACAACATCACAACTGCTCTACTTCAGCTTACAAATGCAGTCCTTACAGCGATGGATAAGAGCCTGCTCATCGGGGGCTATATTTATCGATCTCACAAAGGCATTTGACCTTGTGAATCACTCTCGCTACTTTCCAAACTGTCCCACCTTGGCTTTGACCTGTCGACCATCTCCTGGTTCGATAGCTACCTCTCAGGGAGGTTGCAATTTGTCCAAATTGAATCCGCCATCTCAAATCTTTCCCCTACCTCTGTTGGAGTCCCCCAAGGATCTATTCTTGGCCCACTACTTTTCTCCCTTTTCATTAACAACTTGCCCTCCCTTCCCTGCTCCTCCTCATTAATCCTTTATGCTAATGACATGGTGCTTCTCTCCAGTGGTAAAGATCCCTTATCAGTAAGAGCACATCTTCTAGCAGACTTCAACTGCTTGCACGAGTGGTTACTACAGAACAGGCTCCTAATGAATGCTAAGAAAACCGTAACTATGCTTTTTGGCCCCCCGTCAAGAATCAGATCTCTTACTCCAGACTTACTGATACATTCTCTAGATGACTCCCCTCTTGAATTCGTTACCTTCTTCAGGTATCCAGGAGTCACTCTCGACCCATCTCTTGACTTTAACCTCCACATTGCGGCTACATGTAAGACAGTTTACTCAAAACTTGGTCTTGCCTTTAAAATTAGGTCCTCCCTCAATGATGCTGCCCAGCTTGCTATTGCACAAGGATTTCTCCTCCCTGCTCTGACATATTGCTCTCAGGTTTACCTTAAAGCTAGCAAAGGAGCGCTCCAGAAATGGAGCACCTGCTATAACAGTATATGCAGATTTGCTCTCTTCGCTCACAGACTTACCCATCATTACCTGCTCTACCGAGCTAAATTGGCTCTCCCAGACTTCGGCTCAGACACTATTCTGCAGGCTGTACAATTGATAATATGATCAGAACGGGGTCCCCTAAATACCTTGCCGAACTATTAACTCAGCCCTCCCGAGCATACCTCCTCAGGGCAACTGCTCAAACCCAACTTGAAATTCCCAGATATCTCACAAAAAAAGGAGAACGATCCTTCGCCATATCTGCCCCCCGCTCCTGGAACTCCATTCCCTCCCACATCAAACTCTCCAAATCTCACAAGGCCTTTAAACGGAGTCTTCGGGCACACCTATTAGAATCCGACTGCTTTTCTTGTGCTGTAACTTGAGCCTCTCTCCTAGCATTTTCTCCTCCCTATGGCACTTACTGATTTCCTGCTGGTCTCCAAAATCTGAAAGTTTCCCACATCCAGCAGAAATCCTATTGTTATAATGCTACTTCATTTAAGTTTTGTTTGCTTTTTGTCATTTCAATTTAGTCATTGATGTATCATCAGATGAAAATAATGAATGTAATGTTATCTGTTTCTCTTTGTCATCACTGATAATGACTGTACCTGGCTGTATACTGTTCAAATGTTTGTTCTGACCTCATGCTGCGTCATGAAATACTCTTTAATGTTGACTCTGGTCTCCCCTGTCTGTACTCTCCCGGGTCGTGCCTGAATATAGGCAACATTGTTGTCTAGTGTACTTACCCGGTAAACAAAAACCAAATAAATAAATAAATTTTCCTGTCTGTCTGTTTTGGTTCCACTAGTTCTTTAAAAGAATTGGGCCATTAATTGAAGTGAAGTCCTGATAGGACCAGCGCTAGGAGTGGCTCTTCATTTCCTTGCAGCAGCAGCAGTATAAATGTTCAATTCATGCTGGACAACGGGCAGCCATTAGCGGGAAAGCATTCAAGGTGGAGACATAGCTGTGGAGACAGTATTCGGGGCCTGTAGATTAGGCTGTGGAGTGTCTGTAGTTGGTGCCACCAAAGTGGAGAGTATCTGGCAGTGTTGTTTGTTGCTGGAGTCCCTGGAAGGTAGGTGAGTTACTGCAGCTACTAAACTTGCCACCTCCACCCAGAACGTGGACCGCATAGCTGGGTCTGGATTGGCAATGTGTTTGAGATGCAGTGTCTTGGGGGGGGGTTGTCCACAAAGGGTACCAGCAGTACAGGAGTGAAGCAGTTGCCCAGGAGGAGCAGAGAGTTGAAGTTCGAGGAGATGGAGGGGCCTCTGCTGCTATTGTTGCTCCTGCTCCTTGGCTAGGATGCTTTATCTGTTCATTTCCCTTGGGATGGTTTCTCCTTGTGGCTCCATCTATTCTTGGGTGCAGTATACCAAGGGTCTGCTTCTGTCAGTCAGGATCACAATGGAGGTCTGCTGTGATGCTACAAGCCATAACTGTCTTCTGAAAGGCTGTTGTGCCCATCCCTTGGGATACGCGGTTTCTGTCTCCCCCTCAGCATGGTTGGTGAAGTCTGTTTGAGGACAGGAGCAGAAAATGTATGCTTCTGCTGCCTCAGTTGTTTCAAATTGTTGGGAACCCCCAATTTTAAGGATCTGGAGAGTGATGGGGTACTGGATAATGTAGGATTTACCAATGTTCATGACAGCTTTCCTCACCGGTATATAGGCTTTCCTCATGGCTAATAGCTGTTTCAAAAAGTCTGGAAAGAGCCTTAACTGCTGCCCTCTCCATGAAAGGTCCCCCTGGAGGTGAGCCCAGACCATGATGTTCTCCTTGTCCATGAACCAGCGAAAGCACACCGGTTTGGGTCTTAGTCACTCCCCTGGCTTGGGGGGGGGGGGGCAGTGTCCTGTGAGAGTAATCTATCCCTAGGTTTGTCGAGAACTGTTCCCCTAAGAATTCAGTGAAGACTTGTAGAAACAGGTTTGCTGACTTCACCTCACAGATCTCAGGCAAGCCAACAAGGTGGAGCTTGTTCTGCTGACCCCGATTTTCCAGGTCCTCAAGTTTCTCCCAAAGGAGGCAGATGACCATGTCCTGTTTGCGATCGTGAATGTGGACCGTGAGATGTTTTGTATGGTCCTTTGTGTCAGTCACTTGTTGTTGGAGATGTTCACCTGCTGGGCTACTTGCAGGACGTCATTGCTGGTACACTGTGTGGAGATTTCAAAGTTTGAAATCTGCTGTATAAGCTGCTCTAACATGGTTTTAATTTCACAGAGAGATGCTGGGGTCTGTTCTGGAGTGACAGTCACCATCTTAGAGGCTGCACTTCACTGCTGAGGAGATTTCAGTGGTTAAGAACACTTTTGATGGTGGAAGGTCAATGCTGTACTGATCTGATCAACAGAGGTACCTTCACATTAAGGGAAGTCTGCCCCATCATGCCATGTACCGTCGAATAAGATAGGTGCAGAAAGACAGTAAGATTGTTCAAGATTGTGTTACTAACTGACAGATCAGAGAAAGTTAGGCAGCCATTTTGTCAGCTGCCAAGTCACATCTCAGTTTTGTCTGAAGAACAGTTTTATTAAAGATATGAAAACAGCAAAACAAAGTAAGTTACACTTTGTCACACATTTAAGTTACCACATACTGTATCTCTATTTTAATTAGGCCATTAGAGCCCCCACATTACTGTGCACAAGTATTTCACTGTAAATTTAACTGTAGTTTTCAGGAATTATGTTAGTAACATAACACAATGTTTAAACAATAAGAAACGATGGGGTGTGAACTATGGTGGGAAAACAGTGAATCTTGGGTATGTTATGAGGCATCGCTGAGTGTCTTCAACCACCTGAAAAGTACCATTATCCCAACACAATGCATACCCTGGAATGTCTTAATGGGATTATAAAAATGGATAAAAGAAGGAATGGAAAATGCACAAAGTAAAATAATTTTAAATTTTTTAAAGTTCTTTTTTTCCCCCAAAGTTCATCCATCCACTCAACCACAAAAAAGTAACAGCATATCACAGCATTGGCATGCCATCTTAATTTCAACAATTATGCCCAGCAAAATACTTATCTTTTTTTTTTAATGAACCCTCTATTTTCCACAACCCACCTCCATTTACCTATTTCTGTACCTTTCCTCTTTCTTTATATTATTTCCTCTCTTCCCCCACCCTTTTTCTTTTCTTTTATGTTTTCTACATCTAGTACATGTCATGTTTACTATGCGGGATACAAGAATGCAAATCTCTGCTTAATTCTATTCATAGAATGTTCACTCAACACTCACACAACAGAAGGCCTCACATGGAACCAAGGCTTATATTTGCAGAGAGATTTCCCTGACAAGCAGGTAAGGATACGAGGGGGATTTTTCATGGTCAGCAAGAAACACTAGAAATTAAAACTACAAGTACTGTAGTACTTAATTTTCTAATTTATGTACTGTATGTGTGTAAGGAGAGGATTATGAGGGCACATAAGAAAACAAGCATTTGTCAATGCCGAATGTTGCTTGCTTGTATGTGCTGTTTAGGTATTTGGGAAGTGACAGTTTCATGCCTTCCTCTCAAGACATCCACTGTGTCTTTCCGTTCAGTATTCACAGAAGAGTGGGAGGGGCAAGGGCCACAGCAGTACAGCAGTTGCCAAGGGGGTGAAGAGGTGGACAATAGTCCATTCAAAGGCAAAAGAGTCCTGCAGGAGCTCACTAAATTGAAGGTAGACAAAGCGATGGAACCAGATGGCATAGGCCCAAGGATATTAACAGAACTGCGAAGGGAGATAGCAGTACCTCTGGCAGCCATGTTCACTGAGTCATTCAACATGAGTGAATTGGAGGAGGGCACATGAGGTCCCTCTACACAAGTCCGGCAGCAGGGAGGAGGCAGGGAACAATAGGCCATTCAGCCTCACCTCAGTAGTGGGGAAGATCATGGAGACATTGCTTAAAGAAAAGATAGTGGGGCATCTAGATGCCATCAGAACCCAGGACCATAGACAACATGGATTCACAGTGGGGACATCATGTCAGATAAATCTGGTTGATTTATTTGACTGGGTGACAAAGGAAGTGAATCAGGGTGGGGCAGTGGACAACGCTTACCTTGATTTCAGCAAAGCCTTTGACACTATCACATATAGGAGGCTGATAAACTAGCTGGGTAGGCTGGACATGGGGAAAGGGTGGTAAACTGGGTTAGAAACTGGCTAACAGACAGGAGGCAGAGAGGTGATAAATGGTATGCAGTCTAGGGAGAGGGGCGACCAGTGGGTGCTGCAGGGATCGGTCCGGGGCCAGTTCTGTTCAATGTCTTCATTAGTAATATTGCAGAACATCTGAGAGAATTTTTCACAAATTTTCAACATAGCCATTTAAGACCTCTGCTCATGAACAGTGTCACTGTGATTTTCTTAATTTGTCCGATACATTGATTTACGCACACCGACTGCATTTAATGCTACATGGTCAGGCACACGTTTTGGGTGAGATGTGAAAATGACAGCTGTACTGCTCATAAGAAGGTGTGGTAAAATGGCAATGTTGAAAATCTGAAATGAAAATATTGAAAATTGCCAACTTATGAGCATGTAGGAACTGTCTAACGACGCTTGTAAAACAGTCATTTTTGGAATTTTTTCACCAAATTTTCAACATAGCCATTTTAAGACCTCTGCTCATGAACAGTGTCACTGTGATTTTCTTAATTGTCAATACATTGATTTCTTTACACCGACTTCTAAGCCATTGCAATGCGCTACATGAAGCGGAAACACATTTTGGGTGAGATGTGAAAATGACAGCTGTACTACTCATAAGAAGGTGTGGTAAAATGGCAATGTTGAAAATCTGGAGGAAAATATTGAATTTTCGCGAACTTACGAGCCTGCATAGGAACTGCGCAACGACGTCAGAAATGTCATTTTTGATTTTGGCATTGATTACGGGGATTCTTTCATGAATGATAAACACTGTCATGAGCGTATTCAGGCCCAAAGGGTGATTTTGCGCAGTGACTGTGAAATCACCCTTCGGGCCCGAATAACGCCATGAGAGTGACATCATTCATGAGAAGGGGTCCCAAAAACCCCATGTTGAAAATTTGGTGCAAAAATTCCCAAAAATGCCCGAGATATGCAACAAAGTTGAAACCCCCCTATCTAGCCCATTATACAGCTCACCGGCATTTCCTCAGTTCGCGGTCGGCTATGAAGAGTGCGGACGTGTTCCTGGTCCACCGAAGATCTTCGCACCGAGTCCAGAGGCATGGGTGGGGGGGTGGGGAGGCTGGCGCAGTGGGTGGGTGCGGTAGTGGAGGGGGTTGGGAGACGCTACGAACCGCTTTTATTTTTACAGGTTTTTTTTTTTAAAAATGACTACGTGGGACGCTTGCCGTTGGGGGCGTTCAGCTGATGGGGATTGGGCACCCCGCCGGCTATGGAGATCGCTGCCACGCTGGGGTGGCCCAGCATGGCACAAGGACAGGTGGGATGCTCAGCCGACGGGGGATTGAGCACCCCATCGGCCAAAGGACGCTTGCCACGCTGGGTGGGCCCAGCGTGGCACTTACTACTGGGGAAGGACGCTCAGCCGACGATTGGGCACCCCGTCGCCATACAGTGTGTGCCGGAGCAGGGCGCACGCCGTGGGTGTTTGGAGCGCGCTGTGAGCAGCCGATATCTTATCGGTGCTCACTGAAGCGTAGCCCCCCTTTCAATCAGCATATCTGCATTTGGAGCGTGTCATCAGACAGCTCCAAAATGCATTGGCTTACAGGGGCCGCGCCTGCCAACACACTGACTGAATTGGAGGAGGAGGTGACACACCTCCGAAATCTCCGATGATGGCATTATGTTTCTTCACATGCGTGCAAGCAACATAAAAATTACTCACCTTAGTAATTGTGTTTCTTCTAATGGAGTCTTGCTGTATTCTGACATATGCAGTTAGCTCCAGCACTTGAACTGCTCCAGAGAGGAAAGAGTTAACTCTATGCCAGAGCATAGAACGTTGGGCTCGAGCTCAGTTCAGACCTCTGCTTGCTGCACTTCAAAGTGTAACTGTCAGATTCTTACGAGCTAATACTAATTAACTACACCTCCTAGGTGGAAATTTTCCAAATCGACTAGCCAAAAGGCAACCAATTTTGTGGGTCCCAAAAGACTCAAGTCGAGAACCCCAAATTAATAACTAGGTAGTGAACAACATAACTACAAAAAACAACATAAACAGAACCCACTTCCCATTTCTAAAAGGGGAGAGTGCCAAGAACACCCCTGAGGTGCAACACTGTACCTGCCAGCCCACTTCCCAAAAACCAGGTTCCAAGGGGGGAGGCAGGGAGGGAGGTCTGAATACAGCAAGACTCCATTAGAAGAAACAACATTATTATGGTGAGTAATTTTTTCTTCAAACAACATGAAGTCTTGCTGTATTCAGACATAATACAGACTACCAAGCAGTTCCCTATGGAGGAGGGAATGCAGAACTTACTTTGGGAAGAGGCTCTGCTGTACCAAACCTAGCATCACTCCTAGCCTGGATATCCAGAGAGTAATGCTTGGTGAATGTATGGACTGTTTTCCAGGTGGCTGCTTTGCATATTTCTAGTAAGGGTATATCTCTGGCAGTAGCCAGAGAAGCAGCTGTGCCTCTAGTCGAATGAGCCCTCAGGCCTGAGGGGGGTAATTTGCCTAGCTTTTCATAGCAGAATTGTATACAAGAGACAATCCACCTGGCAATAGTTCTCTTAGTAGCAGGTTTACCCTTTCCCACATTACCATAAGTGAGAAACTACCGAGAACAGTCAAACCTAAGTGCCTTAGTGCACTCAATGTAGTAGCTAAGTGCCCTCTTAACATCCAAACTGTGTAATCTTCTCTCTCCTGAAGAAGAATGATCAGTGAAGAACACAGGAAGAGACATGGACTGGTTCAGATGAAAATCTGAAACCACTTTGGGTAAGAATATCCTGTTGGTTCTAAGGACCACCTTATCTCTATGGAATGAGATAAAATCAGGCTCTACAGACAGAGCTTGTAATTCACTGATACACCTGGCAGAAGTGATAGCTACCAGGAACACAGTTTTCCAAGTCAAGTACTTAAGTTCTGCTGAGGCCAAAGGCTCAAAAGTGGGTTACAAAAGCTGAGCAATGCAAACATTAAGATCCTAAACAGGAGTAGGGTCCTTAAAGGGAGGGTTGGTATGGAGCAAACCTTTAAAGAACTTACAGAAAACACGGTGAGATGCCAGGGAGAAAGCCTTCCCCACTGACAGGAATGCAGAGACAGCTGCCAAGTGCACTTTCAGAGTAGCTGGCCTGAGGCCTAAGCCATTAAGATGAACCATATAATCCAGAACTGTAGCTAAATCAGCAGTATCTGGAGAGACATCCCTACTGGAACACCAAATGCTGAATCTTTTCCATTTGGAATTATAAGCTTTTCTGGTGGCAGGTTTTTGAGAGGCTTTGAGAATATCCAGAACCCCCTGAGACAGATGCAGACTTGCATATTCTAACTCTTCAACAGCCACGCCTTGAGGTCGAGAGAACGAAGGTTAGGGTACCATATATTCCCCTTAGAGGAGGTTAACAGATTGTGTCTCTTGGGAAGAGATAAGGGAAGATGGACTGCTAGGGACAGCAATAGAGGATACCAAGGCTGCCTGGCTCAGTCTACTGCAATCAGGATCACTTTGCATGATTGTGACCTTATCTTGACCAGAACCTTGAACAACAGAGGAAAGGGGGGAAGGCATACAGGAATTTCCCTTCCCAATCCAGAACTACAGCATCCAGGGGACTGAGCCCATGAAGAGAGGAAGTTGGTGATTGTCTGGGGCTGCAAAGAGATCTATCTCTGGAATACCTCATATTGAGAAAATTATGTTCAACACTAAGGGATCCAGGGACCTGAGATATCCTGCTCAGAGCATCTGCTAGCACATCGTCCTTCCCTGGAAGGTGGACTGCTACCAGAGATGTCTGCAGGGAATAAGCCAGAGACCATAATTTCATGGTTTCCGTGCACAAGGCCGTAGACTGCGTGCCTCCCTGCTTGTTGATGTACCACATGGTGGTGGTGTTGTCTGTCCTGACCTGAACCACCTTGTTCTGTACTGAGTCCAAGAAAGCTTGAAGAGCCAGGTACACTGCCCTGAGCTCCAGAAGGTTGATATGAAGTAGAGACTCCTGAGGGGACCACACTCCCTGTGCTGTGAGGGCTGCCAAGTGAGCTCTCCATCCCAGGGGAGAAGCATCTGTGGTTAATATCACAGAATGAGTCTGGGAGATGAATGGGACTCCTTGCCTGAGGTTGTCCTGATCCAACCACCATTGGAGAGCCTGGATCAGAGTCACTGGAATCAGTTTGGTTAGAGAATCTTTTTTCTGAGACCAAAAGGACCTCAGATGGAACTGAATGTCCCTCATCTGAAATCTGGTTCCCTGCATCACTGCAGTGGAAGCTGTCATGTGGCCCAGAAGCTGAAGAAAATGCCTTGCTGGTCGAGACACCAGAAGGCGGAAAGAAGAAGCAAGGTCTGTGAGGGCCTTTACCCTTGCCAGAGGAAGAAAAGCTTTTGCTTGGACAGTGTCCAACTATATCCCTATGAAGGTCAGGAGTTGCACTGGTTCGAGAACTGACTTTGGAAGATTGAAGAGGAATCCCAGAGAAGTGAGCAATTGCTGTGTCACTTGCAGGTCTGACTTGACTTGGTCTGGAGACTGCCCCACAATGAGCCAGTCATCCAGGTATGGAAAAATGGAAATGTTTTGTCTCCTTAGAAAGGCCACTACTACTGCTAGGCATTTTGTGAACACCCTTGGTGCTGATGTTAGTCCGAAGGGCATTGCTATGAACTGATAATGGCCTGAAGGCAATTTGAACCTGAGGTACTTTCTGTGGGAGCACCTGACAGGAATGTGAAAGTAGGCATCCTTGAGGTCCCGGGAGGCTAACCAATCCCCTGGCCTCAGAGAGGGAAGAATTACTCCCAGAGTCACCATTTTGAATCTTGGTTTGACAAGGTGCTTGTTTAGGTATCTTAGGTCTAGGATGGGCCGCCACTCCCCTGTCTTTTTTGGGGTAAGGAAGTATCTGGAGTACAGACCCTTGCCCCTGTGTGAAGTAGGAACTCTCTTTATGGCTCTGAGAGCCAGCAGAGAGGAAACCTCTGCCTCTAGGGCAATGGTTTTGGAGATGTTTGCAGGTGGACTAGACCTGACCATCAGCTTTGGAAATTTTTTGAAGCTGAGAGCCAGTCCCTGGCTTACTACCTCCAGGACCCACTTGTCTGAGGTAACAGACTTCCAGGCCTGGAAGTAGTAAGCCAGCTTGCCTCCTACTGGAAAACGGGAGTCGACCCAGGCTGACACATCAGAGAGTCTGCTTGGCAGGAGCCTTGGACTGGGAGAAGGATGCAGCCCTGCTCATCCCCCTTGTGCCTCTCCCTCTGAAGAACCCCCTCTGAGGAAAAGGAGAGGAGGCCTGTGCCTGGTAGAAAGGCCTGTGAAAAGGTCTGCCCCTGCCCCTAGAATGCTGCTTTTGAGGAGTTGCCTGCCTTTCCCTGGCCTGTGCACTCCTGTAGGTGTTCCTGTATTCATCCATCTTTTTCATGTAATTCCCTATCTGCTCCCCAAACAAAGAATTACCCACCACAGGGAAATCCATGGCCTTAGCCTGGGTGTCCTGTGAGAGGCTAGTACATCTGGGCCAAGCAAATCTCCGAAGAGACACAGATATAGCCATGACTCATGATGACACATCATTAGAGTCCACAGCAGCATGAAATTAGAACTTAGATGCATCAATCCCATCAGCAGCCACCTCCTCCAGTTATTTGGCTAGCTTTGGAGAAGCCTGTTTAGCCAATTCCAGAACAGTATCCCATCTGGACTTCTGGTATCTGGCTGTGTAGGCCATATAGTTAGCCTGCCTGTGTCCCAAGGAGGATGCCAAGTACTGTTTTTTGGCCATAGTGTCCACCTTCCTAGAGTCTTAATCTGGGGGGGTGTGAAGCCAGAGGTATATTAGCCTCATCACAAGCTGCAGCCTGCATGACCCCAACATGGCTGCATTGTTGGAATAAGTACTCCATACCTGGGCCTGACAGCATATACCTCCTGTCCATTCTCTTGTCCACAGGAGGTAATGAATTTGGTGTCTGGAGAATTTTTTGTGTCTGTTTCCCAAAAGATTTATGGAGGGGAATAGACAGTCTCTTGGACTCTGGGATGTCCATCATTTCTACATAGTCAGGCTTCTCTTGTTCCTCAACAGCTTCAACCAGAGGGAGCTGGAGGGTCTCTGCCACTTTTTTGTAGAACAAATAGTGGGAAGGGGACTCAGAAAGCCTAGGAGGGGAAACATTGGAACGTCTGTCTGGGGAGATGTCTGGTTCAATGGGCACATCCAGACCTTCCACACCATCTTCATCGTAACCTTCCTCCCCCTCTAAATCTGGTTCATAATATTCATCCGGACAATATTCTGGAACCGGAGGAACCGACTGAACCACGTGCTTACCGAGAGGTGCTGGATCAGACGGAACCAGTTGGAGCGATTCCACAATACTTATCGCTCTGGCTATCTCCTCGGCGGTTGGATGTTGCAGTTCTGGATCCGAACCGACGATTTTCTCTTCTTCTTAGATGGAACTGACCCCTCAGGATCTGCTCTCCTTTTGCCAGAGGAAGTATCGCCCAGGTCAGTGGGCACTCTCTCAGGTTCGGTCAGAACCGAACCGGGCTGGCCATCTCGATCAGTGGACTTCTCGGCCTCCTTTTCCCTAAGTCTACCCAATCTCTTGTCCAGGGTGGCCTTCGGGAAATTTTTATAAATTTGGCAGTCTGAATCTAGGTTGTTAAACCCCAGACAGTAAACACAGATGGTGTGAGGGTCTGCCTTAGCAAAGGCATCCCCACACTCATTACATTGTTGTAACCCAGTGGACCCACTTTTTCTCTTGGGTTTCTCAGATGCAGCCATCCTAACACTTACCCTTTAGCAGCTTTAAAGCCAGGCAAGACCCCCCTATCGATTACCAACCGTGTTACGGGCTGTGGAAAAAAACGTCTGAAAATAAATTTTTTTGAAACCGATAGGGACCAGTATCTCACACTAAGAAATTAAAGAACAAAATCAAACAATACAATCGGTTCTGAACCGGACCGATTGACAAATTTTACAATTTCCACAAAAAATACAGAGATCAAACAGTAACTAGACTAAAGTCCATTACCTACAACACTTACTGTACCGCAGACAGGGATCTGAACCAAAAAAAAAAAGACAAAAATATGATTTAAAACTGACGTTTCATTGAGACCGAACCGACAAGCGAAGGAGAGATCTCCGGAGCGACTGTTCAGTTAGGCAGAGTAAAGAATCTGACGGTTACACTTTGAAGTGCAGCAGACAGAAGTTTGAACCGAGCTCGAGCCCAATGTTCTATGCTCTGGCATAGAGTTAACTCTTTCCTCTCCGGAGCAGTTCAAGTGATGGGGCTAACTGCATATGTCAGAATACAGCAAGACTTCATGTTGTTTGAATGAAAAGTTATGTACGTACCATAACTGAAGATCTTCCTGAATATCTTCTCCATTGAGTACCACTGATGAGTCTGGGCCACAGGCACTAGGACTCCAAAGGAGCAAATCTTTGACTAGGAGGTCAACAACAGCTACTGGGCATGGCGCCTGCACACCCCAAGGTGGTGCTGCATGCCAGACAATAACCGTTGCTGGCTCCCTTGCCAAACTCAGTTGTGTTCCCCCTGAGAGAAGCAATGTGGGGAAAAAAAAGATAGGGCTCGACAAAAACACTACCCAAAAGGGGATAGGAAAAGGATATGGGAATGACAAAGAAAAAAAGAAATAAAATCCAAATACCATCTTTTAAGAAAAAAGAAGAAGGGGCACACTAAGGTGGCACAGATAGGGCAGTCTAGGTATGGAGCCACAGCCACGACAGTCATCAGTAGCCTTGTAGCCATGTAGCAAGAGCCGGCTGGTAAAGGTAGTGGGAATGAGGTGGCAGCCCTTTATGCATATGGGCTCTGGCTCACAAGCAAAAAGGGGGAAGGCAAGATAGGAACCCCTTGTAAATGAGATGGCAGAAGTGTGTGAACCAGTAGATGTTAGTGACTCCTAATAAGCAATTAGCATGTCATCAGTGAAAAGGAGTTTTTTTTTAAATAGTCAGATTGACCACCCCCAAAGGAGGATGGTGAAGGGAAAAGCAGCTGGTGTATATAGCACTGCAGGGCTGTGCAGCCCAAAGGCATAGAGGTGTGGCCATCTGCCCAGTTATTCCTGAGCCCACTGGACATGGGAGTCAGAACATGGCTTGGTGAAAAATAGTATGCCAGCTAAGCAAGCAAGGAGAATTACCTGGCACAGGCAGGATTAAAACTAAAATGATATGCCTACTGTAATTCTTGATCTTCTAAGAACATCTTCACTGTTGATTCCCACTAGTGGGTCTGAGCAGGAGGTGCTAGGACCCAGCGGGAGCCTGAACTTTTCAGAAGGTTGATGTGTTGGGGGTGATGTGCGGCAGGCAGCACACATGCGCAACACTGGACGTCTGTGCACGCAGCCGCTGGTTTACTGTGGCATCAGCCCCCAACCACCTCAGTACATTTTTTACTGAGGAGGTGAGTAGTATAGCCTAATAAAAACCTACACTTAACCTAACAGCATAAGACTGCCCTGGTGGCCCATATAAGATGGGCTACCAAATCCAGTCTTTACAACCCAAACCAAGTATAAAGAGGTGAAAACTAACACAACCATACCGGAGTGAGACTGGGGGATTGTGGGCAGGTGTGTGAATTAATGATGAAGATATTCTTAGAAGATCAAGAATTACTGAAAGTATGTAACCAATATCTTCCAAGAATCAAACTTCACCATTTATTCCCACTAGCAGGTCAGAGTACAATTCTCAGGAAAGTCCCCTGGACTAGGGCAGCAGGAGCTGAGGACTCACTCAGGATAGTAACACATTCAGGATTGTCCTGCAGGCATAGTGCTTAATAAAAGTGTGCAGTGTGTTCCAAGTTGCAGCTATGCAAATTTTTCCAATAGGCACAAAGCATACCTCTGCCAGTGGTAACTGTTCTGGTGGAGTGTGCACATATGCTGCCCTCCATCTTAACCTAAGCCATGTCATAGCTGTGGTGTAGGCAATTCACAATCCAGGCAGAAATGCATCTGTGTACAGGCTGTGCCTTCCAATTTGGATCGAAGGAAACCAAGAGCTGTTTGGAATGCCTGAAGTACTTGGTTCTCTGCAGATAAAACCTAAAGACCCTCTTAACATCCAGTGAGTATAGAATCCTTTCTCCCTCAATCTGGAAGTTGGCAAAGTGTGTCGGCAGGACTAGGACCTGATTTCGCTGGAACGCCAACATTACTTTTGCTTGAAACTTAGGCTGTCCATGGAGAACCACCTTGTCTTTATGGAATACAGTTTATGGAGGATCTGTGGCTAAAGCACGGATTTTAGATACTCTGCAAGCAGAGATGATAGCTTTCACAAATCCACTCCGGGGGTCAGGCCCTCTGCTCCCACAGTGCTCAACCATGAAGTGCGATTCATGATCAGGGACAAACACGGACACCCTCCTGTTTGTTTTGGGTCCGAGCAAACTACCAGTCTCGAGTCCTGGGTTCAAATATGAACCCTTTTATCTAGCACACCAGGTAACAGATCCAACTATCACACTCTCTTTGGGGAAGGCAGCGCAATACTTGACCCAGCGGGCACACAACCAAACTGATTCACAACCCCCTGTCAACTCAATTGAGATGCTGGTATTTTCCTACCTTGCTGAATCTTTACACAGATCCTTGTTAGCATGGCTGCATATGGTGACACACTAAGCGATTTAACAGTTAAGTCAGAATTATCAATATTGTTCCACCGTTCACACAGGAAGGGGGGGGGGGACATGATATAAACTTTCAAGTACTTGAAGGAATCAACAAACTCCAAGAGGGTAGCCTCTTTCAGAAAAAGAGATGTACAAGAACAAGGGGGCACAACTTGAAGACAGAGGAAGGAAAGCTCAGAGGTAATGTGAGGAAGTATTTTTTCACAGAGAGGGTTGTGGATGCATGGAACAGCCTTCCTGAGGAGGTTGTGGAGTCAAAAACAGTGGGGGAATTCAAGAATGCATGGGCAGACATAAGGCAATTCTAGTGGGGGGTAGGAGGAAGTAGGCTGTTGGTTAACTAGGATCTGCAGCTTATCTATTAGGTAGGGAAATGGGCAGGCTAGGTGGGCCAAGTGGCCCTTATCCGCCCTCAAATTCTATGTTTCTACACTCAAAATGAGAAAATGTCTCAAGCAGATTTAAGGAAAACAAAATTTACTAAAATTAAAAATAGTAAATAAATACAGTACATAAAAAAGAACATATATACATTAAGAATACAGTCAGAACGAAATGGACAATTACAAAACAAAGCACCTTGTAACTGAATTAACAAATTTTTACTCAGTTTTCAGTTGGCAAAGGTTTGGGCTGTTGTTAGCTATCTTGGCAGAAGTGGTCTCTCTTGAGTCCAGGAACAAAGTGCCCCTTAGAAGTCCAGAACAAAAGTGTCAGTCCTTTCAGCCAGCTTGATAATATCAGAGAGGGCAGAATGTTCCTCCCATCCTGTGATGTCACACTCAGTTCTACATACTTAATTTGTAACATGCAACTGCATAGGCAAAACAGGTCAGATTACTACTTGACTGGACTCTGCAAATACAGCAATATTTTTAATTATAACAAGATAGGCTGTCTTCATCAGAGTATGGTTTTATGGCAGGTTACAATATCCCTTTGATCTTTTAGAGAAACATCCTGAAAACACTTTTCATATTTGGCTGAATTATCACAGAAGTCTATCAGAAACGGCTTCCTTCTTGGTACGCTGTAAAATGTAATATTTTACAACTGGTTGCCTAGGTTCAAAGCAGTGGCTTGTTATAACCTGTTTTTTATAACAGTCTCATGAAGTTTAGCAGATAAGTGTAAGATTTTCTGCATGCCAACTGTGCCCTTTAGGTCAACAAGAGGGCAGAACATGTTTTTCTTTAAAAAAAATCTAATGTCCCATGATGCCTTGTGATGACTGTCATGTGTCACAAGCAGAAATAAAAAAAAAAACTATATTTATAGCAAAAATATAATACAAATAACAACAGGCAGATGGCTATTGAAACACCCCTCCCTCCTAGACTGAATCTGGGGGAATCTATTCCTAGGCATGGGATGAGTTTCCCAAATTCAATTCACTGCTCTAACTGGTGCGATAGACCGTCTGCGTTTGCCGATCCGGCCCTGTGGGTAATGGTCGTATTGTATCCCTGTAATGCAAGGGTCCATCTTAGAAGCCTACCATTTGTCTTACCCATTAATTCCAGACAAACCAGAGGGTTATGATCTGTCTGTACCTCAAAGTGCCACCCACATAGGTATGGCTTTAATTTCTTCAGTGCCCACACCAGTGCCAGGCACTCCTTCTCCACTGCAGAATAAGTCTGCTCCCTGGGAAGTAATTTCTTATTGGGGTACACTATTGAGTGATTTTCCCTTGGTTAGAAGTCTAGCTAAGTAATGCACCAATATCCACATCTCAAGCATCTATCTGAATTACAAATGGCTTACTGTAGTATGGACTGTCCAATGCAGGAGCACCACACAGTGCCTCCTTTAGTCGTATGAAGGCTTGTTCACAGGCTGGTTCCCAGTTTACCCTTTTAGGCATTCTTTTCTTTAGCAGGCCAGATAGGGGAGCTGCCAGGGCACTGTAGTTTGGTACAAACTTTCAATAGTACCCGGCGGTCCCTAGAAAACTCCAAACCTGCCTTTTGTGTTTCAGGTCTGGGCTACGCCTCTACTGCCTCAACCTTGGCTTGATTAGGATGGAGCTGTCCCCACCCTACTACATGCCCTAGGTATGTCACCTCCGCCATGGCCACCTGGCACTTTTCAGCTTTGACAGTGAGCCCGGCCCTCTGTATTTTGCCCATCACTTCCTTAAGGTGGGACAGGTGTTCCTTCCAGCTGGCACTGAAGATGGCAATATCATCTAGGTACGCCACTGTATACTCTTCAGTAGCATGTAACACCTGGTTCACCAAACTTTGGAAGGTGGCAGGGGCATTCTTCATTCCGAAAGGCATTACCTTAAACTCAAATAACCCTATCAGAGTGATGAAGGCTGACCTTTCCCTAGCTTTGGCAGTTAACTCCACCTGCCAATACCCTTTCGTTAGGTCAATGGTGGTAAGGTAGGTCACCCCTCTGAACCTGTCCAGCAGTTTGTCTGTCTGTGGCATTGGGTGGGTGTCCGACTTCATGACTGTGTTGAGTCCATGATAGTCCACACAAAAATGAGTAGAGCCATCCGGCTTGGGAATGAGGACTACGGGTGAGGCCCAGGGGCTGTGGGATTTCTGGATTACCCCTAAATTCAGCATTTCTTCCACCTCTCTCCTAATGTCCTTAGGACAGCCTCAGACACCCGGTACGCTGTCTGTCACATGGGTGCTTGTGTCCCCGTGTCCGTACATTGTGCGTCGCTAAGGGGGTTAGTTCAGGCTTGGCATTAAACAAAGGGGCAAAGTCTGCTAAAACCTCCCTTACTTCCTGGGTCTGTCCTGGGGCCAACTGGGGTGACAGTTTGATTGCCTCCACAGAGAACTCCCGCTTGCTTTCCTCAAGCAAGTCCAGAAGGGGGTCTTCCTCGTCCATCCCCTCCCCAGGACTATATACTGCAAATAAATGTCAGCCCTATTTGCATATGGCTTCATCATATTGACATGGTACATCCTATGGGTATGTCTCCTGTCAGGCAGTTCTAAAATGTAGTTTACGTAATTCACCTGTCTGACTACCTTGTATGGTCCTGCCCACTCGGCCTGCAGTTTATCCATCCAGACCAGGATTAGGACCATGACTTCCTGACCCACAGTGTACAAGTGAGCTTTGGCTCTGCAGTCATACCATACCTTTTGCTTTTGTTGGGTGGCTGCCAGGTTGCTGTGGGCTGTTCCCATAACCTCCTTCAGCTTTTCCCAAAACTTAAGGACATACTCCACTATGGGAGTCCCCTGGGTGGCATGCTTGCCTTCCCAGTCTTCCTGGATCAAGTCTAGGGGTCCACGTAACCTACGTCCATATAAGAGTTCAAAGGGGGAGAACCCTGTCGACCCTTCGGGCACCTCCCTGTATGCGAACAACAAGTGGAGAAGGTCTTTCTTCTAGTCCTTCCCATGCTGTTCGGCAAATGCTTAGAGCATCGATTTAAGGGTACCATTAAACCTTTCCACAAGCCCATTGGCTTGCAGGTGGTAAGGTGTTGTGCGTCTCTGCACTACCCCACATTTCTCCCACAAACACTTCATCAGGTCCGACATGAAGGTACCCCCTTGATCAGTGATAACTTCCTGCGGAAACCCGACATGGGAGAAAATCCCTAGTAAGGCACCTGCCACTTTGTCTGCCCTCAGTGAGGATTGGGCGACTGCCTTTGGGTATCGGGTGGTATAATCCATCACCGTCAGGATAAACCTCTTCCCGGAAGAGCTGGGGGTATTCAAAGGTCCCACAATATCCATTCCTACCCTCTGGAATGGCTCCTTCACTAGAGGCAAGGGAATTACAGCAGCTTTGCTTTTACTGCCTGCTTTTCCTATTTCTTGGCACCAGTAACAAGACCTGCAATATTCCTTCACCTGCTGGGTGAAGTTGGACCAATAGAAATTTAGGGTCAATCACTGCATAGTGCATGCGATTCCCAGATGTTCAGACAAGGGGATATCATAAGCAATCTTGAGCAACCACTCACGGTAGCCCTGGGGAATGACAAGCTGCCTGCCCATCACCCCTCCCTCTGTCCTTACATCCTGCATATAAAACAGTCCACTGCCCCAATACACTCTATGTCTCACGTCACCTCCCAGTGTCCCATCAGATTCTGCACAAGCCCTCAGTTTCTCTAAACTAGGATCAGTCTCCTGAGCAGCTGCAAAATCCACACATTTTCCTAAGGCATGGGACATGTCTCCTTCAGTCTCTAAAATGGGGTCCATAGCTCTAGCATCAGGGCATTCAGGGTCACTGCCATCCATAACCCTCTGACCATCGGCTACCCCTCCCTCCTCAGAGTAACCTTCTGTAGCTGTTTTGTGAACTGCTATGGGGGAAGTTCTACCTCTCTTTCACTACTCTCCATTTCAGGAGGCACAGGCCGGGGAACCAGCCTCCCAGTGTTTTCCACAGGGTTCAGGGAATTTCAATTGGCCTTTACCATCTGACTATGGGTAACTGCACACACCACCCCCTCTTGCAGATTATTCCCTATAATCACATCGAGGGCGAGACTGTCTGCCACAGCCACTTTCTGCACCCTCTCTCCTGTCTCACTCTAGTCTAGGAGAACACTTGCTAGGGGCAGAGTTTTTTCCACCCTAGTAAATCCCCTTACAGTTATGAACTGATTAGGTATAAGCTATCCAGGCTCAACTAAATCCCCTTTTACCAAAGTAAGAGATGCCCCCATGTCCCTTAAACCATGGGTCTGCACCCCATTCACAGTAACTGGGTGTATGTGCTCCCTTATGTTTACTGGCATGCTTTCAGGGATACATAAAAAAACCCACCTCTTTCCCAGCACCACTTTGCCCATTCTGTGCCTTTTTAGGACACTGTCTAGCAAGATGCCAAGGTTGTTTGCAAAACAAACAAGAAAAAATTGCTTACCATAGTGATCTTGTTTCTTCCAAGGGAATCTTACTGTATTCTGACATATGCAGTATTGTCTTTCCATTGCACTGCCCCGGAGCCAAAATGGTTACTAGAACCTATGCTAATGATGGAATGTTTGGCTCATGCTCGGTTTTCAAACCACTGTCCCTGGTAAACATTCTACAACTGTCAGATTCTTATGGAGCATGAATACTAACAAGCTATCTATACTAACTTTAGCAATTAAAAAATAATTAACAACAAACAATCCCCTTCATTTAAAAATGCGGGCAACACTTACACTCAAGTCACTAAGCCCAACAGCAGAACCACTCATGGATTTACAACAGCATGGACAGCTGTGCCCATAGGTTCTAGCAGGGGAGGAAGGGTGGGAGCTCAGTACACAGTAAGATTCCCTTGGAAGAAACAAGATTACTATAGTAAGTAATTTTTTCTTCAAACCCCAGGAAATCTTACTGTATTCTGACATATGCAGACTACCCAAGCAGTACCTTTGGAGGAGGGTAGAGAACCTATTTAGGAAACAGGATCTGCAAAACTGCTGTGCCAAACCTGGCATCACTTCTGGCCTGGGTATCCAGGCTATAGTGTTTGGTAAAGGTGTGGACTGTTTTCCAGGTAGCTGCTTTACAAATTTCCAACAAAGGAATATCTTTTGCAGCTGCTATCGAGGCAGCTGTACACCTTGTAGAGTGAGCCGTAAGGTCTGCAGGGGTTCTTTACCTACTTTGCAGTAGCAGAACTGAATACAAGCAACACTCCAGCGAGCAATAGACCTCTTTGAGGCGGGTTTGCCCTTTCCCACTTCTCCACAGGTCAGGAAGAGCTGAGTGCTATCCTGCCTGTGGCCCTTTGTGTGATCCAAGTAGTACCTTATAGCTCTCTTGAGATCTAGGCTGTGCAGTCTACGTTCCCCTGAACTAGTGTGGTCCTTCTGTTAGTCCTGAGGACTACCTTGCCCCTATGGACTGATATGTAATCTGGCTCAGTGGAGAAGGCCTGGAGCTCACTGATCCTCCTAGCTGAGGTAATGGCTACCAGGAACACTGTTTCCCATGTCGCATACTTAAGCTCTGCTGAAAACATGGGCTCAAATGGTGGTTGCATTAGCTGGCCAATGTATATATTGAGGTCCCATGCTGGGGTGTGTTCCCTGTGAGGGGGATGCAAATGCATGAAACCCTTGAAGTACTTGCTAAACACTTGATTAGCTGCCAGAGATGACCCCTTACTAGCTGAGTGTTAAGCAGAGACAGCTGCTACGTGTACTTTGAGTGTGGAAGGCCTAAGGACAAGAGAATGAAGGTATGCCATATACTCTAGGATGACTGACAAGCCAGCCTGGCAGCAGTCTATCTCTTTTTTCTGGCACCAAATGGAAAATCCCTTCCATTTAGAGGTGTAAGTCTTTCTGGCAGAGGGTTTTCTAGAAACCCTAAGAACCTCTAGCACCCCTTCAAAAAGATGCAAGTCAGCATACTCGAAGTCCTCAAAAGCCAAACCCTGAGCCTGAGACACCGGAGATTGGGGTAAAGGACCCTGCCCTGCAAGAAGGTCAATAGGTTGTGTCTCCTGGGTAGAAAGATTGGCCTGGAAATTGACAGGGTCCGCAGCAGAGAATATTCTGGCTGTCTGGCCCAATCTGGAGCAATGAGGATCATTGTCACTGGTTCAGCACTCTGAGCAACAGGGGAAATGGAGGAAAAGCATACAGGAACTTCCCTGTCCAATCCAACAGCAGCACATCCAGAGGGACTATGCCCACTGCAGGAGGCCTGCAGCAGAATTGTGGTAGCTGGTGATTGTCTGGGGTTGCAAAGAGGTCCACCTCTGGGGTGCCCCACCTTCTGAATACCACTTGCAGGACCTGCCTGTTAGTGACCACTCATGGTGGTTTTGGTTAATCCTGCTGAGAGCATCTGCCAGGACATTGTCCTTCCCTGGGAGGTGAACTGCTGAGAGGGAGATTCCCAGGGAGTAAGCTAGACTCCACACTTTCATGGCCTCTGTGCACAGCGGAGACAACTTTGTGCCCCCTTGCTTGTTTATGTAGTGCATTTTGGTTGTATTGTCTGTCCTGACCTGAACCACCTTACCTTGAAGTATTGGAGCAAAGGACTGAATGCCTAGATAAACTGCCCTGAGCTCCAGCAGGCTTTATGTGAGGCAGGGACTCCTGCTGGAGCTAGGTACCATGTGCAGTGTGTTCCCCCAGGTGTGCATCCCACCCTAGGAGGGAAGCATCTGTTGCTAACACTGCTGCTGGCAGCAGCTGGAGGAAAGGCACACCTTCCCTGAGGTTGTCTTTTTTCCTGCCACCATTGCAGAGCTTGCAGCAGGGTTCCTGTGACTGGAACCATCTTTGACAGGGAAACTCTTTTCTGGGACAAGTGATACATGAGGTGAAACTGAATGTCTCTCATGTGGAATCTTGACCTTGACACTGTTGCTGTTGCTACAGCCATGTGCCCTAACAGCTGTAGCAAATGCCTCACTGATCTGGGGGTATGCAGCTAGAATGAGCCTGCCAGCTGCCTCAAGCTGTCTCTCCTTTCCTGTGGGGGGAAGGCCTTTCCTCTCAGAGTGTCCAGTTCCACCCCTGTGAACTCTAGGCACTGAGCTGGTGTTAGCACTGACTTTTTCTGATTTAACAGGAAGCCCAGTGTACATGTTGATCAATACATCTCTACCCGCTGAGGAGACTGGCCTACCACCAACCAGTCATACAGGTATGGGAAGACTGTAACCTCTTACTGTATCTCCTTAGGTGTGCTACCACCACTGCTAGGCACTTGGTAAATGCCCTTGGAGCAGAGGTAAGGCCAAAAGGCATGGCTCTGAACTGGTAGTGGTCTGATGGCAATCTAAACCTGAGGTGCTTTCTGTGTGATTGCCTGATAGGGATGTGGAAGTAAGTGTCCTTTAAATCCAGAGATGCTAGCCCAATCCCCGTTCCTGAGTGTAGGGAGGATGGTAGCCAGACTGACTACTGTGAACTTTGGCTTTGTTAAATGCCTGTTTAAATGTCCGAGATCCCTGATGGGTCAACACTCCCATTTTTTCAGAGACAGGAAGTACCCTGAGTAGAGCCCTTTCCCCTGTGGGCCAAGGGAACAGGCTCTTCTGCTTTGTCTTGAATTAGTTTTGCTACTTCCTCTTCCAACAGAGTTATTTCTGATAGACTGGCAGGTCTGAAAAACCCTGCCCTCAGTTTGGGCAGGATCTTGAACCTGAGGGCAAGCCCCTGGCCCACTACCTCCAGGACCCATCTGTCTGTAGCAATGGATTCCCAAGCCTGGAGGTAGTGGGCCAGCCTGCCCCTTACTGGAAGTGGAGAGGCTGCCCTGGCACACCCTTCAGAGGGTCTGCTTAGTCTGTGCACTTTGCTGAGTGCTGGGTCCAGTACGGCTGCTGCCTCTTCTGCCTCTGCCTCTGAAGTACCCTCTGAGGTTGATTGGTAGGCGATGCCTGGACCTGGAAGAAGGGTCTGTAGTGGGTTCTACCCTTGTTCGCTTTGCCTTGGTACTTCTGTTGCTGCTATCTCCTCTGCAACAGCACTCTTATAAGCCACCTTGTACTCATCCATCTTTTTCATGTAAGCCTCTATTTGTTGACCAAAAAGGATGTGGGCTCACAAGGAAAGTCCAGTGCCTTTGTCTAGGTGTCCTGGGACAAATTAGTTGCCCTCAGCCAGGCCAATCTCCTCAGAGACACTGAAGTTGCCATTTGCCTGACTGTATATCATTGGCATCCACTGCCGTTCTGAACTGGCATTTAGAGGCCTCTCTTTTTTGCCCCAGGCCATGCTTTATCAATCTCTGAAACTGCATCCCAGAGACTTTTTTGATATCTGGAGATATAGGCCATGTAAGTGGCCTGTCTAATGGCCAAAGAGGCACCTAAGAAAAAATTACTCACCTTAGTAATGTTGTTTCTTCTAATGGAGTCTTGCTATATTATGACATATGCAGTGAGTCCCAACCTTCGAACTGCTCCGGAGGTGAAACAGTTAACTTTCCATGCCAGGCATGGAACTTTGAGCGCGAGCTCGGTTGAAAACTCTGTCTGTGGTTAATCAAACTCAAACTGTCAGATCTTTACGAGCAAAACTCACTAAGGTTCTGTGTGGAAGTCAGAACCTACACTAGCCAACTGGCTACTAAATATAAGAACACATTTTTCTTGGTCCCAAAACAAAGACTCAAGTCAGGGATCCAAGAAAATTAAAAAACATAACACCCAAACACCCCAAAAAGGAGGGGTGAAAATAAAGTGGGCATCTACTAAGTGCCAACACTGCACTACCCACCCACATCCCAAAAGTAGAGGTTCTGAGGGGCAGGGGGAGGTCATAATATAGTAAGACTCCATTAGAAGAAACAACATTACTAAGGTGAGTAATTTTTCTTCAAACAACATGAAGTCTTGCTATATTATGACATATGCAGACTACACTGCAGTACCTCCATGGAGGAGGACAGAACCTACTTACGAAATAGGCTCTGAAGCACAGCTGTGCCAAACCGAGCATCACTCCTAGCCTGGATGTCCAGGGTGTAATGCTTGGTAAAAGTGTGAACTGTTTTCCAGGTAGCTGCTTGACATATCTCTAGGATAGGGATGTCCCTGGCAGCAGCCAGAGACGCAGCTGTACCTCTGGTAGAGTGAGCCCTCAGGCCTGAGGGAGGAACCTTACCCAATTTTTCATAGCAAAATTGGATACAAGAGACAATCCACCTGGCAATGGATCTTTTAGTGGCAGGTTTCCCTTTACCAACCTCACTATAAGTGAGGAACAGTTGGAAGGAGTCAAACCTGTGACCCTTGGTACGTTCTATGTAGTAACTTAAGGGCTCTTTTGACATCTAAACTGTGCAATCTCCTCTCGCCAGAGGAGGAATGGTCAGTGAAGTACACAGGAAGAGACATAGATTGATTAAGGTGGAAGTCTGAAACCACCTTAGGCAAGAACTTTCTGTTAGTCCTGAGGACCACCTTATCTCTATGAAAGGAGATAAAATCAGGTTCCACTGACAATGCTTGTAATTCACTTATGCGCCTGGGCAGAAGTGATGGCTACCAAAAACACAGTTTTCCAAGTCAAGTACTTAAGCTCTGCTGAAGACAAGGTCAAAAGGGGTTGCATAAGCTGAGCAATGCAAATATTAAGATCCCAGGCAGGGGCAGGTCCCTGAAAGGAGGGATGGTGAAGCAACCCCTTGAAAAACTTGGAGAATACAGGATGAGCCTGAAGAGAAGAGGGTTTACCTGCTGATAAGAAAGCAGACACGGCTGCCAGGTGCACTTTTAGGTAGCTGGCCTCAGCCCCAAAGTATTCAAATGCACCATATAATCCAGGACTGTGGGTAAGTCAGCAGATTCTGGGGAAATATGCTGTTAGAGAGCACCAAATGGAAAATCTCTTCCATTTGGAATTATAAGTAGCTCCTGTGGATGGCTTCCTAGAAGCTTCAATATATCCAATACACCTTGGGAGAGGTGTAGGTCAGCAAACTCTAACTCTTCAAGAGCCAGGCCTTGAGATTGAGAGATTTGAGATTCGGGTACCAAACCCTCCCCTGAGCACAGGTTAACAGGTTGTGATTCCTGAGAAGACACAGGGGAAGGTGGACTGCTAAGGACATAAGAAGTGGGTACCAGGGCTGTCTGGCCCAATCTGGAGCAATCAGGATCATCTTGCAAAGTTGAGATCTGATTTTGACTAGCACCTTGAACAGAAGAGGAAGGGGGAAAGCATAGAGAAACTTCCCTTCCCAACTGAGAAGGAAGGCATCCAGAGGGACTGAGCCCAACACTGGGGCCTGCAGCAAAAAGGGAAGTTGGTGATTGTCTGGGGCTGCAAAAAGATTCTATCTGCAGGGTGCCCCATCTGGCAAATACTACCTCCATGTTAGGGGATCCAGTGACCATTCGTGATGGCCCTGGGAAATCCTGCTGAGAGCATCTGCCAGGACATTGTCCTTGCCTGGGAGGTGAACTGCCGTAAGGGAGGTGTTCAGGATACGCCAGAGACCACAACGTCATTGCTTCAGTGCACAAGGCTGTAGACCGAGTGCCTCCTTGTTGTTGATGTACCACATTGTAGTGGTGTTGTCTGTTCTGATCTGTACAACTTTGTTCTGAACAGAGGTGGAGAAAACTTGAAGTGCTAGAAAACTGCTCTGAGTTCCAACAGATTGATGTGGAGCAGAGATTCCTGAGGGGACCACAATCCCTGGCAGTGAGATCGCCATGTGAGCTCCCACCCCAAGAGGGATGCATCGGTAGTAAGGATTAAGGAGTGAGACTGAGGGTGAAGGGGACCCCTGTCTCAGAATGCTCTGGTCCTGCCACCACTGAAGGCTTGGATCAGGGTTCGAGTCACTGGATAAATTTGGTCAGAGGGTCTCCTTGACACCAAAAGGCTCTCAAATGGAACTGGATGTCCTCATCTGAAACCTTGCTCCCTGCACAACTGCTGTAGAAGCAGCCATGTGCCGCAGGAGCTGCAGAAAATGCCTTGCTGGTCGAGAGACCTGCAGGGTGAAAGAGGAGGCCAGAGAGATCAAGGTCCTTGCTCTTTCCAGAGGAAGGAAGGCTCTGGCCTCTTTTGTGTTCAGTTCTGCACCTATGAAGGTGAGAAGCTGGTCAGGCTCTAGAACTGACTTTGGAAGATTGAGAAGGAAACCTAGAGATGTGAGCAGTTGCTGAGTTACCTGCAGGTGTAGTTTGACTTGTTCTGGAGACTGGCCTACTATGAGCCAGTCATCTAGGTAAGGAAAAATGGCAATCTTTTGCCTTCTTAAGGGCAGCTGCTACTACAGGCATTTTGTGAATACCCTCGGGTAGAGGTGAGGTCAAGGCATTGCTCTGAACTGGTAATGGCTTGAGGGCAGTTCGAATCTGAGGTACTTCGATGGGAGCTTCTGATAAGAACATGGAAGCAGGCATCCTTGAGGTCCAGGGACGCTAGCCAGTCCCCTGGTCTTAGAGAGGGTAAAATAATTCCCAGAGTCACCATTTTGAATTTTGGTTTTAAAAGGTGCTTGTTTAGATATCTGAGATCCAGGATGGGCCGCCATTCTCCTGTCTTTTTTGGGGTAAGGAAGTACCTGGAGTACAACCCTTTGCCCTGGAGTAGGGGTGGAACCCTTTCCACAGCTCTGAGAGCCAGGAGGGTAGAAACTTCTGTTTCTAGGGCAAGTGCCTCTGATGGATTTGCAGGTGGAAAGGACCTGGCTCTCATCTTTAGAAATTTTTTGAAGCTGAGAACCAGTCCCTGGCTTACTACTTCCAGGACCCACTTGTCTGATGTTAGAGACTTCCAGTCCTGGACAAAGTAAGCCAGCCTGCCCCCTACAGATAGAGGAGAATCGGCCCTGGCTACTCCCATCAGGGTGCCTGCTTGGCAGGGGCTTGGGCTGAGGGGTGGAAGCAGACTTGCTTGCACTCGCCTGCCTCTCCCTCTAAAGAACCCCTCTGGGCATAAGCAGAAGAGGAGGCCTGGGCTTGGTAAAAAGACCTATGAAAAGGCCTGCCCTGCCCCTGGGATGCTGCCTTTGAGGAGTGGCCTGCCTTTCCTTGGCCTGTGCGCTCCTATAGGTGGTCCTATATTCATCCATTTTCTTCATGTAATTCTCTGTCTGCTCGCCAAACAGAGAATTGCCCACAACAGGAAAATCCATGGCCTTAGACTCGGTATCCTATGACAGGGTAATACATCTGAGCCAAGCCATTCTGCGAAGTGCCACAGATGTAGCCATGACCCTTGATGACACATCATTAGAGTCTACTGCAGCATGAAATTGCACCTTGGATGCCTCAATACCATCCGCAGCCACCTGTTCCAGCTCCCTGCCAGCTGGTCAGGGGCCTGTTTTGCTAGAGCCAGCACAGTATCCCATCTGGATTTCTGGTACCTAGCAGCATAAGCCATATAATTTGCCTGTCTGAGTCCCAAAGATGCTGCCATGTACTGTTTCTTTGCCATGGCATCAACACTCCTGGAGTCCTTTTCAGGGGGGTGCGAAGCTAGAGGAATATTTGCCTTGTCACAGGCTGCAGCCTCCACAACCCCCACATGGCTGCATTGCTGTGTGAGGAACTCCGTATCAGAGCCTGATAATGTATACCTCTTGTCCATCCTTTTATCAACAGGAGGTATAGTGTGAGGAGTTTTTAGAATTTTTACTGTCTGTTTCCGAAAAGATTTATGCAAAGGAATAGACAGTCTCCTAGACTCTGGAATATCCATCATTTCTACATAATCAGGCTCCTCTTGGTCATCAACAGCTTCCTCAACAGGGAGCTGAAGAGTTTCAGCAACTTTTTTATAGAACATAAAATGAGAAGGGGACCAGAAAGCCTGGGAGGAGAAACCCCTGACGGTCTGTCTGGAGAGATGTCCGGTTCAATGGGCACATCCAGACTTTCAAAACCACATTCACTTTCCTCATAATCCTCTTCCCCTTCCTCCGGTTCATAAAAATCCTCAAAATCATAATCTTGAACCGGTGGAACCGGCCGAACCAAGCGCTTCCCTGATGGTGTCGGTTCGGTCGGAACCGGGGAAAGTGACTGGACAATTTGAATTGCTTTAGCTATTTCCTCAGCGGTTGGAGAGAGAACTTTTGGCTCCACACCAGCTGACTTTCTAGTCCTTTTAGTTGGAACTGGCTCCTCAGAGCTGGCTCTTCGTTTGCCCGAGGAAGTATCGCCCTGGTCAGCTAGCCATCCGAGTCAGTGGACTTTTTGGCCTCCCTTTCCCTGAGCCTACCAACTCTCTTTTCTATGGTGGCAGCAGGGAAATTCTTACAAATCTGGCAGTCTGCACTGAGGTGGTCAAACCCCAGACAATATACACAGGTGGTGTGTGGGTCATCCTTAGCAAAGGCTTCCCACAAACACTACAGTGTTGAAACCCAGTGCCCGGTTTCTTTTGGGTTTTCTCAGACGTAGTGCCAGCCTAACCAAACTTGCCCGTTTATGGCAATCACAGCTAAAAGACTCTCTTATCGGTTCCCAACCATGTCATGAACGTGGAAAACCGAATGGAACTTTTTAGAACCGATAAGAACCAGGAACCGCATCAAATAAGGACTAGTCATTTTAAAAATAACCTGATCGGTTCAAACCGAACCAAAAGCGCTTACAAGTTCCATATAGAAAATATAAATAAGCCCATCTATTACTTATATTACCAATAGATAGAGCTTGAACCACTGTTCCGCTTAATTTCGTCAAAACTGATAAAATAATACTTTAACCGACAAAATGAACCGAGCAGAAGGAGAAATCTCCGGAGCGACTGTTCAGTGAGGCGGAGTAAAGAATCTGACAGTTTGAGTTGATTAACAACAGACAGAGTTTTCAACCGAGCTCGCGCTCAAAGTTCCATGCCTGGCATGGAAAGTTAACTCTTTCACCTCCGGAGCAGTTCGAAGGTTGGGATTCACTGCATATGTCATAATATAGCAAGACTTCATGTTGTTTGAAGCAGGATTTCTTGGCCATAGAATCCATTTTTCTGGAGTCTTTATCCGGTGGGTGTGATGCCAGGGGAATCCCTGCCTTTTCACAAGCCGCAGCTTGTACCACCTCTTCATGGCTGGGGTGTCCAAAAAGGAACTCTGCTCCAGACTTAGCCACCCAATACTTCCTGTCCATCCTCTTGTCCACTGGAGGAATGGAAGTGGGGGTTTATAACATTCTAGAAGACTGTCTCTTCAAAGACTTGTGGATGGGCAGCAACAGTCTTTTTGTTACTGGCATATTCATAATTTCCATAAAGTCTGGCTCCTCCTCCTCTGTGGATTCCTAGGTGGAGATGTCCAGTGTCTGTGCTGTTTGCTTCATGAAGGCAAAGTGAGAG
The DNA here is from genome assembly GCA_016271365.2 of Neoceratodus forsteri. Lineage (NCBI taxonomy): Eukaryota > Metazoa > Chordata > Ceratodontiformes > Ceratodontidae > Neoceratodus > Neoceratodus forsteri. The sequence goes on along the minus strand of CM057455.1, from coordinate 1,333,302,834 downwards.
GAAAAATCCTCATCTCCTTTCTCAGGGGAGCCAGGATGTTGAGGATCAGGGGATACATCAGGTTCAATCCATGTACACCTCAGCAAACCGTTCAGGTGAACTGGGAACTGAGGAGGAACCCAGGTCATGAACCGAGATCTGCGAACCGGGCCACTGAACCAGAACCGCGGTACCGGTTTGCAGCGCCTGCATAATTTTTATAGCATTTGCTATTTCATCTGCGGCTGGAACCGACAGTTTAGTAGGTTGTGGTTCCTGAACCAATTGCTTTTCCTTCCTCTTTTTCCTAGCAGAATGCGCCTGTTCAGCGGCAGTGTCTGTGGTTCTTTTCTTATTTGAAGAACCATCACCCTGGTTAGAGGATTGTTCAACCGGTTCCTTCGGTTTGTCGTTATGAGAGGAGGAAGTTTTATCCACAGCTGGGTCAGCAGCCTTCAGACATTTTATTTCTTTCAGTCGGTTCAAATGCCTATTAAGTGTCGACTGAGGAAAAACATTTTTGCTTTTACGGATTTCACAATCTGCCTTCAGGTGGTCAAATCCTAGGTAAAAAACCAAAATTAAACAAGGATCTGTTTTCAAACAGTTCCCCCACACTGTGCAATGCTGAAAACCCACTGGGCCAGTTCTTTTCTTAGGTTAGTGACAAAACCAGTGAAAACCCCAAGAAATGCGTCCCTGAGAATCAGAAACCCACACAAACGAATAAGGCTTAAATCTTTATTATTACCTTTTTTTTTTTTTTTGATACTTTGCTGTCAGTTAAGCAACCGCTGAGAGAACCAAGAGTTACCCAGGTTTCCCTCAAAAATATAAAGAATAAAGTTTGGGTCGGGGTGTGTAACCAGAAGTTTACACACACCTGAGGGGTTAGATGCTACATAAACACCAACAGTGAAGCTCGAGGGGTTTATGCATTGCATCTAATCCCGAGGGTGTGTGTAAACTTCAAGTTTACAAACACTGACCCATATTTTACTTTATATAATTGCTGGGTTTCGTTTTTTTTCTCCATAGCAATTATATAAAATAATGAAAAGACCTCTGGTGAAGCCGCAGTCTAACCAAGTTTCTGCACTGTCAGCGGTCGGGGACGCGGTTGCTGGAAGTGTTTTTTTATTTTATTTCCCTGCTCTTGCTAGGAGGCACTTTCATTTTTTTTTTTAAATGTACTTACCGTTGAGCTGGAGTGGTGGTTTCTGGTGGCTCGGGTTAGGTTAGCTGGGGGAACATGAAAGAGCGGTGCCTTACACTAGCGTGGGGCATGCGCAGGAGAAACAAAACCCAGCGCGTTTGCTGTTATAAACACTCCTTTATAACGGTAAATTGTGCCATGGGTTTTTTATAGAAAAAAACAAAACCCAGTTATTATAACCAAATTAAGCAACTGGACCAGGGAAAGAATAAAATACAGAAATTTACTTTTTAAAATGTAAATGTAACCCCTAGATGGCGCTATCCCAGGGGCTACTACCCCTGCCGGATTTGCCACTAACAGGTTGAGGGGCCTGGATCCAATGGCGGGTGCCTCCACCCAGAGGTCAGGGTTTGCAATAGTTAAACTAACTTGGTCACAGCCCTCTGGGACACTGCAACCCCCCTTTCTTCCCACTAGTGGCCCACACAATATATCAGAATTACCTTCACAGTATACACTTACCCCCAGGTCTGGTTCCGCACTGGGACCTCCTGTGAAATGAGATACAGTGCAACAATCACAGTACAGTACTTTAACATAGACAAATACCAGGCAGTATAACTTTGCTGAAACAAGCAGCTCTGATTTATTTAGGGGATAACAAGGACAGGGGAAATCAGGTTAATTAGCTTATCACTCTAATAATTCCATTTATGGCTCTGTGCACAGGCCTATCCCTATCAGTTACTGTCCCTGGGTACCCAAGCCCTAGTGGCTAGTCCAAACTGTAGCAGCTGGTAGGGCCTTTCACACAGAGAAAAGGAGAATTAAACAGTCAGCAGTACAGTAATTCCATTTGGATTTAATGTGGCACTCAACAGGGAGCGACCCTGAATTAGTACTCACGACTCTCCAAATAAGATAGGGTCCTTCAATGTCAGTAGGGCTCACTTGAGGTACACAAACCTTCACACATCCATATAAAAGAAAGCACTATATCAGGCAGGCTGCATCTGTATCCCGATCGCAATTACTGCACAATACCCGGAGAACACACAGCAGATTCAGTTCCTGACAGACCGAAAGTGCTTTTCAGCAATTCCTCCAGTCTTCTACAGGGTGAGCCTGGTTTCTACTCTTCAGAGATCCTTTGATTCTTTTCACAGGACGGATTCAGTCCTCACAAGCTGTTACACAAGCTGCAGACTGAACTCTGGGCCTTACACATTTTTTGACTAAAACTGCACACTGAAAAGCACAGGGCTCCTTCCTTCTTCACTGCCAAAGCTCAACTGAAACTCCAACCGACAAAACTGGCACTTCCTTTGAGTTCCTCCCAGTTCTTGACTGGATTGGCTGTCACTCACATAGACTGCTGCTGTTGGTCCAAAAGGCACTGAAGTCTCAAACTACATCTCCCAGAGTCACTGCCCATACAATCCTCTTGTGGCTGGCTCAGATTATGAGTCCAAGTTCTGATTCAGTCCAGGCACCATTTTAGAGCTAGCTTACTCCACACATGATTGGTCCAGTTCAGCAGTTCAAACTAGAATGGGGAACTAGTAGACGCAGTTCTGACTGCAAAGAAAGCAGGTTAGACAAACTGTAATTTCATTATTACTCTAAATAATTTCTGGCAAACAGTTACATCTTTCAGATAGGTTCCTTTGCACCCTAGTGACTGCAAAATGAAGTGAATTGGCAGCAGCTCGAGCGGTACTCAGAGAAGCACACAGTCCCCCCATACAAACTAATTATGTCTGCAAGCAGACAGCTCTTAAAGAGACAGTACCAGAGGCTCTAAAAACACTCACTGATAAATGGCTTAAATGCCAAACACCATTCAGGCTTGGAGCATTCAAGCAAGCTCCTGGAAGTCTTTTGGGAACCCCCATTTGCAGGGGGGTTACATAAATAAAAATTTGGTTCCCTCCTGGTTAAATGAACCAAAAAGAAACTGAAAAACGTACCGGAATAACACTAAATCTAGATTAATTTACCTGTAAACTCAGGACAGTGCTTTAAAAAATGAATAGAAATAAAATTTACTTCAAAAAAACGAGAAAATAAAATCTTCAAGAAAGATAAATGAGGGCTCTCCGAGGCACCTGTACTAGGCAAGCGCAGTAAAGAATCTGACAGTTGTAGAATGTTTACCAGGGACAAAGGTTTGAAAACTGAGCACGAGCCTAGTATTCCATCACTGGTATAGGTTCTATTAACCATTTCAGCTCTGGGGCAGTACAATGGAAGGACAACACTGCATATGTCAGAATACAACAAGATTTTCTGGGGTTTGAATCATCATTTCTTTTATCAGGCAAATCCTTTCTTTGTACGTTGGGGCTGCCTGCTTTCTGGGTAGGCAGTGAGGGTTTTAGCTGCCCTGAAGGTGCGCTTTTTCCTTTCTGTGCTGCCACACCCACCCCACTCTCTTTCAAAGAAGGCCTGTTCCTGGCATAGTAGTCCAAGAGCTCGGCAGCCTCCTGCACTGTTTTTGGATTTCGGTCCTCCAGCCAGGTTTTCAGCTCTGTTGGGCAAGCCCAAAAGAATTGCTCCAAAAGTACCACATCTTCTATTTTCACTACAGAATCTGCTTTGACCCCCTCCCACCAATGTTTTAAAAACTGTCGTTGCCTTGTGGCGAGTTCCTCATAGGTCATGTCAGGGCTTCTCTGGAGCTTACGGAACCTAACCTTTTAGGCTTCTGGAGTTAACTCATACATTTTAAGCTAGGCATCTTTAAGTTTCTCATAATCACTACTGTCCTGATTGTCCACTTGACCCAATGTGTCATGAGCTTTACTAGTAAGTAGCGGGGATAGCTGGAAGCTCCAGCACTCCCTGGGTATTTTAACCTCAATACAGACCTTTTCAAACATATTCAAAAAAGTATCCATATCCTCTCCATCTTTAAATTCAGCTACTAATTTAGAACTGAACTTGCACCCCAGTCCTGGAGGTCCAGGTTCACCCCTGCCATTTACCTCCTCTGGTGCTGGTCTTTGGAGTTTTAGTTTTGCAAGTTCAAATTCCCTCTGGCACTGGTTTTCTTTTTCCTGCATCTCCAGCTCCATCTGGAACTTGCTCTGCCCGAATTCCAGCTCCATTCTCCTCAGCTCTATCTGCAGCCTGATCCCTTCTGGCTCTAGCGTTGTGGTGACCCTCCCCTGGTGCTGTAGCTCTTGGTTCTCACTTGTCTCGCTGCCCTCCTCCCTGGGACTGAACACTGCAATAGACTCTGGCACCACAACATCCAAGGTCTGGTCCCCTTCAGTCACTGACTGTGACCTGAGGCCCTGGGCAGTCGCTTGGGCATCAGCTGCCACAAGAGCTTCCACGAGGTGCTGTTTGTTTCACCCCTTGCTCCGGACTCCTCTTTCCTGGCACAACTGCCGAAGTATTCCACAGTGTAGTCACTGTAGGTGGAAGCCATCTTCTTCCCTAATCTACAGCTACACTAGCTTGCACCCAGAAAAAAAATAAAACAGGTAGGGAACTGTAGACTGTAACCAAAATGATATATTTCTTAAAAAAACTAAAAGCCCTGCCTCGTTTGTGTGTGAAGTGTTACAGTTTATCAATCCGACACACTGGACTGTTAATGCCCGTGACACCAAATAATTGCACAGTATGTAGACAAGTCTGTTAGATCACACTGCTGCGCACCACATCTGTCACAAATCCACTCCTGGGGTCAGGCCCACAGTGCTCAACCTTGAAGTGCAATTCGTGATCAGGGGACAAACAGGGACACCCTCCTGTTTGTTTTGGGTCTAAGCAAACTACCAGTCTCGAGTACTTGGTTCAAATATGAACCCTTGTTAGCTAGCACACCCAGGTAACAGGTCCAACTATCATACTTTCCTTGGGGAAAGCAGCACAATACTTGACGCAGCGGGCATACAACCAACCTGGTTCACAACCCCCTTCCGATTCAATTGAGATGCTGGTATTTTCTTACCTTGCTGGATCTTTACACAGATCCTTGTCAGCATGGCTGCATATGGTGACACACTAAGCGATTTAACAGTTAAGTCAGAATTATCAATACTGTTCCACCACTCACACTCAAAATGAGAAAATGTCTCAGGCAGGTTTAAGGAAAACAAAATTTACTAAAATTAAAAATAGTAAATGCCGGCCCGGTAACGCAGAGGGCTGAGGTGTTGGTGCCTTTACCTGAACTACGCCGCGACTGGTTCGAACGGACTGACGCCGGGTTGGTAGGGAGGAGAGGATTGAGCATCCGAGGGACTGCTCTCCTCTCCTGGGTGGGTAGCAGGTTCACTGCTTACAGCGCCCCCGTGGAGACCGGGAGCACTGCAGGAGTGTCGATGCAGAGGGAGGAACCAAGAAAAATGGAAAAAGCCCGGGATTGGCCAGATGACAGCAGCCGGCCTATCGGCACCTCTGAAGAACCTCCCCTGGATGTTCTGCCCATCTCAGCAGTGCCCTGGGGCCGACCAAGTGAAGATTGTGCTGGATTTCCCCTACCAGTGCCTTCCCCCTCGGAGAAGGGGACCCATCCGGCCAAGGATTACGACGGACTACCCCAGGGACCTGGCTGCAATGTGAGGTGAGGTGGGGTCTGGGAAGGAGACTAGTAGGAGGGCGTCGGAGACCATGGCTGCCCGAAGGAGTGGTGGATCCTGGGAACGTAGGGGTGGCAAAAAGAAATAATGCAAAAAAATATATATAGTAAATAAATACAGTACATAAAACATAACATATATGCATTAAGATTACGGTCAGAAATAAATGGACAATTACAAAACAAAGCATCTTGTAACTGAATTAACTAATTCTAACTCCGTTTTCAGTTGGCAAAGGTTTGGACTGTTGTTACCTATCTTGGCAGAAGTGGTCTTTCTTGAGTCTAGGAACAAAGTGTCCCTCAGAAGTCCAGAACAAAGATGTCAGTCCTTTCAGCTAACTTGATAATATCAGAGAGACCAGAATATAAGTAAGTAAAAAAACGTTATTTGTATTAGGTGCCCTTCCAGAGCTCAGGGCGCCTTAACAATATAAATAAAACAAATACCAACTCCATACTACACTAAAAACAATAAATATACATATTCTTACAGTGTATTGGCAGCAATTTACCGGGACCCTTCAAAGGCCTGTTTAAACAAGTATGCCTTTAAAGATTTTTTAAAACCCTCCACGGTCAGGCTATCTTGTATCCAATGAGGTAGAGAATTCCACAGGGTGGGAGCTATAAAGACAAACAATCTTCCTCCCAATGTCTTCAGGCATACCCTGGGAATCTCTAGCAATCCCTCATCAGAGGATCAGTGTGTGGGTGGGTGGGGCAATAAGGAGACAGGAGTTCTTTCAGGTAATGGGGCCCCTGGTCATGTAGGGCCTTATAGGTCAGCAATGCGACCTTGAAGGTGATCCACCACTGTACTGGCAGCCAGTGCAGTTCACGCAGCAGAGGTGTTATGTGACTGGATCTAGGAGTTCCAGTTAACAACCTGGCCATCACGTTCTGCACTAGCTGCAAACGGCAGATATCCACCCCCAGTAGCCCTAGGTAGAGGGCATTGCAGTAATCAAAATGAGTGGTGACAAAAGCATGGACCAAGGTGGGAAGATCTTCAGCTGGGACCAGGTGCTTCACTCTAGCTATATTCCTTAGATGGTAAAAGGAAGATTTGACCACAACCAAGACCTCAGCTTTCAGGGTCAGGCCTTCGTCAAATATCACACCCAGGTTACGCACCAGGCCCAAGGCATTCAGTGGGAACCCTCCAAGGTATAAACCAGAGGGTTTTCCCACCCATGCCCCGATCATTCTACGATCAGGATCTACTACCAATACTTCTGTTTTTCCCCGAGTTCAGCTTCAGCCAGCTAGCACTCATCCAGTCCTGTATCTCCGACAGGCAATTGTCAAACATCAAGACAGAGTCTAACTCCTGTTCAGGCACAAAAGACATGTACAGTTGAAAATCATCTGCATAGCAGCGAAACCTCAACCCATACTATCTTATGATGTCCCCTAATGGCAGCATGTACTCTGCAAACAACATGGATGACAGCACCGAGCCCTGTGGTACCCTGCAGGGCAGCCAGCGAGGGGCTGAGGAATAAATCCCTGACACCACTCTCTGAGATCTGCCCTCAAAAGATCGAAACCAGCTGAGGACCACCCCCTCAGTCCACAGAAAAAACGCAGGCACTCAAGCAGCACCCCATGGTCCACAGTGCTGAATGCCGCTAAGAGATCAAGGAGAACCAAGATGGAATGGGCTCTCTGATCTCTAGCCATTAGAGGATCATTTAGCACCCGCACCTTTTCCTGAAGCCAGACTGGAGAGGGTCATAGATAATGTAGATAGATAGATAAATGATCCTCCAATTGCAGAGCGACTACTTTCTCGATAACTTTCCCTATGAAGGGTAAGTTAGAGACTGGTCTGAAGTTTGCTGGATAGTCCGGGTCAATGGAGGGCCTTTTTAGGAAGGGTCACACTATTGCCTACTTTAAGGGATCAGGAAAGATTCCCCTCTCCAGTGAAACCCCCACTATCTTAGCAAGGACCGGGCCAATGACGTCAACAGACCCCAAAAGAAGGTGGGTTGGGCCTGGGTCCAAACTACAGCAAGTTGGTTGCAGAGTCTGGATGGTCCTTACTATATCCAAGACTACCGGTTGGCTGAAGGTGGACCAGGTCATCTGGGTATTAGTACCACCCAATGGATCAATGCAAGGTCCAGTGGGGAGCCAGTGGCTGATCTCATCCCAGATGGAGGACACCTTATCAGCAAAAAACTGCGCAAACTCCTCACATTTTTCTTGTGACAATGCTCGACCAGAATGCAGATAGGCTGGATTGGACAGTCTGTCCACAGTCCAGAAGAGCTGAGCTGGTCTATTTTTCACTGCAGCAATTTCCCTGGACAGGAACTCTGCCTTCTTATGGGAAATTGCTGATTGGTAGATTTTATAATGGTCTAGCAATCTAAGTCTGTCCTCCTCCAGGTGAGTTTTCTGCCAGCGTCTCTCCAACCTTTGCCCTTGCCTCTTCAAATCCCAAAGTGTCCCATCATACCAAGGGGCACCCAGGCGAAGGGTAAGAGGGTGAACATGTACCGGAGCAATGACATCCAGGGCCACAAGAACAGCCCTGTTATAGGCTAGTACAAGGGGCCCTGGATCAGTGCTATCTGTCGGAATATCCGAGTGGTCCAGTACCGTCATTAGGCCTTCTGAGGTAACTCCTCTCAAAGGACGATGCCGTACCAACTCCTTAGCGGCAGGCCTATTACGGGGGGCTGCTAAACTGAATCTCAGGATGTGATGGTCAGACCACCCGATTGGATCCACCTCCATATTAGAGATTTCCATCCTCAGGTGGAACACCAAGTCCAATGAGTGCCCCCCCAGTGTGTTGCAGTGGTAATAACCCATGTGAGGCCCAATGATTCCATCAGTTGGAGGAGGTTTTGTCCAAGGGGTGAGAGTTAATCGTCAACCCAGGCATTGAAGTCCCCCAGAATCAATCATCTGGGGGCCTCCAATACCATCTCAGTGATGAAGTCCGCAACCTCCTTCAGGAAAACCCTCCCATCACCTGGTGTACGGTAGACGAGAAGGATCCTGTAGCCTGCACCAGCACCCACCATGCACTCAAAGGAGTTAGTAGTTCCAACTAGCACCTCCCTGCTTCCTAGTTCCTGTCTTAAACAGACAGTAACCCCCCCCCCCCGTCCCTACGGTCCACTCTGGGGTGGTGTATCACCGAGTACCGACTGGAACTGCGGATTCCAGAATGGAAGCCACATTCTCATCCAGCCAGGTCTTGGTGATGCAAGTCAAGTCTGCAGAGGCTACAAGATCCACAACCAGTGTGGTCTTATTACTAACAGACCTGGCATTGCATAGCACCACCCAAGAGGGATGAGAATCTGAGGATGGCCCCAGTTCCTGCCTGACAAGGTCAGAACCCTTCAGTATGGGCACAAGGAAGGGAGAACCTTGTCTTGTGTCCATTTTGCCCCAGGGCACCTCCTGGTCCTCGCTGTCTCAATCCGTCCACCCCTCTCCCATTCCCCCCCCCCCGAGAGTTCCAGGATCTTCCACCCCCCCCTTAATATACTAAATGCCTGGCATCTACCATATACCTCAAAAGGAAGTGGGGGCAGTCAAAAGGGTAAAGATCCCTCAGCCTCGAAGGGGTGGGGGGGTTACTGCCTGACCATGGTAGTATCTCCCTGGCACATTACTTAAACCTACACACACACCACACCATGTCCCTCCCATCCTGTGATGTCACAGCTCTGGGCTGCTAGTGTGAGGTCACACTCAGTCTTACGTACTTAATTTGTAACATGCAACTGCATAGGCAAAACAGGTCAGATTACTACTTGATTGGAATCTGCAAATACAGCAATATTTTTAATTATAACAAGACAAGCTGTCTTCATCAGAGTATGGTTTTATGGCAGGTTACAATATCCCATCGATCTTTTAGAGAAACATCCTGAAAACACTTCTCATATTGGTTTGAATTTTCACAGAAGTCTATCAGAAACGGCTACCTTCTTGGTATGCTGTAAAATGTAATATTTTACAACCGGTTGCCTAGGTTCAAAGCAGTGGCTTGTTATAACCTGGTTTTTATAACAGTCTCAGGAAGTTCAGCAGATAAGTGTTAGATTTTCTACAAGCCAACTGTGCTCTTTAGGTCAGCAAGAGGGCAGAAAATTATTTTTCTTTTTAAAAAAATCCAGTGTCCTGTGATGCCTTGTACTGACTGCCATGTTTCACAAGCAGAAATTCAAAAACATATATATTTATAGCAAAAATATAATACAAATAATAACAGGCAGATGGCTATTGCCACAACAGCCACTGCAAATGCTGCTTTCAAAGTTAAGAACTTATGTATCACACAGTGAAGTCACATGTCACAACAGGCTCAAAGGGTTTGTGAGTGAGCAGATCAATCACAAGGTTGATGTCCCAGGAAGCTAATGGCTTCCTGATGGAAGGCCTTGTGTGTTAAGATGTCCTTGAGAAACCTCCTGAATAGTGGCAGCTGTGCAAGGCAGAAGGTATCAATGGGCTCATGGTATGCTGAAATAGCACACAGGTGGACCTTTACTGAGGACTACTGCAGGTCAGAATCAGAAAGGTCAAATAAGTCCTCCAGAACTTTGTCAGGGGGACACCTAAAGGGGTCCATGTGGGTTTTGAAGCACATCTTTCTAGTGGAAGGCTTACACACAGCCAAATGTATTTCAGAGATCCTCTGAGATACCCTGTACCTGTTAACTTCTATCTCTTCAGCAGACAGGCCTAGAGGTAAAGGAAGTGAAGACTGGGATGAACCAGGTGACCCTGTGTCAAAAAGTCCACCCTAAGTGGTAGAGCCCTCAGTTTGCTGACAGAGTCTGTTCAACAGAGGGAACCATATCTGCTGAGGCCAGTGAGGGCCACTAGAATAATCTTACCCCTTGAGACAGTAACTTGAGCAATGCATTCTGAATGAGAGAACTTGGATAGAACGTATACAGAAACAGACTTTGCCATGGTGGTCTGAATGAGTTCTGACGGAAAATGCCACGTTTGGACTTTCTGAAGCAGAATCAAGGCAGTTTGGCACTGAGTGGGGATAAAAAAAGGTCCACATCTGGGGCACCCCACTTGTCAAATTGCAATTTTACGATGTCTGGAACAAGTGACCACTAGTGAGGATTGGTTTCTATTTCACAGAGCTCATCTGACAGGGTGTTCTGGACACGTGGCAGATAGATTGCTTACAGCAAAATCCCCTGCTCCAGGCCCCACTTCCACAGTCTCACTGCCTCCCTGCAGGGAGGGTAAAAGTGTGCTCTCCTTGTTTGTAGACATAATACATGACAGATTTGTTGCCTATTTGGATGATGACTGTTTGTGGCTGACTAAATCCACTAGAACTTTCAGACTGTACAAAAAGAAAAAAATATTTACCATAGTAATATTGTTTCTTCCAAAGGATCCCTCACTATGCTTACTGTTGCAGTTAGCTTGCAGGTCCGAGCTGCCCTGGAGAGTGGAATTTTCTGCAAATTAGAGAATGATGGAATGAAATTCAAATCTCTGCTGTGTGGTCACACTCCACTGTGCCCCCTAATGTCAGATTTATTTCGATAGCCAGGGTAGCAGTGACCGCTAAACTAGCTAGACTCAACCCAAGAAAATAGAGAACCCCAATAATGATTGGCTCTCACTGGACAAACTATGGCAGACTAAAGTTATGCATCAAAAACAGCCAAAAACTGATTATAGTCAATGCAAAAGTAATGCTCAAGCAAAATTGAAGACAGCAACAGTAACTGATTCTTGAAGAACCTTGCCAAGGTTCTGGAAGGGGAGGTAAGATGGGTGCATTAAGCATAGTAAGGTATCCCTTATAATTTTTTCTTCAAACCCCAGAAACCCCTCACTACTGTATGCTTACTGCTGCAGACTTTAAAGCAGTACCTTGGAAGGCTGGGTACAGAACTTATTTAGGGAGGAGATTCTGCAAGACAGCAAAGCCAAACCTGGCATCCCTTCTAGACTGCACATCCAGACAACAGTGTTTTATAAAGGTGTGTACTGTTTTCCAGGTAGCTGTTTTACAAATTGCTAGCAAGGGGACATCCCTTGCAGCTGCCACAGAGGCAGAGGTGCCATGTGTAGAGTGTGCCCTGAGGCCTTGTGGTGGTAGTTTGCCAGCTTTGCTGTAACAGAACTTGATGCAGGATACTATTCTGTGAGCAATAGTTCTCTTGGAGGTTGGCCTATCCTTGCCCACTTCACCATATGTGAGGAACAGCTGTGAATGGGAAGACCCAAGATCCTTAGTGCGGTCCAGGTAGTAACTAAGCACCCTCTTAACATTCAGGCTGTGGAGCTTTTGCTCTCCAGAACTGGAGTTTGATGTGTAGAACACTGGAAGGGTGATGCACTGGTTCAGGTGAAACTCAGCCACCACCTTAGGGAGAAACTTTCTGTTTGTCCTTAGGACTACCTTGTCTCTATGGAAGATGATGTAATTTAGATCTGGGCAGAGGGCCTGCAGCTCACACACCCTTCTGGCAGAAGTTATGGCAACCAACAACACTGTTTTCCAAGTGACATACTTCAAATCAGCGTTAGCCATGGTCTCAAAAGGGGAGTCCATAACCTTCACTATACACAGGTTCAAATCCCAAGTGGAGACTGGGTCTCTAACCAGAGGGTGCAGGTGAAAAGGCTCTTTATAAACCCCCTTGAAAATGGGATGTGAAGCCACTGTTTTCTCCTTACCTGCTGAGACATAAGCAGATACTGCAGCCAGGGGCACCTTAAGAGTTGAAGACCTGAGGCCCAGGGACTGAAGAAAAAATTACTCACCTTAGTAATGTTGTTTCTTCTAATGGAGTCTTGCTATATTATGACAATTGCAGTTTGTCCCACCATTAGAACTGCTCCGGAGGTGAAAGGGTTAACTACCATTCTAAGAATGGAGTTTAGAGTGCGAGCTCGGTTAGAGAAGCTCTGTCTGGATAATTTCAAACTGAAACTGTCAGATCTTTACGAGCAAAAACTCACTAAGGTTCTGTGTGGAAGCTGTAACCTACACTAGCCAACTGGCTACCTAAATATTAACACATATTCCTGGTCCCAACACAAAGACTCTAGTCAGGGAACCAGAAAATAATAAAATAATAAAATAAGGTAGAATAAAACACCACACCCCAAAACCCCAAAAGGGTGAAAACATATTATGGGCATAACCGTGCCCATACTGGACTGCCCACCCCATACCCAAGTAGAAGTTCTGACAGGGGCAGGCTGGGGGGAGGTCATAATATAGCAAGACTCCATTAGAAGAAACAACATTACTAAGGTGAGTAATTTTTTCTTCAAACAACATGATGTCTTGCTCTATTATGACAATTGCAGAATACACAGCAGTACCTCCATGGAGAAGGGACAGAACCTAATTAGGGAATAGGCTCTGAAGCACGGCTGTGCCAAATCTAGCATCCCTCCTGGCCTGGATATCCAAGGAGTAATGCTTGGTGAAAATGTGTACCGTTTTCCAGGTAGCTGCTTGACATATCTCTAAAATAGGGATGTCTCTGGCAGCAGCTATAGACGCAGCTGTACCTCTGGTAGAGTGAGCCCTCAGGCCTGAAGGGGAACCTTTCCAGTTTTTGATAACAAAATTGATACAAGAGACAATCCACCTGGCAATGGATCTCTTAGTGGCAGGTTTACTTTTTCCAACCTCACCAAAAGTGAGAAAAGTTGGAGGATTCAACCTATGACCCTTGGTACGCTTTATATAGTAACTAAGGGCCCTTAACATCTAAATCTGTGCAGCCTCCTCTCACCAGAGGAGGAATGGTCAGTGAAGAACACTGGAAGGGAGATAGATTGGTTAAGATGGAAGTCTGAAACCACCTTAGGCAAAAACTTCCTGTTAGTCCTAAGGACTACCTTATCCCTGTGAAAGGAAATAAAGTCAGTCTCCACCGACAAGGCTTGTAACTCACTTATGCGCCTGGCAGAAGTGATGGCTACTAGAAAAACAGTTTTCCAAGTCAAATACTTGAGCTCTGCAGAAGACAGAGGCTCAAAGGGAGGTTGCATCAACTGAGCAATGCAAACATTAAGATCAGGCAGGGGCCGGTCCCTGAAAGGTGGATTAGTATGAAGTAATCCCTTGAAAAACTTGGAAAAAACAGGGTGAGTGGAAAGAGAAGAGGGATTTCTGCTGAAATAAAAGCAGAGACAGCTGCCAAATGAACTTTCAGGGTAGCTGGTCTCAGGCCCAAAGAATTAAGATGGACCATATAGTCCAGAACAATGGGCAAATCAGCAGATTCCGGGGAAATATGCTTCCCCGAGCACCAGATGGAAAACCTTTTCCATTTAGAATTATAAGTGGCTCTAGTGGAAGGCTTCCTGGAAGCCTTCAGGATGTCGAGAACACCTTGAGAAAGGTGTAGGTCAGCAAACTCTAACTCCTCAAGAGCCAGGCCTTGAGGTTGAGGGATTTGAGATTCGGATACCAAACCTCCCCGGCACAAGATAACAGATTGTGTCTCCTGGGAGGCACACAGGGAAGATGGATAGTTAAGGACAGAAGGAGTGGGTACCAGGGCTGCCTGGCCCAATCTGGAGCAATCAGAATCATCCTGCAAGGCTGGGATCTGATTTTGACTAGCACCTTGAATAGGAGAGGAAAGGGAGGAAAAGCATATAGAAACTTCCCTTCCCAATCTAGGAGAAAGGCATCCAGAGGGACTGAGCCCATCACTGGGGGCCTGCAACAAAACAGTGGAAGTTGGTGATTGTCTGGGGCTGTGAAAAGATCTATCTGAGGGGTGCCCCATCTGGCAAAAACTATCCCCAGTACTTGGGGATCCAGTGACCATTCGTGATGGCCCTGGGAAATCCTGCTGAGAGCATCTGCCAGGACATTGTCCTTTCCTGGGAGGTGAACTGCTATGAGGGAAGTGTTCAGGGAATAAGCCAGAGACCATAACTTCATTGCTTCGGTGCACAAGGCCGAAGACCGAGTGCCCCCTTGTTTGTTGATGTACCACATTGTGGTGGTGTTGTCTGTTCTGACTTGTACCACTTTGTTCTGAACAGATGCAGAAAACACTTGAAGTGCTAGAAAGACAGCTCTGAGTTCCAGCAAATTGATGTGGAGCAGAGATTCCTGAGGGGACCACACTCCCTGAGTGGAGAGGTCGCCCATGTGAGCTCCCCATCCCAGAAGGGAGGCATCATAGTGAGGGTCAAGGAATGCGACAGAGGGATGAAGGGGACCCCCAGTCTTACATTGCTCTGATCCTGCCACCACTGAAGGGCCTGGATCAGGGTTCGAGTCACTGAGACCAACTTGGAAAGGGGATCTTTTCTCTGAGACCAAAAGGCTCTCAAGTGAAACTGAATGTCTCTCATCTGAAATCTTGCTCCTTGCACTACAACTGTGGAAGCAGCCATGTGCCCTAGGAGCAGTAAGAAGTGCCTTGCTGGTCGAGAGACCTGCAGAGTGAAGGAGGAGGCCAGGGCCACCAGGTTCCTTACCCTCTCTAAGGGTAGGAAGGCTCTGGCCTGCTTTGTGTTCAATTCTGCACCTAGGAAGGTGAGTACCTGAACAGGTTCCAGAACTGACTTTGGAAGATTGAGCAAGAAGCCCAGAGAGGTGAGCAGCTGCTGGGTAACTTGCAGGTGTGATTTGATCTGTTCTGGAGACTGGCCTACAATGAGCCAGTCGCCTAGATAGGGAAAACAGCAATCCTTTGCCTTCTTAAATGAGCAACTGCTACTGCCAGACATTTTGTGAATACTCTTGGGGCAGAGGAGAGGCCAAGGGCATTGCTTTGAACTGGTAGTGACCTGAGGGCAGTTCGAATCTGAGGTACTTTCAGTGGGAGCTTCTGATTAGAACATGGAAATAGGCATCCTTGAGGTCCAGGGAAGCTAGCCAGTCCCTGGCCTTAGAGAAGGTAAAATCATTGCCAGAGTCACCATTTTGAACTTTGGTTTCAAAAGGTGCTTGTTCAGATATCTTTAGGTCTAAAATGGGCGCCATTCTCCTGTCTTTTGGGGTAAGGAAATATCTGGAGTACAGACCTTGCCCTGGTGTAGGGGGAAACTCTTTCTACAGCTCTGAGAGCTAGGAGGGTTGAGACTTCTGTTTCTAAGGTAAAAGTCTCTAGAGGGTTTGCAGGTGGAAAAAATCTGGCTCTCATCTTTGGAAATGTTTTGAAGCTGAGAACCAGACCCTGGCTTACTACTTCCAGGACCCATTTGTCTGATGTTAGAGATTCCCAGTCCTGGGCGAAGTAAGCCAGCCTGCCCCCTACAGGTAGTGGAGAACCGGCCCTGGGCACCCCATCAGGGTGCCTGTTTGGCAGGGGCTTTAGTCTGAGGGGTGGGAGCAGACCACTTGCACCCTGCCTGCCTCTGCCTCTGAAGAACCCTCTGAGCATAAGCAGAAGAAGTCTGGTTTGGTAAAAGGCCTGTGAAAGGGCCTACCTCTACCCCTGGGGTCTGCTTCGAGGAGTGGCTTGCGCTCCTTGGCTTGTGCACTCTATAAGTTGTTCTGTATTCATCCATCTTTCTTTGTAATTCTCTGTTTGCTCCCCAAACAGAGAATTCTCACCACAGGAAAATCCACAGCCTTAGACTGGGTATCCTGTACAAGTTAGTACACCTGTGCCAAGCTAACTCTAATAAAGGTCACAGATGTAGCCATGACTCTAGAGGATACATCATTAGAATCCACAGCAGCATGGAATTGTACCTTGAAGCCTCAATACCATCAGAAGCCACCTGCTCCAGCTCCTTGGCAAGCTGGCCAGGGCCTGTTTAGCCAAAGCCATGACAGTGCCCCATCTAGATTTTTGGTATCTTGCCACATAAGCTATGTAATTTGCTTGTCTGAGTCCCAAGGACGCTGCCATGTATTGTTTTTAGCCATGGCATCAATCTTCCTGAGTCCTTGTCAGGAGGATGTGAAGCCAGGGAATGTTAGCTTTATCACAGGCTGCAGCCTGAACTACCCTAACATGACTGCATTGCTGTGAAAGAAAGTCTGTATCAGGACCTGACAAAGTGTACCTCCTGTCCATCTTTTGTCAACAGGACCTACAGAATTAGGGCTTTTAGAATTTTTATTGTTTGCTTCCTAAAAGACTTATGTAAGGGATAGATAATCTCCTAGACTCTGGGATATCCATCATTTCCACAAAATCAGGTTCCTCTTGCTCATCCACAGCTTCCTCTAATGGGAGCTGGAGGCTTCAGCAACCTTTTATAAAACAAAAATGAGAAGGGGACTCAGAAAGCATAGGGGAGATTCTAAAGGTCTGTCTGGGAGATGTCTGGTTCAATGGGCACATCCAGACTCTCAAAGTCACATTCACACCGTTCATAATCCTCCTCCCTCCTCTGGTTCATAAAATCTCCAATATCATATTCTTGAACCGTGGAACCGACCAACTGACCTCCTACTAGACAGTGGCGGTTCGGACGGAACCGGAGAAAGTGACTGTACAATTTGTATAGCTTTTGTTATCTCTGCAGCAGTTGGAGAAGGAATTTTGGACTCCATACCTGCTGATTTTTAGTTTTCTTTGCTGGAACTGGCTCCTCAGAGCCAGCTTTACGTTGCCTGAGGAAGTCTTGCCCTGGTCAGAGGGCACTCCCTCCGTTCGGGTTGGCATCGAACCGGCCTCGATCTGGCCACGGACTTCTCTGGCCTCTCGTTCCCTGAGCCTGCCCACTCTTATCCAGGGTGGCTGCAGGGAAATTTTACAAATCTGGCAGTCTGAATTGAGGTGGTCAAACCCCAGACACAACACATGTAGTGTGTGGGTCAGCCTTGGCAAAGGCTTCCCCACAGACACTACAGTGTTGAAACCCAGTGGGCCCGGTTTTTCTTTTGGGTTTCTAGACATGATGCCAGCCTAACCAACAAACTTGCCTTTTAACGGCAGTGCTAGGTAAGATAATTCTTATCGGTTCCCCAACCATGTCGACGGTCATGGAAAAACGAATGAAATCTGGTTTTTAGAACCGATAAGAACGGGAACCGCACTCTAAAAGCTTTAAAATGCTTAAACTTTAAAGTTTTAATTAACCTGATCGGTTCGAATCCAACCGATAACATTTACAAGTTCCACACAGAATAAAACCTGTCTGTTACTTGCAGTCACAGACAGAGCTTGAACCGAATGGGTTTATGGTTAAAATAATAATACTCATGGTTGAATTTAACCGAGAAAATACTGTTTAAACCGAGAAATGAACCGAGCAGTAGGAGAAATCTCCGGAGCGACTGTTCAGTGAGGCGGAGTAAAGAATCTGACAGTTTCAGTTTGAAATTATCCAGACAGAGCTTCTCTAACCGAGCTCGCGCTCTAAACTCCATTCTTAGAATGGTAGTTAACCCTTTCACCTCCGGAGCAGTTCTAATGGTGGGACAAACTGCAATTGTCATAATATAGCAAGACTTCATGTTGTTTGAAGGTGCACTAGGTGGTCTAGGATTGTGAACAGATCTGCTTGTAAAGGGCTAAATTGCTTTGGGCACACCACAGAGGAAGCACATATTTTCCTAGTTGCTGGTTTTCTGGAGACCCTGAGGACTTTCAGGACTTCTTCAGAGAGATGAAAGTCATAATATTCCATCTCTTCAAGAACCATGCCTTGAGGCACAGTGACCTGAGGTTCAGGAAGGTGATTCTGCTCTGGGACATGGTCAGCAGGTTGCGCCTCAATGGGAGGTGGATGGGCTGCTTGTTGGAGAAGGTCAGGAGGGAATACCAGACCTGCCAGGCCTAATCTGGGACTATCAGTATCATGGTCGAAGACTGGCTCCTCAGCTTCTATAACACTATCAGCAAGAGAGGGAAGGGAGGAAAGGCATATAGGAACCTCCCTGACCAGTCTAGGGTCAGGGCATCCAATGGGACTGAGCTCATTGCTGGAGGCCTGCAACAAAATAGAGGGAGCTGGTGATTCTCCTGGGAAGCAAAAACATCTATCTCTGGTGTACCCCACCTCCTGAACACTGTGGGCAAGGCCTGTTTTCTCAGAGTCCACTTATGATGTCCCTGGCTGATCCTGCTGAGGGAATCTCCAAGACATTGTCTTTTCCTGGCAAGTGAACTGCTGAAAGCTGCACCTCCAGGGAGTAAGCCAGACTCCAGACCTTCTTTGCTTCTGTACAGAGCTTTGAGGATCTTGTGCCCCCTTGTTTGTTGATGTAGTACATGGTAGCAATGGTGTCTGTCCTGACCTGGACTGTCTCCTGACGTGAGAAAAGAAAGACTGTAGTGCCAGAAAAACTGCCCTGAGTTCCAGTGAGTTTATGTGCTCTTGGGATTCTTGGGGGGACCGCACATCACTTACTGTCAACTCAGTGAGCTCCCCAGCCTAGGAGGGAGGCATCTGTTGCCAGAAACTACTGTGGGTGACTGCTGAAGGAAGGGCTTGCCCTCCCTGAGGTTGTTCTCTTCTTTCCACCAGTTCAGTTCTCTGAAGAGAGACCTTGTCACAGGCACTAGTCTTGAGACAGGGTCTCATTTTGGGAAACCGGTGGGCCCTTAGGTGGTACTGGATGTCTCTCATTTGGAACCTGGCCCCTGCCACTACTGCTGTGGAAGAGACAATATGGCCTAACAGCTGGAGGAAGTCTCTTGCTTACCCGGGCTGACCCAGGATAAAGGATATTGCTAGACTGATGATATTTCTCACTCTGTCTTGTGGGAGGAAGGCCCTCCCTCGAAGGGTATCCAATTCTGCTCCTATGAACTACAGCACTAGAACTGGCTCTGTCTAAGACTTTGGGGTGTTCATGAGAAAACCCAGATCCTCCAGGGTACTCTGAGTGAGGAGAAGAGAGGCCTTGCCCTCCTAATTTGATATTCCTGTGACCAGCCAGTACTCTAGGTAAGGGAAAACCTATACTCCGTCTCCTGAGGTGTGTTGCCCCCATGGCTAAGCACTTTGTGAACACCCTGGAAGCTGAGGAGAGTCCAAAGGGGAGGGCTGCAAACTGGTAGTGACTAGTCCCTACCCCGAATCCTAAATACTTCATGTGAGTGGGCCTAATTGGAATATGGAAGTAGGCATCTTTCAGATCCAGAGACCCTAGCCATTCCCCTTGCTGAAAAGATGGGATCACTGCAGGCATGGTTACTATTATGAACTTCTCCTTTCTAAGGTGTTTGTGCAGTCATCTGAGATCCAAAATGGGTCGCATCCCCCGGTTTTCTTGTGGGTGAGGAAGTACCATGAGTAAAGGCCCTTTCCACACTGAAATGGGGGCACTTCTTGTACTGCTTTTGCCTACAGCAACTTTTTGATCTCTAATTCCAGTAGGATCTTTTCTGCTATGGTCAGAAGCGTAAAGTTTCTATGAACCCGCAGCCTGGGTATTTTTTTGAACTGCAGGGCAAGCCCCTGGCTCACTACTTCCAGGACCCACTTGTCTATGGTGATGTTCTTCTATTCCTGAAAAAAAATAAGCCAGCCTTCTCCCCACTGGTAATGGATGGGCGACCTGGACTGACTCATCAGGGATTCTTCTTGGGCTGACCTTGGGTGCTGGGGTTGGGTCAGCTTGTTTGAAGCTTCTTCTACCCCTGACTCTGAAGAAGCCTCTCAGCTGGGACAAGTCATAAGGCAGGAAACCACCAGGAAAATAACCCCTATCCCTACCTCCCCTTCCATAAGACCTATAGGAACTGGAGGCCTTTTCCTTTACAGTGCTGCCTTTATAAGTGGCTTTATACTCCTTCACCTTTTTCATGTATGCCTCTGTCTTGTCACCAAATAGGGACTTTCCTTCACAGGGAAGATCCACAGCCTTTGATTGAGTATCTTGGGATAGGTTTGTAGTCCTGAGCCAAGCAAACCTTCTTAAGGATATTGCATAGGCAATGACCAGGGAGGCAGTGTCACTGGTGTCCACTGCCATATGGAACTGGTACTTAGTAGCATCCAGGGCTGATTTTGCAGTGTCTACTAAATCCTGTGCCAAATCCCCAGAAGCATTTTCACTCATGGCCAGGACGGAGTTCCATAGAGCTCTCTGATACTGGGCAGTATAAGCCATGTAGGCAGCCTGCCTTAGCAGCAGGGAAGCAGAAGTATAAACTTTCTTACCACAAGATCCAGCTTCCTGGAATCCTTGTCTGGGGGCTGGGTAGTGAGGAGAACCTTTGCCTTACCACAGGCCACAGCCTGCACTATCCCTCTATGGACAGGATGTGAATAGAGGTACTCAGCATCCTGTTCATCAAGCTGATACTTCTTTTCAATTTTTCTGTCAATACCAGGAGTGGAAGTGGGAGTCTGTAACAGTCTTCAGGTTGCTTTCTTAAGGTGTTTATGCACTTGAAGAAGCAACCTTTTTGTTGGAGTTAAGTCCATCCTGTCCAAAAACTCTACCTCATCCTCATTCTCCACAGTCTCCTGGGTGGAAAGGTTGAGGGTGTTCACCATCTGCCTCACAAAAGCAAAATGCGAGTGTAAGCATCCAGTCAGAAGCTTACTAGTTAAATCCTTGTATCTAGGTGTAGTTAGGCAGAGGAGGTTTTGGTGCCAGTAGGTCTGGGGTGTGGGGACTGCTTGCAGCCTGCATGGGGCCCCCCCCCCGGAGGTGTATAAGAAAAAATTATTCACCTTAGTAATGTTGTTTCTTCTAATGGAGTCTTGCTATATTATGACTATTGCAGTTTGCCCCAGCCTTAGAACTGCTCCGGAGGTGAAAGAGTTAACTTCCATGCAGAGCATGGAGCTTAGAGCGCGAGCTCGGTTCAGAAGCTCTGTTTGGCTGGTTTCAAACCGAAACCGTCAGATCTTTACGAGCAAAAACTCACTAAAGTTCTGTGTGGAAGCTGTAACCTACACTAGCCAACTGGCTACTAATATATTAACACATTTTTACTGGTCCCAACACAAAGACTCAAGTCAGTGGACCAGAAAATTAAGATAGAATAACTAAATAAACACAACACCCAAACATGAAAGAGGGCATCAATAAATGCCAACAGAGGACTACCCACCCCATACCCCAAAGTAGGAGTTCTGAGAGGGGCAGGCTGGGGGGGAGGTCATAATATAGCAAGACTCCATTAGAAGAAACAACATTACTAAGGTGAGTAATTTTTTCTTCAAACAACATGAAGTCTTGCTATATTATGACTATTGCAGACTACACAGCAGTACCTCCATGGAGGAGGGACAGAACCTACTTAGGGAATAGGCTCTGAAGCACGGCTGTGCCAAACCGAGCATCCCTCCTGGCCTGAATATCCAGGGAGTAATGCTTGGTGAAAGTGTGCACTGTCTTCCAAGTAGCTGCCTGACATATCTCCAAGATAGGGATGTCTCTAGCAGCAGCTAGAGATGCAGCTGTACCTCTGGTAGAGTGAGCCCTCAGGCCTGAGGGGGGAACCTTACCCAGCTTTTGATAGCAAAATTGGATACAAGAAACGATCCACCTGGCAATGGATCTCTTAGTGGCAGGTCTCCTTTCCCAACCTCACCATAAGTGAGAAACAGTTGGATGGAGTCAAACCTGTGACCCTTGGTACGCCTATGTAGTAACTTAGGCCCCTTAACATCTGTTGTGCAGCCTCCTCTCACCAGAGGAGGAATGGTCAGTGAAGAACACTGGAAGTGAAATAGATTGGTTAAGGTGGAAATCTGAAACCACCTTAGGCAAAAACTTCCTGTTAGTCCTGAGGACCACTTTATCCCTGTGAAAGGAAATAAAGTCAGTTTCTACTGATAAAGCCTGTAACTCACTTATACGCCTGGCAGAAGTGATGGCTACCAGAAATACAGTTTTCCAAGTCAAATACTTAAGCTCTGCCGAAGACAGAGGCTCAAAGGGGGGTTGCATTAGCTGAGCAATGCATACATTAAGATCCCAAGCCGGGGCAGGGTCCCTGAATGGAGGATTGGTGTGAAGCAATCCTTTAAAAAACTTGGAAAATACAGGATGAGCAGAAAGAGAAGAGGGCTTCCCTGCTGAAATGAAGGCAGAGACAGCAGCCAAGTGCACTTTCAGGGTGGCTGGTCTCAGTCCCAAAGAATTAAGATGGACCATGTAGTCCAAATACAGTGGGTAGATCAGCAGATTCTGGGAAACATGTTCCCAGAACACCATATGGAAAACCTTTCCACCTGGAGTTATAGGTAGCTCTGGTGGAAGGCTTCCTAGCAGCCTTCAGGATTTCGAACACTTTGAGAAAGTTGCAAATCAGCAACTCTAACTGCTCAAGAGCCAAGCCTTGAGGTTGAGGGATTTGAGATTCGATACCAAACTCTCCCTGAGCACAGGTTAACAGATTGTGATTCCTGGGAGACAGGGAAGATGGACTGCTAAAGACAGAAGGAGTGGTACCAGGCTGCCTGGCCCAGTCTGGAGCAATCAGGATCATTTTGCAAGGCTGAGATCTGATTTTGACCAGTACTTTGAACAGGAGAGGGAAGGGGGGAAAGGCATAAAGAAACTTCCCTTCCCAATCGAGGAGAAAGGCATCCAAGGGAACTGATCCCAACACTGGGGGCCTGCAACAAAACAGTGGAAGTTGATAATTGTCTGGGGCTGCGAAAAGATCTATCTGAGGAGTGCCCCATCTGGCAAACACTATCCCCAGTATTAGGGGATCCAGTGACCATTCGTGATGGCCCTGGGAAATCCTGCTGAGGGCATCTGCCAGGACATTGTCCTTGCCTGGGAGGTGAACTGCTATGAGGGAAGTGTTCAGGGAGTAAGCCAGAGACCACAACTTCATTGCCTCGGTGCACAAGGCCGAAGACCGAGTGCCCCCTTGTTTGTTGATGTACCACATTGTAATGTTGTTGTCTGTTCTGACCTGTACCACCTTGTTCTGAACAGATGCAGAGAAACCTGAGTGCTAGAAAACAGCTCTGAGTTCCAACAGATTGATGTGGAGCAGAGATTCCTGAGGGGACCATAATCCCTGGGCGGAGAGGTCGCCCATGTGAGCTCCCATCCCAAGAGGGATGCATCGTGTAAGGGTCAAGGAATGGGACAGAGGGATGAAAGGCACCCCTGTCTCAGATTGCTCTGATCCTGCCACCACTGAAGGGCCTGGATCAGGTTCGAGTCACTGGGATTAATTTGGATAGAGGATCTCTTCTTTGAGACCAGAAAGCTCTCAAATGGAACTGAATGTCCTCATCTGAAATCTTGCTCCTTGCACCACAGCTGTGGAGGCAGCCATGTGCCGAGGAGCTGCAGGAAATGCCTTGCTGGTCGGAGACCTGCAGAGTGAAGGAGGCGGCCAGGGCCACTAAGGTCCTTACCCTTTCCAAGGGAAGGAGGCTCTGGCCTGCTTTGTATCCAGTTCTGCGCCTATAAAGGTGAGTACCTGGACAGGTTCCAAAACTGACTTTGGAAGATTGAGAAGAAATCCCAGAGAGGTAAGCAGCTGCTGGGTAACTAGCAGGTGTGCTTGACCTGGTCTGGAGACTGACCCACAATGAGCCAGTCGTCCAGGTAGGGAAAATGGCAATCTTTGCCTCTTAGGTGAGCGACTGCTACTGCCAGACACTTTGTGAACACCTTGGGGCAGAAGTGAGGCCAAGGGCATTGCTTTGAACTGATATAATGGCCTGAGGGCAGTTCGAATCTGAGGTACTCCGATGGGAGCTTCTGATAAGAACATGGAAGTAGGCATCTTTGAGGTCCAGGGAGGCTAGCCAGCCCCTGGCCTTAGGGAGGGTAAAATCATTCCCAGTGTCACCATTTTGAACTTTGGCTTTAAAAGGTGCTTGTTTAGATATCTTAGATCCAGGATAGGCGCGACTCTCCTGTCTTTTTGGGGTAGGAAGTACCTGGAGTACAGACCCTTGCCCTGGTGAAGGGAGAACCTTTCACAGCTCTGAGAGCCAGGAGGGTTGAGACTTCTGTTTCCAAAGCCAGAGTCTCTAAAGGGTTTGTAGGGCGGAAAAGATCTGGCCTCATCTTGGAAATTTCTTGAAGCTGAGAACTAGACCTGGCTCACTACTTCCAGGACCCACCTGTCTGAGTTAAAGACTGCCAGTCCTGGACGAGTGAGCCAACCTGCCCCCTACAGGTAGTGGAGAGTCGACCCTGGGCATCCCATCAGGGTGCCTGTTTGGCAGGGGCTTTAGGCTGAGGGGTGGGAGCAGGCCTGCTCGAACCCTGTCTGCCTCTCCTCTGAAGAACCCTCTGTACATAGGCTGAAGAGGAGGGGCTTGAGTCTGCAAAAGGCCTGTGAAAAGGCCTACCCCTACCCCTGTGGGGCTGCCTCTGAGGAGTGGCTTGCCGTTTCTTGGCTTGTGCACTCCTATAAGTGGTTCTATATTCATCCATTTTCTTCATATAATTCTCTGTCTGCTCCCCAAACAGAGAATTTCCCAGCACAGGAAAATCCATAACCTTAGACTGGGTATCCTGTGACAAAGTAGTACACCTGAGCCAGGCCAATCTCCGAAAAGCCACAGATGTAGCCATGACTCTAGAGGATACATTGTTAGAATCCACTGCAGCATGAAATTGCACCTTAGATGCCTCAATACCATCAAGAGCCACCTGCTCCAGCTCCTTTGCGAGCTGGCCAGGGACCTGTTTGGCTAAGGCCATGACAGTATCCCATCAGGATTTCTGGTATCTTGCAACATAAGCCATATCATTAGCTTGTCTGAGTCCCAAGGATGCTGCCATGTATTGTTTTTTGGCCATGGCATCAATCTTTCTGGAATCCTTGTCAGGAGGATGTGAAGCCAGTGGAATATTAGCTTTATCACAGGCTGCAGCCTGAACTACCCCAACATGACTGCATTGCTGTGAAAGAAAATCTGTATCAGGACCTGACAAAGTGTACCTCCTGTCCATCCTTTTATCCACAGGAGGCACAGAATTAGAGCTTTTAAAATTTTTATTGTTTGTTTTCTAAAAGATTTATGTAAAGGGATGGACAACCTCCTGGACTCTGGGATATCCATCATCTCCACATAGTCAGGCTCCTCTTGCTCATCCAAAGCCTCCTCTAAGGGAAGCTGGAGGGTCTCAGCAACTTTTATAAAACAAAAATGAGAAGGGACTCAGAAAGTCTAGGGGAGACTCACCTGAAGGTCTGTCTGGGGAGATGTCCGGTTCAATGGGCACATCCAGACTTTCAAAGTCACATTCACACTGATCATAATCCTCATCCCCCTCCTCTGGTTCATAGAACTCTTCTATATCATAATCCTGAACCACTGGAACCGACTGAACCGACCTTTTGCCAGACAGTGGCGGTTCAGAGGGAACCGGGGACAGGGACTGGACAATCTGTATTGCCCTGGCTATCTCAGCAGCAGTTGGAGAAGGAATTTTATACTCCAAACCTGCTGATTTTTTAGATTTCTTTGCTGGAACTGGCTCCTCAGAGCCAGCTTTTCGTTTGGCCGAGGAAGTCTCGCCCTGGTCAGAGGGCACTCCCTCCGGTTCGGTTGGCACAGAACCGGGCTGGCCATCCGAGTCAGCGGACTTTTTGGCCTCTCGTTCCCTAAGTCTGCCCACTCTCTTGTCCAGGGTGGCTGCAGGGACATTTTTACAAACCTGGCAGTCTGAATTGAGGTGGTCAAACCCCAGACAATAGACACATGTAGTGTGTGGGTCAGCCTTGGCAAAGGCTTCCCACAGACACTACAGTGTTGAAACCCAGTGGGCCCGGTTTTCTTTGGGTTTCTCAGACATGATGCCAGCCTAACCAACCAACTTGCCCTTTGATGGCAGTGCCAGGCAAGACACCCTTATCGGTTCCAAACCGTGTCACGGGTCCTGGAAAACCGTAATGAAATCGTGCTTTTTTAGAACCGATAAGAACCGGGAATCAAGATTTCAAAAGCCTTAAAAGGCTTTAAACTTATATTTAATATAACTGATCGGTTCAACCGAACCGATAATACTTACAAGTTCCACAACAGAAAAAACCCTATCTATTACTTACGATTACCATAGACAGAGCCTGAACCGATCGGTTTTGTGGTTAAAATAATGAAATCGTACAAATTAAACCGAGAAATAGCACTTTAAACCGAAGAAATGAACCGAGCAACAGGAGGAATCTCCGGAGCGACTGTTCAGTGAGGCGGAGTAAAGAATCTGACGATTTTGGTTTGAAACCAGCCAAACAGAGCTTCTGAACCGAGCTCGTGCTCTAAGCTCCATGCTCTGCATGGAAGTTAACTCTTTCACCTCCGGAGCAGTTCTAAGGCTGGGGCAAACTGCAATAGTAATAATATAGCAAGACTTCATGTTGTTTGAAGGGGTGGTTTTGGCACCATAGGGGAGAGGGAGAGACCATGAGGAGAGAGCCAGGGTAGAGTCGGGGGTTCGGCCTGCAAGTTCGGCTGGAGGGCCACAGCAGGGCCAGGGTGATCCGCTTTCCACCCGGGCCCTCCTCCCTCGAAGACCGGCTACAGCTGTGTGGTGGTTTGGGCTATAGACAGCAGGGGAGCAGTGGAGCACTAGTCTTTGGACCCATCAGTGCTGTGTCTGGGAGCCGGAGCCCAGAGGAGAAGAAACTGGAGCCCGCCAAATGATCTTTGGCACCATGGTATGGGTAAGCACTGAGGGGGGTATTTTTCTAGAAAATTTCTCACCTGTGAGCAAGGGCAGTCTAGGAGCCGGTGAGTTTTCTGTGGTCGGGCCTGCTATGGCAGATGGAGCCTGGGGCGCAGTCCAGAAGTGGCAGCCTGGATCGTTGGGGGTGTAGTGTGGCAGACTACTCCTTTGTCCACAGAACATGGGGCCGCTGCAATTTTGGGACTTCCTGGTTTTGTGCAGTCTGTGGAGGCATGAGGAGTCCTGCATGGGGAGTGGCTGGTTGGGATCCCAGGTGGGGTGGCAGCCTGCCTGGGTGCTCCACGTGGCACGTCAGCCAGGTCCCCTGGGTGAAAGCAGTCCTAAAATTGAAATCGCTGCATGAGCCGAAAGTGCCTGAAGTTTCTGGGAAGGGCAGGGGTATGCATGACTTCTTGGGGGGCCCAGCGCAGGCATGTAGCATCAGCGATTGGGTGGCAGGAGGGTTTTCAGTATGTACCTTTCATGCTAAAAGTGAACATCGGTAACAGAAAGCAAGAATATTTCAGCTTTAAAGTGTTTCCCACTGTACTGAAGTAACCCTAAGTTAAGAAAGCAAATGAAGAATGGGATTGGGACAGTAGAAATGACTAGTGCTGTCTCAGTGCTACCTCAGTCTGAGTGTGATTAAGACTAACAGAGAGATTAAATTTAAGCCTGTTTGTTGGGATGTAATGAAGGAAAGAATATGAAATACCGTCGTACCACTCTCATCGGTCAGTCAGGCTTTCCCCATCGTTTCCCACAAATCTGGAACTCCCTCCCCCCCAAATACGGCACTCCTCCTCCTCCTCCCGCTCCATTGCCTCTGCCTTACATAACTTTCACTCATCTAACTGCTCCTGCTTTAACCCTCCTTAACTGTCCTCCTATGCCTCTGCTCCTCGTCATGACTCACATCACCTATTAAACCTTCCAACCCCCCCAGCCTGCGTCTCAGCACGTTCTCCTTCCCCTTCACCACTATGTACTATGTTCCTCAGATATGCCACTTGTAATTAAATGCATATTTCACAGGTATGATATATTTAATTGTATGTTATGTTACAAATGTGACTGAATGATTATTTATGATATTTTTTTAACTGTCTTGTTACAAATGTAATTGAATATTTAATTTCTTGTATGCTTTAAATGTTAACTGTATATCTAATTCTTCATCCAATAGTACCACCCCACCCCGGAGATGAGCAACTTGTTGTTCAGTGTACCTTCCTAGTGAAATATTTCAATAAATAAACAAATAAATAAAATGGAAGTGCTCCTAATAGTCAAAGTATTTCTGGGTGAGGCCTTTTCGGCCCACAATCAATTGCTGCTGTCAGGAAACGTAGCCTCTTTGGCTCAAGAGGATTACTGCATAGATTCAAGCTAATCTGTTGGAAAAAGATTGCATGCAGATTTATGGTCAGGTCTTGTGCCTGCAAGAATACTCCCACTGTTATCCTGTAACCCCCATGCTCCATGGGGTAGTTTATCAAATTAATCGTTACATTAAATCAGTTTTGCACTTTTGATTCCAGACTGGACATTGGTTTTACTTAATAAGAATTGCCTCATGGTATGTTCCTTTAACGATCATTGCCCATGCAGCATTACCTTCTATAACAAAGCAAGGCGCCTGCTCCTCAGCAATGCGAAGCCATCTCGCAACAATCAAGAACCAGGTAATGAGCATTTTTATTTCCTGGACTGTGTGTTTCTGGCTGTACAGTGCCCCCTCCCACATCTGCACCATCTGGATACATATAGACAATGGTGGTGGTGGTGGTGGTGAGGGGGGGTTACCTGAGGAAATATTGTCCTGGCTCCAGGAAGGAGAACCAAACTCCTGCTCAGGAGAACCATCGGGCTCTATCAGCTCTCCTTCCTCCTTCTCTTCATCATAATAGAATTCGGCCACTTGATCCTCTGGAACCAGAGTGGGAACTGGAACTGGAGGGGGAACCAGGATGCCCATAAGTGACCCCATAGCCTGAAAGGCCTTTAGAAACTGCCATGCCTTCGCCATGTTCTCCCTAGAGGGCATTTGATCTCTGTCCACTGATGGTTCCTTTCTTTTATCAGGAGGAGGGGCGGCAACATGCTTTTCTTTGTGTTTTTTCTTAGCAGGTACTGTCTCTGGAACCTGCTCTGAGGGTTTTTTATGTTTACTTGACTCAGGGTTCCCCCGTTCAGACACCCTGGACTCTGCTTGCTCATCTGCTTGCTATGAAAGGATGGATCCTCATCAGTGTGTTTAGAGGCGGACTGAGAAGCCGTTAAGTCTTTTACAGTTTTTTGGCCCTTTTCTTAATGGTTTTAGGGCAGAACTTAATACAAAGCTCACAATCAGAGAAAAGGTGGTCTGGACCCAGGCACCTTATACATGACTCGTGGCAGTCCACCTTAGCCAGGAGATTGAAGCACTTTACACAATTTTTAAAGCTTGTAGGTCCTGTTTTCTTTTTGGGCTGGTCAGACATGCCAATAATGACAAAACCCACCAAAAATGTGATCCAAAAAACCAAAAAGCAGACACTGTGGTTTGGTTCCTAATAAAAGCGAACCGCCAACAAAAACCTTTTTTTTGTGTTATAGTAAAAGTACTAAATAAAATAAAAATCACCAAATGCACCTCTGATCCTTTGGACCAGGGAACCAAAGCAGTAGGGGCCACAAATTGGCTAAAAGGAGATATTTAGATAAATAATGTTTAAAACAAGATATCAGCACTTAAACCAGCTTAAATGAGATAACCGCAAGGAAAAAAGTAATTTTCTCCAGTTCCAGGGAATTGCTCAGGAACCAGAGAAAACTGCTAAAAAGACTAAAACTAAACCTAACCTAAAGCAGAGATCAGAAAGGAAAATAAAGAACTGAGAAAAAAGAAAGAAATCTGGCAAAAAATGTGCTAACTTGAATAGAGACAAAGAGAGTTTTCGGGGCGACTTGTTCGTCAGGCAGAGAAATAAATCTAACATTAGAGGGCAGAGTGGAGCATGACTATGCAGCAGATATTTGAATTTCATTCCATCGTTCTCTAATTTGCATAAAATTCCACCCTTTGGGGCAGCTCAGACCTGCAGGCTGATTGTACCAGCAAGCATAGTGAGGGATTTCTGGGGTTTGAATGTAAATTACATACTCACTGTATCTGTTGATCTTCCAGAAATAAAAATTACGTACCTACCGTAATTATGATCTTTCTGTGTATCTTCACCATTCATCACAGATGGGGTACTGGCGGAGATCAGGACGAGGAGCTCTTTTTTTTTTTTAAGGATAGGCGGAGCCGACGCAGCATCGGCGCCGCCCTCGAAGCCAACGTACTACGTGGCGCTAGAGGATTAGCCATTAGGCTGCGTCGACTCTGCCTGCCTACCTGTTCTGAGTCGCCGGAGAGGTAAGAGGAAGGGATGGAGGGTGGGACAAGAGAGTCCAAGGGACAGAAAAAGGAAGAGCAAACTGAACTAAAAGGAGAAATAACGACTGAGAGGACAGTATAGAAGAAGTAAGACTAAGGGGATTGGGTAGGAGCCCCAATCTCTGGAAACAGAAGAAGGGAGGGAAGGGGGAGGAGAAAATTTAGGAGAGAGTGAGAGGTAACAAGGATCCAAGACCCTTGTCCGTCACCAGACTGTATAGGAACTGCAAGGAGTAGCAAAGCTTTCTTGCCAGAATTCAAGGCACAGAATAACTGGCAATACCCCAAAAGCAGAGTCGGCTATTCTGGAGAAGGACAGGATACAGGGACTTAGTACTCTCTCTGTAAAGATATTTGGTGAAAAAAGGAAACTTTTTTTTTTTTTAAACAGTTAGATGGATAACAGAAGGAGGGCAACCACCAGCTCCCACCCCGTAGGGGTGGAGATATGTAGTAGAGAAGGAGTGCCACTCGAGCTGCAACCCTTAGGGAAGAAACTATCCCCCTGTGTGTCCCAACTTTACCCCGCTCAAGAAGAGGGGTAGGCACAGAGGGAGGAGGACCCAGAGACTGAGGCCCCAGGGGATGGCGGGTGGGATTGTGATGAATGGTGAAGATACACAGAAAGATCATAATTACGGTAGGTACGTAATTTTTATATCTTATCTGTGTCAATCTTCACCATTCATCACAGATGGGTGAGTACCATGCCCCCAAAGGGGTTGATTCATTGCACCCTAAGGGACAGAGTCCCTTAGCCCTCAGTGGGTGACACACTAAGGGGGGGAACCTTCTGGGCCTGATGAGGCCCGAGAGTGGGGAGAGCAAGACGGGGTCTCCCCAGAGGGGGAAGGAAGCTGCCCCAACAAACGTCGTCTCACTCTACGGGAAAAGAGATAGGTTCCCTGGTGAGCGGAGCAAATCACCCTACGCCGGGCCAAGGGTGACAACCAGGAAAGGCGAAGCCACGCCGATCTCCTGGTGCAGATCGCTGTCCCTACGACCCTGGTAGCTACCTCATTGGCGTCGTAAGATGCCCTTGCTTGGTGCCTTGCTAGCTCCAGGCCGCGTGCAGAGAGCGCGATGGCTTGCCTGGTTTGCTCCGAGTCAGGCAAAGCAGCTAGGATCTGACCTAATGGGGACCACAAGAACCTGTTGTAGGCTGCATAGTGGGCCTGATGAGCAGAGATGGAAAGAAGCAACCATGCCGAGTAGAAGGTCCTCCTCCCCCAGAAGTCAAAATCCAAGGAGTCTTGATCTGGGGGCCGGTCATGGTGGAGGGCGCGAAGCCCATCAGGGGTGTCCAGGTGCGTCAATCCGGACTGCGGATGAAGCATAGAACCTGGAGACTCAGGGGAGCGCAATACCTCTGGCTGAGGTCCCTAGGGGCAGGAACTCCGGAGAAGGGCCTCTGCCAGAAACGCATGGATGCCTCCCGAAAGGGAGCAGGCCAGGGCGGCACCACAAGGGTGGCCGCTCTGAAATTGCCTAGAAAGGCATGCGCCACATGCTCAGGATTGCTCATAGACAGGGGAGAAAGGTGAAGGTCCTCCATCATCCTCACGAGGAAACGCTGATACTCGGAGAGATCAGCGGCAGGAGAGATATGGACAGATGGTTCCTCTCCCCCAGAAGAGGGGGATGAGGAGCTGGAGGTCACCATGCGTTCTGAGGGTGGCTGCACGGGGGGAGGTTGAAAAACCTGGCTGTCCATGGCCCTAACATAGGCAGGGAACCGAGCAGCCACCGCTCTGAACTGCTCCCAGGTGAGAGGGCCGCTAGGACCAAAAATGCCTGGGATCGCTGGAGAATGTGGCAGAGGGATAGGGGTAGAGCCAAGAGAAGATGTCGGCTGACCTCTGCCAGGGCTAGGGAGCGGACCATGGACACCCGAGGAGGGTGTCCCGGAAGACTCCACAGCCGACAGTTGTACAACCACGTTGGTACTGCCAAGGCTGCGCCCAAAAGAATTCCCCCAGTGAGGCGACCGGGGCCGTATAGGTCCAGAAGGACGGTCCCCTGCCTCCAAAGAATGGGACCCCCTCAAGGAACCGGAAGGGGAAGGATGGAAGTCTGCACTGCGGCTTCATCCAGGGCCCAGGTGGACCCCAGAGAAAGGCCGACATGCCGACCCCACACCCCTTGACCCCTCAGAGTCCGAGAGGGTCCTGGTCCTCAAGAGGGCCAGCCTAGGTAGCTGGCAGCTCTGGGCTGCCCCCAAAGGGGAGACCCAGGGGCAGCACCCTTCCCTCCTGCAGGCTTCTCAATGGGCCCCAAAGTTGGGCGATCGAGACACACTACCTGAGGGGGTACCACCGCCGAGGGGTCGAGGAATCCCCAAGGTCAGGTTGCATGGCAATGGTGGCACGCACCATAGCCTGCTGGTCAGTACCACTGACCCTAACCTCGGGAACTACCTGACGCTCCTCAGAAGGGGGCTGGCTATGACTTGTCGTGGAGACCACTGGCTCGCTCTCCTCCGCAGACAACCCCGAAGGGTGTGACTGCCCGTCCACCTCCGAGCTCGACTCCGACTCCGAAGAGGTAGAGTCTAAGGCCCTAAGCCAAACGGTAGGAGGGCAGAGGAAGGTAACCTTACCAAAGGGCCCGGCAGTCAGAGCAGTGGCCAAGGTGGCACCCGTGCCCTCCACAGCCCCGCAAGCGGGGCTGGCAGAAAGCGCCAGGGCCGCTTGGGCCAAAGGTCCAGAGCCAGGGCCAGCCGTGGCGCTGTCAAGTCCACTGGCACCAGGGGCGGTACCAGGGACAGAGATGGCACCGACGGTAGCCCCAGCTACAACCTCAGGGCCGACGACACCGCCAGGCCCCTCGGCACCGCGGGCGGCACCGAGGACCGAACCGGCGCCGACGGCTCCAAAGGCGGACTCGCCGCCGACAACACCGCCAGGCCCCTTGGCGCTGCAGGCAGCACCGAGGACCGAGCAGTGCCGACGGCTCGAAGGTGGACTCGCACTGAACACGACATCGCTTAGCCTCATGCCGCGAAATGGCCACCGGTAGCACCAACGGCGCCGAGACCCACACCAACTGACGACGCTGAAGGCCCCACGGCGCCGTGCTCAACCTCGGTGCTGAGGCGAGACAAGACTAAAGGCGATGCCGAATCCAGGGTCACAGCGCCACGAGCAGCATCGTCGCTGATGTCAGCGCCGACAGAGCCCACGGCACCACGAATGGTGCCGAAGGCCCCGACAGCACCGACCGACGGCATTGAGGACGGCGTCGACCCGGGCCTTCCGGACCGTGGAGCGACACCAGGGGAGCCTTTCACCCGAGGAGATTGCCGAAGCGGCGCTCCCGCCCGCCTCCCGGGGAAGCGGGACAGGCCTCCTGCGCGCCGGAGGAGCCTCGACCAAGGCCAGGCTACTAGTAGCCGAGGCTCCCTCCTCCTCGGCCGTATAGAACCGGAGGGGACCTGGAGGAAAGGCGAGAGACCGCAGCTTGGCCCAACGAGTGCGAACCCTTCCCCCGGAAGTCGGCAGAGCTCGCCCCACTTTAAATGCACACTGTTCGAGGACGCGGCAGTCCATGGAGAAGCAGGCGTCGCATGAATCCATGTTGTGTAGCGGGCCAAGACACGCGAGACACCGGTCATGCTGGTCGGTAACGGAATACTTGTGGCTGCACGGGCACCGACGCATAGGGGGCCGACCCGCCTTGGAAAACTTCTTGCCCTCCGACCGAGACATGACCTACGGAAAAAAACACCAAAAACAGACTCGACGTTGCAAACTTTAAATAAAAAGGAAAGATCTTACCGGCGACGTCGAGTGGAGGCAGAACCCAGAACTAGCAGGTAACCAACGGACTGTCGAACAAACGAAAGGCGAAGGCCTAAAATTTTATTCAAAAGTTTTTCTTCAGTTGGCTTCCCATGAGGCGACCTCGACGGCGGGAGACGAAGAACTGGTAGGCAGGCGGAGTCGACGCAGCCTAACGGCTAATCCTCGAGCGCCATGTAGTATGTCAGTTCTAGGGCGGCACTGATCAAGGCCGGGTTCGCTATCCTTTTTAAAAAAAAGATGCCCCGGGTCCTGATCTCCGGCCAGTACCCTATCTGTGATGAATGGTGAAGACTGACACAGATAAGATTATCTTCGCCATTCATTCCCATTAATGGGTCTTAGATGGAGGTGCTAGGGCCCAGCAGCGGAATGATGTTGTTGCTGGCACCACCCATGAGGCTGACATACTGACATGCACATGAGCTAGCCACAAACCAATGCCAGCCCCCTCCCTTCCTTAGTTCTGTTTGCTAGTAGAAGAAAACAAGTGGGAGAGAAAAAAGTTAAAGAGTGCTATAGACCTCTAGCCCAAAGGGATAGGATATAGGATATAAAAATTATAACAAAATAAAACCCTACCAACAACTTAGTAGAACTAATGGTTGGATGTACAGGTTGGCACAAGGGTAGCAGGTATAAAGCCACAGCCTATTATCAGCTACCTGGACAGGAAGGGTAGAGACAAGGGAGAGGTGCAGCAGTCCTGGCATATAGCTCTGGCTTGCACACAGGGGCCTAGAAAAAGACCTTTGTGTAATTAAGATGGCAGGATGCCAACTTAACCAAAAATAGCCTTTGCACTCCTAAGAGGACAATAAGAAAACAATTACTCACCACGGTAATGTTGTTTCGTCTTAAGAGATCATGCACAATGTTT
The DNA here is from genome assembly GCA_016271365.2 of Neoceratodus forsteri. NCBI lineage: Eukaryota > Metazoa > Chordata > Ceratodontiformes > Ceratodontidae > Neoceratodus > Neoceratodus forsteri. The sequence goes on along the minus strand of CM057455.1, from coordinate 1,333,267,481 downwards.
ACACTTTATGCTGTCAACTCATCTGAGAATGATGCCCCAGAGATAGAACCTATGCAAATTTTAGAATTTGGAATGTAGGTTTAAACTCTGCATCTGCGCTCCACTCTGGATGTTGCTCAGATTTGTTTCCAAGCCAGAGTGCAGCAGCAGCTGGTGCAACTAGCTAAAAAGGCTACAAAAATATTTCAGAAATCTTCATAGAATTTTAAAAACACCAAACAGATTGAAGCAGACTTGTGAAATTTTACCACATAAATGATAACAACAAGTTTACAATTTTAGGCACTGCAATAGTAATGCTCAAGCAACCTCAATAAAAAAGGAACTGATTGTTGTGTGAACTTATTTCAGGTTCTGGAAGGGGAGGCAGAGTAGGGAGCGTAAACGTTGTAAAGGCTCCCTTAAGAAGAAACTCATAACTACAGTGAATAATTTTTCCTTCTAACTCCAGGAATCATTCATTTAATGGTTACACTTTATGCAGACTCAGTAGCAGTCCCTTGGGAGGCTGGGTCCAGAATGCAATTAAGGAAAAGGTTCTGCAAGACAGACAAGACAAGACAGACTGCTGACATATCTTCTGAGCTGTGTGTCCAAAGAGTAGTGTTTTGTGAAGGTGTTTGCGGTTTTCCAGGTAGCTACTTTGCAAATGTCTAACAATAGGATGCCTCTTGAGGATACTTAAGAGGTAGAGGTACCTCTTGTGGAATGTGCCCTTAAGCCTCTTTGTGGTAAATTTCCAGCTTTTTCATAGTAGAACTGAATGCAAGGACTATCCAGTGAGAAATAGTTCTCTTTGTATCTGGTTTGCCCTTGCCAACCTGACCATGCATAACAAAAAGCTAGCTATTCTGGGACATGGCATCTTTTGTCCAGTTTATGTAGATAGTCAGGACTTGGTTTAGGTCCAGGCCATGCAACTTTTTCTCACCTGGACTGGAATGCTCTGGAAAGAGTGCAGGGACGGTCACTGACTGATTCAGGTGGAATTCAGATCCCTTGGGTAGAAATTTTCTGTTGGTTATAAGAACTACCTTATCCATATGAAGGATCATGTAATTTGGCTCAGTGTAGAGGGCTTGCAATTCACTTACCCTCCTAGCAGAGGTCATTGCAAACAGGAATATGGTTTTCCATGTGACATTCTTCAGGTCAGAAGTTTCCATAGGCTTGAAGAGAGCATCCATAAGCTGGACAAGGCATATACTGAGGTTCCAAGGTGGAAAAGGGTTTCTTACTGATGGATACAAATGACTGAGGCCTTTTAACAAACTTTCTGAAAATGGGTTGTGAGCCCATAGGCCTTCCCTTGCCAGATGTTGATACTGCTGCTAAGTGCACCTTTATAGTTGAAGGCCATGGGCCTAATAACTGTAGGTGTACTAGGTATTCCAGAACTATAGGCAACCCTGCCTCTTTTGGTTTTATTTTTCTTGGGGCACACCAGAAAGAAAATATCTCCCACTTAGAGGAACATGCTTTCATGGTAGGGGGTTTCCATGAAACCTGAAGTACCTTCAGGGCCTCCTCAGAAAGATCCAATCCAGAAAATTCTAACTCCTCAACAGCCATGCCCTCAGGCATAGGGTCCGGGGTTCAGGAATGTTTTTCTACCCTGGGACAAAGTCAACTGAGTGTGACTGGCAGACTGACTCGATTTCTGTTGGACAGGCCAGGAGCGCTGTGTACCAGGCTGATCTGGCCCAGTCTGGAGCTATTAGGATCACTATTGCAGTTCCCTCCTGAGTTTCAGCAGTAGTTTCTGAATGACTGGGAATGGCGGAGAGGCACACAGAAACCTTGCTATCCTGTCCAGTACTCTGGGACTCCCTCTGTGGCTGGTGGTCTGCAACAAACCTGTGAGAGCTGATGGCTCTCCCAAGATACAAACAGGTCCATATTTGGAGTGCCCCACCTTCTGAACACTGTGACCAGAACCTGCTGTTTAAGGCCCATTCATGATTTCTCTTGCTGATTCTGCTTAAGGAATCTGCTAGGACATTGTCTTTGCCTGGCAGATGCACTGCGAATGTTTGCTTCTAAGGAACATGCCAGGTCCCAAATCCTCATCACCTCTGTGCATACAGTGGTTTTGAGGATCTTTTCCTCCTTGCTTGCTTATGTAGTATATAGTTTTGCTGTTTTCTGTCCTGATTTGGACAGACTGACCTTGTAACTGGGAGGAGAAAGACTACATTGCTAGCAGCATGCTCTGAGTTCCAGGAAACTGATGTGTTCTAGTGACTCCCGTGGACTCCATGTGCCCCTCACCATGAGATTTTAAAGGTGAGCGTCCCACTCCAAGAGTGAGGCATCTGAGGTAAGAATACTTGTTGGTGATTGCTGGACGGAAAGGAATGCTCTCTCTGAGGTTGCTTTCTTCCTTCCACCATTCTGATTCCTCTAGTGCTTTTGTCACTGGCACTACCTTTGAAAGCAGATCTCATCTTTGAGTTGTCTGTTAGGTGGTACTGGATATCTCTCATTCAGAACCTGGCCCATGGTACCATAGCTGTGAATGTGGCTTTGTGCCCTAGTAACTTTCAGGTAGTCTTTTGCGGGCCTTAGTTGTGAAAGACTCTGCTGTCGGTATAAAAACTATAACTTCCTTGTGGGAGGGAAGCCTTTCCCTGCAGAGTCTAGTACTTGAACAGGCTAAAGGGAAAGGGAACATTGTTTAACCAGGAGTAGCACACTAAGCCAAAGCTTGTTTCCAGATGCGACCTGGGAGCACAAGGAAGTTAAGTGACTTGCTCAGGATCACACAGTATGCACCTAGGCAGCTGTGGGATTCAAACCCTGGTCTCCAGATCTGTAGCTCAGAGCCTTAACCCACTGCGCTATATTGCCTCCTCTCCCTGGGACTTCTGCAGGTTTATTAAGAATTCCAGGATCTCCAGGGGGCCTTTTACCAAATGAATGGAGCACCTTGTCTCCTGTTCTCTTTTCCCTGAGACTAGCCAGTCATCCAGGTAGGGGAAAACCACTACACCTTATTTTCTAAGATGTGCTGTCAGTACAGTCAAACACTTTGAGAAAATCCTTGGAGCTGAGGTGAGACCAAATGGGAGAGCTGTGAACTGGTACTGGCAGTTCCCCAGCTACAATCGGAGGTATTTTCTAAGACACTGTCTGACTGGGACATGAAAATGGGCATCTTTTACATCAAAGGATCTCAGCCAATGACCTTTCTGCGAAGACTGTATCACTGTCCCTAGTGTAACCATATTAATTTTTTCTTTTTTCAAATGTTTGTTCAGAATCCTGAGATCTAAAATGGGTCACCACTCTCCATTTTTCTTGTGGGTGAGGATGTATCTTGAGAGTAGGCCTCTGCCCCACTGGGAGGCAGGGACTTTTCCTATGGCTTGTGACATTAGCAGATTTTTTTTTACTTCCAATTCCAGCAGACTTTTTTTCTCTGGGTGAGTGAGCTGGAAAACTTCTGTATTTCTGCAGGTTTAGAAAGTATTTAAACTGCATGCAGAACTCCCAGACCACTACTTACAGTATCCACTTGTCTGTGGCAATGTTTACCCATTCCTAGAAGTAGTGTGTCAGTCTTCCTCCATAGTTAAGTGAGCTGGGTAAAATTGTCAGGGGGTTCGTTTGGCAGAGGCATAGGTGCTGGAGCTTCAGCATTACACGTGGAAGTCATTTTTCCTCTTCCCCTTTAGTAACATCTTTGTGACTGGTACTCATAGGGGGCATACGAGACATAGGCTCTTGGAAAGTATCCCCCGCCTCAGCCTCCCTTTCCATGGGACCTGTAGGAGGTAGGGGCCTTTTCCTTCTCCTTCCCTCTGTAACTTTTGAAAGAGGTTTTGCATTCATCCACATTTTTCATGTAGGCCTCCATTTTGTCACCAAATAATGAAGTTCCCTCAAAAGGAGAAATACATGGCCTTATTTTGCGCATCTTGAGAAAGGATGGTAGCCCTCAGCCAGGAAAACCTTCTTGAGGACACTACATGAGCCAAAACTCTAGCAGCAGTGCCACCGCAGTGTGGAAATTATATTTTGTAATATCCAGGGCTGATCTTGCTGTGGCAATCAGGGAAGAAAAAATTACTCACCATAGTAATGTTGTTTCTTCTAATGGAGTCTTACTGTATTCAGACATAATGCAGTTAGCCCCAGCACTTGAACTGCCCCGGAGAGGAAAGAGTTAACTCTATGCAAAAGCATAGAACGTTGAGCTCGAGCTCGGTTTTCAGACCTCTGTCTGTGGTACTTCCCAGTGTAACCGTCAGATTCGTACGAGCTAACTAGTAACTAAAGTATGGAAATTGTTCAAATATAGCCAAAGGGCAAAATATATCTTCTTGGGCTCCAAAAGACTCAAGTCAAGAACTCAAGAAGGAAAGGTAGTGACAATATTTAGTAAAACACCAGAAAAATAATAATAACATCTACCTCACCCAAGAGGGAGGGTACAAGGTACACCCCTGAGGTGCAACACTGTACCTGACAGCCCACTTCCCAAAACCAGGTTCTGAGAGGGAGGCGGGGGTCTGAATACAGCAAGACTCTATTAGAAGAAACAACATTACTATGGTGAGTAATTTTTCTTCAAACAACATGAAGTCTTGCTGTATTCTAGACATACGCAGACTACAAGACAGTTCCCTATGGAGGAGGAAATGCAGAACCTACTTTGGGAAGAGGCTCTGCAGTACTGCTGTACCAAACCTAGCATCACTCCTAGCCTGGATGTCCAGGGAGTAATGCTTGGTGAAAATATGTACTGTTTTCCAGGTGGCTGTTTTACAGACCTCTAACAAAGGTCTATCTCTGGCTGCAGCTAGAGAAGCAGCTGTACCCCTGGTCGAATGAGCCCTCAGGCCTGAAGGGGGCATCCTACCCAATTTGTCATAACAAAGTTGTATACAAGAAACAATCCACCTGGCAATAGCTCTCTTAGTGGCAGACTTACCCTTTCCCACCTCACCATAAGTGAGAAACAATTGAAGACAGTCATTTCTATGTGCCTTAGTATGCTCAATGTAGTAGATAAGGGACCTCTTAACGTCCAGACTGTGTAACCTTCTTTCACCTGAAGAAGAATGGTCAGTGAAAAACACAGGGAGAGATATAGACTGGTTCAGATGAAAATCTGAAACCACTTTGGGCAAGAACCTCCTATTGGTTCTGAGCACTACTTTGTCCCTATGGAAGGAGATGAAGTCAGGTTCCACTGACAGGGCCTGTAGCTCACTAATCCGCCTGGCATAAGTAACAGCTACCAGGAACACAGTGTTCCAGGTCAAGTACTTCAATTCGGCCAAAGCCAGAGGTTCAAAAGGCGGCTGCATTAGCTGAGCTATGCAGACATTAAGATCCCAAGGCAAAGTGGGCTCCCTAAAGGGAGGGCTAATGTGAACCAGACCTTTGAAAAACTTTTGGAAAACAGGATGAGATGCCAGGGAAGAGCCCATCCCTGCTGAGAGGAACGCAAAGACAGCTGCTAGATGAACCTTCAGAGTGGCAGGCCTAAGGCCTAAATCATTGAGATGAACTAGATAGTCTAAGGTTGTGGAAATGTCTGCAGAATCGGGCAGGATGCCTTTCTGAGAGCACCAAATACTGAACCTTTTCCATTTGGAGTTGTACGTTTTTCTAGTGGAAGGTTTCCTAGAGACCTTCAGAATATCCAGAACTCCCTGAGAAAGATGTAGAGCTGCATATTCTAACTCTTCAAGAGCCAGGCCTTGAGATGGAGAGACTGGAGATTGGGGTACCAGATCCGCCCCTGGGAGGAGGACAGGAGATTGAATATCCTGGGCAGAGACAGGGGACGTGACACTGACAAGGACAGCAGTAGAGGATACCAAGGCTGTCTGGCACAGTCTGGAGCCACCAGTATCACTGTGCAGGGTTGAGTCCTGATCTTGATCAGAACTCTGAACAGCAGAGGGAAGGGAGGGAAGGCATAGAGAAACCTGCCCTTCCAGTCCAAAAGTAGAGCATCCTGGGGGACCGTCCCTAGGACTGAAGGTCTGTAACAAAACAATGGAAGTTGATGACTGTCCGGTGCTGCAAAGAGATCTATCTCTGGAGTGCCCCACCTGGGGAAGATGACCTCCAGTATGTGAGGATCCAGGGACCATTCGTGATGACCCTGAGAAATTCTGCTCAGAGCATCTGCTAGTAAGTTGTCCTTCCCTGGAAGGTGAACTGCTACCAAAGAAGTCTGAAGAGAATAGGCCAGAGACCACAGCTTCATGGCCTCTGTGCACAAGGCCGAGGACCGAGTGCCTCCCTGCTTGTTGATGTACCACATTGTGGTGGTGTTGTCTGTTCTGACTTGGACCACCTTGCCCTTGACTGAATCTGAGAAGCTCTGCAGGACTAAGAAAACTGCCCTGTTCCAGGAGATTGATATGAAGGAGAGACTTCTGTGGAGACCAGAGCCCTTGAGCTGTCAGGGCTCCCAGGTGGGCTCCCCACCCTAGGAGAGAAGCATCCGTAGTTAAAACTACTGATGGGACTTGAGGGAGAAATGGAACCCCTTGTCTGAGGTTGTCCTGGTCCAGCCACCACTGGAGAGCTTGGACCAGTGTCTGAGTCACAGGAACCGGTTTGGTAAGTGAATCCTTCTTCTGAGACCAGAAAAACCTCAGATGAAACTGAATGTCCCTCATCTGGAACCTTGCTCCCTGCATCACTGCCGTGGAAGCTGCCATGTGGCCCAGGAGCTGGAGGAACTGTCTTGCTGGGCAGGAGACCTGAGGTCGAAAGGAGGAAGCGAGATCCACTAGGGTCTTTACCCTTGCCAGGGGAAGGAAGGCTTTTGTTTGTACAGTGTCCAGCTCTATGCCTATAAAGGTGAGAAGTTGAACTGGTCCGAGCACAGACTTTGGAAGATTGAGAAGAAAGTCCAAGGAGCTGAGTAGGTCCTGGGTAGTTTGAAGAGCTGACTTGACCTGTAAAGGAGACTGACCCACTAACAGCCAGTCACCTAGATACGGAAAAATGGTGATACCCTGTCTTCTGAGGTAAGCCACCACTACTGCAAGGCACTTTGTGAACACCCTTGGAGCTGATTTATGACCAAATGACATGACTCTGAATTGGTAACGGCCTGAAGGCAACTCGAACCTGAGGTATTTTCTGTGGGAGCACCTGATAGAAATATGGAAGTAGGCATCCTTGAGGTCCAGAGATGCTAGCCAATCCCCTGGCCTTAGAGAGGGAAGGATTATTCCCAGAGTTACCATTTTGAATTTTGGTTTTACAATGTGTTTGTTCAAATATCTTAGGTCTAGGATGGGTCGCCACTCCCCTGTTTTCTTTGGGATAAGGAAGTACCTGGAGTACAGTCCTTTTCACTTGTGCTGAGTAGGAACCTTCTCTATAGCTCTGAGAGCTAGAAGAAAGGAAACCTCTGCCTCTAGGGCAAGGGTTTCTGAGATTGATTCAGGTGGAAAAGACTTGGCCCTCTTTTTTGGAAATTTTTTAAAGCTGAGGACCAGTCCCTGGCTTACTACTTCTAGGACCCACTTGTCTGAGGTCACAGACTTCCAGGCCTGGAAGTAGTAAGCCAGCCTGCCTCCTACTGGAAATGGAGAGTCGACCTGGGCTGACATATCAGGGTGTCTGCTTGGCAGGAGCCTTGGACTGAGAGGAGGAGTGAGCAGCCCTGCTCATCCCCCTCCTACCCCTCCCTCTGAAGAACCCCCTCTGTGGGAAGGGAGGGGAGGCCTGGGCTTGGTAAAAAGGCCTGTGAAAGGGCCTGCCCCTGCCCCTAGACTGCTGCTTGAGCAGAGTGGCTTGCCCTTCCTTGGCCTGTGCACTCCTGTACGTGGTCCTGTATTCATCTATTTTCTCCATGTAAGCCTCTGTCTGCTCCCCAAACAGAGAGTTACCTACTACAGGAAAATCCATAGCCTTAGTCTGGGTATCCTGCGAAAGGCCAGTACATCTGAGCCAAGCATGTCTCCTGAGAGACACAGATGTAGCCATGACTCTATATGCCACATCATTGGAGTCCACAGCAGCAGCATGAAATTGCATTTTGGATGCCTCAATTCCATCAGCAGCCACCTCCTCCAGCTCCTTGGCTAGCTGGGGAGAGGCCTATTTAGCCAGTTCCAGAACTTTGTCCCATCTGGATTTCTGGTACCTGGCTGTGTAGGCCATATAAGTAGCCTGCCTGACTCCCAAAGAGGATGCCAAATACTGTTTTTTGGCCATGGCATCCACTTTCCTGGAGTCCTTATTCGGGGGTGTGTGAAGCCAAAGGAATGTTAGCCCTGTCACAGGCTGCAGCCTGCACTACCCCAACATGGCTGCAATGACTATTAAGGAACTCCGCTGCTGAGCCTGATATCGAATACCTCCTGTAAATTCTCTTGTCCACAGGAGGTATTGAATTAGAGGTTTGTAAAATGTTGTGTGTCTGTTTCCAGAAAGATTTATGAAGAGGGGTAGACAGCTTTTTGGACTCTTGGATGTCCATCATCTCCACAAAATCAGGCTCTTCCTCCTCCTCTGCTGCTTCAACCAAGGGAAGCTGCAGAGCTTGTGCCATCTTTTTGTAGAACAAAAAGTGTGAAGGGGACTCAGAGAGCCTGGGAGGAGAGACACCTGAGGGCCTGTCTGGGGAGATGTCCGGTTCAATGGGCACATCCAGACCCCCTTCATCGTCGTCATCATTGTCATCACCGGGATAGTCTTCGTCTTCCTTCCACTCCTCATAATAAACATCTGGGTCATAATCCGGAAGAGACAGATCCGACCAAACCAACCGTCGAACCGGCGGTGTCGGTTCAGACGGAACCTGTCTAAGCGATTGTACAATACTAATCGATTCGGCTATTTCATCTGCGGTTGGAGACAGGGATACAGGATCTGAACTGGCAGACTTGCGCTTTTTCTTTGACGGAACTTCGGCTCTCCTTTTGCCCGAGGAGGTATCACCTAGGTCAGTAGGTACCGCCTCAGGTTCGGCCGAAACCGAACCAGGCTGACCATCCGGATCTACGGACTTCTCGGCCTCCCTTTCCTTCAACCTACTCAGTCTTTTATCTAGAGTGGTTTTAGGAAAGTTCTTACAGGTTTAGCAGTCTGATTTGAGGTGGTCAAACCCCAGACAATAAACACAGATGAGGTGGGGGTCGGCCTTAGCAAAGGCCTCCCCACACTCAGTACAGTGTTGAAACCCAGTGGGACCGGTTTTCTTCTTGGGTTTCTCAGACATAGTAACCCAACAATTACCCTATAGCAGCTTTCAAGCCAGGTAATAGAGCAACAATCGGTTACAAACCGTGTCACAAGCTTTTTAAAAGAATCAGCAAAAGTCTGGTTCTTTTGAAACCGATCGGTACCGGAACACCACATTACTCCCAGAAAAAGAGAAAAAATTCAACAAAGTCGGTTCCGAACCGGACCAACTGGAAAGAAACCGAAGAAAGAGAATTTCCACTCTTTAGCAAAATAAAACATGGTCACTACCTATCTACATACTACCTGTACTGTAGACAGAGGCTGGAAATCCGAAAATAATAAACAAATGAGGTTAAAACCGAACGCATTTGTAACCCCTAGATGGCGCTATCCCAGGGGCTACTACCCCTGCCTGATTTGCCACTAACAGGTTGAGGGGCCTGGATCCAATGGCGGGTGCCTCCACCCAGAGGTCAGGGTTTGCAATAGTTAAACTAACTTGGTCACAGCCCTCTGGGACACTGCAACCCCTTTCTTCTCACTAAGTGGCCCACAATATATCAGAATTACCTTCACAGTATACACTTACCCCCAGGTCTGGTTCCGGCACTGGGACCTCCTGTGAAATGAGATACAGTGCAACAATCACAGTACAGTACTTTAACATAGACAAATACCTCAGGCAGTATAACTTTGCTGAAACAAGCAGCTCTGATTTATTTGGGGGATATAACAAGGACACGGGAAATCAGGTTAATTAGCTTATCACTCTAATAATCTACCTATGGCTCTGTCACTGAGGCCTATCCCTATCAGTTACTGTCCTGGGTACCCAAGCCCTAGTGGCTAGTCCAAACCGTGGCAGCTGGTAGGGCCCTTTCACACAGAGAAAAGGAGAATTAAACAGTCAGCAGTACAGTAATTCCATTTGGATTTAATGTGGCAATTCAACAGGGAGCGACCCTGAATTAGTACTCGACCTCCAAATAAAGATAGGGTCCTTCAATGTCAGCAGGGCTCACTTGAGGTACACAAACCTCTTCACACATCCATATAAAAGAAAGCACTATACCAGGCAGGCTGCATCTGTATCCCGATCGCAATTACTGCACAATACCCAGGAGAACACACAGCAGATTCAGTTCCTGACAGACCGAGTGTAATTTTCAGCAATTCCTCCAGTCTTCTACAGGGTGAGCCTGGTTTCTACTCTTCAGAGATCCTTTGATTCTTTTCACAGGATGGATTCAGTCCTAACAAGCTGCAGACCGGAACTCTGGGCCTTACACACGTTTTTTGACTAAAACTGCACACTGAAAAAGTACAGGGCTCCTTCCTTCTTCACTGCCAAAGCTCAACTGAACTCCAACCGACAAAACCGGGCACTTCCTTTGAGTTCCTCCCAGTTCTTGACTGGATTGGCTGTCACTCACAATAGACTGCTGCTGTTGGTCCAAAAGGCACTGAAGTCTAAACTACATCTCCCAGAGTCACTGCCCATACAATCCTCTTGTGGCTGGCTCAGATTATGAGTCAAGGCACCATTTTAAACTAGCTTACCCCACACTGATTGGTCCAGTTCAGCAGTTCAAAACTAGAATGGGAACTAGCAGACACAGTTCTGACTGCAAAGAAAGCAGGTTAGACAAACTGTAATTTCATTATTACTCTAAATAATTTCTGGTAAACAGTTACATCTTTCAGATAGGTTCCCTTTGCACTCCTAGTGACTGCAAAATTAAGTGAATTGGCAGCAGCTCAGGTGGTACTCAGAAAGCACACAGTCCCCCATACAAACTAATTATGTCTGCAAGCAGACAGCTCTTAAAGAGACAGTACCAGAGGCTCTAAAACACTCAGTGATAAATGGCTTAAATGCCAAACACCATTCAGGCTTGGAGCATTCAAGCAAGCTCCTGGAAGTCTTTGGGAACCCCATTTGCAGGGGTTACACCTTCCTGGCCTGGGAAAGCTTGGCGATCCGTCCAAGCAAGTACCCATAAAGTTTCAACTGCAACCATATATATTTGCATTAGGCTCTCATGTAATCATCAGTCAATATATCATTTACCAAGAACACATTTCTGAAACATTGCAGTACGTCACTCTTTACACAGTATTACATACATTGTACCATAACTCAAGTTATTACCTCTTGTACATGAAACCTGAAGAGGGGCCTTCCTATCAGTTACTGGGGCTGGATGGGGCAGGGCACCATAAGAAGGGCAACACAAGTAACTTGGAGTTAGCACTGATGCTCAGTTTGGGCAGTGAGCTCGGGACACATACACTCCTTTATGGACAACATTGAGAGGCAAGTCCACAGGCCCCCAAGTGAATCATAACTGAGGTGCACCACAGGCTTTACAGCTCGACCAGTCTTTCTAGGGAACTGTTATAGTCTCTGCACTCTGAGCCTCATTTTCAGCATTGTCCTCACTTGTCAGGGGAGTCTCCATGGGGGTAAGAGGCTAGAACTTGGGCACTTTCAGCTCCAGGAGTTACAGTTTCTGAGTCCACAACATTTGGCTCGCATGGAGAGCTTTCGGACACTGGCAGTGGACTGTCAGGGCACTCAAAATACTCTTCTTGTTCGGGTGTATCACCAGTCTGCCCCAGTCTATCATTTTCCTCCCTAAAAGCTCAAACAGTTCAACCATGCACAATGATTCCATTTCATCTGATCTGATGCTTTGCACTTCACTTTCTGGGAGCATTGGCTCCAGGGATGAAGCTGGGGGCTTAGACAGTCCAGAAGGCCCAGCTTTGTCTCCAGTATTGACTGGGGATTTCCCGAAACAATTGACTCAGTTCGTAAGAAGGATAGTATTCAAAGTCCTCTCACTTTCTTCCATATGGACTGACAGTCATGCTCAACTGGGACTTGTGGAGGAGAACTTTAACTTTGCTTCTGTAGGTGCAGACTTTCTTGATCTTTTCTTAGCAGCTCTAGTCACTGGTCCAGAGGGCATCTTCTAGGGGCTCAGACTCAATTAAGATTTGTCCAATGGGCAGTAAATGATTTCTATGTATTGTTTTACATCTTTGAATTATTCTCAGGCCTTACTTTGTACACTGGCAGATCATCTAGTTTGCCCACTACAATGTGAGGAGATGGTGCCATCGGTCAGCAATCTTGTGCTTGCCATGCAGTCCCAGATTTCTTAGCATACCGATCTCCCTCCTGGAGTTCCTGTGCTTTCACCTTTTATCATGCCTTTCTTTGTTGGCCAGATTTCTTTTGGCAGCCATGGTTTGAGCCAGTTGTACGCATGAGTTAGCTGGGCCTTTAACTTTGCACATACTGTAAATAGTTGTCAGCTTGAACCCCATCAGGAGAGACCCCAAAACACACATCTACTGGTAGTCGAGCTTCTCTTCCAAACATCAGGCGGTAGGGGAGAATCCAGTGGCATCACTTTTGGTGCAGTTATAAGCATGTACCAGGGTGCTAATTTGTTGGCTCCATCTAGGCTTGTCCTTTGGGTGCAGGGTGCCTAGCATATCTAGCAAAGTGCGGTTGAAAGCGTTCAGGCTGTGGGTCCCCTGGGGGTAGGTAAGGAGTGGTTCTGGACTTTCGCACTCCCCACAGAGAAAGCATCTCTTTGATCAGGCGACTCTCAAAGTCTCTCCCTTGATCAGAATGGATTCTTTGTGGAGCCCCATAGTGAACAAAAGTTTTCTACAAGTACTTTGGCCACAGTGGATGCTTTCTGGTCTTTCGTGGGAAAGCTTGGGCATATCTCGTGAAATGGTCAGTGACCACCAGCACATTACTGATATTTCTTTGATCTGACTCCAAACTCAGAAAATCAATACAGACCAGCTCCATGGGTGCACTGGTGGTGATGTTAACAAAGGGGCAGCCCTCTGGGGCAAAGCTTTCCTCTGTAAGCGAGCTACAAGTTCGAATGTGTTGCTCCACATCAGCCCCATCTTAGGCCAATAGAATCTGGATCTCACCAAGTCAAGTGTTCTGTCTATACCAAGGTGCCCCATGTGGTTGTGCAAGGACCTCAGTACTGAGTCTCGAAGGCAGTGGGCAGCACTAGTTGTTGTTTGTCTACTTGCCCCCTCTGTCTACTGTTTCTCTGTATAACAGTTTATTGATCAGTTTCAACTTAGGACCTTCTTTGTATAACAGTGCAGTTCTCAAATCAGTGGAGGCGTAATTTGGACACATCTTTTCCTGCATAGAGGGCTTCTAAAGCTGCTTTGATCATGGGATGTGAGTTGAGCCGCCCGAATACTGTCATTGTCCAGCTGAGGCAGTGCACCAATGTCTATTGCAGAAAAGTGGCAATAAGCAGCAGGTATGCAATTCTCAGAGGTCCCAAGCAATCCACCATGCAGTCCACTGCGTCCGTGGACATTTGTTCCTCCTGTCAAACTTCCGGCAGAGTGCCCGAATGTCAGGTTCTGCCAATCGGACCCAATCATTCTGGGGAACAGGCCTCCGGGAGAGAGCATCAGCATCTATGTGGTTCAGACCTGCTCGGTATTCGAGAGCATAGTCATATGTAGATAATGCAGAAAGCCACCTATGGCCAGTGGCATCCAACTAGCTGAGGTCTGCACATAGGTCAAAGGATTATTGTCAGTTTTACTAGTATTTTAGCCCCATACAAGTACTCATGGAATTGGTCAACAATAGCCCACTTCAAAGCTAGGAACTCTAACTTATGTACAGGATAGTTCTTTTCGGATGGGGTCAGGCTTCTACTGGCAAAGGCCACTGGTCTCAAGCCATTCTCGTGCTCTTGGTACAACACAGCCCCCAACCTTGCAAGCTAGCATCAGTGTGCAGGACGTAAGGTTTTCTTGGATCGGCATAGGCCAGCACTGGAGCATGGGTAAGTTGATATATGATCTCATGAAAAGCAGTCTCACAATCAGGAGTCCAGCGGGCCCCAAATACTTCACTCGGATGAAAATACACTCTTTCAGTCTTGAGGGACGCTGACTTTTGGTATTTTTTGTGGGTTGGGGGATACCCTTGAGTAAGGTTAAGTAAAGGGCGGATCACTCTTGAATAGTCCTTGATGAAGCGCCGATAATAACCACAGAATCCCAGGAATCTTTGCAGTTCTTTTAGATTTTTGGGCTGTGGCCAGGTGGTCAAGGCCTCAACTTTACTTGGGTCGGTCTCTATTCCTCGGTGGATACTATGTGTCCCACATACTTTACTGATGTTTGAAAGAATTGACACTTATCAATGGACAGTTTAAGGCCAAAGTCCTCCAGTCGGTCCAATACCTTAAATAATCTGCTCTCATGTTCCTCCAGTGAGCTGCCAAACACAATAACATCATCTAGGTATACCAGGCACTCTAGTAAGTTCATGTCCCACTGCACGCTCCATCAATCGTTGAAAAGTGGCTGGGGCACCTGAAATCCTTGAGGCATCCTCATGAATTCATAGAAGCCAAGCGGACAGATAAAGGCCGTCTTCTCCACGGTCCTCTGGGGCCATCGGGATCTGGTAGTACCACTGCGGAGATCCAGCACAGAGAACCACTTGCTCCCGTTTAGGCAGTCAAAGCATCCTGAATGCGGGGCATTGTGTACTGATCAGGGATAGTCCCACGGTTTAAGGTGCGATAATCCACACACATCCTTACTGTTCCATTCTTTTCCTCACTACCACAATGGGGAAGCATAAGGGCTTCTGGATTCTTGTATTACACCAGCAGCTAACATCTCTTGCAGATGCCGTCTCACATCATCTATGTCAGCAGGTGCCAGGCGTCGAGACCTCTCCGAAATGGTCTTTTCGTCATGCAGCCGGATATTGTGCTCAGCTCCTTGCACGCATCCTACATCCCATTCCTTTAAAGAAAACACCTGGTCTCTCTGGGCAAGCTTCTCACTGATCCTCACTTTCCATTCAGCTGGCAGCGGAGTCGCGAAATCAAACAAGTCAGGCGTTACTCTGTCATTCTTCCTTGAACTCTTGCTGCTGGGTAGCACTGCAGTGTCTGCACAATGCACATTAGCCAGGATGCAACCTCTGTTTACTCGAATGTCTCTTTCAGACACATTATGAACTTGGACCATTACCCTTCTGGCATAAGCATGGGCTCTAGCGGGCAAAATACTAGGCTTGACCAGCAGTCCCTCTGGCAATTTTCCATCGCCTGGTGCATCCAACATTAATATTTTATTCTTAACATCCTTTCTGATACGGACCTCTCCTGTAAGGTACACTGGGCATTTGGCGCCAGGATCAGAGACTCAGGATCCTTCTTCCATACAATTCCGACGGTTCCTCTGGTTCTGTTTTTCAGCATCTCTCTGTGCCTCATAGGCCTTCTTAATTAAAGCCGGAACTCTTAAAGCTCTACTAGTCTTTGACCCTGTTTTCATAACACAACTGTGCCAGCCTTCCGAACATATGAGCATTTGTTCCAATCAACAAAGGGACACCATCATACAGTCCAGTGGGGGACACACTAAGGCTAGGGTCTCCTACTTGTTCGGCCACTCCAGCCACGGAGGTGGGAAAGACAAGCAAATTCGGATATACCGAATAGGGTAGGCCTTCTCACTTAACCCCATACATGCAGTCCTTCTAATGGTTGTAAGGGTACTTCTGACAAATGCTTCTGATACCAATCCTGGAACATAATTGTCACTTGGGAGCCACTGTCTAATACAGCTCTTGTAGACACTCCATTCACCTTTACAGTGGTCTCCATGGAGGGACCCACTATTCTGGACCAGTCTGGAGAGGCGGTAGTGGGGGCCTGGGCAACTGACCTTGCCACAAAAGGACGTGAATTAGCATTTTGGTGCCTCACTGGGATCATGTCGTGCACCTCTTAACCACTGATTTCTTCTCCAAGCTCTCCTTGTAGCCTATATGCAACTTTGTCAGTGTCTTTTGGGGACTGGCATTCCTTTTCATGTGCCCATCTTTCCCACAATTATAGCAAAACATACTTTCTGGAGTTTGAGCTGGCCGAGGCGCCACACTGGGAGCCAGGGCGGGGGTATTTAACTGGAAACCTGGGTGCCATCTCTGTCTCGGCGTGATAAGCATTTGGAGACATCTCGTCAGTTTCTGCACTTCCATGGTCAAGGAATTGAGTTTGGAGCTGTTATCAGCAGGAGATACATGGGTGGGTACCCCCACCCCATAGCAGATGCAGTCGGATATAGGTCAGAGCCCGTACTTGCAGGCGTGGCCTTCATAAAGGACTGTTTTGAATTCGGATCTCTCTCAACAGTTCGCCCCATTGTGGCATATCTTTTCCTTGTCAGAGCACTCATTGACTGTCAACCTCTGCCCTGAACTTCACTTGATGGGTCACCTCAGTCACTCGGTCGTAGCCACAGCTGTTGGTGCAGGTACCTCCGAGGTCGCCTTTTCTCAACTCCTCGAATTTCTCTCATTAACTCATCATAGGAGGTGGGGATTCCAGTCGAGTTGCCAGAACTGAAGCAACAGCAGTTCTGAGAAGGGGCAGACTTAAGGATTCTGTCCAGTCTGGTTCGGTCTAGTTCAATCGCTGGCAAACTACCCTTTCTGAGGCATTCTTGCAACAATTTTTCCAGCCGAGACATACACAGACAACAACTCCCTTGGTACTGTTGTGCATTTCTTACTCTCCACCATAGGTCCTCATCAGAATCTGGGCTCCCATACACATTCTCCAAGGCCTCAAGATAGGCCTGTGCAGTCGCTTCAGGGTTACTGGCCCGTTTAGCACGGATGGTAGCCAGGGCAGGACCTCGGAGGCTCTCACTAACCCTCTTTGCTTTCGCCAGCATTGCCATTCTAGCACTTTGGGGCAACATAGTCTATCCAGGTCTCCCAGTCATCCTCCCTTGGGGTGGGGAGGGTGCCAGAGAAGATCCTCAACCTTCGGAAGAGAGTCGGACTAATGGCAGGTGCAGAAATAGGAGTCTGCATTGGTTCAGCCACCATTACGGGCACTGGAGCAGGAGAGGGTGTTGGGGAGAACACCCCAGGTGGCAAGAATAGTTTCTTCAAGTCCTCCACAGTTTTCCCTCTCCCAGCAACCATTCAGCAAATTTCTCCTCAAAGTTTCA
Source organism: Neoceratodus forsteri (assembly GCA_016271365.2). NCBI lineage: Eukaryota > Metazoa > Chordata > Ceratodontiformes > Ceratodontidae > Neoceratodus > Neoceratodus forsteri. The sequence continues at coordinate 1,333,250,255 of CM057455.1, read as the reverse complement.
TATAGTGGTGGGGCTGATTCCCCAGGTCTTTACTGTCCTTAGTTATCACTCTCCAAGCAGTGAGGGCTCCTCTGGGGTAATGGTCTGTGGCACTTTGGAGCTATCTATGGGATCCTTAAACTCTACTAGGGCCAGGAAAGTGTGGGTGAGCAGATTAGCATGCCGACCCACCACCACAGGGTTTTGTAAACCTTCCACCTTGGAAAGTACTCCCTGCACAGTGTCCGTGATGATACCAGGGGATGTCCAGGATAAGCATAGCATTTGGGGTGATCTCCTCCCCAGTACACCACTCCACCAGCCGGTGCACAGCCACTTCTGTCGGGTACCCATTTTTTCTTAACAGTGGTTCGTAAATATGGCCACTAGAGGACACACAATCCCAGCGGTGAGCCTCAAGATGTAACCCCTAGATGGCGCTATCCCAGGGGCTACTACCCTGCCTGATTTGCCACTAACAGGTTGAGGGCCTGGATCCAATGGCGGGTGCCTCCACCCAGAGGTCAGGGTTTGCAATAGTTAAACTAACTTGGTCACAGCCCTCTGGGACACTGCAACCCCCTTTCTTCTCACTAGTGCCCACACAATATATCAGAATTACCTTCACAGTATACACTTACCCCCAGGTCTGGTTCCGCACTGGGACCTCCTGTGAAATGAGATACAGTGCAACAATCACAGTACAGTACTTTAACATAGACAAATACCTCAGGCAGTATAACTTTGCTGAAACAAGCAGCTCTGATTTATTTAGGGGATATAACAAGGACAGGGGAAATCAGGTTAATTAGCTTATCACTCTAATAATCTACCTATGGCTCTGTGCACAGGCCTATCCCTATCAGTTACTGTCCCTGGGTACCCAAGCCCTAGTGGCTAGTCCAAACCGTGGCAGCTGGTAGGGGCCCTTTCACACAGAGAAAGGAGAATTAAACAGTCAGCAGTACAGTAATTCCATTTGGATTTAATGTGGCAATTCAACAGGGAGCGACCCTGAATTAGTACTCACGACCTCCAAATAAGATAGGGTCCTTCAATGTCAGCAGGGCTCACTTGAGGTACACAAACCTCTTCACACATCCATATAAAGAAAGCACTATACCAGGCAGGCTGCATCTGTATCCCGATCGCAATTACTGCACAATACCCAGGAGAACACACAGCAGATTCAGTTCCTGACAGACCGAGTGTAATTTTCAGCAATTCCTCCAGTCTTCTACAGGGTGAGCCTGGTTTCTACTCTTCAGAGATCCTTTGATTCTTTTCACAGGATGGATTCAGTCCTAACAAGCTGCAGACCGGAACTCTGGGCCTTACACACTTTTTGACTAAAACTGCACACTGAAAAGTACAGGGCTCCTTCCTTCTTCACTGCCAAAGCTCAACTGAACTCCAACCGACAAAAACCGGGCACTTCCTTTGAGTTCCTCCCAGTTCTTGACTGGATTGGCTGTCACTCACAATAGACTGCTGCTGTTGGTCCAAAAAGGCACTGAAGTCTAAACTACATCTCCCAGAGTCACTGCCCATACAATCCTCTTGTGGCTGGCTCAGATTATGAGTCCAAGGCACCATTTTAGAGCTAGCTTACCCCACACTGATTGGTCCAGTTCAGCAGTTCAAAACTAGAATGGGGAACTAGCAGACACAGTTCTGACTGCAAAGAAAGCAGGTTAGACAAACTGTAATTTCATTATTACTCTAAATAATTTCTGGTAAACAGTTACATCTTTCAGATAGGTTCCCTTTGCACTCCTAGTGACTGCAAAAATTAAGTGAATTGGCAGCAGCTCGAGTGGTACTCAGAGAAGCACACAGTCCCCCCATACAAACTAATTATGTCTGCAAGCAGACAGCTCTTAAAGAGACAGTACCAGAGGCTCTAAAAACACTCAGTGATAAATGGCTTAAATGCCAAACACCATTCAGGCTTGGAGCATTCAAGCAAGCTCCTGGAAGTCTTTTGGGAACCCCCATTTGCAGGGGGGTTACACATTTATTTTTCTTTTACCGAACCGAGCAGAGGAAATCTCCGGAGCGACTTCACTCTTAGGCAGAGTAAAGAATCTGACGGTTACACTGGGAAGTACCACAGACAGAGGTTTGAAAACTGAGCTCGAGCTCAACGTTCAATGCTTTTGCATAGAGTGAACTCTTTCCTCTCCGGGGCAGTTCAAGTGCTGGGGCTAACTGCATTTTGTCTGAATACAGCAAGACTTCATGTTGTTTGAATGTGCCAATTCATCACCCGCTCTTTCTGCCAGTGCCAGAATTGTTTTCCAAAGTGCTTTCTGGTACTGTGCTGTATGTGCTGAGTAAGCTGCCTGCTTGATAAGCAGGGAAGCTGTAGCATAAACCTTTTTGGCCATTGTATCCAGTTTTTAGAGTCCTTTTCAGGAGGCTGTACAGATGGAGTGATTTTTGCTCTCACGAGCAGCAGCCTTGACTACTCCATGAGGATCAGGTTGGGCATACAGGTTTCCACTCCCTGCCTGTCCACCTGATATTTTCTTTCAATTTTCTTATCAATGGCTGCAACTGAGGTGGGTGCAGACATGATTTTTGACATGGCTTTAAGTGGTTTATGTATGGCAAGCAGCATTCTTCTTGGTGGAGCTACATGGAAAATGTCAATAAAATCAGCATCCTCCTCATCCTGGGGGGATGTTGAAGGTATCAACCATTTGTCTGACAAATGAGGAAAAAGATGAGTAGTCCTCATTACGCCTTGGAAGAGGTTCAAAATCTTGCTCAGGTGCACCCTCTAATTCCATGGAGCCATCTTCCTCCATCTGTACATTTTATTTTATTTTTATTTATTGGGAACTCGGAATTACAAACCTTTGCGCTAAGAGCTCGTTTACAAAGGATCCTCATCAACACTTAAGGAGATACATTTTGTTGCAACAGCATAATTACAGCAGACAAATTGACACTGGGGTTGTACTACTAACATAGAGTTTACATAGGAAGGGGTAGCAAATACATTTATGGATTACACAAGTCAAGACATGAATAAAGCAGATGGTAGCATTGTCGATTTCCCAGTGGAGGTACGCAATGTGCAGCCATCTGAGAGAAGTTAAGTACAGAGAGACAAGTTGGGGTGTGGCAAGTGCAGGTAGGTGGGGGGAGTGGGAGGGGGAGGAAGAGGTCAGGAAAATGGGCTAGAGGTAGTGTGGGTGTACTGGACAGAGGGCAGGTGGAGGGGAGGAGTAGGGGGGCACAGGAAGTGGACAGGGGACCGGACAGGAGGTAGTGTGGGTGTACTGGACAGAGGGCAGGTGCAGGAGAGGAGTGGGGGGGCAGAGGAAGTGGACAGGGGACCAGGCAGGAGGTAGTGTGGGTGAACTGGACAGCGGGCAGGTGGGGGAGGCAGTGAGGGGTACTGGACAAAGGACAAGTGGGGAGTTGGTAGGGAGGGGAAGGGGGTTGGGGGAGTAGGTGCAACCTAGCCAGAGCAAGTGAGCAGTTAAGTGGTGGGCCGGATGCTGGGATTACGTTTGACAATGGCACTGGACTGGAGGAGAGATGGACTTAAGGAGTTCAGGATATGAATTGCCCTAGGCGTTGAAGGCTGGTGATTGTGTTTGGAAGCTCATTTAGCCAGGTGGGAGCCCTTACTGTGAAGGCACGTCTCCCCTGGGCTGATTTCCTGAAGGGAACAGCTAAGGCATGCCTGGAGACGCTTCTTGTGGCATGCTCACCTGGGGCAGGTCTGAATAACACCTGCAGGGAGACAGGTGCCAGTCTTGGTAGGGCCTTTTTTCCTAGGAAGCAGGTCTGGAGCTTTATTCTATTCCGGAGGGGGAGCCACTTTGTCCTTATGTAGAGCTCGCAGGTGTGTGTGATGCAGTCTGCATCCAGGACAAATCTACATGCTTTATTGAGGGTAAGGTGGACTTTGACATAATCTTCTTCTTCCTCATCCTCTGCAGGCAGATAGATTGGAGCCTGAGCCTGGGGATGGGGGGGAGGCAGGTATCTCATAAAAATTTCTCATAACCTGGATCACCTGGAAAATGTCCCACATTTTTTATATGTTCTCCAATGAGGGCATTTTATCTGTGCCATCTGCCTGCTCCTGTCTCCATTCAAGAGTTGCAGTGACCTTTTTTTTCCTTAAATTTCTTTTTTGCAGGCATTGTTTCCAGTGTCTGCTCTGAGGCCCTTTTATTTATATTTTTACCATCACTGGATTCTGGGTTCCCCCTTTCAGACACTCTGATATCTAAACCATCTTTACCAAGCCTATATGATAGCTGTGCAGCTTTTTCCTTTTTTTACACTTAAATAAAATAACAAACGGACTGGAAAACCAGCTGTTACCAGAGTTCACTACAGGATGACAGTTCTCTTCGGGCAGAGAAACAGATCTGAGCAAGGGCCATACTGGAGTGCAGAGGCACAGTTATGAATGTGCATTGCAAATTCTAAAATTGCATACAGTAGGTTATGTTTCCAGTTTGTCACTCTCGGACAAGATGACAACATAAAGTGTGCACACTAAGTGAGTGATTCCTGGGTTAGAAAATTCAGCAGGGTAAGAACCCTAATGTTCCTAAAGAGGAACAAAACAGCAGGTGTGATCAGAGTCTAAGATCACAAATACTATCTTCTTGCCACTCCAAAGTGAAGAAAAAAGGAGGCAATGAGCATGAGAGACATGAACAGATGCGAATTCCAACAGCTGAATGTGGAATAGAAGAACCCAGGCCAAGAGGCTGAGGAGTATAGCACAGAAAATCCTACTGCACCTACCTCTCCCAGCAATACAGGAAAAGAAAGAAGAGCTGCATCCTGGCCCAAGTGCAAGGTACTGTCACATGGCAGAAGCTCAGAGGTAAGGACAAGGTAGGGCCAATGTTGCAACAGCAACAATAGGGATATACCCTAAAAGGTATCCCTTAGTAGTGCGAGGAAGGAATGATTAAAAAAATGAGGAGATAAAATACTCCAAGGTTGTTTTTTTTTTTCTCCTTTTTTACATTAGTTGTGCACATGTGCAAATCAACGTATTGTTGCAGTATGGAATTTTGGGGAGGGGTTGTCGCTGCAGAGCCCATTGCAGTACACAAAACCAGGGGCTTGCAATGGGCTCAACAGTCTACACCAATGACCACTAGGTGTGGTCCTGATGCAACTCTCTGCAGGGTGGGCTGAACGGTCATGCACTTCAAAGAACCGAAGCCGCTCCAATGAGAGAGGGCTTCGGTCCTTTGAATGCATTCTCAGTTCCTTTGATTTGCATTCTGAGTCCTGGGCCCCACCCCCACCCCAGAGAGAGACACATAGTGGTGCAACAAGACTGCTCATAGACTGAGGCAGCAGCAGGACGGAGATCAGAGTGACCGTCAGAGTAAAGTGTCGACATTGGAACTTGGAAGCTGTCGATGTTTTGGCCCAACGGAACACCGACCGAGCTGACACAGAGGCTCCGTGTGCTGTCCACTGTGCCTCCTCCCTGTCTCACTGCTTTTCCTGCTCCCCTTTTCATGTCTCCTCCATAGACAATAGCTGGCATGCTTTTTCCACCACATCCGCAATTAAATTGTAGTGATAGCAGAGACTGTTGGGTCAGACTGGCTCGGCAGATGACACCGGCAGCAGCTGGAAATCAAATGCTGGAGTGCTACAACTCTGTCCTTCCATCACCTGCTCTCCCTGCTGGACCCACTACAGTAGAAGCAGCCCAGTCCCAGCTCCCACCGCCCCCAGTAGCCCCAATACAGCTGCAGTTCATCTTCCTCCTTCCACTGCTCTTTGGTGTCCCTGATCCCGGTGGCCCGTGTCACCATCCGTCCAACCCATGCCCAGCACACAGGAGAATGTGGCTCCCAAGGTAGGTGTGGAGAGAGTCGGGGAATCAGTGTGTAGCGGGTTGATGCAATGCCGCAAGTTGCGGCCGCCATTTGCAATTTGCGGCATTCCATTAACCCTCTGTGAAGTTCGTCTACCCAATATTCCTGCTTACTTAAGGGGCCTGTAGCAGTGCACAGTGGAGCAGTTGTCAAGGTCGGAACTCGGAGGGAAGTTGGTGCAGAAAAGGACTGACAGGCTGAGCAACAGAGTGGAGGAGAAGATCCACAACTGACTAGAGTTAGACCGACCACCAGACCGTCCCGTCTGAGTTGACTATATGACTTATCCAGCAGCAACACGACAGGAGGTAGGTCTCCCATTAAGTCCCCCCAAAAAATTAACATTGACTGCCCTTAGTTTTAACCACTGCCAGCTAGCCCCCTTTATTTCACCCTTGCTTGCCTAGACAGCCTTAGCCACAATAAATATAAAGTTCAGCCACCAGCTGCTTTCCATCCTATCCTGACCTGGCCAATTTTTTTTAAATACCTGTCCCAGACTACACTCACTGTTGCACTTTTTTCAGAACAACATCTAATTGTTTAACAAACAACCAACGTTCAGCCTTGACAACTGCTTGTTTTTCTAAGCGACATTGCAGAGGGACTGGAAGGAAAAGTATGTCTCTTTGCAGATGACACAAAGATCTGCAACAGAGTTGATGCACAAGGTGGGGTGGAAAGGATGAGAAGGGATTTGGCAAGGTTAGAGGAATGGTCAAATGTATGGCAGCTTAGATTCAATGCTAAGAAGTGCAAGGTAATGCACTTGGGAAACAAAAACCCATGGGAAGAGTACACAATGGGGGGTGAGATACTAACAACAACAAAAATGGAAAGGGACCTGGGGGTAGTCATATCAGATGACCTAAAGGTGGGCAAGCAATGTGAGAGGGCAGCAAGGAGGGCTGGGGGATATTGGGATGCAGAGGGAGAGGCATCACCAGTAGAAAACAGGAAGTTATTACAGACAGCTGGTCAGACGCCATCTGGAGTACTGCGTGCAGTTCTGGAGACCCAATCTCCGCAAAGACATAGACAGGATGGAAGCTGTCCAGAGGAGGGCAACTAAAATGGTGCAGGGTCTGCACCAGAAAACATATTAAGAGAGGCTAAAGGAGCTTAATATGTATAGCCTCGAGGAAAGGAGGGAGAGGGGGGACATGATAGAAACGTTCAAGTACCTCAAGGGAATCAACAAAGTCCAAGAGGGTAGCATCTTTCAAAAATAGAGGTGTGCAAGAACAAGGGGGCACAATCTGAAGATAATGGGGGGCGGCTCAGAGGTAATTTAAGGAAGTATTCCGGAGGAGGTTGTGGAGTCAAAAACAGTGGTGGAATTCAAGCATGCATGGGACAGTCATAAGGCCATTCTAGGGGGTGGGGGTAGGAAGAAGTAGGCTGCTGGTTAACTAGGATCTGCAGCTTATCCAGTAGGTAGGGAAATGGGCAGACTGGGTGGGCCAAGCGGTCCTTATCTGCCATCAAATTCTATGTTTCTATGTTTCTCTTTTTTTTTCTTGGTTGGAAAGAGGGTATGGGGACCCCACCTCAGCTTTGTCTTTTGTGAAGAACAGAAAATAAATCTCACCCTCTGAAGGGAGGGACACCTCCTGAGAGTGAGTCGCAAGAAGAATGCCAGTGTACTGAGGCATAGCAGGGTGAGCTGCCCAGAGGCCTTAGCTCTTGCATGAGTGGCGGATGGTGGGCGGGCATGTGAATGAATGGTGAAGATATTCTGGAAGATCAATAGTTACAGTGCATACATACTGTAATTTTCATATATTCCAGTAATCAGTCTTTACCATTCATTCACATTAATGGGTCAGAATACCAAGCTTTCCCAAAAGGGAGGAGCTGGCCCATCCTGAGGGAAGATATCCCTCAGTCCTCTGTTTTGGGAAGAACCACCTGAGGGCAGGGACTCCTTACAGGTTAGGTGAGATCCGAGACTGGTCAGGGCAGGCAGAAGCTCCCACGGCTCAGGAGCAGGAGGATGCTTCAACAACTCACACCTGACCCAGCGAAAAAAGAAATGAGTCCGCTGCAAATGCGAGGGTTTTTTATTTTATTTTTTTCAACTGGAAAGGCATGTGAGCAAAACTGTCTGTTTTCACAAGTGTCCCGTGACAAACAAGACATATGAATACAAAGCACAAGTATGGGTGACAGAACACAAAGGTAATAACACAGAATCAAGAACATTTACATTAATATCTATCAGACAGGTAACACTTAAGATTATTTTTAAATAAAATCAGTTTCAGACAATGAACCAGAGGGTGTGACAGGCTATTGAAGAGTTTGACACCCCTGTATGAGACAGTATGTTGTCCTTGGGTAGTATGACAAAATGGAATTGAAAAGGAGTAATTTGAGGGAAATCTTGTGGTCCTTGCATTTACAGACATCAGGAAAGTGGAGACAATACTATTAAAGGAATAATGACGACACGGTGTGTGTCATGCTGGGATACCGCCACGCCTGGGGGGTTGGGCACGAGGCCGCAGGCCGAGTGCGTCCAATGCCCCAGGCGTGGCATTATCCCAAACGACACACACCCTGGCGTGCATTATTCCTATTATACAATGGCTTGTTGTTATATATATAAAATAAAAAAATAATTTTAAAGAATGTTTTTATTAGAGTGGAAAAATATTTTTGTTTCTTAAGAGGGGGAGGAGGGCAGCCATAATGATGCTAGTAGACCTGTGGCGTCGTGCTGGGATAACACCATGGGTCCAGACCCAAACTGACCAATCACAGTCCAAGATTCTTTCTTGCCATTGTATAATAGGCAATAGATCCCAGAGAGTTTTGTAGTAGACAATCAGGATTTTACTGTCCAATCTATCCTCTAATGATAGCCAACTGCTGCCTTGTAGATGTCATAGTGGTGTGTCAATCTGGGGAGGCCAGTGGCAAACCAAATAACGTGATATGTAGCCTTTAACCTACCAACATTTTTTTGAGAGAGGGAGGTGGAGTAAATTACAGAGCCATAGTCAATTATGGGTAGCAAAAAACTGTTGGGTAGCAGGGCTCTGGTTTTGGGGATCAGAAATTGTTTCACCAGGTAAAACATGCCAAGCCTTTGGGAAACTTTTTTAATTAGCTGACTAACATGATATTCATTGGTTAAGTGACAGTCAAGGTAAATACCAAGATATTTGAACTCAGTGACTCTCTCAGTTGGGTTACCATCATTGTCTCTGAGGGTGAAATCAAAGTCTGCAGCTTTTCTGGTACCTGAAAATACCATTGACTTTTTTTTTTGGCATTAAGAACCGATTCACGAGCGGACAACCAGGTGTGAAGCTTGCTGAAATCATGCTGAAGTGTGTCAAGGAGGGCAGAGGGACTCTTATCTTTGCAAAAGAGTGCTGCATCATCGGCATAGAGAATATGCTTGGTGTACCTACATATCTCAGGGAAGGAGTTGACCATGAGTGAAAACAAAAGGGAGGAGTGAGCACCTTATGCTGAGCCAATGATGTCAGCCTGGAAAGACGAAGCCATGCTATCCGCCAAATGCAGACTACTGCTCCTACCAACCTGGAAGCCACCTCACTGGCGTCAAGTGACATCACTGATTGGTGCTTCAACAGCTCTAGACCCTGGGCAGAAAGGTGAATGACTTGCCAGGTTGACTCACAGTCAGGCACTTCAGAGAGGACCTGACCTAGGTGCTTGTTGTAAGCTTCCTGATGAGCCTGGTCTGCAGCAATGCACAAGATGGTACGTGCTGCAGAGGAAACCCTCCTTTCCCAGGCATCCATCTCTGTAGAATCAGCCTCAGGAAGTATGTCACATACAGGATGTTTAGGCCTAGTGGGGGTGTGCAGTACCAAAATCCCCAAAGAGAGGTGAGGTGTAGCTCTTGCAGACCCAGTGGGAGCACAGGACCTGCACTAAATGTCCACTGGGGCTGAAGAGGGGAAAAAGGACATTGCCAAACAGTCCTAGATGCCTCTCCAAAGGCCCAAGGCCAAGTAGGGATGACAAAAGAGTCAACACTGAAATCCCCAAGGAATCTCAGTGGCAATGACACAGGATTGTAGGCCTACATAGGATACACATTCAGTTCCTTCAGCATCTCCATGAGGAACAGCTAGTACACAAAGTACTCTGAATTCATGTACATGTGGAGGGAAAAGTCCTCATCCTCAGTAGAGGAAGTAGGACAGGAGGAGGAGGAGGAGGAGGAGCAGCTGGACTCGGGCAGCAGTAATTCCAGGGCCATGGGCCTGGACATGGCCAGGTCAGACTGCAGGTGGTACTGCTGAAGGACACCAGCCATTCTCCCGTACTGGTGCCAGCACATGGGCCCAAGAGGACCTATAATACCTGGCAGTTCAGGGAGGGGTTGCCAGAGGCCCAGAAGAGATGTAGAAGCCAGACACTCCAGAATCTCTGCCAGGGCTGCAACAGTGCTAAGGGGACCTCTCCTGGGGAAAGGACTTTGAAAACTTGCCCAAGTGGACCTGACCAGTCTCAGAGGTGCGACCCAGATGGTGCCCTTGGGGGAGACCCCCCAGGTCAGGATAGCAGAGCTATACATGTCACACAGGACAGTTTCAGTCCTCACCAGTGACACCAACAGCCAGTTCCAGGGAAATAGCAGCCACCAGGCCACTGCCGGAACCCCAGCCAGTGCTGCTTCCAGCACCAATCACAAGGTCAGCAGCAAGTTTAGTGACAGACCCCATCCTCTCACCAAGGCGGTGCTGTCTCCTGAGCTGAGCCCTTCACCAGAGCCAAAGTCACACCCAGAACCACCCCTGTACCTGGCACCATGAACGGCAGCAAGACCAGACTCAGCAGTGCCAATGGCACTGGATCCGGAACTGGCATTGCGGGTGACACCAAAACTGGTTCCGGCACTGTCCCCAGCACTAGGACAAGGGACAACACCAGGGGAAACACCATCACTGGTGTCAGGCTCAAAACTGGGCACAGAGTTTGTTTTTTAATTTATTTACTCTTTATGCCAACTTACTTACCACACCAGCTGCCTTTCGGGGAACCCTAGGCTGTGCGCGCTTCCGTAGCTCCGCCCCAGGTAATTCCATCAGGGTGCCGGTGGACCTAGCCCCATCCTACCATGGTATAACTCCCCCATGAGCAGGGAGGAAGAGGACCCCCTCATTGTTCCCCCCAGTCCACGAGTGTGCTTCGGGTGGTCTGCTCTGACCCTTGAGGAGCCCAGTTATGGATTTTCTCAGGACAGCTGAGTCCTGTCTTCAGGTGGCTGGTGTTGGATTTTTCCACTTTTCTGGTGCTGTCCCCATGGACATCAGCATGCTAGGGGAGCCAAGGGGTGAAGCACGTTGCAGCGTGTTGCTGCTCTGGATCACAGCCGACGTCCTCCCACCCGGTTTCTTGCCATCCCACTGCACCTCCACCTGTGGTCACCAAGGTGGTAGTACAGCAGCAGGACAGGCAATCCACCCTCCCTGGATGAGGAGAGCAGCCCGACGGGTGCTCAATCCCCCTTCCCCCAGTTGGCCCTCCAGCAACCCAAATCTGTTCCCGAATCCGGGTCGCTGGCGTCACAAGCGGTGGTAGCTCTATCCCTGTGCTGGCGGGCTGGCTGGGCACAGGGTGTTTGACATCATTGCTGACCCCAACCCTGAGTTCAAGGCCAGTGTCCTCCTCTTCCACAGGCCACCAGGGTGCACAGGAATGGAAATGACCACCACTTCAGATTCAGGGCCACAGTCAGTTCTAGAACTGACCCCTCTTCTGTCACTGCAAACAGTGCCAGAAGGGACCAAGTCTTGTGATCAGCACTACCCTGTTCATCGGTACTATGGTTGGTACCAGGAGCTTGGGTTGGCACCAGGTCACAACAAGATGCCTACCAGTATAGACCGAGTGTATAGCTTTGGCTTCACCTCAAGGGGTGTCCACTGTCCAGGAGGGTAGATGGACTGAGGGAATGCTCATTTGACCCCTCTGAAGGAATCAACTGTCCACTAACCCCCCCCCAAGGATCTTCAACATCTTGGCAAGGCAAGCACGGGTGGATCCTGGTCTTCCTCAGTACTGGGGGTTCTGGAAAGGGGCCTAGGGGAAAGGCCCAGAGACCTTACTTTGTCATCGTGGGTGCAATGCTTACCGAAAAAGTGTGTGTGTGTATGTGTAAGTAACCCTACTTTAATGTGCAGAATTCAAGGATACGCTTGTCCATGGAAAAGCAAGCATCACACCGGTCCATGTCATGGTCAGGGTCAAGGCAGGCATGGCATTTCGGATGCCCATCTGATGCTGAGAGAGGGTCCCCACAGGAGCACCAACATATGGGGTGGTGCAGTCTTTCTTCTCCTTTTGCCCTTTCGAACTCCACATCTTGATGGACCAAAATAAGACAAGGGAAAGGAAAGAAAGCAGTTAGAGGCAGCAAACTGAGGAAAAACACTGATGACACAGTTTTGACTTCAGCTGTTCCGACTGTACACACTCTATGGTGGTAACAACTGAGCTGAGGAAGAGAGGGGGCCCACATCAGTTACTGGCTGGCTTATGTGCATTACTAAGTATGATGCTGTAGTGGGTGGTGCCAGCACCAACTTTGGTCTCCTCCAAGCTGCAAAAGACTTTGTTCCCATGGAGTCCTAGCACCTCCGGCTAAGGTCCATTAGTGTGAATAAATGGAGAAGATTGATTCCTGTAAGATCTGCTTGCATCTCCAACACACTGATGTAGAGATAAGTCTCTGACGGGTCCCAGACACCTGTGGTCATAACGACTTCTGGCTCTGGTGGAGAGAAGTGGAAGTCATGGAGGAGATTTTCCTTTACTGACCACCATGTCAGGGACCTTACCAGAGGCTTGGTCACCCAAATGAAGTGATTCTGAGGGTGTAATGCTTGTAACCATTGAGCACTGAGCAGCCGCTGAGTAATCCTCATGTGCAGGTGCAACAAGGGCGTTGTGAACATTGAGGAAGCTATCAGATCCAGCATGCGCTGCATGGAGTGGGCTGGCACTGTCTTGTGTTCCATGATGTAACATGACATCTGCAGGATTGCTCATAGTCTGCTTTCTGGTAGAAAGGCTTGAGCCCGTTCTGTATCTAGAACAGCTCCTGAGAACAGCAGTTTTGCTGGGAGGACTCCAGCTGTGACTTGCCAAAGTTTAGCAAGACTCCCATGGAAGTAAGGAACTGTGAAGCAGTGGATACTGCCTTTTCTATCTCCTGTTTGGATGGGCTTGGTATTAATCAGTAGTCCAAATACAGGAAGACTTGGCGTTTCAATTTCCTCAGGTGTACTGTGAGCACCACAAGCACTTTGTAAAGACTCGTGGCACTGAGGAAAGCCCAAAGGACAGGACTCTGAACTGGTAGTGCTATTCCAGCATAACGAAACAATGGTATCTGTGGTGGCTGGGGTGCACCACAATGTTCTGTAAGGAACTTTGCATGTCTAGGGATGCTAGCTACTCCTGAGGTTTCAGGTAGGGTAGCAAAAAAAACAAAGAATTCATTTTGAATTTTTCTCAATCATGAACTTGTTCAGATTTCTGAGGTCAAGAATTGGGCACGTACCTCTGATTTGTTTGGAACCAGGAAGTAGTGAGAGTAGAACCATGTGTTCTGTTCTGTTTTGACTCTGGCATTAGTTCTACTGCCTTGTTACACAGAAGGCCCTCAATCTCTTGTGCCAGAAGCTCTGACATGTGAGCTGACAAAGGGGGTTGCCTTCTAGGTGGATAATCTGAGGGAGGGATCTATGAAACCCAGAGAGTACCCCTTTCAGATAATTCTGAGGACCCATTCGTCCATCATGATGGATTCCCATTCCATTTATGAAACAAATGAGTTAGGCATCCTCCCCCATCCCCACCCCCGCAGGGGAGGAGATGTCTGCCTCGGCAACTAGGGCAGAACTGGGGCCAGAGCTCCAGATAGTAGCACTAAGTGCTTTCGGCACCTGTACCTTTGGTTGTGCCTATTTCTGAGGTTAGAGAAGCTTATTTTTAGGGCTACAGTGGGCAGAGCCCTGTAGACCTATTGCTTTCAAAAAAGGACTTCGCATTCCATGCATACTTTGTGAACTAACAACGTGCCCCACAGTCGCCTCTGCCATGGAGCACACCACTCACACTGCATTATTTTTCACTACAAAAGTCATTGGGGGCATCCCCAGTGTCACTCTTATGTATGGGGGTGATGGGTGGTGGGTGCTGGCGGGAGGGTCGGGTGGGGATATCTATAATTTAAAGACAAATAAAATCGGTAGGTCACAGCATATTCCACCGTCTCCAAGATGGTCACCGCAGTCTACTGTGCATACGCAACCACAAGTTCATGCACAGTGGACTGCGGCAGCCATCTTGGTCATTGCGCAGTGTGTGTGACCGCCAATCTTTTTTTTCTTTTAAATTATAGATCTCCCCCCACCCAACAATCCCTGTCAGCACCCACCATCCACTCCCAGAAACATTACAGTGACCCTGAGGGTGCCCAATCCCCCAGTTTCACGATCGCGTTCCATGTCCCCCTTTTTTTTCAAACACACCCAGAAACATTACAGTGGCACTGTGGGTGCCCAATTTATTTATTTATTTTATTTATTTAGATTTTGGATTAACACCTTTGAGCCAAAGGCTCTTTTACATAGGTTCCACATCAAGGACAATAAAGGCAATACAACATTCAGGAAAACAAAATAAGTCGGGGCAAACTTACATACAGTGTCAAGGCAAAGGTGAACAGAGTAGGTGAGCTAGGCAATATAATTGTATATACATAATGCAGGACAGCAAGCAACAAGAACAAGTTAAATTATAAGAAATAGAGAAAATTGCACAAGAGTATACCCAGAGATGCATCCAGAAGGCCTTGTCAAAAAAATGAAGTAGAAAGGGGTTAAGGGCAAGAGGCCTCAGCCCAGATTCAGGCTGTGGCAAGAAGGATGGCTGGGAGTGAGCTCAGCCAGGTTGATTGTGGAGGGGGATAGCAGGGAGTAGGTTGCAGAAGCAGGATAGTAGGGTAATGGGAGCTTCTGGCATAGTAGAAGTTTGAGTCCAGAGGGGAGGCAGGGGTGGAGGGGGATGTGCAGGTTTAATCAGGTGGCTGGGGTAGATTGGATTGTAAGAAGGATAGTGAGGTAGGTGGGGGAAATGGGAGGTGTGCTGGGGGTGTGGTGTAGTGGGGAGGGGGGGGCACGGGAGGAGGGAGAGGGGAGGTTAATCGGAAGGACAAGGACATTATATCATGCATAACAGTCGCAGGAGGCCCGGGCTACAAGGTGGCCATGGAGCTTTAGTTTGAAAGGGCCAATGGTGGCTGCATCAGTAACCATGCTGGGCAAGGAACTGAACCATTTTGGGGCTCTGAATGCAAAAGACCGCTGTCCTTGAGAAGTACGACAGTGAGGGACTTGTAAGGAGGAGTTATTAGAACTTCTGGTGTGGCAAGTACTTCAAGAAGGGATGAGGAGATTCTGCACTCCAGGGGGCAACAGACCAATGGAGGCCTTCTTTACTGCAAGACAGGTATGGTCGAAAATTTAGCCATGCAGCTGTAACCAATCTGCCTGTTTATAGAGATCACAAGTGTGTGTCCGAGGGGTAGCCCCTAGGAGAAGACGGCATGCCTTCTTCAAGGCACAGATAATCTCCTAAATGCATAGTCCGTTGCTGCTCCATAGATCACAAGTCCATAATCTATTAATGTGACCATGGAGCTTTGGATGGCTAGCTTGAGAGCTTGTTCTGTTAGGCAGTGTTTATGTTTGTACAGGAGACCGATGCAGGTATTTACAGATTTGGCAACAAGATCAATATGGTTATTAAAGGACAGGGTAGAATCCAGAGTAACACCAAGATACTTGAAGGATTGAGTCTGTTCTAGAGCTGTACTGGAGCAGTTCCTGATTATTACTGGTTCAGCTCGAAGTTTGTTGTGGGGGCTGTGCAAGAGCATAAATTTGTTTTTTTTGTAACTGAGCACCAATTTCTTCACCAAGAACCATTCCTCTATTTCTGAGAAGCTTTCCTGAAGTTGCCTCTTCAGCAGAGAGTAGTCAGAGTTCTTTGTGTAGATTACCGCATCAGTTGCATATAGCAGAACTTGTCTGGGGCAGTGGGCTGGGAGCTTGTTAAGAAAAATGCTGAAGAGCAAAGGCCCCAGGATTGAACCTTGTGGTATGCCTGAGTGGACAAGGAGCTTTAATGACAGGATGTCACCTATTCTCACCTGCTGTGTGCGGTCAGAGAGGCAGCTGCAGAATCATCCAAGGGTATTTGGAGACAGGCCTAGTTCAGCTAGCTGTTCCAGTAGTAGGGGGTGATTGACTGTGTCAAACGCCTTGGAGAGATCAATAAAAGTGGCTCCAACAAGTTGACCCTGGTCCAAAGCCTTCTGGATATAGCCCATGAATTCTAGCAGGGCAGAGATGGTGCTGTGCCCTTTTCTAAAGCCGTGTTGGTAGGGACATTGGAGATTATACTTCTCCATATACTCGACCAACTGGTCTGCTACATTCTTTCAAGTGCTTTGGATAGTGGTGGAAGAATGGGGATGGGCCTGTAGTTGCCATGCAGGGCTTTGTCACCATTCTTGTATATGGGGGTCACCAGGGCTAGCTTCCATTTGCTGGGGAACTGGGAGAGCATGAGGGACTTGTTGATGATCTTTGTAAGGGGAGATAGGACTACATCGAGCATGAGGTCAATGAGCTTCAGGTCCAGCGTGTCTCCACTGTAGTGGGCCTTCCCGGATACTTTGGTTAAGTATTTTTTGGCTTTGCGTTCAGTCACTGCCTTAAAATAGAATGGAGGATGCACCGAGTCCAAGCCTTGCGGGCCCTTAGGAGCAGCACCGGGGCAGGGGGGGTCAAAGGAGTTTGAAGGTAGAACATGGCTGAGGTCTGTAAAAGTACAGTTGAACGCATTGGCAATCACTGTGGGGTCAAGAGTTACGGTGCCATCTAGATTCAGCGTGGAGGGGGCGGTTCTGGAGTCTTTCCCAGTGATTTCCTTAAGATTGCTCCAGAATTTCCTACCATCCTACCATCCTTCCAAGTGTCAGTGAGGATGTTTCTGCAATAGTTTGCTTTGTCTTGGCGAATAGCCCTTGTGCAGGTGTTCCTGGCGGATTTGTATGCCTGTATGTTGGTCTGCTTGCCTGTAGCCCTTGGCCAGTACCATAGTTGGTCATGGGATTTCATTTTTTGCAGAACAGCCATGGTGATCCATGGGTTGTCGGTAACTCTGACCTTCCATTTTTTTGAAAGGGGCACAAATATTACAGGCTGAATTAAAGCTAGTGATGAAGAACTCTAGGGCAGTGTCTACATCAGCTGCTGTGTCAATTTTTGACCAGTCTTGTTGTCAAAGTAGATTTCTTAGGGGTTCAAGATGCTCACGGGTGAGTATCCTACTGAGGATGGTTTTGGTGGTGGTTCAATGTCATTATTAAGACATAAGATAGGGGAATGATTGCTGATGTTGTTGGGCAGAACCTCTGTGTGCGTTATATGGTCAGGGTGGTTGGTTAATACCCAGTCCAACAGAGTGCTGGTCCCGGTCCTATAGTTTACCCCTTGTGATGACTGGATCAGTCGAGTGAAATTGGCTGCAGTCAGAGCATCCTTAGGGATGTAGACTGAGGCAACAGTCAGGGCTTTGTTGTGGGCACCAAGCAGCAGCTTGATTGCAAGGAAATGAATACCTGTGCTAGTGTGGGGTAATGCCAGAGCATGCCTCATGAGGGTCTCTTTCATGTAAATAGTGCAGCCTCCCCCTTTTTTGGCAAGTCTATCCTTCCTGAAGACAGTGTATCCCTGAATTGCAATAGCATTATCTGGGATAAGGAAGGACAACCAGGTCTCTTGTACTGATAGAACATCGGGGTTATGCTACGTGACACAGGCAGTGAACACATCTAGTTTCTTGGGAAGACTGCAGATGTTGATGCTAGCCAAGAAAACAGTCCCAGGCTTTAGTTTGTTATTGGGGTTGTCTATTTGTGGACCGGGGTTCAGGCAGATATTCCTGGAGATTAGCAGAAGGAAGAGGAGCAGATGTTTTAGTGGTAGGGTAAGGAATCTACTACAGCGCAATTGCTCCCTTTTTCCGGCATGATGTTTAGGCTCGTTTTGACACATAGATTGTGTACTGTAGTGTAGTAACAGGTTATAAAACAGAGGGATAGTATATTTTAGTAGTCCCCAGAGTGTTTCCAGGGTAGGGGGGATGGTACTGTGTATGGTGGCACTGCAGGTCCCAGTCCCATAGCTGTTCCAGTGATATTTATTGTGGGAGGGGGTGGGAAATGAGTGGGCTCCCACTGTCATCTAGGAGGGGTATTAGGGAGAGCAGGCATAGGAGAAATGGTAAATTGGGAGTGGTTGCCATATTGCTAGCTATGGAGGAGGGTGAGCGTGGGATAGGACAACCTGAGGAGGGGGAACCTCTAGGGTTTATAGCAGGCTTGGAGGTGGGGTTACTGGTAAAGAACAGGTTTGGGAATAAGGAGGTTAGAACAGAAAGGAAAAACCTGAGGAAGGGGAACCTCTGGGTTTATAGCAGGTTTGGTGGAGGGGTTACTGGTAAAGAACAGGCTAAGGTATTAGGAGGTTAGGACAGAATGAGGCACAACTAGGTTAGAACAGAAAGGACAGATATGGGGGGGACCTCTGGGGTTTATGGCAGGCTTGGTGGAGGGGTTACTGGTAAAAGAACAGGCTAAGGTATTAGGAGGTTAAAACAGAAAGATGCAGAAGTGGCAGGAGGACCCAGGTACGTTAGGGACGTTTCCAGGCCACTGGTGCCTGACGAAATACAGTAGGTTCAGACAGGCGAGAATAAGCTGGAGGCTTTTGTCCATCCTGTTACGGAGCCCTTGGAATATACCAGACTTAGGCAGAATTTCTGTACCGTTATATATTGTGAAATGTCAGCAGTATTCAGGAAGGGTAGACTAGGGAAAACAGGAAATCGTGGTAGAGAAGTGGTCAAATGGCTTAGCCAGTAGGAGGCCTGGAAATGGTAAGGGGAGTGGCTATAGCACATTTAATTAAGGCTGGTGGTGGAGGAGCGTGGGTAGGTGGGTGTAAAATTCATCACAGAGCCCGATTTCACAGTGGTAGCAGAGCGGAATTAGGGCTGCTGAGAATCCCAGCATCTAACTCGGGCACGGAAGCACCTGTTAACCAGGTCGAGAGAGCGAGGAGCCGGGCTTCCTAAACCGCCAATGGCAGGCCGCGGCAATCAGCCAATAGGTGGAGCAGGTGTCGACAGAGCTATCTAATCAGGAGTGGGGCCGGAGAGACTGCTTTCAGCACAGTACCTGGCTCTTCTTCTGTAGGCTGAGCAGGCGTGGAGGGACGGCGGCAGCCAAATGGTGCAGACCGCGTCCCTGGGAGGTGGACGAGCCACTTGAGTCAGGGACTGGAGTGCCCAACTGGGCTTCTGGCTCAAAAAAAGAAGAGAGAGGGAGACTAATTATTAAAGGGCTCTTCTTAATTGGTGGGCGTTAGCAGACAGGGCAGGGAGACAGGGAGTCAAGCAGGGGGCTTTCATAAGCTAATTAGTAAGACTCAGTGCAAGTTTGTGAGATGGAGAGAGAAAGTGAGGTGGAGGAGGGAGAGAGGGGTCAGGCAGAGAGGGGAGTTAGGCGGGAAGCAGGAAATGTTCAAGAAAAAAATAGAGTAAAATGTATCAAAAGTGGCAGAGGAATTGGGATACCAGGGTCAGCTGCTCACAAAACCTGACCGAGTATAATCTTGTGGGCAAAAACCAGGAAAGGCAGAAGCAGGAATCAGCAGCAGAAAAAAAATAACTTTGCACAGGCTAGGTATGCTAGCAGTTCTATAGGCAAGGTTGCTACACCAGCCACTAGCTGCACTGAGAGAGAGATAAAGTTTCCAAGCTCAGTCAGGATTTAGCCTTTAAGTTACAGTGTTCAGCATTTGGACTAACATAGACTGGTTCTATAAGGCAGCTATAGCAAGAATTATTGTTACTATTAAATTCAAAATGTAGACTTCTTTTAACTTGGAACAATAACAACACTACGGACCTTAATATCCTAGCAAGTGCTGGATTTTGAATGTAACTTTACATCTTTACAGATTCTTTCAGTAATTAACTGGCCCAGACTTGAATGGAAAATCAAGCACAAGAATCAAGAGGTAATTGATTTCCCAGCCCAGAACTGGTAAGGATACCAGTGGCATAGTTCTTCCAGCTGGGGAGAATTACATTGCTGCATGAAAAATTTGCCACAGAGCCCAATCTCAGAGTGGTAGCAGAGCAGAATTAGGGCCGCTGAGAATCCCAGCATCTAACCCAGGCAGGGAAGCACCTGTGGACCAGGTCGAGAGAGCGAGGAGCCGGGCTTCCTAAACCACCAATGGCAGGCCGTGCTAAGTGGCAATCGGCCAATAGGTGAAGCAGTTGCCGACAGAGCTATCCAATCAGGAGTGGGTCTGTAGGGACCGCTTTCAGCACAGTACCTGACGCTTCTTCTGTAGGCTGAGCAGGCGTGGAGGGACGGCAGCAGCCGAGTGCTGCAGACCGCGTCCCTGGGAGGTGGATGAGACACTTGAATCAAGGGCTGGAGTGCCCAACCAGGCTTCCGGCTGGCGATTCTTCCGTAGGCTGATCAGGCATGGAGGGACGGCGGTAGCCGAGCGCTGCAGACCATGTCCCTGGGAGGTGGATGAGCCACTAGAGCCAGGGGCTGGAGTGCCGAACTGGGCTTCCAGCTGGTGCTTCTTCTGTAGGCTGAGCAGGCATGAAGGGAAGGCAGCAGCCGAGCGCTGCATACTGTGTTCCTGGGAGGTGGACGAGCCGCCTTGAGTTAGGGGCGGAAGTGCCCAACCAGGCTTCCAGCTGAAACCCCAGTCTCTCAGTGTCACCATCAGCACTCCTGTGTTTTGTCTTTTTTAAATATCCCCCTACCTGACCCTCCCTCTCAGTGCCCACCACCCCATCCTACCCCACAAAACATAAGAGTGACACTGGGGGGGGGGGGTGCCCAATCCCCCAGTGTCGCGATCCGGAAGCTTGCATTTATTTATTTTTTTTTTATGATGTAAAAAGAAAACCGTCCATTAATGTCTTTGTGGCCGATTTTGTCCCCACCCAACCCTCCCACTTAGCAGCCCCCCCGCACCCCAAATCCTTACTTACTCATCGGGGTCCAACATCGTAATCCTCTCTGGACCGCAGACACGTCTTCACTCTTCAATTCTTCAATGCTAGATCGCGATCTGAGGAAATCAGGTATGCGGTTTAATGTATTTCAATGGGGGTTTGAACTTAGTAGCATAACTTGGCCATTTTTCAATATTTTTGCCCCAAATTTTCAACATACCTTTTTTGGAACATCTCCTCATGAACAGTGCAAGTGACGTTAGGTAAATGTGTCCCGAAAGGTGATTTCATGGTCACTGCACAAAATCACCTTTCAGACAGGAGCTGAAAATGTTCTCCACCATTGTTCATGGGGTGGGTCATAAGATGGCTATGCTGAAAATTTGGTGTAAAAATAGGAAAAAACAACAAAGTTATGAGCCTGCATTGAATTTTGTGAACACAGGCTCATAACTTTGATAATTTTAAATATTTTTACCAAAATTTACAATATAGCCATATCTTTATAGCACCTCAAGAATGTGACAGCTGTCATTTACCAAATCCTGGCCTAAATGTTTTTTTTTACATCCCGAAAGGTGATTTTGCAGTCCCTGTGTGAAATCTCCTTTCAGGCAGGAGCTGAAAATTTCCTCTGCCATTGTTCATGAGGTGGGGTCATAAGAAGGTCATGTTCTAAATTTGGTGTACAAATATTAAAAAACAAAGTTTGAGCCTACGCTGAATTCTGCGAACGCAGGCTCATAACTTTGGTAATGTTCAATATTTGTACCCCACATTAACAGCATAGCCATATCTTTACAGCACCTCATGAATGTGACAGCTGTCATTTTTCAAATCCTGGCCATTTTTAATTTTTACATCCTGAAAGGTAATTTGCAGTTCCTGTGAGAAATCACCTTTCGGGCAGGAGTAGAAAATTTTCTCTGCACTTGTTCATGAGGTGGGGTCATAAGATGGCTATATTTTAAATTTTGTGTAAAAATATTTAAAAAGAAAGTCATGAGGCTACTGTATGTTGAATTTTGCAAACACAGGCTCATAACTTTGGTAATATTCAGTATTTTTACCCCCCAAATTTTCAACATAGCCATTTCTTTACAGCATCTCATGAATGTGACAGCTGTCATTTTTCAGTTCCAGCCCAAAAAGTGTTTCTGCATCCTGAAAGTTGATTTCGCAGTCCCTGTGCAAAATCAACTTTAGGCCAGGAGTTGAACATTTTTTCTGCCCTTCTTCATGAGGCGGAGTCATAACAAGGCTATGTTGAAAATTTGATGTAAAAATAATAAAATACCAATTTTCAATACTTTTACTCCAAATTCCTCAGCTGGCCAGAGTTTGTTTATTACTATGGGCTCCCCTACCTCTTCCACAAAAGGACTGGTTGTTGTGAAAAGACTTGTGTCCCTTGTCTCTCTGGGAGATAAGGGAACTGGACTGGAAGTCTTAAGAGTCATTATAGTTTCATTAGTTGCCTTAATAGATTGCTCCACTTGCTGTCCGAACTGGTAAGTGCCATCGAAGGGGATATTTATTACCTGTTGCTGGACATTCTGAGTAAGGCGCTATGTGGGGGGTGTTTTGGTTATGGTGTCCTAGCTCCATGTTTTGGGCAATAAACTGACTTGATACAGCTTTGCCATGTGTGTGCCATTTTTTATTTTATTATGTTTAAGTGAAATAGGACTTGCAGCACCTTCAGGAGTGGTCAGCGTGGACAGCTTTCAGTGTATCCTCAGCTGTATGAAGTCAGCAGTCCACAGCCAAGAATGCCACCTGATGCAAATGACTGCAGCTGCAGAGTGAGATGATGCTTCAGAAGCATCCGTACAGGCTTTGAGCATGTGATTATTGGATTCAATACCTTGCTTAACAGCATTACATCTTTTTTAGCCTCTGAATCTGGTAGTCTCTGCTGTCTCTGCCAGAGACTTAAGCTTGCTCCAGAGAGTATACTCATATTTGGAAAAATGCCCCTGGTAGTTAACTGTCCTCATGACCAAAGTAGCTGAAGCATAAGCTCGTTTTCCCATAGTGTCTAGCCTGCATGACTCCTTATTAGTAGGGTGCACAATGACTTCCTTAGGCACAATGACCTTGTCATTCTCAGTGAGAATAACAATAGCAGCAGCTATGGGCCGAGTGTAATATAGTGGCTTATTTTTAGGAACAGTTCATTTCCTATCTGCTTACTTGGGGACAGTTGCCACAGTAACAGGCCTCTGCCAAACCACATCAAACAAGATCTCTAGAGTGGGTTGATAGGAGAGATTAAACTGACAGGTACATTAGGTACAATCGAGAACTCTAGCTGGAAGTGCTTAGCCTGGTCAATAGCAGCTGGCTCAAAATCCAATGCCAAATGCATATTTCTGAGCAGAACCTGTGAGGATAGGTCTTCCTGAGGAACAGACACAGAACCTGGGCCTAAGACCACTTGACCATAATAAGAATCATCATCCCCACCTTCAGAAATGAGTTCAGGTTCTGACTCATCTCCCTCTACACCCCCCTTGCAAGAAAACAGAAGAGAGAGTGGAGTCACAAGGCTGACAATGCAGTGTGCAGCTCCAGCAACAACACTGGTCCTGGCAATGGCGACGGGGAGACTGGTGCCAGGGGAGATGACGGAACCAACACCATGAACAACACTTGGAAAGTTTCCCAGCACCATGGATCCCTGTAACGCCAGACCCAACACCACACCTAACACTGGGCCAGAACCGAAGAGGTCCGACCATGGTACCAGAACTGACACTGAAACCAGTGTTGGCGACTCAGCTGGCATGGACCAGGAGGCTGCTGCCACAACTGAACACTCTCCCAGGCCCAGAGGCATCGCTGGCATCACCTGCCCACCTGGCCCTGCCTGCACCGCTAGCGGTGCCACATGGCCAGATGCTGCACCCACTGCTCCAAAAGAGCTGCCCAGTGGTGGAACTGCCCTCCAGAACCTTCACTAAAAGATGGGGGGGAGGGGTCTCCTGGTCGGAGACACAGACTGCCTAAGCCTAGAGCACCTCCAACCCCGAGAAGTTGAATGTCTCACAGCAGAGTTCAAAGAGGGTGATATCGACCAATGCCATTTCTTCCCCTTCTCACAAGAAGGAGGAAGAGTCCAAGGTTAAGCAGTCCCTGTCATGCTGACATTGAGCACAGAAACACTGAATCTGCCAGCAGACAAGGACCTCTTGACCCACCTAGTCTGGCCATTCTTCCCCTGTCTGTAGTATCACTGCAGATCCTACTTAATTTCTGGCCCTTTCACTCACCCCCCTTCCCTTTCCCTAAGATTCCCTTATGGCTAGCCCATACATTCTTGAACCCCACCACTGTTTTCACCCCCACCACCTCTGCTGGAAGACTGTTCCAGGAATCCACAACTCTTTCCGTGAAGAAGTACCTCCTCATATATATCCTGAATTTACCCCCTCCAGCTTCTTATAGTGCCCACTTGTCCTTTGGCACCTTTTTCTGAAAAATAGTTCCCTCCTGTACCTTATTTACCCCCATGAGGTATTTAAGGGTCTCTATCATATCCCATTCTCTCTCTCCTCTCTTCCAGAGTGTACATAATTAGGTCTTTAAGTCTCTTCTCATAGGGCTTCTGATGCAGACCCTGCACTATTTTAGTTGCCCTCCTCTGAACTGCCTCCACTCTAACTAAGCCCTTCTGGAGATGTGGTCTCCAGAACTGGATAGAGTACTGTAGGTGAGGTCTTACCACAAGTCTATACAGAGGCAATACCACATTCCTTTTCTCCTGGTGATACCCCTTCCTATGCACCCCAGTATTCCATTAGCTCTCCCAACTGCCTTTTCACACAGCCTGGCCACCTTAAGGTCATTCAGTATGATTACCCCCAGGTCTCTTTCCTGCTTGGTGGTTGACAGTACCACTACACCCATTTTGTACTCTGCCCCTGGGTGTCTGTGCCCCAAATGCATTACTTTGCAATTTTTCATGTTGAAACCCACCTGCCATACCCTTGACCACTCCTCAAGTTCTCTCAGGTCTCTGTTCATCTTTTTCCTCCCCCCTCCTGAGTGTCTGCCCTACTGCAGATTCTGCTGTCATCAGCAAGGAGGCCGACCTTTCCTTCCAGCTCCTCTGCAATGTCACTTATAAACACATTAAAGAAGTCTGGTCCCAGCACTGATCCCTGAGGCACCCTGCTGGTCACCTTCCCTTTCTCAGAGTGAATTTACCACCACCCTTTGTCACCCATGCCCTAATCAATTTCTTACCCAGTCTTCCACCTTTGGATCCACTCCTAGGCTACCCAGCTGGCTTCTAGCCTCCTATGTGGAATGGTGTCAAAAGCCTTACTGAAATCTAGGTAGGCCATGTCAACCACTGTACCCTGACCTAATTACCTGGTCTTCACTCAGAGAAATCTGTCAGATTTTTGTGACATGACCCCCCCCCCCCCAAATAATCCATGCTGCCTGGGGTCTTGCAATCCATTTGGATTCAAGATATTCCACAATCCTTTCCTTCAGCAGTGACTTCTCTAATTTTTTCACCACCAATGTCAGGCTGACTAGCCTGTAATTGCCAGTCCCTTCCCTGCTATTACATTTGTGAAGTGGGACAACATGTGCCTTCTTCCTGTCCTCCTGAACCACTCCTGTTTCCAATGAGCTGTTAAACAGAACTGCCAGAGGTGCAGCCAGTACCTCCCTGAACTCCCTCAACACCCCTGGATGCACCCCATTTGGCCACATTGCTTTGTCCACTTTCAGATTAGTGAGCTTCTTCAAGACACTCTCCTCTCTGCAGGCCCGGTGGCACCGAGGGCTGAGGCGCTGGATGCCTTACCTCGTGCCACGCCGGCGACCCGTGTTCGGGAATGAGTATGGGCCACCAGGGGTCAGCAGGGGAGGAGAAGGCTTAAGCATCCGTCTGACTGCTCTCCTTCTCCAGGGAGGGGGTCCTTAGTGGTCGGAGCTCTCCTGCCTTCTAGCAGAGGCTGGGGGACAGAGAGCTGCACTGTAGAATGGGGAGGAGTTGGGGCAGATGCTTGGAAGTGGCGCATGTGGACATGTGCGTGCTCCTCTCCACAGGGCATCATAGCATGCCCCAGCTCCTAGGGAGTAAAGAAGGAAAGAGCATGGTCACGTGGCTCAATGGCCATCCCAGGATGCATCTCCTGGCTCCGAGGTCGCCCCCCCAGTGTACTGGATCCGTTCTGGTGGTGAGTAAGGGGAGTTCTCCCCACCATGGGGTGTAAGCTGTGGGGTAATGCTGGGGGGAGGCCTTAATTGGAGCCGGGGGGTGCACCAGGACAGTAGCCAGATGTGGGCTGACCATGGGGGGGGGTGAATAAAAGAGTTAGCTTAAAAAAAAAAAAAAAGAATCTCCTCTAGAAATGGACTAGTATCCACCTCCCTTCCTCCAATGCTCCTGCTACTTTTTGTGGTCCCTCCACTTCTCCTTCTTCTATGAACACTGAACAAAAGTATTTGTTTAGGATGTCTGCCTTTTCCTGGTCCCACCCTTCCCTTTTTAATGTTATGATCCCATCCCTTGTCTTCCCCCTTTTACTTACATACCTAAAAATGGTCTTGTCACCCTCTGTCACAGCCTGAGCTATTCTCTCTACAGATTGCACCTTTGAGCTCCTTACTGCTCTCCCTGCTTCCCTCTGTTTCCCCTGATACACCTCCCTATCCTCCTCCCTCTGCGTCTCCTTATACCTTCTGAATGACACCCTTTTAGCCTTTCCCTTTTGTACCACCTCTTTTGAGAACCATACTGGTCTCTTTTTCCTCTTGTTTTTGCTCCCTTTCTTCACGCAGAGGCTTACTGCCTTCCCTATGACCTTTTTTAGCTTTGCCCACTCTTCCTCCATCCCACCCATGTCACCCCTCCTGCCAGGACATCCCTGAGGCATTCACCCATCTTTTTAAAATCTACCCTCCTGAAGTCCAGGACCCTCACCCTAATGCAGTTCATTTACGGAGCCATCCTTATATTGAACCACACTGTACGGGGATTGCTGTTCCCCAAGTGGCCTCCTACCTAGACATCTGCAGCACTGTCCTTGTTAGTGGGTACCAGTTCTAGTATTGCCCCATCACAAGTAGGTTTACTAACTAATTGCCTGAGGAATGCCCCATGCAGGGAGTCCAGGAGGTTCCTGCTTCTAGCTGAAGCCACAGCTGGGAGGTTTCAATCTACATCCAGCAGAGTGAAGACCCCCACCAGCCCCACCTCCCCCTTTTCTGCCATCTTGCCAAAAGCTTCCACCAGTACCTTATCTAACTTCTCCCCTTGTGCTGGAGGTCTGTAGATCATGCCAGTGTGAATAGTAGCTCCATTCACCATTTCCAGGGTGACTCACAGCACTTCCACTCCACCCTGTATTCTCTGGATCTCTTTTGCTGTTATGCCACTCCTCACATAAAGTACCACACCCTCTCCTTTCCTTCCCACCCTGTCACTCCTGAACAGAGTATAGCCTGGTATAGACATGTCCTGGGCATGGTTTTCAGTGTACCATGACTCGATAATGGCCACAATATCCAGGTTGGCCTCTGCCATGATGGCCTCTGGGTCCGGAATCTTATTTCCTAGATTTCTAGCATTCGCCCACATGGCCTTCCAGATTTTGTTACCACTCTGCTTATTATCCCCTTTCTTTCTTTTTTGCAGTCTCCTTCCCCCTCTCTTTTTAATGCTTCCATTCCCGTCCCCCTTCATTCCTACCACCCCACTTCCTTTATCAGTTGCTACCCTGGGGGGGGGGATTCCACTTCCCTCAGCTTCTCCCTGTTTTCTACTTCAGCCTGTAGTGGGAGCAGTTACTGCCCCCCCCCCCCCCAATTTCTTCCACTACAGCCCTTGGCTAGTTTAAATGTTCACCAAGTAACATCTAAACCATCCACTGAGGTCATCACCCCTGTAAAGGTCCCTATCTCACCAGGTGGATCCCCAGTCCCCAGTGTAGCTGAACTCCTCCTCTCTGCACCATTGCTTCAACCATGAGTTGAAGATCTTAGTGTAGAGATCCCTGTCCTTCCCCCATAGTAGACAGGAAGCACCTCAGCGAAAGCCACTGAATGCGCTACTTAAGACCCCTTCCCAGCTCCTTACGCTCCCACTGCATTATCCCAGCACTGCCCCATGCCAGGTCATTAGTCCCCTGGTGTACAATAACATCCAGCTCTGCCTCCCGTCCTGCTGCCCAAGTAATCCTCTGGATCTGTTTCCCATCCCTCTGGGCTGTGGCACAGCATAGGCACCTAACCTCCCGCTCCACTCCTTTCCTATTCCAAAATCTCTCCCCCTCACAATCTAGTCCCCCATCAAAAGTTGCTTCCTCCTCCTCTTCTCGGGTCTCTTCCTCCCTCCCTCACTGGGGTCTCTGCTTGTGCAGCATCAGTACTGCTTATATTTGTACTTATGGGAGGACTGCTTTTCCTCCCGAGTACTGGACCGCCCATCATCAGAAACCCTCTCTGGAGGAGAGGTTGGACAGGACACAACCCTGCTGCTAGAGTAGCTTGCCTCTTTAGGCTCCCTACTGTCTTCCATGTCATTGACCATTTACACGCAGTAGTGCTGAGAGAAAACTGAAGTTACAGTATTTATGTAAAACAGACTAAACTGACACAAAAATACCAAACTCTAAGTTTTAAGACAAAAACTGTGAAAAATTTAACACTGTCATTGTATAGACAGTGACGTTTTGATTCCCAACTGTCAATGTCATTGTCAGTGACACACATTTGATGGCAGGGAAAAAAGAAACTGAGGTAGCTGGGGGGCTGAAGCCATGGTAAACCAACAGCTGCATGTGCTGATGTCTGCAATTGTGCATGTGCAATGCCTGCCACGGCGCCAGTCCTCTAAAAAGTTCTGGCTCCTGCTGGGTCCTAGCTCCTCCAGCTCAGACTCACTAGTGGGAATCAGTGTGGTGGAGACTGATTATTGGAAGTTCTACCATAGTAAGCTAACCTGTCTTCTCCTACAAACAACATGGATGCACCCTGTGCCAAGGCTAATTCAAGGTGATCCAATCCAGTACTTAGCACACACCCACAGACAGGGTTATTGTCAAGTGTAGTTAGAACTGGATTGCACCCAGTGGGTACAGACCGCATTTAGCAACAAACAGGAATATACCTGTAAAGTAAAGGGATATATCCTGGGCAGGAAGAGAAGGAGAGAGAGAAAAGGGACTTTTTTGTAGGTTTTTTGTTTTGTTTTTTAAAACAAGTCCCACGGGGGGAAAACTGGGGAGTAACAAAAGACCCCCAAAAGGGCATCATCAATGGTGCATGACACAGGGTGAGCTGCTCAGAGGACCTAGCTCAGTCAGTGAGGGGGCTGGTGGGCTGATGTGGCACTCAATGGAAAAGATATTCAGGAAGACCTGCACTTATGGTACAGTGAAGCCCACCAGGATGAAGCGCAGCACTGCAGACTTCTGCAGTAGAGTTACTGCAGCAAACAATGCAGTTTCAATGGGAGTTAATCCCTTTTGTCATGCAGTAAATCTGTGACACTACGCTTTATCCTGGTGGGCTTCACTGTAAGTACCTAATTTTTCTGTCTTCCCTGAATCAATGTTCTCCACTGAGTCCCACTTATGGGTCAGAGTATGAAACTTCCCTTTTCTGAGGGACAAGCTGGCTTACCCTGAGGGTACCCATGTACCTTCAGCCCTCTGCCTGGGGAAGAATACCTGAGGCGGAGGCTCTAAACAGGTCTGGTGAGACCAGGGACTTGACCGGGCCATGCCGCAGCTCCTGTGGCACAGGACCAGGAGGGTTCCCTGAAAGCTCCTCTGACCCTATGGTGGAGAAGAAGTGAGCCACCTGGAAATTTGAGTTCAGCACCTTATGTCAGGCCAAAGGAACCAGTCATAGGCAAAGCCACACCATCTGTTGGACACATGCTGCTGTTGCCATCAGTCTGTAGGCCACCTCACTAGCATCAAAAGGTGCCCTCATTTGGTGATATGCTACCACTAGATCCCATGTGAAAAGGTCGATGACTTGCCTGACTGCTTCACTTTGTGGTATCATAGCCAGCAGGTTGGGCAGCTGTAAAAATAGGTGATGATTACAGGTCCTCATATGGGCTTGGTGTGCGGACATACATCAGGGTGCATGCCGGGGTGAAAACCTTTCTTCCCAGTGCACCTGTGTGGGCAAAGTCTGCATCTGGAAGTCAGTTACATGAGAGGCTCCATGGCCCCAACTGGGCCTGCAGCAAATGAAGCCCTGAGGTGGGGGTGAGGAATATCACCTTCAGTTCCTGTGGGTGCGCAACACTGCATGAGGGGGTCCCTGAGGATGGCAGGAGTTGCAAAGGGATGCATTCACAAGGTCCAGGATGCCTCCTCCACAGCTCTAGGCTAGGGAGGAATGATAACCATGTCAGAATTGGGAACCCCAAAGAGTCCCAATAGCAGTCTGCCAGATCACAGCTGCTCAAAGCCTGAAGGTCAAGTGTCTGGAGCATCTCCACCAAGACACGCAGGTACAGGGCATACTCAGCAGAAGAGGGGAAGGGGAAGATGACCCATTGTCCTCTGAGGAGGACATGGATAGAGATGAGGCACCACTTCCAGGCAAGTTTGACACCAGGGAGAAGGGCCTGAACTGGTCCCTGTCAGACTCCTTTTGCCAATCCTCGATGGCACTGACCCATGCCCGGTGCTGAACCCACATTAGCAGCCCCATAGGGCCAATCAGTAATGGCATCCTCTCCATAAAGCAGAGAGCCCTTCAAAAGGACGTTGAAACTCCTGGTCTCGAGGACCTTGGCTTGGGATGCAGAACTGTGGCAGGGCCTGGCCTGAGGGAAGGACCAGCCAGAATTACCCGAAGGGTATCCCCTACATCAAAGGAGTGATCCAATCAGTGACCTTTGGGAGAAACCCCCAGGTGAGGAGACTGGAGCTGTAAAGGACCCATAGGGTAGCCCTGGCCTTCTCCAGTGATGACATCGACACATGACTTCAGGGAAAAACCCGATCATGGGTTATCATTCAACTCTGAGTCGGCTCCCCCTCTGGCACTGAACTCAGGGCGGGTGATGTCCTTAAGGGCAGACATCTCCTTGTCACCACAATCAATATCATCCTTGATGCTGTGCTCAGTGTCAACCTCAACGTCAGCCTGGCGCAATCACCCTCTTTGGTGTCACAGGCGACAACGGGGTCAGGAACTGGCACTAGGCCAACATCTTGTCAGCACTGTGTTCAGCGCCAAATCTTGGCCTGACACCATGGCCATCACCGGTGCCATTTCTGGACTTGGATACATTCTCCTCCTCGGTGTTGTTAGCAACACCACAGGAAGAAACAGACCCCAAACCAGCTCAGGCACAAGCATCAGCCTTGGTGTTAGGCCTTCTGACACCAGAAATAGTGTTGGGGGAAAGCCCACTACCATCTGTAGCATTACTCGCTGTGTAGTCACCACGAACGGTGACAACAGCACTGACAACACCAAAATATGGCATCGAGACATCCACCAGTGTGGAATGAGCACATTACTTTGCCCTTGCCACCAGCGACATCTACTGTTCAAGCAGTCAGACCATGGAGAGTTCTCAGCCAGCCAACCAAGAGGAACCAGCTGTCCACCTGACCCAACCACCAGGTTTTCTGGTACCTCAGGGCAGTGAGGTTGAGGACAACCATGTGCTTTCTTGAACTCAGAGGTCCCAGGAAGAGGCCCAGGAGAACAGCCTGGCAACCTTACCTTTGAAGCTTGCATGCAACACCTGCCACCAAAGGTAGGGATCGGCTAACCTCCTTCAATGCACGTGTTTTGAGGAAACAGGTATTACATCCTTAGGGTATCAGAACTTCTCACCTTTGGGTTGCAGTTCTCATAGAATGCATGTGAGACCATTTACAACTGTAAGAGTGGTCTCGTTGACTTTATTAACATACACAACAATGCCAGACTGCAGTTAGTCAGAGGCAAACTGATTTATAAAATGGCACCCAAATTAATTTACAAAATTAGTGTGGTTCTCGTGTATGGAAAAGCTTCATTTGTATCTCCCAACTATTCCTCACACTAACTATACCCAAAACGCTATTCACAGATATCATATCAACTCAAACATTTGTTTCTGATATTTGGTTGTTTGGTTAAATAGGAAAGGAATTGTGAATGCTACTCAACCATATATTTCTTTCAGCACTTTGTCTGATCCTTATGCAGAAACCCTGGTACTGTAGTAATGTAAAATACTGAGGAATGGTGCTGTACTGTTGGGGTGTGCAGTACTTTGGATGTCATAATAAATTGAGGTCCTTTCTGCCCAGCTCTGGTGCTGTCCTTGTGGGTGTCCAAGTGAGTCAAACAACCAATGGCAATTTCTGCATGACTAGGGTACTTATTTATTTATTTCAAAAGGTTTGCCAAAGAGGATAACCTTACCTGGTGTCACAACTAAAATCCCCCTTCCTAGTAAAACTGGTTTAGGCAATTTCTATGGCTGTGTCACTGTTGAGGCATGGAAT
This sequence comes from Neoceratodus forsteri, assembly GCA_016271365.2. Classification (NCBI taxonomy): domain Eukaryota; kingdom Metazoa; phylum Chordata; order Ceratodontiformes; family Ceratodontidae; genus Neoceratodus; species Neoceratodus forsteri. Next base: position 1,333,217,782 of record CM057455.1, on the reverse strand, counting down.
GGCTGCTGCTACACTGCACTACCAGTCTTTCTCTTTGTTGTAAATCACTTTGGGATACACAGTGCATGAAAAGTGCTATATAAATGTGAGTCATTCTACTCCTGCTGCTACTACTAATACTACTACTAACTTTCCTTTTCATAAACAAATTCTATTTTAAAACCCACCTCTTTCCCCTCACTTATGAGCATTGTAAAGCACTTTATATTTCAAGGCTATTCAGCAAACACTCTGCAGCTGTCTGTTTGTACACACAAAAATATATTTTTCAGATTACATACTTATCCCTACTTAGATCTGATCCCTACCTGCAAGGCTGAAAAATATGGAATACCAAAACTCTTCCAGTGGGCAGTTCCCTTAATATACAGTTACTATTAGGAGTCTGGGTTATGCTCGGTCAAGTTTGTTATGTTCCTCCCCCATTACAGAGAAGCACGTCCTCTAGCTCAGTTCCATTAATGGGGTGCTCTGACAGGAGACTCCTCTTGCCAAGATTCAGAATACAATCAGATCTGCCACTACCCAGTGCATTATCTGCCAAGGCTATTCGGCCAATGCTCTCTGCTGTCATCTGTTGGTTAGTCACAGAATTACATATGAAATACATTCAAATTTACAGTATTTATTTACTTATTTGTTGAAAACTGGTAACCAGGAAAGGCACACCGAGCCAAGGCTCATTTTCAAGTGTGATCCAAGGAAAGGGAAACAGGGAGACAAAATATACAAAGTATACATAGTGGTAAAGTGCAAAAATATTCAAAACATTAAAAACAATAAGGAACAGCAAAACGTACGATGCAACAATATATGCATACAGAAGCCATGTGATAGTTAGGCAGAAGAGTAGAGGCATTAGTGCTGGGTGCACAAAGACCAAGTACATGAAAATAATATAGCCAAATCGGCTATGGACAGGACAACAGCAGGACGGGGCTGCAAAAGGTTTCATCAGGCATTTGAGGGAGAAATGGGAGGGGAAGAGGTGGAGGGTTGGAGGGAGATTGTTCCAGATGGAAGGAAGATGAGAGGAGAAAGCAGGCTGCACTGCTGCAGAGTTGTGTGTGTAACCCCCCTGCAAATGGGGGTTCCCAAAATTCTTCCAGGAGCTTGCCTGAATGCTCCAAGTCTGGGTGGTGTTCGGCGTCTGAGCTGTTTAAATGTGGTTCCAAGTGAGTGCTATTTGAGCCTCCACGTACTGTCTCTTTAAGAGCTGTCTGCTTGCAGACTTAATTAGTTTGTATGGGGGGACTGTGTATTTAATGCTTGAATCCCACCCAAGCTGCGGAGTAATTGCTCCATTTTGCGGTAACTGGAAGTGCAAAGGGAGCCCATCTTAAAGCTGTAACTGTTTGCCTGTAATCATTAAAAGCATTAGCAGAATTGTAGTTTGTCTAACCTGCCTTTATTGCAGCTGGGACTCTGTGTGTGTTACCCCTCCATTTTGGACCTTAACTGCTGTGCTGGGCCAATTGGGTTAAGGGAGCCCTAAAATGGAGCCTGTGGACGAATCAGAACTTGGACTCTTAATTTTGAGCCAGCCACAAGGGGATTGTATGGGCAGTGACTCTGGGAAATGTAGTTTTGACCTTGGCGCCTTTTTCCACCAACAGAGGGAGTCTTATTGTGAGTGACAGCCGAACCAGCCAACAGAATGGTGTGGAGATAAAGGAAATGCCCTGCTCTGTGACTGGAAAGATCTGATCAGTTGTGACAGTGAAGAGAGAAGGAGCTCTGTGCTTCTGCAGTGTATAGTTTCACGCGGGAAGTGCATGTGAGGCCCTGAGTTTCAGCCTGCAGCCGTTGTGAGTGCCAGTTTGGACTGAATCCAAGTTGTGAGGAGAAAGAAGCACCAGAAGTGTGGAAACCAGGCTCACCCTGTGGAAGACTGGAGAAATTGCTGAATCGCGCTCGGTCTGTCAGGAACTGAAGCTGCTGTGTGTGCTCCCCGGTATTTTGCAGTAAGTGCGATCGGGATTGAGGAGCAGTCTGCCTGGTATAGTACTTTCCTTTTACATATGAATGTGCGTAGTGCTTGTGGGGAATTGCTATTTCCAATCCCCAGTGCTGTGTGCTGTGTGTTGAAGCTGGAAGCAAACCCCAGCTTGTCTCAGACTAAATCCATTTGCTATCAACTGCAGTGGGGTCCAGTCACAAGGACTTTGTCTCCATGCCTTGTTGTTCTGGCAATCCAGAAGAACATCCACCATCCGGTCCTCAGCTTGGCTATTGTGAGTACAAATCGGGGTATTCCCCTGCAGCATGTTTTCAATCACAAGGTGTCATCTAATTCTTGTTGTTTCACTGCTTCATGGACTGAGCCATCCGACTCCGGATTACAATTGGGTGTTGTGCATATATTTTCTTCTACAGGTTATCCATCTGCACCTGCTGGCCAACCCCGGCAACGGACCTGGCTAGCCCCCAATCTGGGTACCCAGAGTGTGACTTTTCAGACCCTGTATGTGTGCACAGTACTGTGATTTAATGCCACTAATTAACCTGATTTCCCTCATGTGGAGCTGTCCCCTAAATAAATCAGATTTGTTGTTGTTATATTATATACTGTCTGTGGTGTTGGTACTTATGGAAACAGTACTGTGTTTTGCTGTGTATGTTGTTTAACCTTACTTTACAGGGGGTCCTCAGAGATGTGCTGCAGAATCAGTCTTGAGGGTAAGTGGTACCTATATGAATGAACAGTGTGTATACGTGGGGTATTGGGGCTGTACTATGTGAGCCACTAGAGGCAATAAAAGGGGGTCTCAGTGTCCCAGAGGGCTGTGACCAAGCTAGTCTAACCACTACAAACCCTGACCTCTGGGTGGAGGCACCCGCCATAGGACCTAGGCCCCTCAACCTGTCCGTAGTCAAACAGGCAGGGGTAGTAGCCCTTGGGATAGCGCCACCTAGGGGTTACATGTGCAATAAAGATGGGCCTGAAGTTGCGACAGCTAAGAGCATATGTGGCAGAAGGAACAGAAGAGAGGAGAGAGGGCAGAGAGTTAAACCAAAACTTAACATTACATATTGATGAATATCGTCACTATTGATTACCAGTTGTAGGTCTGTGCCAGAGGCTCTAGGACCCCACAGGAGCCAGAACATTTCTGGTGTAGTAGGCAATGCAGTAGGCCCCCAATCACCTCAGTATCTTTTATATGAGGAGGTGAAAGCATGAACCGAATAAGCAACCTGTTCACTTAACCTAAGGGCATAAGACAGCCCTGATGGCCCCTGCAAGATGGGCCACCAAACCTAGTAACTTAGTGTCTTCACAGTCCAAAGCAAGTACAAGGGGAAAAGACCGCAACACAACAATACTGGAGTGAGTCCAGGGCACAGTGGGTTGGTGGGTGCGGTAATCAATGGTGAAGACATTCTGGAAGATCAAGAATAACGGTAAGACGTAATTTTAATATCTTCCAAGAATCAATCTTCACCACTGATTCCCACTTGTGGGTCAGAGTGCCAAGCTCAGAGAAAGTCCCCTGGACTAGTAAGGCTCGACCTAAGGGCTCACTCAGGATATTAATCCATTCAGAATTGTCCTACTAAAGGTGGTATACTGCCTGGCATGGACATCTGGGGTATAATTCTTGGTAAAGGTATGCACTGTGCTCCAAGCTGCCAATCTGCAAACCTCTCCAGTAGGCACACAGCATATCTCTGCCAGGGAAGTGGAAACTGCTCTGGCGGAGTGGGCATGTACCTTGCCCTCCAGTTTAACCTGAGCCATAGCACAGCAGTGGCACAGGCAGTTTACAATCTAGCAGAAATGCACTGTTCCTTTCACTTAGGACTGAAAGAGACAAAGAGCTGTTTTGACTGTCTGTAGTCCTTAGTCTTGTCCAGATAAAACTTAAGGACCCTCTTAACATCCGGTGAGTGAAGAGTCCTGTCTCCCTCATTCTGGAAGCTGGTAGGCAGGATTACAGCCTGATTAAGATTGGACTCTGACACCACATTTGGTAAAAATTTGGGGTGTGTACAGAGAACTACCTTATATCAATGGAAAACATTATTCAGAAGATCGGTGACCAAAGCATGGGTTTCAGATACTCTGCGTGCAGAGATTATAGCACCACAAAGGCTGCTTTCCAGTTAAAAAAGTACAGTTACTTAAGAACTTACCGTAACAGTAGATCTTCAAGAGGAGCTCTTGCAGCAGGCAACACTGGTAGGGCTAAGCCACCAGGTGCTAGGACCCCACGGAAAAGTAGCTAACAGTCATTAGTGGGGGACCACCCCCAACATCAGTAACGCCCGAAGTCCGCCTATGGTATAAAAGGAGCGGTCCCCCAACCCAACCTCAGGTCTCCTGCCGGAGACCCCAGCAAGCTTAGAGATGTGGAGAACTGAGGTGGTTCCTCAAAACCGAGGAAAGCAGAATACCTATGATAGAGAAGTAGTCATTATGGGGATGGAGGAAGGGAAAGCAGCACCTGCTGCAAGAGCTCCTCTCGAAGATCTACTGTTACGGGAAGTTCTTACACAACTGCACAATCTTGCTTCGAGGGGGCTCTTGCAGCAGGCAACGCCAGTAGGACTGAGTCCCAAGCAGTGCAGGAACTGACCCGGTTAGCTGGGAGGAGGAGGGGCTCAGCAAAAAGGCATTCAGGAGCGGAGGACCTGAAAGAATGTGAGTCCGAAGCCTACCCTACGCCTATAGGCAATGTTCAAACTGTAGTATCTAATGAAAGTATGGACAGAACTCCAAGTAGCAGCTGCAAATATGTCTGCAGCAGATACATTCCTGAAGGAAGAAACAGAAGCAGCCATGCTTCTGGTAGAATGGCCTTTGACCGGTCCCAGCAAAGGCTTGTCATATTTGAGGTAGTAAAGTACAGTTACGTAAGAACTTACTGTAACAGCAGATCTTTGAGAGAGACTCTTGTAGTAGGTAATCACCTTGAGGACTGAGCGCCCCCTGGTGTCAGGACCACACGGAAACTTTAGCCAACAGTATCTGATGGGGGACTGCCCACCAGACGTGATGTGGCTGACATCAGTGTGATCCTATATAGTGGGCAGTCCCCACGTCTGCCTTCCAGTTCTCCCACCAGAGACCTTCGAGGAGGTGCGACAGGAGAATGGACAAGAGGCTCCTGCAGCTCAGAATGAGCCCATGAAGAAAAAGTAGAATACAGTAGGGGGATGGGGCATGGGGTCATAATGTCACAAAACATTATGCCGCATCTCTAAATCGCACTGCCAATACACCGCGATTTATGCCATGCAACATAACTCTTTTTTCTGTGGGGTGCTCTGCCCCCCACCCCCTCCGTTGCAGGAGGCTGCGCCCCCGGACCCCCACTGAAGATTCTTAACTCCGGGGGGGATCCAACTTGGGGAATGCACAAAGACTTAAAAAAATTAAATTTCTGGGACCAGGAATCAAATCCAGTCCCAGATGCAGTGCCTTGGTTCCTGCTGCTGTAGCTCTGTCCAGTGAGCCACGGCAAGCTGCTCGGCAGAACCCACTCCCAGCAGAGGTCTTATCCTCAGTCTGGGAGTGTGTGAATGGTGCAATACCACGTACAGCAGTATACGCAGTATTGTACTATTCGCTGTCCTAGACAAGCGCTATTATGGGTTAGCTATAATGTCATATGCTATCAAGCGTGCGACATTGCCAGCCCAGTGTGGGGGATGGAGGGAGGGAGGAAACGGTTACCTACAGCAACAGCCTCTCTTGAAGATCTACTGTTAAAGTAAGTTCTTACGTAACTGTACTATCTTACTTCGAGAGGGCTCTTGCAGTAGGTAATCACCTTGAGGGCTGAGTCTCAAGCAGTGTAAATCAGAAGAAAAACTGAAACACGAGAGGCAGGAATGAAAAAACCTGCTAAAGGCGCAGGAAGTTATGACAGGAGGCCCTGAAGCACAGCTAGGCCAAAATCTGCCCCGTGCCTAGAAGCAATGTCGAGACTGTAATGCTTTGTGAAAGTGTGGACTGAACTCCAGGTAGGCACGGCACACATGTCAGTGGCAGACATATTCCTGAAATAAGCAGTGGAGGCAGCCATACCCCTAGTGGAATGCCCCCTAACCTCCCCTGGGAGGGTTTTACCATACTTCAGGTAACAAAAAGTAATGCAGTTTTCCAACCATTTGGATAAACATTGTTTGGTAACTGCTGCATCTTCCTTCTTGGGTGCAAAACAAATGAAACGCTGATCCGATTTTCAGACAGACTTTGTCCTGCTAGTGTAATAACGCAAGATTCTATGAACATCTGAAGTGTGAAGAAGTGCTTTTCCCCAACTGGAATGCACGGGGTGGTACACTGGTAGTTGAATCGACTGGTTCAACGTAAACTCAGAAACCATTTTAGGTAAAAACTTAGGGTTGGTACAGAGATCCACCCGGTCTCTGTGAAAAATTAAATAAAGCTCTATACAAATCAGGGCCTGAAGCTCTGAAATCCTCCGCGCTGAAGTGACTGCCACTAAGAAAAGCACTTTCCAAGATAAATAGAGCATGTCACAAGAACCAGCCGGTTCAAAAGGAGGCAGGGTCAACTTTTCCAAAATAAAATTAAGATCCCATGGTGGCGCGGGGCTGCACACTGGGGGTTTGATGTGCAAAATCCCCTTCAGAAAAGTCTTTGAGATTTCCAACTGTGCTAGTGTCCTGCCATCCACCAAGGTATGGTAAGCAGAGACAGCTGACAAATGGACCTGCAGCGATGAATATCCTAGGCCTGACTCGTAGAGATGTAGGAGATATTCCATGACTGATGGAGCAGGGCATAAAAAGGGGTCCCGACCCTTCGCAGTGAAGCAAATGGAAAAGCGCTTCCATTTCATGGCATAAGTGGCCCTCGTAGATGGCTTTCTGGCCTCTACGAGTACCTGAGCCACTCTAGAAGAGACTCCAAAGTGTGAAGCGGCTATGTCCTGAGGTGCCATGCATGAAGATGAAGAGATTTCAGTCCAGGATGGACTAGTGTGCCCTTCTCCTGGGTCAGGAGGTCATTGCAAAGAGGCAGGGGAACTGGAGGCTCTGCTGCTAGCTGCTGAAGGAGTGGAACCCAAACCTGATGAGGCCAAAGGGGGCAGTTAGAACCATGCAGGGCCCCTCTGCCCATAGCTTGAGCAACACCCTCTGCAAAACCAGAAAGGGAGGGAAGGTGTACAAGTACCTCCCTGTCCAGCAAAGAGATAGTGTCTCTCGCCAGAAAACACCATACCCTGGAGCAAGCGAGCAAAACTTGGTTAGTTTTGTGTTGTATGGGGAGGTTAACAGATCCGGTTCCGGACGACCCCCCTCTTATTTGAACTCCCACTCATGGTCTCTTACTGTAGTGCAGCTGAGACTGTCCACTAGGACTTCTGCATACCTGGAATGTGGACGGCTGTGAGGCGAATCTGATGCAGAACAGCCCAATTCCACAACCACATCGCCTCCCTGCATGGGGGTATGAACGGGTGCCTCCCTGCTTGTTGAGATACCAGACCATGCACATATTGTCCGATTGGACCAGCAGAGTACCTTGGAGAAGCAGGTGTTGGAAAGCTTGAAGAGCATACATCACTGCCCTCATCTCCAACACATTGATATGCAGAGAAGACTCCACTAGGGACCACGTGTCTTGAGTTCTGTGGTCTCCCAAATGAGTGCCCCATCCCATCCCTGATGCATACGTTGTCAGGGTCTGCATGGGAGGAGAGGACTGAAAAAGGACCCCCTTGGTGAGATTGGAAAGATCCTGCCACCAAGAGAGATCCCTCTGCATGGAATTGGAGACCATAAACATCTGGTCCGGATCGTTCGACCTCTGATCCCACTGTGCCCTGAGCGTCCACTGTGATATACACATGTGAAGCTTGGCTAATGGCACTGTGAGGATGGCTGCTGCCATCAGGTCCAATATCCAAAGAACTGACCTGGCTGAGACCTTCCTGCTGGAGGCCGCCATATAGGCCTGCCTCTGCAGGGTTTCCACCCTGTCCAGAGGGAGGAAAGCCATACCCTGGACCATGTCCAACACCGCCCCAATGAATTACAGGCATTGGGAAGGAACAAGCTGGACTTCTGAAAGTTTACAGTAATCCCAACCGAAAAAACAGGTCCAGGGTTGCAGATAGGGAGAGTTCCAACTGTTCCCTCGACGGGGCTGACAGAAGCCGGTCATTGAGGTGAGGGAACACACAGTGGCCCTGACGCCTTAGGGCCACCACCACCACCACTAGACACTTTGTAAAAACCCGAGGTGCCAAGGAAAGGCCAAAGGGCAGAGCCCTGAATTGGTAATGTTCCCTCTGGAAGGATAACCGTAGGTAGCAATGATGGGCCCTGAATATAGGGATGTGCGGGTAAGCATCCTGCATATCCAGAGCACAGAGCCACTGACCCTTGCACAGGAGGGCAGCAGACCCAGGAGGGTCAACATCTGAAACCTTTTGTACTCTATGTACAGGTTCAGAGTGCTGAGGTCCAGAATGAGACGCAGATCTCCCATCTTTCTGGGGATCAGGAAGAAGTGGGAGTAGTACTCCTTTCCTACCTGGTACCCGGGAACAGGTTCTATTGCTCTCTTCTGTAATAGAGCCTGAATTTCCTCTCTGAAAAGAGGGATGTGTGCCTTCGGGTAGTGAGAATGGGCCAGAGGCCTGTCTGAAGGTTTTGTGAGGTATTCCAGAGTATGGCCTTGCTCTATGAGCTGAAGAACCCATAAGTCAGTTGTCACCACCTGCCACCCTGGCAAATGACAAGCAAATCTTCTGCCCACCTGCTGCCCTGCAAGATTCTGAGGGGAGAGGGTGGATGCAGAGTCATGCAATGGAGGAGGGGTTGGGGACAGCTGCACCTGAAGCCCTCTGGGACTTGACCTGGGGAGCAGCTGAGGCAGACTGTGCCCTACGTTTCTTTTGATGTCGGGCCGTCGACTGTTGTTTCAGCTGCCATTTTCCTTGGTGCCAAAAGGGTTTCTTTGCCTGAAATTGTGGTCGATACATGGTTTGTACCAACTGAAGGGCTCTGCCTTTATCCTGCAGGGTGGTAATGATATCCTGTGCATCATGCCTGAAGAGGATGGATCCCCGGAACGAGGCGTTCTGGACAGCAGTCTGTATGTCCTGGGCCAAACCTGACACCCTCAGCCAGGAGAAACATTGGAGGCTGACTGCTGTGGCAGCTCCCCTCACAGATGAGTCTACTGCATTGTAAGTCACTTGAAGTGAATGCCTACAGGCCAACGGATCGAATCTGCCAAAGGGGATTTTAATTCTGAGTCCGGGAGTGCTTCAATGGCCAGCTCTGGCTAGGCAAACAAAGATTTTTAGTATACTGTACCAGTATGTGGCCATCATTAGTTGACAGCCTCATGGCCAGAGTGGAGGAAGAATAACATTTCCTGCCAGACTGATTTAACTGCCGAGACTGCTTATCTGGAAGCAAGTTGCACATATGATGGGGCTTTGAAGACCGGTCATGAGCAGCCGCTATGACCAAATTGACCTTTGGCTGCATGCTGACGTGGTCCTTCCCCTCTGGTGTATGGTAAGTATGGTCCACCTTCTTGGCCACTGCTGGAATGGAGGAGGGCATCATCCAGATTGCTGATGCCAGGTCCTCACGTGGCTCAAGCCAGGGTGGGGTAAGGACCAGGGTTGCCTAGTACATGTCCAGGTGTTCTGCAAGGTGCTGCCTTTTCAGATCCTGGGCATCCACCTTCCAGTCGTAAACCTCCGCTATTTTTTGGAGAAGGTCCACGAAGGGAGGGTCCTCCGGAGGTAACCTGGGGGATTCCTTGGGTTGAGGTTCTCCTATAGGTGGAGTTTTGAAACCTGACCTTACCAACTCTGAAGAATCTGAGTTGGAATTCTGATCTGAGTTGGAAGGATCCCAGGGTACCGGCGTTGGGTCATCTAAAGGCCAGGGCAGCATCGGGGCCTTTGAAGGGGCCGGCGTTGGCTGAGGCGAAGGGGCCAGAACCTGCCTCGGTTGCTGCACATCAAGGTTCCTACGAGATTATCTGGGGGGGGGGGCTACGGCTGTCCCACTCTGATACCAGTTGAGCCTTGGTCTCTGACCACCAAGACTGTAAAATGAACCTAAAGTCCACTGGAAGTTGAGGAGGAGGCTGATAAGCCAGGGGATAGCCTGTAGGAAAGCCCGGCTGTGGGAAACCCATTGCATGAAAATGCGGTGATGGGTAACCCAGCGGAGGGTTGGCCAGAGCATACCCTGGTGTCTGAAACCCTGAGGGGGTTAACCCGGTGGACTGGATGCTGGTGCCTGAGGAGTTGGGTATTCTGATGGCGGGAACTCTGAAGGATGGCCCGACGGAGGGTACCCTGACAAAAGGCCCAACGGTAGAAACCTTGACGGAGGGCCCGACAGAGGAAAACCTGTCGGAGGGCCTGATGGTGGGGCTGAAAGCCCTGACGGAGGCCCCTGTGGGACGCTAAACCCTGAAGGTCCTGGGAAGGTTAGGTCCTGTGGAGGATGTGCAGGTGGCACTAAAGCCCCTGATGGTGGGGGAGGTGGCTGAGAACTGTCCGAGACAGTGCAAGCTCCTGAAGCCAGATCCGGAGGTGAGCCTGGAAGAAGGCCACCTGATGGAAGCCCCTCATTTCCCATCCCTCGATCGACAGGTGAGAGAGGGGGAACCACGTCTAATGGAGAGGGTGATGTCCAGTGGGGAGAACCTTCTGGGGAAAACTGAGGTAAATCCGGCAGCTGGGAAATCATCAGGCCATTGCCGGACCCCGATGCCAGGTCAGTCGGGTGGACATCAGCAGAACTGGCATCCAAATTATTGGTCGAAATGACCAAGTGGGCATCGGACTGACCAATGTCCAACTTGTTGGTCGAAGCTGGGTGGGTTTCGGAACCTCCGGAGCCCGACACCACAGCCTGAGCTGGTCACTCATCAGAGGGTCCAATGAACAACTTAACGACTCCCCTCAGCGCAGTAGACACCCCCCCCCCGATGGAGATGGGTCTAGGCATGGCTGAAGCTGAGGCCGAGGTTCCCACAGTCACCAAGACCAGTGGTGGCGGGGGGCCGGAGGACAACTCCTTAGGCGGGCAGGCTGGGCTGCAGCAGCCAACTTCCCAGAGGAAGATGACCACCACTTATCCGTAGGGCCCGCAGGTGGCTTCGGATGCAGGAGGGACCGGTCCCAATGCTTCTCCCTCTTCTCCTGCTTGGACTCGGTGGGTGAGGTGGAAGCGCTGTGCAATTTGTTGTGCTCTTTCTCCATGGTGGCCATTCATTGCTTAAGTAAATGAGCCTCAAGGGCCTGCTGGCAGCGCTTCTATGTGGCCAGGTTAAAGCTGGAACAGGCCTCACAGTCCTTGACCTTGTGCTCCGGACCAAAGCAGAAGAGGCAGAGGGAGTGCGAATCCTCGTGCGGTAGCTGCGTGCCACACAAAGCACACTTATTCTTGTGCTCGACGTTTGAAGATGATGACGTGCACAAATTAAACGAAAATAATGAATTTGAAAAAAAGGAAACGGATACTCATCCGACACAGCAGTTGAACTGCAGCATATGCTCTCCATGAGGTCTGACTGTTCAGGTCAATGGCAGGAAAGAACTGGAAGGTGGGCATGGGGGCTGCCCACTACATAGGATCACGCTGACATCAGCCATTTAATGTCCGGTGGGCGGTCCCCTATCAGATACTGCTGGCTAAAGTTTCTGTGTGGTCCTGATGCTAGGGGGTGCTCAGTCCTCAAGGTGATTACCTGCTGCAAGAGCCCTCTCAAAGTAAGATTAAACAATACAGTTGGCTAACCACGTAAACATTGCTTGGAAACAGGAGCCCCTTCTCTCTTGGGGCAAAATGAAACAAACAACTGATCAGTCTTCCTAATAGCATGGGTACAATCCAAATAGTAGCAGAGCATCCAATGAACATCCACCTCTACTTCTTCCCCTTCTCAAAAGGAAAAAAAAGTCCAATGGTAAACACAAGCGCCGGGACAAGCATATGGACTGGCCCCAGTCAGCTTCCCACTCTTGGTCACCACGTAATTCAGCAGCCGACCCTGGATCTTCCTCCTGGTGGGAGGTTGGCCCCTCCTTTACCAGTAGCCCTCACCCTTTTCGGGCTCCTAGTGTCTCAGTCTCCCATCCTCATCACCATCATGGGCAGTGGTTCTTCGGGACTTTGGATCTCATCCCCAGCCCCCAAGCCCCTGACGCTAAGGCTCTTACACCCAGCGGGTACCTAGCCAGGTGGCTCGACTGGTTTCTCTTCAGGCGGCGGCTCTTCCACCGCTGCCCCACCGGTCTTGGTGATGCCGACGTCAGTACCGAGTTCTGGGATCGACACCTCTAAGCGATGCTAGGGGTATGCATCATCCTCCCTCACGAGAGCGGCGCCTCTGCCCCCAACAAGGGCTAGCTCCCCCATACAGGCTTCGCCCTGTAGGCCTGCCCTGGCTGTTTCACCAGACCAGCATTAGTCTTCACCTGTCCAGTCAACACCGGCTACCCCGGTATCAACCCCGACAAGACCCCAACCATCGCTGCCTAACCCTCAGCCCACGCCAGCTGACCCTTTGGTCACTCCTCAACCAATGCCTGAGGGACCAATGCCTGGTCTCCCTACACCTGCCAGAATGATGCTGGACATCTCACACCTCAGGATCCAATTCCCAGTAACCCAGCTCCCCAGGGACTGATGCCCAGGTACCCAACGCCGCAGGGACCGACGTCGGGGCTGCCTACTCCTAGCCCCCCCCCCACCCTGACCGTGCAGACCCTGAACTTCCTAGCCCACATGGTACAGTACTAAAATGCCCTGTGGGACAAGGCATTGGAGTTGGTGCAGGCTCTCCCCAAAGACTCTTCCAGGGCCCAGCTTATCCAACTTCTAAAATCAGGCTCAGATGTGGGCAATCATGTTTTCAGAGCCTGCTACGATGCAGCAGATATTGCTGGGTGGGCAGTGGCCACAGGCATATGCATCCGCGTCCACTCCTGGCTTAGAGTTTCTGGCTTTGCCCCAGATGTGCAAGCTAAAATCCTTCATGCCCCCTTTCAGGATCCAGTCCTCTTTGGCGAAGATACCCAGAGCATTCTCTATCGCCTACAGGAATTGGGCACAGCTTTAAGATCGGTGCACTTCATGTACCAGTCCCAGTCTAGATCTAACCAATGTCAGCTCTTTCGATGGCCCCCTAGACAGCAGTCCAAGGGCCAGTAGCCCAAAAGTGCCTTCAAACCTAAGGCCCCTTCTCAGGCAACAGGAGCCTCAGCCCCTAGGGCTCCTAGGGCCTCCCTTGCCACTCTGCCCATCCCCGGCTCCTCAACCTGATTCCTTACTGACCCTCCCTCCTCCAGTGAAGACTTTGGGGGAGGCAGTAAGGGGTCACTTTTCATGATACCTAGAAGGATGGCACAGCATAACTTCAGATCAGTGGGTTCTTCAACTTGTGGAAAAGGGGCATACTCTAGAATTCTTGGAGATTCCCCCAGACAACCCTCCCTTGTACTTCCATTATCCTCAGGCCCATATTGCCCTTATCCAGGAGAAGATTCAGATGCTTCTGCACAAGCAGGCCATAGAACCCGTACCACTGGATCAAAGAAGAAAGCGATTCTATTCTCATTTCTTTCTGGTCCCAAAGAGGACCGGTGACCTACATCTGATTCTTGAACTCAGCCACCTGAATCTGTTCATAGAATACAAGTGCTTTAGGATGGTCACTCTGCACAGCCTTCTCTCTCTTCTTCATCAAGGGGACTGGCTTTGCTCACTGGATATGCAAGACGTTTATCTCCACATCCTGGCCTTTCGGCCCCACATAAGGTTCCTTCACTTTTGCATCCAAGGAAACCGTAATCAGTTCTGGGCCCTCCCTTCGGCATTTCCTCTGCTCCCTGAGTATTTACCAAGTGCCTGGCGGTGATAACTGCTGCCCTCAGGAGACAAGGTCATTACGTCTTCCCTTATTTGGATGACTGGCTTTTAACAGTCCCCTCCAGGGACCAGTTAATCAGGACCATGGAAGCCACTTTCAGTCTGTTTTAGACTCTGGGAGTTACAGTACTCTCAGCCTTCCCAAGTCCTCCCTTTGGCCAAGCCAATGGCTGCAGTACATTGGGGCAATACTAGATTCAGCTCAGGCAAAGTCTTTCTGCCTCCAGACAGGGCAGACTGCTAGCAAGCACAAGTTCGGCTGGTATCCTCGTCTCAGCAGGTCCCAGCTAGGTTTTTCCTAAGTCTAATAGGGCACATGGCGGTGACCATAGCAATGGTTCCCCTAGCCCACATGCACATGAGGGTCTCTCACTGGAAACTTCAGGTCCAATGGGATCAGTGCACCGACAATTTGGAGCAACAGGTCTTAGTCTCTAACCCTGTGCGGAAGACCCTGGATTAGTGGCAGAACCCCTTCAACCTTTTCAAAGGGGTTCACTTTTGGGCAGCCCCTCCACATCAAATCCTTACCAGAGATGCGTCGATCCAAGGCTGGGGCACTCATCTAGCAGACCACCAGACTCAAGGGACTTGGTCGTGGCAGGAACAGCAGTTCCACATCAATGTCCTAGAAATGCAGGTGATTCTTTATGCCCTGCAGGCCTTCCATACACACCTACCCCAGGACCTCTTCTGATTCAGATGGACAATATGCCAGTAGTCTTCTACATAAACAAGCAGAAGGGGACTCACTCCTACCCTCTCTACAGAGAGGCCATGTGAGTATGGTACTGGGCCATAGAACACAACCTGGAACTAACTGCTGTTCATGTTCCAGGTATCCAAAACGTCGTTAGCTTAAGCAGATCCCAGTTCAAGCCACACAAATGGGAACTTCTTCCCTCTGTGGTCAAGGATCAATTCCACAGGTGGGGTCATCCAGAGCGGGACCTCTTTGTGTCCCTGTTCAATGCAAAACTGCCCAATTTCTGCTCGCTAGATCCAGGGCCTGGTGTTTTCTGGTGAGACGCATTGTTCCTATTGGACAGGGAGGTTTCTGTATGTCTTCCCTCCTTTGACACTCTTACAGAGAGTACTCCTCAAGCTACAATCAGAGGGAGCATTGATGATCCTCATAGCTCCATACTGGCCATGCCAGATTTGGTTTCCACTATTACAGCAAGTAGCAGTGGAGTCTCTACTTCCCTTGCCACAGTGCTCCGACCTGCTCTCTCAGGAGCAGGGCAGTCTGGTCCACCTGAACCTCAGGTCACTTCATCTCCATGCGTGGCTCCTGTAGACTTAGCCATTTCCCGCTTCGGGGTTTCCTCTTGGGTGGCAGATATTTTAGTGGCAGCAAGGAAGCCTTCCAGAAGGGCCACTTATGCCATGAAGTAGAAGAAATTCTCCATTTGGGCCACCGCTCAACACTTAGACTCTTTCACCTATCCAGCAAACCTCATTCTGGAGTATCTCCATTCCCTTTTGGACTCAGGTCTGGGTGACTCCTCGCTTAAGGTGCACCTTTCTGCCATCTCTGTGTACCATGCACCTGTCGAGGGCAAATCAATTGCCCAATTGGATCTTTTCTGCACCTTCCTGCTGGGTATTCTCCATTTGAAGCCTCTCATTAGGAACCATGTCCCACTATGGGATCTTTTGTTTATTTTGGAGAAGCTTACTTTACCTCCCTTTAAGCCAGTCACAAGCTGCTAGCTATGCTTTCTGTCATGGAAAGCATTGTTTTTAGTTGCCATTACTTCTGCTTGGAGGATTTCCGAGGTTCAGGTTCTCATATGTAAAGAGCCTTATTTGGTCTTCCACAAAGACAGGGTTGTCTTTGCGGACCAGTTCTAAGTTTCTTCCTAAGGTGGTGTCTGAGTTTAAGCTGAATCAATCCCTCCAGCTTCCTGTTTAGTCTCCTGAATATTCTAATCAGGGGGAGGCCTTACTTCATAGTCCCAGAGTCCGGGGAAGAGGAGCTGCTTTTGCCCTGGAGCTCCTTCTCCATCGCAGCTAACTTCTGCTGCAGCAGGAAACTTTGCAGGGTCTTCTGGCGGCATCTTCATGTGGCCTGGTTGAAGTCCTGGCAATGTTGGCAGGCCTTAGTGTCATGGTCCTGGCCTAAGCAAAGCAGGCAAGAAGAGTGGCCATCCTTGGAGGGAAGCTGCTTGCTGCAAGCACACTTTGCCTGCTGCTCACATGAAGAGGATGGAAAAGAAGACATGCAAAATCAGTTGAAAATTTGAAAATAAATGCACTCGACAAAGACAATAAAGAAGTGTGGATAAATCATGAAGAAAATGGTGGTTGACAGAAGCAGGTGTCCATGGAAGTCTGACTTGCGCAGGTCAACGGTGGGAAAAGAACTGAGGTTGAGCTGGGGGACCTCCCCTTTTATACCATAGGCAGACATCGGGCGTGACTGACGTCAGGAACGGTCACCTGCTAATGACTGCTAGCTAGAAGTATTTTGTGGTGTCCTAGCACCTGACAGCTTAGTCCTACCGGTGTTGCCTGCTGCGAGAGCCCCCTTGAAGCAAGATCTTTAAAATACCAGTTGCATGATTGTGGAGGGCAAAATGTGCTCTGCAAAGGCCCTGCAAGCTAACTTTTCAATTCCCACCCACCATTTCTTTAAACACCTACAATTGCAGGGTGCGATTTCCTCTTTCTTAGGCCCCACCCCTTGGCAAGATTGCACCAACTCAGTTCTTCGGGACCTAATGGAAATTGCCTCCCAGCCGCATCCTATCTCGAAGTATTATGGTTTGCTCCAGAGTCTGGATCTGGATAAACCATAGGGAGTTTGCTTCTATTGGAAGCATGAACTTGATCTTTCTTTGGATGACCAGGAGTGGCGGAAAGTATGGATTGACTTGTATAAATACAATGAGCAGGATTGGTTATGATTTCTCCAGTTCAGGGTTTTGCATAACATGTATTTCACTCTCTCCAAACTAGCAAGGATGGGCAAGTCTGATTCACCACTCTGTATTAGATGTGCAATTTCGGAGGGCACCCTGAAGCGCATTCTTTGGGACTGCGCTTTGGTGACTCCCTTTTGGCAAACTATCAGACGAGCCCTGGACCCTATACTATACCTAGACTCCTTTTTTATGCCACAGGTGTGTCTAGTTGGTTCGTTCCCTACCAGGACATTAGGGTGTCACAAAGCTCACATATGCTTGTTCTCAGTTGTAGCCAAACTGGTTATCACCCGCCACTGGCTTGACCAATCCACTCCATCCCTTAGGGAATGGCTTGCGGAGATTCTTCAGGCCCTGGAGCTCGAAAAGCATATCACCTCTAGGATGTACCGAGCTGGTGCCTTTAACAATAGGTGGGGGCACTTGCTGGCTCTCCTTCCCACTATAAATTGTCCCCCCACTGCCCATGGCCAATGTTAGGACACCGAGGTTCCTCCCCGCTTCTGGGGGCAGAGGAACTCCTTTTTGGTTTTCCTTCTTCTCAGAGTGAAGTGGGTTGTTTTCTCACCGGCTTATTCTATAGGAGGGCAGCCCTTGGCTGCCCCCATGACCTGTCAGAGTGATGTGCACAGTGGAGGCTCCAGTGGGGTGGGGGATTGAAGGGGGGAAGGGGTTGGGGTTTGGGAAGTATAGTTTTATTACGTAGGGTAGTTTATATTGTTATTTTTAAATCCGGTCGGAGCATTGTTTGTTTATCTGCTTGTTCACTCGGCCTGCATCTTCCTGGACTGTGGTTTCCCTAATGGTTCATCAAATATACCTGGGTCAGTTGTATAGAGGAGAGCCACAACAGGGATTATGAGTCTTTGGTACTGCTCATTTGCCGTTTTTGTATGCCGGACTATTGTAATGTTGTGGTTGCTGTTTGTGTTTGTCATATACCTAATAAAGTATAGTTATTAGTAAAAAAAAAAATAGAAGTTGCAATAGTCTTGAAGTGTCTGGTGCAAGGTTGATATCCCAGGCCCTAACTCATGTCATTCCTTTCTCAAGACACTTGGCAGTCTGCCAGTCAAAAATGCAGTTTATTAACATCTTCTGGTCCAGTCTTTTTAAAGATGTGACAGACTGCTGCTGTTTCTACTGGTAGGAAAAGCTGGGCACATGGCTAAAATGGCATTATAAAATGGGCAAAGGAGTTCAAGCAATCTGATTGGTTGTTAGCCATGCATTAGAAGTGTCTAACACATGGCTAAACAAGACACCTCATTTAGAATGCACAGACCCATTTTATAAGTGCATTAAACCATTCTGAGGATGTGTGTTAGAGAATTCTAATGCATGGCTAGGGGGACTGGATGCACTCGGCCTGCGGCCTCATGCCTCATTACGCCCCCCCCCCCCAGCCATGTGTTCGATCTGTTTAACACACACCCCGTCGTGTCTTATTGCTTACTTGGTTCCCCTAACTATAAATAAGGAACTCTTCCAGCAAATAGCTGTGGACATCCTGGGGCTGCCGAGCACTCTTGAGGGAAACAGGTATGAGATACATACTATTGGTCATGGACTATGCAACTGGGCACCAAGAAGCTGTGGCCATGTCTTCCATAGAGACAAGGAAAGTGGGGGCGAACTCCTTGGGATATTCAGTCAAGAAGAATTTATCCAGGGATTCTGTATGAACAGAGCATGAAAGTTATGGCCCTCTCTTACGACAAATTTGAAGGAGAAGGAATAGTTACTTACCATAATAACAGCTTTTCTTCTCATAGTAGTAAAACAGGCAGAAGAACTTGCTGCATCATCTCCATGTGAGGAATGGTGCCCTGCAATATAGAATGCTTTTCAAAGAGGCTCTCTCCTGTGTGCTGATCTCAAGCCTTTCATAATTCTATCACCAGATCTTTGAGCATGAAGAGTCCAGGAGTTTTGAGACAAAATTTGGAAAATATTCCAATTAGAGTAGTTAAAAAAACAGATTAAACTGAAAACAAGAACAGAACAAGTTATAGGAATTATTAAAAGCTCACGCTGATACATATAATTACTGATTCTGAAGAGTCTAGTTATGTATCAAAAAAAGGGGAGTCAGGGAAGAAAGTTGTACTGGCTGTTCTAATATTATAACAAGGAAAGCTGTTACTACAGTGAGTAACTTTTCCTTTTAACTACATGGATTAGAATAGTGGACAGTGGTGGGCTATGGGAGGGTGGTGGTGGCAGTACAGGGGCACATCCCTCTGCTAGTACCACTACGCAACTCTTGCCATTCAGGTGGGATGGGACTGCCAGGAGGTGTCACCTGTAGCAGTGTGAGGGGAGGATGTGGGGGTCCTCTGAAGGGGGGGGGGACCTAAGGTGAGTGACAGAGGACCCCAGCCGAGGAAGCAGCTTCTGGTGGGGGACTCGACTGTTAGGTGGATAGATATTAGAACATGGAGAGGGGTGGAGAGGGAGGTAAGGTACCTATCTGGCACCACGGATCAGAGGGATGGTTAGCGGATCCTAAGGATCACTAGAGAGGCAGGGCAGGGGGGAAGCTGGATGTCATTGTCCACCTGGGGACCAATGACCTATATAGGGATGCATCTAGCACTGTTCGGGGGAATTCATGGAACTGGGGAAGGGCCTAAAACAGGTAGTGCACACAGTGGCCTTCACCATAGTGCTACCTGTATACAGCCAAGGGGAGGACAGGGAACTCCACATCAGGAGCTTCAACTTGTCGTTGAAGGATGGTGCAGAGAGGGAGGGTTCAGCTACAGTGGGGACTGGGGACCAATCTGGGAGGATGGGGGCCTGTACAAAGGTGGTGGCCTGCATCCATCAAGGAGAGGACCAGCATCCATTAAGGAGTGGAGCTGCAGTCATCAGTGAATAGTACAAGCATTACTTTAACAAATATTTAAAGTAGCTGAAGGGTAGCAGAAAGACAGAGGGAGGCATATACTGCCCCCCAAAAAACTGAAGCAGGAGGAAGGAGAACCTGAAAGAAGAAAACTCCCCCAAGGAAAAGGTTCAAGGCAAAAGAAAGGGAACTGGAGACAAAAGGATAAGGGTGCTGGGCATCAGGAGGACAGATTTTTAACTGGGTGACCAGAGGAATAGATCGGGGGTAGCAGTGGATGTGGCCTACTTAGACTTCAGCATGGCCTTCAACATGTGCCACATTGGAGGTTCATAAAAAACTGGGAAGCTTAGGGGTGGGAACCAAGGTGGTACACTGTGTATGTAACTGGCTGACAGACAGGCAACAGAGAGGTGGTTAATGGCACTCACTTGGGGGCAAGGAGAGTGGCCAGTGTTTCTTTTTTCAGGGTTCAGTACTGGGTTCAGTCCTTTTTAATGTCTTTATAAGTGACATTACAGAAGAACTGGCAGGGAAGGAATGCCTCTTTATAGATGACACCGTGATCTGCAATAGGGTGGACTCTCTGGAGGAGGTAGAGAGAACGGACAGAGACATGAAAAAGATTGAAGAATGGTCAAGGGTATGGCAGCTGGGTTTCAATGCAAATGAAAGTGCAAAATCATGCATACTGGGCACACAATTCCAGAGGCAGAATGGGGGAGGTGTTGATGGTCACTAAACAGGAAAGGGACCTAGGTATAATCACAACAGATGACCTTACAGTGGCAAGGCAATGTGATAAAGCAGTAGGGAAAGCCAATGTGATGCTGGGGTGCACAGGAAGGGGTATCACCAGCAGAAGGAGGGAGGGAGGTGGTGTTGCCACTGCATCAATCTTTGGTGAGACCACTCTAGCAGTACTGCGTCCAGTTCAGGAGACCACACCTCAGAAAGGACATAGATAGGGTAGAGAGCATGCTAGAAGGGCAACACAAATGGTTCAGGGGCTGCATCAAATGCCCTATGAGGAGAGACTGAGAGATCGAGGGAGGGGGACATGATGGAAACCTTTAAATACCTCACAGGAGTGAATAGGGTGCAGGAAGGGAGCAGTTTTTCAGAAATGAATGTGTACAAAAACTAGGGAGCATGCAATGAAGCTGGAGGGGGAAGTTTAGGATGAATGTGAGGAAGTATTTCTTCACTGAAAGTTTGTCAGATTCCTGGAACAGTCTTCCAGAGGGGTTGGTGGAGACAGAAACAATGGTGGGCTTCAAGCAGCAATGGGATATGTATATAGGAAAACTGGTAACAAAGCAGGGGAGTGGAGGAGGTGGCTGGGGACCAGGTGGAGTCTGCAATGGCAGAATAGGCAAGGAAAAGAGGGGCAGACTAGTTGGGCAAAGCAGTCCTTATCTGCCAACAAATTCTCTGTTTCTGTATAATAGCCAGTTCAATTTTTTGCAGACTCCATGCAGTACCCTGGGTTAAAGTGGTTTTTGATTACTTTGGGAATAGGCTCTGAAGCACAGAAATAACACATCCAGCATCCTCTGATACATGTGTGTCCAAGCAATAGTGATATGTGAATGTCTGGACTGCGGACCAGGTAGCTGCTTTACAAATTTCTCTCAGTAGTACATTTCTTCTTGCTGCCACTGATGCTGCTGTACTCCTAGTGGAGTGTGCCTTAATGCCATCTGGGGGTACTTTACCTGCCTTATGATAACATGGAACTATTATGAACACTATGCACCATGACATAGTTTGTATAGAAGCTGAGTACCTTGTGACAGCTCTCCATACAGTTTGTAACACATAGCTGCTTATCACTACCTGTGATTCCTTATTTTCTAGAATTACAGAATCTGAGAATCCTTCTAATATCCATTTTAAGCAATTTTTCATCTCTCCTATTGGCATGATTGATTTCAGTTTGATTCTAAGACCATATTAGGTAGAAACCAAGTACTTGCCTAAATTACTACCATTATCTTGTTGAAAATCCAAAATGAGGAATCAGTGCAGGGTGCTTGCAATGGACCCTCCTTGCTGATGTGAAAGTCACCAGGAATAGTGTTTTCCAGGCGAGATATTTCAGTTCAGTTGTAGCCATGGGTTCAAAAGCAGAGGACATTAACTGAGAAAGGACCAGGTATAGGTACCATGTTAAAATGGGTATCCTCATAGGAGGGTATTGTATTTATTTATTGAAAATTGGTAAGTGGGCCAGCCTGCTGGCGTAGCGGTACAGCTATCACTTGCAACACCAATGATCCAGATTTGGCAGTGAGCCTGAGACGTCAGAGGGCTGGCTGGGGAGGTGTGATGAGCATCCCAGGGGACACTCTCCACCTCAGGGAGGGAGGGTTGACAGTCTCCACTCTGCTGCTGCCACCTAAGTGTCCACAGGTGGAAGTATAATCGGAGCTGTGAAATGCAGGGGGGACGCTAACAATGTGAGATGCACACAGGGGCATGCTCTCACATCACAGGGCTCTCAGCATCCTGTAGGGCAGGGGTTTGAATATAGGGGCTGTAAAAACATCCAGACACTGCAGGAGGATGTCTGTCCCACACCACAGTCTCCCCACCACCAGACTATGGCACTGTTGTCCACAAGGAGCAGTACCTAGTCTCTGTCGGGGGTTTAACCCCTCCCTCCCGATGGCTCCGCCCTGGTGGTAAGCCAAGATGTCCCCAGGAGAAGGAGATAAGTCATGGGAAAGGTGGATGAGGGGGCTGGGTGCGAGGGTCGGACTGACGGCAAGCCATCTGGGCAGGGGAAAGTACACTAAAAAAAACAAAAAAGAAACTGGTAAAGTCACACTGAGCCGAGGCTTGTTTCCAGGTGCTACCCAGGAGAAGGGGAGTACACGCAGACAATACAGCAATACTGTGACGGCTTAGACTGCAGGGCACACTAACAGGTAATATTAACTGGAGGAAGTACAACAGCCAACAATTATCAATTGTCCATGACAAGGGCATGGTAAGTACCAGATATCTGTACCATTATGGAGTAAAGTGCTTAGTGCCTGGGAAGGCGGTTGTAGTGTAGTAGCCTGACAGAAGTCTGCCTCTGCCACAGCCAAGTGTAGGGAGCAGATTGCTGAGGGTGGATAGCAGGAGGAAGGAATAGTCAAGAGGGGGGTTGACAGTGACAGGTGGGACCTGGGAGGCATGTTTATTTTATTTTTTTGTTAACTGGGTAAGTACACTGATCCCAGGGACCATTTTCAGGCATGACTTGGGTCATATAGGAGGCACAGTAGTACATAATTAACAGCAACATCAGCATAGGACATTCTGACCTTTAAAACAGAGGAAAAAAAAAAAAACAGAAAAAAAAACACAATTATGATGTAGCAAGAAACAAGCTACTCCAATAAGGTAACATAAGTAGTGAGAACAACTGCAATCTTCACTTGGATGTGTCAAAAGTCATTATCTAGTAGGTGAGCAAGAATAGGCCGTATTCGTATTGACATTGACAGGGCCTTCAAAAAAAGTAGGTCCTAGAAGTGCTTTTTGGTGGTATCTAAGGGCTGAGACAGAGGAGAAAAAGCAGATGGAAGAGGGAGCAGGTTCCAGAGGGAGGGGAGGCAGTAGGTAAAAGCGGCTTGCCCAGCAGAGGTGTGAGGGTGAGGAATGGAGAAGGTAAATGGATCCCTAGAGCACTGTGAGTAGGAGGAGGAGGGAATGGGAGATGGGGTGAGGAGAGAAAGGAGGGGAAGGACCCAAACCAGAATTTAGATATGAATGAGACACAGTGGAGTTGGTGACGTGAGAAGAACGGGAGGGTGGAAAGGGAAGAGCAGAGAGAACAGTGATGCGTACAAGGGGATGATTTTGTAGCAAAGCAGCAGAAAACATTGCAGAGGGTGTCCAGTCTGGCAGGGGAGGAGGAAGGGGTGGTGCCATAGACCCACATCCACATAGTCAAAGACTAGGAGAACCATTTTGGTGAGCAGTTCCTGGCATGACAGGCAGTCCCCTTGTGGGAACTCATCAAGTTGTCCCAGTCATTTTGCTCCACGACAACTTGCCCTGGACTATTAGCTCTGGCGTCAATCACCTCCCACGTCAATTTGTCCCCGGACAATTCACTCACACTACATATCATACTGTACTCCAACAACAATTACAGTATGACTTCCACTTCTACAACCCTCAAGCACATTGCCTCATCCAGTGGGTTAACTGTGCCAACCTGGAATTTATTTTATAATACAGTCGAGCCCACTTAATTGCATAACGCTTAATATAAAATCCTGCATAAACACATAGATTTTCTGTTCCTCTATTCCTTTCCTATCTCTTCCATTATATTATGCTTATTTAAAGGAATTTATGCTGCCCTTACAAATGCATAAACGGGAAGTGCTTTCGTATAGCTTCTCACTGACCGCGACCATTCACATTCCACCCCCCACCCCCGCTTGCAGGCAGCAGTCAATTATCTACTCATTAAGTGTGCAGCTGAATGTTATCACCTTGTTATCACTGGTATAAATCCCCAGGCTGCCTAATTCATGCAGATCCTTTGTCTGTTTGTGCCCAATGATGAAGGAGACACCAAAGAAAAGGAAGGAACTGTCTCTGGCTGACAAAGTGAAGCGCTTAATCTGCTGGCAAGTCCTGGCACCTCGCAAATGGAGGTTGCTCGACAGCTTGGTGTGTCCCAGAGCCAGATTTGCAGGCTAGTCAAAAAGAAAGCACAGATGCTAGTAGAGTACAACACCGACGGCAACATCAAAAGGAAACGCAAGAGGGAGGGTAAGGATACCGCAGTTGAAGACGCTCTCCTGAGATGGTTCAAGCACGTCCGTGGGTCAGACATGCTGGTTTCTGGTCTGCTGATGCAAGAAAAGGGCAGAAAACAAGCATGTGTTCTGTGAGCTGGAGGACGTCTGCAACAAGGCCTCTAAGGAATGTCAACAGCAGACTAAACTGACTGACCATTTTAAATGTTTGCTCGCAAAAAAATAAATAAAGCTACAGCATTAAAGGGCAACGATAATGAAGTACACAGAACATAACAGTAAATAAGCACATCAGTGAAAAAAAGTTCAAGGCAAAAAATAAAGTTAGTGAACTGAGCCGTTTTTAACAGTAAAGCAAACCACAAGCACAAAAACACAGATACAGTCCTGTCCTGTACCTAGTAAAAGTACACCTCTGCATGCCTTCCATAATCAAAATGCTATCAATACATGTCCATGTCAGCACTTTGTCACCAGGTGCAACGGACGGCATTAAAATCCACAAGATCACATAGACGCATAACCCGCTTAAACACATAATCGACTAATGCCCCAAGGCTATATGTTTAAGGGACTTTGACTGTATTTACACTAGGGCGAATTGTCTGGGGATTAAATGATGTGGGATCTGTCTGACGCTGGATCTAATAGTCTGGGGCAAGTTGTTGCGGAGTGAAATGACCGGGACGAATTGTGATGTAGTCAGTCCAGGGCACCTAGTTTAGAGCAGAGTAACAAACCAGAACAGTGCTACACGTCAGTAGGAACAGCAGGGGTGTGCAAATCAAATTTTTAAACACTTGCCCCAGGGCAAGTGAAGGTTTAAAAATGACTTGCCCATGAAATCATGTACTTGTCTTACTGTGAAAGATATGACTGATAAAAACATGTTACTACCAAATTAAATCCACAATGTCCACTGCCGCACTCCACCCCCACCCCCACCAAACAACTTACAAGTAAGACAAGTGACAGACTACTACTAGTCTACTCACAAACAAGGCCCTCCAGAGTCCAAACTCATTTTTTCCATCTCAGACCATGCATGCCTCTCAACCTCTTTCCTCATTAAATCAGGGATAAAGATTAAAAAAAATCAGGGACAAAAGCCCCAAAATCGGGGTCACATCTTAAAAATTGGTTCTGTTCATTCAGAAAGCTGACAGAACAAGGGGATAAGTGTAAGATGAATTTCCTGATGAACAAGGCAGTAATTTTAATGTTTGACATTATTTTGTGCTTATGGACCCCAATGTTTTGCCATGAAAACACAAGTTTTACAAGGGACACTGGGACAATGGAAAATTCTGTGGCAAAATAAGGGTCCCTGAAAATCAGGGGCAGTTGAGAGGTATGTAACTCATACTAAACAAGAACAGCCACTGCAGCCAGCACATATCTGAATAATTCTCAAACTGCATGAGCCAAGTCTCTCCGTTCCCCCCCCACCCCATAGTCTCCGTTTCCACAAGCATACATACTCCTACCACCCCAGCACCTCAAACTTCAGAATCACCCCCGTGCGCTCTGTCCGCCCAGCCAATACCTGACCAAGTAGAGTGCCACAGTTTCTTTGGTGCAGCATTTGTCATACAGATACATTTATACATAATTTTTACCCACAATACCCATCATGGCCAACTAGCAGTAGCCTAACAAGACTCACACCGATCAAACCCATCTCGAGTCATGCACTGTCTAAACGTAAATGGGCGCCAGTCTGACCAAAGGCAACAGCGAATCAGCGCAGCAGCCAGCAACGGAATGTGAGCAAGGAAGCCTGTCCCAGGGCCAGGTGAGGGAGTCACAGATCATGATGCACCATTTTGAATCACAGGCTGCAAGTCGCAGACTACACAAGGCTCGCTTGAAGAGACCCCCTTCCACCGGTCCACGTTAAACGCTGCTGGCTGCACTTATTAACCAGGCCAGGTATTATGCCACTGTCCACATACACATACACACTGCTAAACTTGGAGGGTACAGTAACACCTACAAGCAGCAAAACGTACTCTGTCTCCCACACACTCACACAAGCAGCAGTACTTGCAGAGCAGCCCCATCTGCACCACAGTCCAACTCTGTACCGTCCAGGAAGACAAATTCACGCACAGTCTCTCTGACAAACAAAAAACAATAAATGGAGCAATGCATACAGTACTTCACTTGTTATTTTGAGATGGGCATGGACAGAGAACCAGAAAAGGGGACGTTTAGTCAGTATTCACTCCAACCTCGTCCTCTCTCCTCAGTCAGTGACAGTTACTCGATTCAAAACACAAACTAAAATCCACCATACAACCAACCGACCACTTGCTTTTCACACTGCCGTGTGCGATAATGTCAAGTGTGAGAGCCCCAGTTACACTTTTAACACCCAACTCCAACTGTCCGCTCCTGTTCCACTTTTTTGCCAGCCACCAGCGATGATAAGCTTCAAAGTCCAACGCAGCGTAAGTTGCATCATTCTCCTGCTTCACTTGCTAGGACCAGGAGTAGCTTTTCAGTTGTCTCATCATCTGCCCCTCAAATCAGGAGAGTCACTGACTCTTCTCAACATGATAATTCTCCAACTAATGGTGTCTACATCTAGCTGATCCTTCCCACGTGTTGCAAAGGTTCCCCACCCCCAAGCCCATTTTGCCCAATGGACACATGACACCAACGTTGCTAGCCAGCAACAACAAATCTGAGGGGCAGAAGCTCGTGGGGGAGAGGGAGCCTTGGCGTGGTGGAGGGCAGAGGGCGAAGAATTCAGAAAAAAAAGTCATAGAAAAAAAAAACAATGCAGAAAAAAAAATGATGCAAAAAAAAAGGATGAAAAAAAAAAACACTTGTTGTCAGGCTGTAGTTAGTAGATCAAAGGATCTGCCTGACAGTAATTTTAGGTCAGCCTCGGATGTCGGGAAATGCAATTTGCACACCCCTGAGGAACAGAGGGGTGCAGTACCATGGGATGGCTAACTTCTACAATAATCTAAAAGTCAAAAGAAGGTACAGCACTCCTAGAGCTACAAATGAGTTGAAGCAAGTCAAAATGCCAAAATTTAGCTGCACTGAGGGAACAGGAGAGGTTCAGAAGGTGAGAGTGGAGAAGCAATAGCAGGTGCCAAGATGCGGAGAAGTTTAGTGTCCAATCCGTCAGGGCTGGACTTGGCTGGGTTAAGTGACGTGAAAGCTAGGCGGATTTCAAGAAAGAAGATGGGAGCAAAGTAGAAACCCTTAGTTGGGTGAGACTGGGGACTGGGGAGAGGCAGCAGATGACAGAGTGAGAGAATGACCAGGGATGGGGCAGAGGGGAGTACACAGGTGGTAAAGAATTCATTAAAAAGAGCAGTGACAGAATGAGAGCCAGAGACTGGTAAACCATCCACAGTGAGGACTGGGGGATCGGACTGGGAGGGTAGGTCAAAGAGGGAGTGGATAACTCTCCAAAATGTTGCTGGGGAACTAAGGTTTGATTGGAGAGTGAAGTTGAAGTAGAGGGCCTTGGCAGCAAGGATCACCTTTGCATAAGCATTCCTGATTGGCCTATAAGTCAGGAGGTCAGGCAAGGAGTGTGAGAATTTTTAACTTGCACAAGTCAATAATGTCTTAAATAATCCATGGGTGGTAGCAGCTTCTGACCTTGGACTTCCATAGGGGGCATTCTTGTTCCAGGTGTAATTAAATTTGGCAAGAAAGAGGGAGAGTGCCAAATCAATGTCTGGAGCAGAATAAATGGGGAACTAATCTGTGGCTGTGAGGTCATTTAAGAGGACACTACTCAAGCAGCCAGAGGGGCCTGGTTCAAATGTATTTTGGAGCAGATGGGGTGGGCCTAACTTTCTTAATAAAATATGTCATGCAATGGTAGCTAAAGGTGACATATAGGATAAACCCTTAAAGAACCTCTTAAATACTGGATGTGTGAACAGGGACTCTGCTGTGTTTTTGGACCTGTGTGCACATACTGTTGACAAATACACCTTTGGAGATGATGGAATTAGGTTTTGAAATTTGAGGGGCAGCAGGCAGTCAAGTATTAGTGATATCTTGGCATTCTTTTACTGAATGAAATTGTTCTCATAACAGACAGAGAATCTTTTCTATTTTGAGGTATATGTTTACATAGCCACATTCACAATTTCCATAACCCGAGTTGACAGATTCAATTCTAAAAAAAAACTCTACCTCTTCAGGAGCCATGCCTTCAGTGAAGTGATTCAGGGTGGGATGTATCACCTGTATCATAGAGATTATCAGTAGGTCCTGATATAGTGACTGTAGGACCAGGTGGACACATCTGGAGTAACAAAGAGTACCATGTCTGCCTAGGTCAGTCTGGGGCTATAAGAATCATAGTTACTTGTTCTCCGCTTACTTTAAGGGAATAGTGGGACAGCAGAGAGGAACCTGTCCCCAGTGCATGCTCAGAGCCTCCTCTGAGAGTGAACTGTGATATGGGTCTCTTCAACAAAATAGTGGAAGCTTTCTGTTCTGCTAAGAGGCAAACAGTTTCACTTCTGGTATGCCTACTTTGTAAATACTTGGCACAGTGGAGTCCTTATGGATTGTGGAATACTGTAGCATCAGAAAGGTCTAGCAGGTAGCCGGCCCATCAGCGCAGCAGTTGGATTTCCACTGGCAACCCAGGTTCAGGAGCAGACCCAGGAGTCAGATGGCTGGCTGGGGGAGGACGTCTCAGCGTCCAATGGACCACTCAGCTCCTCCAGGAGGAGGGGGGGCACACTAGCTTGGAGGTGGCCTGATGCCAGAGGTATCGCAGCCCCGATGCCCACACCAAGAGGGGAAGAGTATGATGGGCACCAGCATAAGCCTTGGCATCGTGGCATGTCACGATCTGGGAGGGCGTACATAGAAAAATGCCTCTCCCAGGGCAACATTGATGCAAGGGCCTGATAGTGGGCCCTCACCTACCTGTGGCTGCAGTGCCACCCCGGATCCCGATGATGACTTGATCCCTCTATGGAGGGGGATTGGGGGTGCTCCCCTTCCCAACCTGGTGGGTAAGCCAGGGCTCCATGTGAGAGTTCTCAGTGGGAAGAGGCGGCCAAAGGTAAGGCAATCAGGTGACAGTTCTGGGCAGAGATGGGGTAAAAAACTGAAAAAAAAAAAAAGGTCTAGCAGGTACTCCAGAACCTTTCAGGTGGGCACCCAAAGGGATCAATGTGGGTTTTAGAGTAGCACATGGAAAATCTCTTCCATTTGGCTGTGTATGTCTTCTTAGTGGAAGGCTTACATGCAGCCACTAGTATTTCAGAGATCCTCTGAGATACCTTGTACCTATTCACTTCTCTCTCTTCATGAGCCAGGCCTGAAGATAAAGGGAGTGTAGGTTGGGATGAACCAGGTGACCCCGAGTCAGCAAATCTGTCCTGAGTGGAAGAATCCTTGGTTCGTTGACAGACAGTCTGCTCAACAGAGGAAACTATATCTGTCAAGTCCAGCAGGGGGCCACTAATATCATCTTGCCCCCTTCCACCTTCAATTTGAGCAATACCCTTTGTACGAGAGGAATCGGGGCGAATGCATACAGAAACAGATGGCTGTTTGCATGCATCCTGAGAGAAAATGCCACGTCCTGGATTTCTCAAGCAGAATCGAGGCAGTCTAGTATTGAATGGAAGTGCAAAAGGTTCACATCTGGTGTACGCCACTCATCAAATAGCAATCTCTCAACATCTGGAGGTAGTAACCACTCATGAGGATTGGCCTATGTTCGACTGAGTTTGTCTGCCAGAGTGTTCTGGACTCCTGGTAGATAAATTGCTTGGAGCAGGATCCCCTGCTCCAAGCACCATTCCCACACTCTCATCAGCTCCCTGCAGACAGGGTAAGAGCGTGCTCCTCCCTGTTTGTTGCTGTAGTACATGACAGACTTGTTGTCCATCTGGAGGAGTATTGTTTTGTGGCTGACTACATCCACTAAAACTCTCAGGCCATGCAAATTGGCATGCATCTCCAACACACTGATGTGGAGATGAGTCTCTGATGGGTTCCAGACACCTTGAGTTTGGAGACCCTGACAGAGAGCCCCCTACCCCAACAGGAGGGCATCCATGGTGACAGTCATGTGAGGCTCTGGTTGGGAGAAGTGGAAGCCCTGGAGGATACTGGCCTCCACTGACCACCATGTGAGTGACCGAACCAGGTGTTGGTCACCTGAATGGGGTCTGTCTGGAGTGAAATGCTTGTGACCACTGTGCATTGAGCATCCACTGAGTCATCCTCACGTGCAACCATGCCAAAGGCACTCTGAACACTGAGGAGGATATAAGACCCAGCATGCATTGCGTGGAGAGGGCTTGCACAGTCTTGCACTCCGTAGTGTATCATGTCATTTGCAGAATTGTTTGCAGCTGCTTTCTGGAAGAAAGGCCTGGGTGCTGGTCGTAGCCAGAAAAGCTCCTATGAACAGCAGCGGAGGAGAGAGTTGGAGCTGAGACTTCTCGAGATTCAGCAGGGCCCCCATCTAGGTGAGGAACTGAGAGGCAGTGGCCACTGCCTGTTCTGTTTCCTGCCTGGATGGACTGGCAAACAGCCATTCATCCAGGTATAGAAAGACTTGGAGTCCTAATTTTGCACGTGTACTGGGAGTACTGCAAAGCACTCGTAAAGGCTCATGGCACTAAGGAAAGCCCAAACGGCAGGACTCTGAACTGGTAATACTGACCCAGCACAATGATATGGAGGTACCTGTAGTGGCTAGGGTGCACCAGTATGTGCTGCTATGCATCCTGTATATCCAGGGATGCTAACCATTCCTGAGGTTTATTCATTCTGAATTTTTGAATTTGTTCAGATTTCTGAGGTCAAGAATGGGGCACATGTCCCCTGAATTCTTCGGAACTAGGGAGTAGGGGAGTAGAACCCTGTGTTTCATTCTGACTCTGGCACTACTTCCACTGCTCTGTTGCTCAGAAGGCTCACAATCTCCTGTGCCAGAAGCTCTGATTTATGAGAAGATTTGGGGGGCTGCTTTCTGGGTGAATAGTCTGGAGGGATTTTTATATAATCTAGGGAGCATCCCTCTTGGGCGATCCTGAGGACCCACCTATCCATCATAATTTACTCCCACTGATGGTAAGACTGGATAAGCCCCGCCCCCTCCACTGAGGAGGAGGAGAGAGCTGCCTCAGGCAGCTGAGGCAGGACAAGAGCTAGAGCTTCAGATGGTGGTACTACATGCTTTCTGTGCCTGTGCCTCTGACTGCACCTTCTTCTGATACCGGGGAGGCTACGATATTTTTTGTGCCCCCCCTGCCCTTGCCACAAAAGGACTGCTTATTCTGAAAGAAGCTGCACCCTTTGCTCTTCTGAAGGTTAAAATGAACTGGCCTGGAAGTCTTAAGGGTCATTCTAGTTTCGTTAGACACCTTAAGAGATTGCTCTACATGCTGTCCGAATAGGTAAGGTCCATCAAAGGGAATACTGATAACCTTTTGTTGAACATCTTGGGTGAAGCCAGAGGTCTGCAGCCAGGAATGCTGCCTGATATAAATGCCTGCAGCAGCAGAGTGAGATGCAGTATCAAAGGCACACCTAGACACTTTAAGCTGGTAACTGCTGGACTCAATACTCTGCTTAACAGTCAGCAGTGTTTAGCCTCTGATTCTGGCAGAGACTCTGCCAGAGACTTAGCTCTGAAGGGAATACTCATACTTAAAAAAATTCCATTAGTAGATGGCAATTCTCATGTCCAGGGTAGCCGAAGCATTGGCATACTTCCCACAGTGTCAGTCTTGCATGACTCAAGAAGGTGTGCAGAGACCTCTTGGGGAATAATGGCCTTGTCATGCTCAATGAGGATAACAGTAGTATCAGCTATGTGCTGAGAAACATACACTGGCTTACTTTTGGGGCAGTGTATTGTTTAGCAGGCTGCTTACAGACAACTGGCACTGTAGTAGGTGTACTCCAGACCACATCAAACAGAGCTCTGAATGTAGAAAGAATAGGAGGATCTAGAATGACCAGTATATTGGAAATGTTAAGCCACTCTAGTCAAGATGTTTACCTTGGTCTATGCCTGTAGGCTTGAACTAAGAGCTGAATGCACATTTCTGAGCAAAGCCTGGAAAGTTAGATCTTCCTGAGGCACACACACATGAACTGGGTTAGAGGTGTCTAGGTTAAAGAATGAGTCATCATCACCACCCTTAGAAATGATGAGTTTGGGGTCAGACTTGTCCCCATGTACACCCCCCTCAGAAGGGGAATCATCAAAGGGTTTGAGTCACAGACCCCCAACCCCCAATCCAGAACATGGCTGCGGCAACACCGGAGACACCGGCCCCATAGGATGAGGAGCTGGTGCCAAAGGTGGGGCCGGAACTGAATCTGGCGTCAAGAAGAGCCCTGACACTGGGGACAGCACCCAAACTGGCACCAGAGTCGGCACTGATGACCCAGCTGGCACAGAAGTGACCATCAATGGCATTGTGACTGGCCTCATCCCTACATGGGACTGAGGACTGGCCAGTGGGTCAGATGTCGGCAGCATGGTCATTGGCAAGGACCCTAGGGCTGATGCCAGAGCCATATGCTTCACCAGGCTCAATGGCACTGCCTGTGGCTCCATTTTTACTACCCATGATGGGCCAGGGACTGGATCGACCGGCAGAGACATACAGGCCCAGTGCAGCACCCACTGCTCCATAAGCTGCCCAATGCCGGAATGATCCACTGGAGTCCTCACTTACAGACAGGGGGGCTTCCAGGCCTGAGACTCTGACCTCTTGGAACCAGAGGCCCTCAGTTACACCAAAAGTGACAGTGGGTGCCACCGGTCCCTAGAGATTGGAGATCTCATGGTAGACCTCACAGAAGGCAACCCTGACCAGTGCAGTTTCTTCCCCTTCTGGCAGGAAGACGAAGACATCAAGGCCAAGTAACACCAGGACCCTAACCGAGATCAGGCTTGCTTGTTTTTATGCTTCTGGAAGGAATGTCCTTCCTCCTGAGCACTGGACCACTCACAGTCTGAACCCTTCCCCGACAGAGAAAATGGACTGGACATGATACCACTGCCAGAGCAGCCTGTCTCTTGAGACTCCTTACTGTACTCCATGGTCTTTGACTGCTGATGCTCCGTAGGGCTGAAAGAAACTGACAGAAACACAAAAATAATAAACTCTAGCTTTAAACACTAAAACTGAGAAGAACTGAATGCTGTTGACAAACAGATGCAAAGTTCTGACTCCCGATGGGTAAGCAACATTGTCACTGATGTGCACACAATGGTGGGGGAAAAAAGGACTGAGGTGGTCAAAGGGTGGCGCCAAGGTAAGGCTATGCACAAGAGCTCAGCCACGTGGAGTCACGCATGCAGCTTACCTTGGTATCAACCCTATGAAAAGATCTGGCTCATGCAGCATCCTAGTGCCTCAGGCTCAGACCCACTAGTGTGAATCAATGGTGAAGATCAATTCCTGGAAGATCCATGCCCTCAGGCATAGTGTTCTGGAGTCTGGGAATATAATCCTACCTTGGGATAAAGTCAGCAGATTGTGACTTAATGGCAAGCTGACTGGAGACTTGCTGGGCATGACCAAGAGCTCTGAATACCAGGTCTGTCTGGCCCATTCTGGGGCTATTAGGATCATTGCTGCAGGTTCCCTCCTGAGCTTCAAGAGGACCTTCTGTATGAGTGGAAATGGTGGGAAGGCATACAGGAACCTCCCTGTCCAATTCAAGACCAGAACTGAGGAGGGAAGGGGCCACCCATGTTTATATGGGAGTGCCAACGTAGTCATGGGAAGCCCCTAGCAGACAGCCTGCAAAATGTTTCCATGTGGTCCTAGTGTCTGCCAGCTATACATCCATAGGTGTGGCTTGATAAAAGAGATATCCTCAAAGAAGATATGCTGGTTCCCTCATTGATCAGTGCAGCAGATGAGTATGATTTTCCACCACGTGTCAATTTTTTTAGACTCCTCATCAGTGGGTTCAGTAGAAAAGGATATCTCGTCCCTTTCACATGTTACTGCCTGTATTAGGCCATCAGGACTAGGGTGCTGTAAAAGGTATTCTGACCCTGTTCTGTTAATCACGTACCTCCTTTCCACTTTGTCAATTGCAGTTGCTGTAGATGACAACTGCAAAATATTTTTGCT
Source organism: Neoceratodus forsteri (assembly GCA_016271365.2). NCBI lineage: Eukaryota > Metazoa > Chordata > Ceratodontiformes > Ceratodontidae > Neoceratodus > Neoceratodus forsteri. Next base: position 1,333,183,224 of record CM057455.1, on the reverse strand, counting down.
AATTTTCTTCAGTCTCTCTTGGATGGGGTTGCTGACCCTATTAGTAGAGGTCAAACCCAACACACTTGACAAGTCTGACTTGTCTATATCGGTGTCACTCTCTACTGCAGGTATATTGATCATTTCTGCCAATTTTCTCAGGAACGCAGAACAGGAAGAGTACACCTCTAGAGGTCATGGGGATGAGCCTAGCTCCTCCTGACCTGTGACCTCAGAAGTGATAGGTTCCTCATCCTTATAGAAATAATCTTCCTTCAAGACACTGGGTAGTGCTGAGGGAGGGATTTGGGTGGCCCATTCCTACACAGTTTGGAAGAACTGCCACATCTGTTTGAATGCTTCGATAAAGGGCACATGAGCACCACCAGCAGTCTGGATGATGGGCACTGTTGCCTTTTCCTTTTGAGGTTCCAAATGTTCTTCTTTTTTTAATTTTCTTCAGGCTAGTGTGTGAGGTTGATTCCTCTGCATACCTTTTCTTGGAGCCTGTTTATCAGAGTGTCCCTCAGCTGAGGGTTTGCACTCTTAGTCTTTTCTAGGCTTCCTTGCAGACTCTGCTTCACTAGACTCTTTGAGGGAAACAGTGTCACCAAATGTTTTTAAAGGGATATTCTAGGCCTTTTTAATAGTGGAACACTCTGTTGAGCTAGACAGCGGGGCTGGAGCTGATAGTAATTGCCTTTTAGCTTGTCTAATTTTGTTGTGTTTTAGGACACAGACACTTTACACAGTTCACAGTTTCCAACAAAAGGAATCCATCAACGGTGCCTTACTAACAGCATCAGTGTGCAGGAGTGTACTGCTCAACTGACAGAACCTTATGCAAATTTTGGAATGCAGAATACAAGTTCAAACTGCACTGTGGCATCGCACCCCTGTTGACTTGATTTGTTTCTCTGCTTGAAGTGAGCATCCACCCCAAAGTCATCTCCTTCCTTATGGTCATCAGAATTAATATTTTACTTTATTGTTTGTTGGTTTAGTTTCATATGGTTAGTTTTTGAATACTCTGCATTAGTTAGGGTGTTTTTATTTATTTATTTATAATTTGGAAAACACCTTTGAGCAGACGTGCTCTTTTGCAAAGGTTCCACGTCTGACAAGTACAAGGAATGAGCAACACAACATACACTCACCTGCTCAGGAACAGCCTGGTCAGATACAAGCAACAATAAATTAGCAGCAAAGGTAATATACACACTCTAGCATAGCTGTCCCAGGGGAGAAGTTTGCAAGTACTGTACCAGTAATGTATAAGCACAAGATAAACATGGTATACTGGACAGAAGTCAATTAAAAGCAGCAGCAGCAGGCTAATTTCAAAATGAGTTCTTCTTTTAAGGATTTCCTAAAGTGTGCAATTTTGGAAAGTACCACTAGGGATTCTGGGAGCTCATTAAGCCACTGGCTAGCACCAATTGCAAAAACGCGACTACTCCGGCTTGTTTTTCAGAAGGGGACTTCAATGGCTTGTCTAGACATACTTCTGGTGGGATACTGGTTTGTGACTGGGCAGAAGAGGTCTTTAATTGCAGTGGGGGTGAGGCCCAACAGAGCTTTTTTGCCATCAGACAGGACTGGTATTTTAGCCTGCCCTGAAGTGGTAGCCATTTGGAAAGAGCATACGAACTGCTATGTGTGAGCCTGTCCGCCCCGCTGGCAAAATGACAGGCTTTGTTGAGTACCATCCTTACTCTGGAGAGGGTAGTGTCACAAGCTGCCCCATATACTGTGAGACCATAGTCGATGAGAGGTAGGATCGTACTGGAGACTACCAGGCATCTAGCCTCCTGGGTGAAGTTAAAGTGTTGCCTGTGCAGCGCTCCTAACTTTCCATTGGCCAGATTTGTGATGTTGTCAACATGTGTAGAGAATGAAAGGGTGCCATCCTGGGTGACACCCAGGTACTTGAAGGAATCAAGCTGGTCCAGGGTAGTTCCGTGTGCATTATGGATAGTAAGGGGAGGTGCCTTTTTCTTCAAATGTGGACCAGCAAACAACATGGTCTTTGTCTTTTTATAGTTCAGGACACATTTGTTGACTCCGAACCAGTCCTCCAGAGACTGGAATCTGCCTTGTTGATCTCTGGAGAGTTTATCATTATATGTGGACTGCTGTTGATTAACTATTTAAATATTTTTTTACGTTTCTCAAGTTCCTGATCAGTTCCCAGGAGCTGGAGAAGGACACTGTAAAGCACAGTTCCCACCCGAGGAAAATGACCACATTCTGTGTAAAAATCTTAAAAGGCTTACATATTTACTGATTTGAAAAAAACAATTGTACATACTGTATTTCTGAATATAAGTAATTTCATTTTAACCATTTTTTGACTGGGAACTGAATACGTATTCGTACGTGTCCTATCAGTGTTTGGCATCACTGATAAACCTAAAGAGGACTGGATCCACAGGTTTTAAAAATTATTTAAAGTGATTTCAGCTCCTGGCAAAGGGATACTGCCACGAGCCTTGTTAGAAGTGCCTAGGTCCAGATGACAATTTAATGGATTTTGAGCTTTGCAAAAGTTCTGCCCTAAAACCCAAAAGAAAAGGACATTGAAAAGAGGAGAATTCATGGTTTCTCAGTCTGCCTCTGTGTCACCAAAGCACAATAATGGTTCAGATGGCCAGCACTCCCAATGATGGTGGAAAGCATGCATCAGAGGGTTCTTCTCCGCATAAGTAACAATCCTTGCCAAAGGGGATGGATAAAACAAAGATAAAGCTGCTCAGACCACAGAAAGGCATGGTAAAGACAACATGGTGTCCGAGAGAAGGAACCCTGATTCCAGTGGTAGCAAATATACAAATAAAACAGTATCAGAGCAGGTGCTGGAACCAGTGCCTGTCAGAGACTTCAACATCAATTGGGATGGCAAAGACACTACCCTCCAGAGGGACGCCGTAAGCAACTCTTATATATCGCAACTTGTCACCGAACCCACATGGAGGAACCACAAAACAGGCAAAAACACCCTTATTGACCGGATCCTCTCCAACTCCCCCTCCTGGATAGTGGATGTTACAGTACTGCCTGATACCATTAGTGACCACTCCCCTATCTCCCTCATATGGTCCAGCAAATTCAAAAATAAAAACGCCCATCACAATTGAGAGCAGGGTCCTCCGCAAAGGTCAACTAGGGTCTCTCAAATCTGCCCTCTTCCACTTGGACTGGTTGCCCATAGATGTGCTGCCCAACTTACTCCTCGCCCTAAAGTTCTTCATTAATGGGTTCAACCAAGTTTGTGATACATATGCCCCAGTGAAAAAGAGGAAAGCCCATGGCTGCAACAATGGCTGGTTGTCAGGCGAGCTCCTAGCCCTGATGGGAGAAAGGGACGTCCTGTTGTCAAAAGCCAGGTCCTCTGGAAACAAGCACGATTCATACAGGGCTGCCAGAAATAGATGTACTATGCTCATCAGGCAAGCAAAAGCAAGTTACCACAAAGAGGCAGCTTAACAATAGTTGGGGCGATGGCAAGAGGTTCTGGGACAGTATAAAAAACCTACTTGGGAAGGAGAACTCTCACCCAAGCCAACTCCTCATCAATGGCACCCCCTCATCCGACCCACAATTAACAGTGGAATCTTTCAACTCAGCCTTTACTGACCTCAGCGCAGTCCTGCCCCCTCCTACCTACAACCAACAACAGCCAAACCACCTGCCGACACCCCCACCTGCAACCTCCAGAAATTCTACTTCAGGAAGGTGACAACAAAGGAGATCCTGGCGTACATCAAAAGAGTCCTTGGAAAAAACAGAATGGGGAGTGATGGTGTGGACATGAAACTGGTTTCCCTCACATTAGCCATACTTATTGTCCCAATCACCAAGCTACTCAACAAATCGCTCTCCTTAGCAAAATTCCCTGATGTCTGGAAACAGGCTCTGGTGACACCCATCCACAAGAGTGGGGACATGTCCTAAATAATAAATTACAGACCCATCTCCATTCTCTCCTCCCTCTCTAAGGTGCTGGAAAAGATCGCAGTGGACCAACTCACAGATTACCTCAATAAATATCAATTACTGTGCCCCAATCAACATGGATTTAGGGGAGCTAAACATGTGGCTCAAGGGCTGGTGCCAGGAAAAAGGACACAAATTTGTAGGGAACTGGCAACAGTTTTGGGAGCGAAAGTTCTTTAAATCTGATGGACTGCATCTGACTAAGGAGGCAGTCAGTGCATTGGGGCAGAAGTTTGATGTCTTTGCAGAATATTTAAACTAGCAAATGGGGGAGAGGGGTGCAGCACCCCATACGTCAAATGGGAAGAACACCCCTTCCCCCTTAGCTAGTGGTCAAACAGGAGTTCAGCATGTTTGCAGGTCATTTGCGTCACCACGTAAGGAAAAGGTCCAGCTCCCCATACGACGTACAGGGGAAATGCCAGACCTCACCCAACAACTAACACACTGAAATCTGGCCAATGGAAAGTCATGTACACAAATGCTTGCAGTCTGAGAAACAAGATCCCAGACCTGTAGGCAATAATGACAGAGGCTAAACTGGACATAGTAGCAATTAGCGAGACGTGGTTTACCAGTAACCACACTTGGGAGACTTCAGCACCTGGCTATGTACTGTTCAGAAGAGACAGGTGCAAAAAGTGGGGGTGGAGTGACCCTGTATGTCAATGAAAATATCAAAGCTACAGAAATTCAGAATACACATAAGGAGCCAGAAGAACTGTGGCTCACCCTGGAAACAGAAAATGGGACAGCCATAAGAACTGGGGTTGTCTACTGGCCCCCAGACCAGGGGGAGGACATAGACACATTACTGTTAGAAGATATACAAAACATAACAGCTAAAAGGGAGGTTCTGATAATGGGAGACTTCAACATGCCAGATACAGATTGGTCAATGCCAGCAGGAACATCTGCCAGAACTAGACACATGGTGGATTCCCTGCAGGGAGGAAGGCCTCAAACAACTGGTACAACTATCCACAAGAGACAGGGCTATCCTATATCTAGTACTGACTAACAGGGAAAGGATCACAGATCTCCAGGTAGAAGGTCACCTGGGGGCCAGTGACCATCACATGGTATGGTTCAATTTGGCCACTACAACTAAATCATCCCATTCCAAGGCAAAAATATAGGACTTCAGAGGAGCTGACTTTGATAAGATGGCCAACAGAGTTAAGCTAGCCCTGGCAAAAAGAAATACAGGTGAGTGGGAACAGGCAAAGTGGGCAAGCATTAAGGATACAACACTTGAAGCAACATCCCATTGTGTTAGAGAGAAAAGGAAGTGCAAAAGAAGAAGGAAATTACTTTGGTTCTCAAAAACAGTAGCAGAAAAGGTCAGAGCCAAAAGGATGGCCTTCAGGAAATCTAAGGGAACACAGCGGGATGAAGATAGGGAGGCATACCAAACTTCTCTAAGGGAAGCAGGGGAGACAGTAAGGCAAGCAGAGGCCCAAACTGAGGAAACACTAGCACAGACAGTAAAAGAAGGTGACAAGACTTTCTATAGATACATTAGTGAAAGGAGAAAGTCCATTGGGGGTATTGCTAAGATCAAAGGAGATAAGGGGGCGTGTGAGGAGGAAGACCATGTAAAAGCATCTATCCTAAATAGATATTTACTGAAGAGAAGGTAGGGCAGGGCCCACAGCTCAGCATCGTGGACATAGGGGGGAGGGAGGTGAGCATTAGTCCCTTCACAAAATAAAGAGTCCTACAAGAGCTTGATAAGCTCATGGTGGACAAAGCAATGAGACCTGATGGCATACATCCCAGGGTACTAAAGGAGCTAAGGGTGGAACTAGCAGAGCCATTATCAGAACTGTTTAGTGAGTCTCTGAGCAAAGGAGAGGTCCCAAAAGACTGGAGAAGGGTTCATGTGATCCCGCTCCACAAGAGTTGTAGCAGGGAGGAGGCAGGGAACTACAGACCAGTCAGTCTTACCTCAGTAGTGGGCAAGATTATGGAGGCACTCCTTAAGGAAAGGATAGTGCAACACCTGGAATCCATAGGAGCACAGGATCCAAGACACCATGGGTTTACAAAAGGAAGGTCCAGTCAAACTAATCTAATAGAGTTCTTTGACTGGGTAACCAGAGTGGTGGACCAAGGGGGAGCAGTTGATGTCACCTACCTTGACTTCAGCAAAGATTTCAATACTGTTCCACATAGAAGATTGATTAATAAGCTGGGTAGGCTCAGGGTGGGTCAGAAGTTGGTCAACTGGGTAGCAAACTGGTTGAGGGCAGAAAACAGAGAGTGTGGAAAGCGGTATACAGTCAGAAGAGATGCAAGTCACAAGCGGGTACCTCAGGGATCAATCCTGGGGCCAGTCCTCTTCAATATCTTCATCAGTGACATTGCAAATGGACTGGAGGGTAAGGTTTGTTTGTTTGTTTGCAGATGACACCAAGATCTGCAACAGAGTAGATTATCCAGATGGGGTAGGCAGAATAAGAAGAGATCTGGATAAACTAGCAAAATGGTTGGAAGAATGGCAACTGGGGTTTAATGCAAAGAAGTGCAAGATCATGCACATAGGGAACAGAATCCCTGAAGCCACTTATAGGCTGAGAGAGGAGTTGCTGGCAGTCACAATGGAAGAAAGAGACTTGGACATCATCATCATCACCGATGACCTGAAATCATCAAAGCAGACCTCTAAAGCAGTAGGTAAGGCTAGGGGGATGTTACGGTGTATTAGTAGGGGTATCAAGTCGGAAGAGGGAGGTAATAATCCCTCTTTACAAGACACTGGTTAGGCCCCATCTAGAGTACTGCGTGCAGTACTGGAGGCCACACCTTCACAAGGACATTAACCAAATTGAGGCAATCCAGAGAAGGGCAACCTAAATGGTGCAGGGACTGCATCAGAAAACATATGAGGACAAATTAACGGAGCTCAATATGTATACCCTAGAGCAAAGGAGGGAGAGAGGTGATATGATCGAAACATTCAAACACCATAAGGGTATTAAGGTGAAAGAGTCTAACATGTTTCAATATAAGAAAAATAGCAGGACAAGAGGACACAGCATGAGATTAGAGGGAGGCCAATTAAGGGGTAATGTGAGGAAGTTCTTTTTCACAGAAAGGGTGGTGGATGCATGGAACAGCCTACCTCAGGAAGTGGTGGATATGAATACAGTGCAGGGCTTCAAACAGGCATGGGATAGGCATAAGGGAGCAGTACAAAGGAATATGAATAGATAGGCCATTGACAGAGCAAAGGCCGATGGCACATTTATAAGGTAGAAAAAGAAATGTGCAGACTGGATGGGCCTTGCGGTCCTTATCTGCCGTCAACTTCTATGTTTCTAAAACCACAGCACTACCACTGCCCTAGTGGAATACAGTAAATATGTTCAGAATGCTGTGGACGAAGGCAAACTAGTCGGGTCTGTGTTCATAGACCTAACAAAAGCTTTCGACACTGTGAACCATGCCCTCCTCCTGCAGCAGCTACAAAGCCTGGGTGTGGCTACCAATGAGACACAGTTGTTCCAGTACTATCTTACCAACTGTACACAGAGGGATAGAATTGGTCACACTGTGTCGGGCCCTAGTAACATCACACTGGGAGTCCCCCAAGGGTCAGTCCTGGGACCACTGCTTTACAGCACTTTCCTAAATAATCTACTGAAGGCCTGTAATGTCAAAATCATCCTTTACGTGGACGACATTGTCGTTCTCTGCAGCAACCGATGTATCGAGACCCTACAATCAGATCTGCAGACATCATTTCACCAACTCAAGGATTGGTTCAGCAAACACAGATTGCAGCTCAACTTTAATTTTATTGTATAGGCACCTCGGTTTCAGAAAGGTGCCTTTTTATAAATAAAATTGATTTGATTTAAGAAAACCAAGATAATGCTCCTCTCCAGCTCACAGCTCAGAAAAAGGTATCCCACCCTCTCCATCTCAAACAAGGAACATGCACCATTGGAGCAAGTGGACTCCTTCAAATATCTGGAGATCACCCTTGATGACACTCTCTCTTACGCCAGTCACATAGATCATGTGGTTAAGACAATCAACTCCAAGCTAGGAGTGCTCCACAGACACAGGAAGTACCTCACGCCTGACGCCCTACGCCTTGCAGTCTCTAGCTCTATACCAACTACCACAGACTATGGACTCGTAGTCTATGGAGGAGCCACTGATATGGCCCTAAAATGGGTGCACATAGCCCTTAACAAGGCATGCCAATTCACCCTCTCCGCAGACCGCCTCATGTGCACCCGCACACTCTATGAGCGGTCAAACTGGCTACCACTGGGAAGCAAAATAAAATTCTAAACCTGCCTGTTTGGCAAAAATGCTCTCCTGGGGAAGGCTCCATGATGCATAACCGATATCTTCTCTAGGACCTGCTCGGAGTATGGCACTCGTGGCAGGAAGCAGGGGGCACTCGCGGTCCCCTTCTGAAAAACAGCACTTGGACAACACACTTTCTCATACAGAGCACCTGTCTGGCTCAATGAATTCCAGAATTTGCCCTCAGCCCCATCAGTGTACCACAATTCAAATTCAAACTCAAGCACTACCTTGCCTGAAGCTCGACCTGTGATTGTTCCCTGAACGCCTAACACCACCCTCCCCAGCAGCTCACCATAAGTGGTCTCTTGGGCCCCCCCCCCCCAATATACCCTCAGCTGCCGGACAAGGCCTCTACCTAGGCTGCTCTCACCCATACCCCACATGACCTTATCTGATACCACTCACCCAATGGGGGTACTCTCCCACATCCACCCCCCCCCATTTTTCAGCCTCCATCCATCCACCTGCTCTTACACTGGGGCCTGGAGAAATCCTCCCCATACCTGCCCAGTATCCTGCCCCTTACCCTCTAACTAGACATACAATGTGTACTTGGGTATGCTTATGTCCTATCTCTTCTACACAATGAAACAATGCATTGTTTTATATGTCTATACCCTGTATTGTAATTGTATAACTATTGTAACTTGCACGGATGTCTTAGTAATCCAGTTCTGATGTATGTTTCTGACGAGGAACCTTTGTAAAGGAACTCATGCTCAAATGTTTTTTCCGAATCTCTTAAATAAATAAAAAAAATAAATAAATAAAAGTAAAAGGAAAAGTACATCCCTGGTACTACTCCCATAAAGGAAAAGGAGAAAGCAGTGGAACAGAGCTAAATGCCCTCATCAGAGAACATGACAAAAGTATGTAAATTTTTCCAGGCCTTTCAGGCATCATCTTTTCAGTTCTAGATGCTTATCTGCTTCAATTTGTTTGGGTTTTTCAAAATGTTGAGAAAATTTTAAATTTATTTAGTAGCAACTTAAGTAGTTTAGTGGTCACTGCTCCCCTAGCTATAGGAAAAAAAAATCTGACATTAAGTCAGCAGGGGAAGCGCGACAACAGTGAAGAGTTTGAACTTGTATTCTTCATTCCGAAACTTGCACAAAGTTCTATCTCCAGGGCAGCACACTCCTACAGACTGATGCTAATTGTAAGGCTCACTGATGGATGCAAGAGAAGAAACAACATTACTAAGGTGAGTAGTTTTTCTTGCCAAATCGTGCTCTGTGCCCAAACACTTGTAGTCACACCTAATTCCCACCTACCTTAGGCAAGCAGGTACCACACTTTTGGCACTTTTTATAGCCTGTTGGCCCAGCATGTTGTTTTGTTTTTTGTTATTCTCAGACATGAGACCAGGAAAGAAAATTACATGTAATAATTGCTGACCATCCTGAATATCTTCACTTCTGATTCAGACATATGGGTCACAGAGCGGAGACTTTTTCCTCTAAGGAGGGAGCCAACAACAGGTATAGATGCCACCTGCATGCAGCATGTCCCACACTGTGGTGCATGCCAGCCAATAACCATCATCAACTCCCTCACACACCTCAGTTCTGTTCGCCAGGAGAGAAACAAAGTGGAGAAAATTTGAGAGAGGAGTAGAGACTTTCAAGCCCAAAGGGATAGTAAAAGGATAGAGGACATAAAATAATAAAAAAACAGAACCTGACTACCAAATGAGGCAGTAAGGGTGGGGCCCACTAGGTAGTATAAGGGTAACGGGTCTAAAGAAGGAGCCAGAGCCTCATATGTAAAGAGAGGACAGCAAAAATGCCAAACCATAGAAAAAGACACCTGGACTTCCAAAAGCAATAATATAATTCCATGCTATAAGATGAGTTGAGTAGACTCGACAGCAAACTCATAATTCTGTAAGCTTTAGAAACAGAGAAAAGGACGGTAACATAGGAACTGCAGGACTACCAGCCCTGGGATGTCAAGGTGTGTATACCTCCTCAGAAATGCTACTATCAGAGTGGCATCCCCAACAGAGAGAGAGAGAGAGAGAGAGAGAGAGAGAGAGAGAACACCGATTATAAAATGTCAATGTAAAAAGAACATGCCCTGCTTCTTCCCTGAAACCACAGAGATGTGCCCTGTGTGAAGCCAAAATATTAATTTAAGGCTGCTCGGATAGCCACCCAGAAGCAGCTGGCTGTCCATCAGACCCCCTCCAGAGCCTCTGGTGCCTCAGTGAGGCGAGGTCAGGGGAAGACCCTGTGATTCCATGGTACTAGCAACACAGGAAAAAAGGCCCAGGGCAAAGGCCCAAGGTCCTGAGCTTGACAATACAGGTTCTTGGTGTGCCTCTGGAGGTGGGGATTGGATGACCCAATATGCGAACTTTGATAGTACAGAGATCCATTGAAAAACAGGCATCAGAGGAATACATATCATGTTCAGGGACAGGACAGGTCTAGCAAACCTGATGCCGGTCCTTCGTGGTGATTGATTTCCCACAGGAACACTGATGCGTAACTGGAGCATTTTTTTCTCTCCCAGTATTCTTTTTCTTGAACTCAGACATCACAAACAAAATAATATAACAAAGTTGACACAGCAAAAAGTGCTTTGGCAATGTCACAGTATAATTTGAAGTTGGACTATGGTTGAACTGAGGCACTGCTTCCATGGTGTGCACTCAACAGTGAGAAGAACAAATCTGAGGTGCATGAGGGAGCTGACCACAGTTATTGGCTGTCACACGACACCACGTGGGATGTGCTGCACATGGGTGGCTCTGATTCCCGACGTCAGCAACACCTAAAGGAAAAAGTTCTCATGGGGTCCTAGTGCCTCCGGCTCTATGACTCATATGTATGAATAAATGGAGAAGATTGATTCAAGGAAAACTGAAGCACTACAGTAGCAGTTCTGATCATTGAGAACCAGTGATTTTTGCATCGACCACAGCCACTGTGAGTAAACTAGACTTTATTTAATTTCAGCCACTGTTTATGAGCCGAGAAGTACTTTAAAATGTGGCAGAAGTACCTATTTCTTCGATTAGAGTCATGAGCTGACACTATAATCACTCGGTCACAGCTGTTAGGGGCCAAGGAAACGGCCTCAAGTGTCAGAATAAAATGGGAAAAAATTTGACATCCCTTCCATGTTCAAAATGGAAAACTGTAAAATGGAACTGCTAGGCTGCTACACTAAACCCCAAGCTCCACCACAGATATTGTGAGTAGTGTATTAATGCAGTCTAGGCAACATTTCCCAGAACTATGAAAAGACAAAATAATATCTAAATTTATGCAAAAACATAAATTGAAGTGAGAGCAAATATATAAGGGATACACAGTGGCCGGATTTAAAACATGAAGTTTATCTCCACGTATGCGGGGCAAGACCATAACTCACGAGTGGCAAGCCAAGAGTAAAAGTCTTGTCCCCTTGCAAATGGAGATAAATTGTGTATTTTAAGTCAAACCATTGAGTATTCAATGTATATGCACCTGTCCCGTCTAACCATTCCATTCTGCCTATTTTTAGTTTCTGTTAGAACTTCTCCCTGTCCTCCAGTATCTGTCAGAATATCAGTATGTATAGTCGTAGTTTTATACTGCTCGCCTGTTTTAAATGTCTGACTGCCTACGTAATGTAACTGTATTATATACCAATCTTGACTTTCTCCTTTAATGTAACTGTATTGCACGCCAATTAATGTAACTGTATTGTATGCCAATATTGAGTATTGTATATTGTTGTAATACTTTGTCCTAACAGGACCTCCTTGTAAATGAGCGTGCTCAATGGAGTTTTCCTGCCAATAAACTTGAACTTGAACTATAGAACATCAGTTTAAAAGTTACCATTTTGTGTGCAGATTTTAGTGTTTTCCTGTGATTTAAACTGCGGGAGCTAGTGCTGCTCATGTTCATTATGATGTCATCAGCATTGTGATAGCTGCTCTCTGATGGGTTCTGTTCTGTGCAAAGGAAAAGGAAACTGATTGTGACATAGCTAACCACTAGACAAATGTTTATCTGGAGATTAGATAGTATTATAAAACGAGGAGAGAAAATCCTGCGTTTGGTTTTTACTCGTGCATCAAATCTGTTTGATGCACAGGTAAAAACAAGTACTGAAAGCAGAACTGCACTACCGGAAAAAAAAATACTGTGCCACTAGAACACTAACATTTAAAAATGGTGCCATTTTTTCCCCTACATTAGCAAGTAAGCTATCATTCCCTAAAGCCTTCCAGTATAAATATTTAACATTTTTTGTTAATACTAAATGCTAGCCCAACAAATAAGCCACACTTAAATTCAAAAACAAAATTATTTAACTGGTCCTGATCTGTAGCACTGTCGCTCCCACTGCCTGCCTGTTCCCGCTGTCTCCAGTGAGAATCACGCTCCCACTCTCGCAAGTTCTTACTATAAAATCCTCTTGGACCACAGCTGTTTCTGTTGTTATTTTTTTTCTTATTTTTATTGTGGCAGGCTTACTTCTGTAAAACAAGACAAGGCATTGGGGGATGGGGGACCACAAGTACTTCTGCTTGCTGTGTATGCCCACTCGCTCTGTCATGCAAAGGGGAGGGGGCAGCTCAGTCCGTACATCTCCTAGCAGCACTACTACATTGCTTAGAAAGAAACAAAAAAACAGTTTCACTTTTCATGAACCTCAATAGCTGCTCGATCTCCCATCCCAGGCTAACATAAAATGCTAGTGTCTCCTCCAGCCCGATGCACACTGCGGGGCTCCTGCCTGGCAGCAATCTCTATGTAAAGTAAATGACAAAACTAAAATTATGTCATTTTTTACCTGTCGGAAGGACTGTTTTGCAAGGAAGTCAGTTAGGTGGGTACCCTTTTGTAAGTTAGTTCCTCAAGATTCGTATTCGGGACTGGTAATATGGATAACTTCAATTGGACCATAGAATTTTCAGCAAGCCAGCCACACCATCATTTTCATAAAAATTTAGTTTTATTCGTATTTCTTTGAACACAGCGATCCCCTGATGTGCCTAACATTTCACTCAAACTTTGGGCTTCTTCAGGGGCAAGGATCTTGTGTTTTCACTCAAGTATTTGTTCACGTCAATTTGTTTTTGATATGAATGTTATTTCTTCATATTTTCTAGTGTTTTTCATTGCAATTTACTGCTTTCAACCCATTGTATTTATTCAGGCTATCGGGATCGTTTTTGAAAATTGCCCTTGACTGAGGAATGTTTTTTTTCTTTTGTTTATATCACTTAAGCTTCTCCTGAGCCATTCAGTGTATGTTGCAGTTTCACATGCTTCTTTAGCTCATTTTAGAACATGGGTTGAAAGCAGTAAACTGCTGTTAAAGATGTGTGCAACTGCTTTGTTAGTTTTCACAGTTCATACTATGCCCTGTTACTGTTCTGGGAAGCTCCATTTCGTGGTTGTTGAAATCTCATTGTCCCTGAGAGCTACATTAGCATATGAGAATATAATGCATATTCACCCTTTAAACTCCCCAGTATGCCTGTCTGCTTAATTAGTCTTCAAAGAAACACACTGCAGAAAGGTGTAAAATACCACATTTACCTTCAGCAAGCTTTGCAAACTATCTGAGTTATAATGCCAGCTTTTCCCCTTTAAACTCCATTCAGTTTATGAGTTTCCAGAGAATTTTTGCAGGGTATTTGTTCTGTCAGCATAGAGATACTGTACATGATATAAATGGCTGATCTGACATCATGTTCTCATATGCTAATGCTGTTCTCATGGACAATGAGATTTCAACAACCATGAAATGGAGACCCCCAGGGCAATCACAGAGGGCTACCATGAACAGTGAAAACAAACTAAAGGTAACACATATAGCCCTAAAAGCTACAGGAAAGGTGTTGTCTGTTGACATGGAAACAAATAAAATGTAAATGATATGAGGGTGTAGTTTTCCTTTAACTCATAATAGTCAGGACAATGAAAAAGTCTTATGTACAATCGATGTGTATTTGCTTTTTGAGGGGGCATTAGTTTGTCAAAAAAATAAAAACGAAAACTGATTTTTCTGCCATTTTTTGCTGATTTTATTAAAAAAATGCTAAAGGTATCTATAAATGAAACACCACTCATTGTGTAGCTATTTTTGTGCTGAACAATGTTTGTGTTCACACCACCATGCTATCTTTTTTCATTTTAAAGTTATTTGGCTGGCAGTATAGCCTAGAGGTTAAAGTAATAAGCTGTGAACGAGTTTGGTACATCCAGCAGACCAGACCTAGGTTTGATTCTCACAACCTCCACTTGCATACTGTGTGACTCTGAGCAAGTCACTTAACCACCAGTGCTTCCAGGTCACCCCTGAAAACAGGCCCTTACCCAGTTACCAAAGACTAAAAAAAAAATTGTATTTGTTCAACAAAAAAATCAAATTTTCTGCCAAATTTTTCTGATAATAAAAATACATTTTAAAGGAACCTATACATAAAATATCACTCATTCTGTAGATAGCTTTGTCCTGAACAAATTTCATGCTCACAGTACCATACTGTCGTTTTTCATTTTAAAGTTGTTTGCATTTGAATATGGTTAGTACTCCTACTGAGGTCGAACATTCTAAACCTGAAGCAGTTATGAATGCACTAGGAGATAAGGTGTGTTTACACGTCCCTGACTGATGCGCTCCCACCTGCACTGCTGGCCCGCCGCTCCACCCGCACAACACATGACAGCCGTTTACAGGGATAGAGTCATGCACTGTTGCAGGGCAGTAGGCAGTACTTTACGTGTTCCTAATGAATTTCTGCCAGAGGTTGCAGAAAGTGCAGCAGTGGGTATATCAGTAAACCAAACTGTGTATATCCCTAGGCTTCCCTGTCAATAGATGGTTTACCTTCAGACAGTTAATGGAAAATAGCAATAGTTTGGATAAGATCTTACTATATGCAGTGATAGAGATAGGAGTAAGGACAGTTTGGCTGGCGGAAGGTGCCACTGGGTGCACTGGTGCAGGTGGAGCAGTGGGTTTACATGCTAGGTAAAAATGCCTGCACCGGTACATTCCCACAAAAACAGAGATTGTGGTACACCACAACGGTTTGTTCTACACCTCTCCTGAAGTCATTTACATGACCTAATCTGCATCGGTGTGACCCATCTACACCGCTCGCAACAGTATGGATCAGATTGTGCAAACGGGCATATAGTGGTAAAAGGAAAGACATCACTATAACATACTGCATCAAGAAAAGATATCAAAATATTTTCATGTTCAGAGAGTTATCACCTTTGCCTGGCCAGTTATCTCAAAACATAAGTTGTATAAACAAATTTATCAGAGCAAATGTATCACCACTAGTACTGTATGAATATCCTTCTTGATTAACCTGTAAACTTTTTAAACACAGATGTAGACTTAGACAAAGTAAGCTGGGAGCACCATTTGGGTTGACCAGCAGAAATTAAAGAGGAACTTTCATGATGGTCCAGAACATTACAGCTTATAGTCATTATTTATTTATTAGCTTTTGGTAACCGGGTAAGTGCACTAGGCAACAAACCTGCTTATTTTCAGGCACGACCCGGGAGAGTACAGGACATTGTATACATATTACAGTAGCACATCATGACAAATAAGGTAAACATAGGACAGCAGGAGCAGTAACAACAAACGTAGGTTATTTGAGCAGTAAATAATAATCTCAATCAAATACAAACATAATAGGTTACATGCAGAACAAGAATAGGCTTGTGTCCATGCCACAGTCCAGCAATAGGGTGAGATAGATTACAAGCACTTGCAGTGTCCACCGTCATGCAGGTGAGAGAAAAGCAAGCTTTTAAATTCCCGGTGGGAGGCAGAGTTTTTAACCTGTAGGGGGAGGGAGTTCCAGAACTTAGGAGCAAAGTGAGAGAATGCCTGTTCGCCCATTTTTGTAGTGCAAAGTCTGGTAGAGAGCATAGGGACGGTGGAGGATCTGAGGGATCCGGTATGGGAGGCAGGAGTCAGCAGGTTTGCCAGTTTGTCAGGGCTAGGAGGTCTGGTCAGAGAGTCAATAAAGCATCCCAGGGAGTAGGCCCGTAGATCCTTAGGTGATAGCCAGTTTAAACCAGAGTAGAGGAGGCAGTGATGAGTGAGGCGAGGGGCAGTTAAGGCGAATCTGCAGATGTTGTTGTATACGGTATCCCATTTACTGAGTATAGAAGAGCTGGCAGAATAGATGATGGGAAGAGCATATTGGAGCTGGGGTAAGAGAATTGCCCTTGCCACTGCAAGTCTGGCTGAGGGAGTGAGGGAGTGGCGCACACAATAGGCGCCACCAATTTTTGCGTTGACAGCTCGGCAAACCGTGTTGATGTGTAAAGACAGGTCGAGGGAGGAATCAAGTGTGACCCCCAGGTATTTGATGGACTCCGTTTTGGTGATAGGGGAGCCATCAAGGCAGTGAACCGAGAGTCTGGGGGCAGTTAAAGGCAGTTTTTTTGTAGAACCGAACAGCATAGGACGAGTTTTATCCTGGTTAAGGTTTAATGGTTGTTCAAGAGCCAGCGTTGAAGGACCTGAAAGTCATTTGAGAGAGTGGAGTTGATGACATCTATTGATTTGGACCCGGAGTAGAGTACTAGGTCGTCTGCGTACAAAAGGGTGCAGCTGTGTTGGGAGAGAGCAGGGATATCATTTAGGAAGAGGGAAAAGAGGAGAGGTCCAAGTGTGGACCCCTGTGGGACTCCACATGAGATTTTTATGGGGGAGGAGAGAGTCTTGTGGAAAGCTACCGCCTAAGTGTGATTACCCAGGTAGCTGCTGAACCAGGATAGAGTGGGGTCAGATGCACCAATAGATTGGAGCTTCTTTAGCATGAGAGGGTGATGAACCATGTCAAAAGCTTTGGACAGGTCAATGAAGACGGCTCTGGTGAGAAGTCCATGGTCCATATTACATTTTATGTCACTGGTAAGTTGTGTCAGAGCCGTATATGCAGCACTACACCTGAAGGGGTGTGTGCATTTGTTATTTTTGGCCAAGGTTTACTCTGCCTTCCATAATTTGGATTTGTCTGTGAGCCCTGCTGCACTTGCCTTTGCTGTTCAGCTGCTGGGCTGCTAGCTCCTGATGGCATCACGCAAGGTAGAGGAGTGACTAACAATGTTGCAAGGGAAACCTACCAGTATTCAGTGTACATACTGTGTTTCCTCTTCCCCAAGACACCCTGTTAGCAATGCATTATGCCAAAATCCAAATGCCTTGTCAGTATGTTTTTTTTTTGTGTGTGAAATTGACTCTGCCCTATCGTGATGTCAGCAGTACTACCCTGGGCCCACAGCAACACCAGGCTTGCTATAGAAGCTCTGGTACATCCTGTAGATTTTAGCAGCTCAGAGTGCAAAACTAACTGCAGTGGACAGTAATGAAATACAATTCCAGAATCAATGCAAGAAGGGGTAATTTATGCATGAAAGTCAAACGGACTGTGGAAGTTCCACTTTAAAGACCTGGTGATAGAATGCTGGGAGGCTCAAGGCAAACACAGAGGAGAGAGCATCTTTGGAAAACATGCTATGTTCCAGTGCACCATTCCTCATGCAGAGATGATGCAACAAGTTGGACTGGCTGTTCTCATCCACAGAAGTGTGAAGTATGGCAACTTAGAGCATCCCCTGCACCTCCTCCCAAAAACTGATGGTTTGGTCCAGTATTTTGCTGGCACAATTAAAACTACGCCGTGAGTATTACAGACCAACCTGGGTGGGGCTGGAACATGTTTTTACCATATCTTTTATTTGCTTATAGATCAGCCTCACAGGAGTCAACAGGATGTTCTCTAATCTAGCTCTTGTTTGGCTGCAAGGTGATCTAGACTTAGTGAAAGATGCATGGGAGGATGAATTTGCTTTCCCAAAGGATTCTGTTGTGGAGTACGTCCAGAACCTCTGGTCACTGCTTAAGGAATTCATAGAGCCCATTCAAGATAACCAGGGTGCTGTATAATACCAGGAAAAATGCTGTAACTTGGGAGGGGGAGAAGGGAGGGGCAGAGAATGAGAGTATGAAGTTGAATGATGATTGATGGTTCTCACCACAGTGCAACAAATTAAATGGCAGGCAGGCTGGGAGGGTCTATATTCAGTGAAAAGGAAGGTTAAATGAAATGAATTATCTTTTAAAACTGCCCAACATGAGGCATAAGCAAAGGGTATATCATGTAAACATGATGAAATCTTACCACAACAGGGAAGAAATGCCCCTTTTCATGCATAGCTTCCCAGAGGAGAATAAGATAGATCACAGCAACACAGCAATTTGAAGTCAGAAGGGATTCCAGGTCTCTTAACAAAAAACAAAGCAAAAAACAACAAAGACTATAAGCACTCTTGGACCACTTCATTGGTATCAAACCAAAGAAGTATTTTCAGAGGTGGAATAACATCTTGGACATACAGTAGTTAGCACCTACCCCGACGTTTGAGAGTGAAATTGTTCCTCAGCGGCCCCTTGAAGAAGTTCACCCTCGGAGTGCTGGGGTAGGTACTTAATATATCCCAGAAGTTATTTCACCACTGAATTAATTTCTTTGGTTTGATATCCAGTACTATAAGTGGTCCAAGAGTGCTTACAGTGTTAGCTATTTTTTACATGTTCATGTTTGTGTAAGCAGCCAGTATAAGCAGTGAGCGCACTTTGGTTTATTTGCTACTCTAGGTCCCTTAAGCTTGCCCACTACTAGTTCTTAAGCATGGATAAAATAACTATGGTGTGCAAATGTGTACCAACTGGTAGGGATTTGCTACCCATCCTACTACTTAGGGTACCTGGAGTTTACCTTGGTAAGCAGGAATTTGTCCAAGTTTAACTTAGAGGCCTGTACTGTTTTCATGTCAACTGTCTATGCTAGTAGGCTTTTCCTTAGGTCCCCCACACTCTGGAAGAAAAGGTGCCTCCTAATGTTACCCCAGAAACTGGCACCCTTGAGCATTAAGGTGTGTCCCCATATCCTGCTGCAGAACACATGATCAAACATCTTCCACTATTCAATTTTTCAATACTCTCGAGTAAGCAAAGGACTGAGATCAGGTCCTCTCCCAGCCCCCTTTCCTCCAGGGTAAACATATTAAGGGCCCCCAGCAGTTCCTGAAAGCTTTTGTCCACCATATCATTGATTATTTTGGTGAACCTGCATTGCACCTTCTCAATTGCCTCAATCTCTCTTATGTGCTGAGCAAACCTGAACTGCATGTCATATTCCAGGTTGGGCCTGACCAGGGCCTTTTAAAGTGGTAGGATTGCTTCCCCTATTTGCTGGTGACGTGCCTTTTGATGCACTACAGCCTTTTGCTGGCCCTCTTGACAGCATCCACACACCACTTTGCTTGCTTCAGCCACTTATCTATTATGACCCCGGGTCATTTTCCTCCTCCACTGCAGCATGAGAGCCCCACACTATGTGTAGGTCCTACCTTTTTTTTCCTTCCCAAGTGTAGCACCTTGTATTCACCTTCATGGAGTCTTAGGTTCCAGGAGTCAGACCAACTGCCCAGTATGTTCAGGTCCAGATGCACTAATAGATTTCCTTGGAGAAGTTCAGCTAGGATCTTTGGCTGAGGCCATCACTCTGTCTGGACAGTTAATGCCTGCACAGTCAGCTAAGATGAATGAGGTGCTGCAATCTAAATGGGGCATTTTCACCGGACGACCAGGACACACCACAATGACTAAACAACATGTGGACCATGTGACAAAGACCTAACTGAGACAGCCAGTCTTTAGGGTTCTGGGAGGAGCGAAATTGGTAGGTGGCATGAGAACAGGTGCTTGGGGCCTTATGAAAACAAAAAGAAAATGGAGAGGGAAATGGGTACATGGCCTAAAAGCAGAAGTTTGCGGCCTGGTAACAAAGAACAGAACAAAAAAAGATGAAACCTAAATGAAGTGAGGCCTAGTGGACGGTGACATACAACAAACATGAAAGGTATCTTTTGGGTGGGCCAAACAGATGGAGTTTCCTCTCAAAGGTACCCCATATATATTAGAGGATTGTGTACGAGCAATCATACACAGCAAGGCTATGTTTCAATCAAGAGGTTTCCATGGTAAAAGAAGACCTCAACTGCACAGCTCAAGAGGTCTTCTGTTACCATGAAAACCTCAAGACTGAACCACAGCCTTGTACTGTATGTGTATGATTCCTCATATGTAGTCTTTTACATTGTATTGACAACCATTACTACAAGCCTATGCCCAGCACATATAAAAAAAAGACTCCCCCACAATGCTCCGCTAATTCCCTTATGGTTGCGGGACTCGACTGCACTTTTTGAGGGACCGTTGCGGTTCTTTCAGTCACTGCTCACTGCCTGGGTCACTTCTCTCGCCCCCATAGCCACTTCATCAGGTGCTCGTTGAGAGTTTTAAAACTGCCTTGAAAATGTATTTGTTCCGTCTAGCATTTCCTGATCTTAGCGATAGCTAGTTTACTGCCATTTTATTTTTATAATTATGTTTTAAAATTGTTTGGTTTTAATTCTTATTTATTGCTGTTATATTGTTTTAGTGTTTATTGCACAGCACTTTGATCTGTTTGGAACAGCGCTTATAAATAAAGTTAATTTGATATGCTATGATATGAAAAAAGGCAGCGTGCAAAGACATTCTGTGCTGTTGTGCTGCAGTAGCTACATAGCTAGTGCAGCACAACAGCAAAATTACATAGTTATTGCAGCACAACATCATTGATCTAGGGACAGATTTCTGCCTAGAACAACTTTTATTGATTGTTAGCGGTCAGCATGTATGTGTAAATCAGGTACAGTATTTCCTTTTTCTGAACAATACAATGTACTGAGTCTGCAGGAAAAGGCAAGTTACTTACTGTAGCTCTAGATCTTAAAGAATATTTTCCCATAGATCACCACTTATTTGACTTAGAGCAGGAGGTGACAGAATCCCAAAGGAAATATAAATTGTGGGTCTAGCAACACCAGTGCCTAGTACTGACACAAGACTTCATCTGAGAGCCCACTGGGTTTAAAGGGGTGCCAGCCCCAACAACCTTTTTAGCAGAAAGTAAACATTTTCCAATCTAAAATGATAATGGGGAAAGCAAAGAGGGCCTAAGGTAGTTCATCAGTTCATGTATGAAAGGACAACAAGAAAAACAAGCGTCTTCACAGCCCGTATCTTTTCAAGGAGTATATGGTGGTGGGGAGACAGGATACAATAAACTGAAGTGAGTCTGGGGTACAGAGGCTGGAAGAGTAGTATTCTATGGAAAAGATATTTTTGTAGATGTAGAGTTTTGGTAAGTAACTTTCCTATCCTCCAAGAATCGATCTTCTCCATAGAGTCCAACTCTTTGGCAGAGTAGCAAGTTGTAAAAAACCCTGGACTAGGGAGGCTGCAGACCTAGGTTCACATGAAGAAAAGAGAAGGCCCTGTAACACAGTCAACATGAAACTTGTATGTTTCCTGAAGTGAATGTCTACAGCTTAGTGTTTTCTGAAGGCATAAACACAACTCTAGGTACAGTAGAAGCCCAACATATGCCAGCAGTCGGGACAAAATATGTTGAAGCCACTGTGGTAGCCATTGCTTGGGTAGAATAAACTTTAACTGAGCCCTGCAATTGCTGACCTACACATTTGCAGAAGTGCTAAATGCAACTGAAAATCTAATCTGACTAGGGCCGTCCCGCTGGTGCAGTGGTAGTGCTACCACTTGCAATGCCAGCGACCTGGGTTTGGTAGCGAGCCCGGGTTGCTGGAGGGCCAGCCGGGGGGAGAAGGATTAAGCATTCGACGAGCTGCTCTCCTTCTCCGGGGAGGAGTGTGCTGCAGTCCTCGTTGCTATACTGCCAACTGGGTGACCATGAGTGGTGGTGCAGTGGAAGATGCAGACTAGCAGGGAGGGGCGGACATTGGCCAAGGACCGGAGCAAAGGCTCGTCTCCGCATACCTCCGTCTCATTGGTCCTCCCCGAGTGCTGATGTCCACAGGGGGCAGGGATCAGAGTACAGGAAAAAATCCATGTCTGGGCCAGGTGACAGGCTCCTGCACCAGCGACTGAGAGGAGCCAGGGGTACAGCTCCAGGTGCACGCTCCCCTGAGGTTTTGTAGGGGAGAGGGGGAACCCACCGCCCCACCCAGGGGGTTATCCTGGATGCCTATGTTGACTCGAGTGGGGCACTAACGGAGCAAGTTCCTCCGGTCCTCATGGCACAGCCTATGTGGTGCATTGGGGACCCCCAAGGAAGGACCAGACATGGTGCGAAGGGGCATAAACAGAAAGTAAAAAAAAAAATAATAATAATCTAATCTGACTGGCACTGTTTGGAAAAAAGGAGCCCCTATCAGTTGGGGTTGCAAAAGACAAACAGCTGAAAGCTTTGCCTGTAACCCTTGGTTTTTAGATAGAAGATGTGGCGTCTTCTAACATCAAGAGAATGCAGCATTTCTTCTCCTAGGTTTTGTGGCTGGGGGAAGAATGTTGGAGGCACCAGTGAATAACTGAGGTAGAACTATGACACCAACTTTGGGAGAAATTTAGGGTGTGTTCAGAGTATATCCTAAACTGTGTATAAAGGATCCTTTACTAGGGCTTCTAACTCTGAAACTCTGTGTGTAGAAGTAATGGCAAATCGTAACATGGTTTTCCAGGTCATGTTACTTAGTTAGAGGTATAGATAGTGATGGTAGGAAAAGACTACTGTCCATCCAGTCTGCCCATAAACATTAACAAACATGGGACTTGTTGTCCATATAGAGCTCTAACCCACAATATCCACCCAATCCACTCCACCCCCACCGTTACCATCCTGAACAATCACTAAGCCCTTCACTCACTCTGTCCCAGTCGTGTTTGAAACCACTGATAATTCTGGAGCCCATCACAGAAGTTGGCAGATTGTTCCATGTCTCCAGCACCAGTTCTGTACAATAAAACCGTCTCACTCCCCCTCATGAAGTCCCCCAACCTTTCCACTCATACCTCTGGGTTCTTGATCTACTACATATCCTAAAAAGTTCTTCACAGTTTACCCTGTTCATGCCTTTCAGGAACTTGAAGGTCTCTATCATATCTCCCCTCTCTCATCTGACCTGTAGTAAGCACGTGTTCAGTGCCTTGAGCCGATCCTTATAAGATCTGCCCTGCGGGCCCTGAATCATTTTGGTCACCATATGTTGCACTGTCTCCAGCCTGTCCTTATCTTCTCTTAGGTGAGGATTCCAGAACTGGGCACAGTACTCCAGGTGGGACCTCACCAATGATCTATAAGGAAATAGCAATACCTCTTCCTTCTGCTGTTAATTCCCCTTACTATACAGCCCATCATCCTGTTTGCCTTACTGTAGGCCTTTTTACACTGGTTTTATTGTTTTAGGGAGTCACTAATAATGATCCCTAGGTTTCTCTCCTCAAAGTTTGTGCCAAGCTTACCTCCCCCTCCTCCATCCTGTACTCTGTCCTATGGTTCTTGTTCCCTATGTGCATCACCTTGTATTTCATATTACATGAAGCCACTGGTTCAAAGTGCTTGCTGGTGTGCTTGCTAAACAATAGCTTGAGATACCTGTTGGTGATTGGCTTCTTTACAGCGGGTCTCAAGTGTAGAATACCTCTACTGGGCCATGGGAAGAGTCCTCAACAACTCATGATATGCCAAGATGGCTCACAAGTGGAACTTTTATGAAGAAGTACTGTAGGACAGACTCCAAAAGGTCTAGAAAATAACCCAGTACTTGCTCTGAAAGGCAATGAAAAGGATCTTTAGATTTTGGGAATACCAAATGGAAAAGTGCTGCCACTTGACTAGGCTTTTCTAGTGGGTTTTTGAGCTACCGACAGGATGTGGCAGACATGCTGGGACACTCGAATCTTGCCCATTTCTAGCTCATCAGAAGTCATGCCTAGAGATGCAAGGACTGTAGGTCAAGATGACCCTGGAACTGGGTCAGGAAATCCATCCTCCATGGTAAAATCTATGGTTGTTGAATAGCCATTTTTCACAACAATGGATACCAGATCGGCCATGTCCAGCACGGGGCTGTCTGTATCATTCTGGCCCAGTGGAACTCCAGCTAAAAGGGACACTATCAACATTAATTTTAAACTGAATTTATGTCTATGTTTGTTGGCCAGTAAGTATTTAAATATCATCTAGAAAGTAAGAGAGGAGTGACAGAGCATGTTAAAACTTGGGTTTAATTCCCACAACCTCCACTGACATACTGTGTGACTCGGAGCAAGTCACTTAACCTCTCCAGTGCTCCTGGGTTGCCCCTGAAAACAGGCACTTGTGCTTAGTGAGCCTTACCTGGTTACCAAAAGAATAACAACAAAGCTATTAGTTTTGTCAAAATATCCCTGTGTACTAAACAAAAATAAAAGACAGAAATCCAGAGTAGCCCGCTAAATAAATAAATAATACATTTCCTGCAGATGTGATATAACTCTTCTGATAGTGCTGAAACTGTTTTTGTTTTGTTGCAAGAAATGTCCTGATTATTGTCTACTGCTATCAGTTGCAAAAAACATACACACTGATATCTTGATCTCTGGAGGACTGTGTGTGTGTGTGTGTGTGTGAAAATGGAGCCTGCATCAGTCTTTCAGTTTGCAAGCACCCAATTTCATCTATATACTGAAATGTTCTGTTGCCGTGTAATGACAGTACTCACAACAAGCATTTGTCAATGCCCAATGTTTGGTTGCTGGCATTGGCACTGGTAGCATAGGAGTTAGAGAGATGCATAATAGGAATGACAATGAAGTACTGAACAGAAGCCAACCCCACCACCACCCTGCAGAGACTGACAGGCATTGGGCTGTGCCTTTGGGTCGTCAGGCATAACGGCCATGCCATTTTACCACACCCTACCCTGCAGACTCTGACAAGTGTCATGGTGTGCCTTGGGGTCTTTGGGCCTTATGCTCACCCTATTCCATAAGGAAATACAGTGAGATGGGTGCAGTATAGGAGAATGGGGTGAACTTTGGAGCCGAAGAGTCCAAGGCACACCTCAATGCCTATCACTGGCTGCAGGGTGTGGGTGGGGGTGGAATGGCATGAGCATTACAGGCGGCAATCCCAAGTCACACCCCTGATGCCTGTCAGTCTCTACAGGGTGGGACGTTATGGTCAGAAACCCTAATGCCCCAGGCGTTCGTTGGTATTTTCATTCCAAATTTTCAATATGGGTTTTTTGTGACCCCGACCTCATGACACCTCATCCGACGAGAGATTGCTAGAGGTTCCCAGGGTTCGTCTTCAATCATCAGGGGCCACAGCTTTTTCTTTTGTGGCCCCAACCCTGTGGAATTCTCTACCTCGTCGGATTCGAGAGTGCCACTCCACAGAGCTATTCAAGGCATCTTTAAAGAGTTATTTATTCGAGCAAGCCTTTGAATAGGCCACCCTGTTGTCTTTTAATTGCTTTTATATTCATATTTATTGTGTTGACTGTTTTTTGTGATGTATCTGCACTTTGATAATTTTGAAAAGCGCATTATAAATAAAATCTGATTTGATTTGATTTGATGAACAGTGGCAATATCAGTTCGTTAGCTGAAAGCTAATTTTGCACAGTGACTACGCCATTTGGCGCCACAGGTGCAAAAACACAATTCGAACAGGATGTGAAAAATGACAGCTGTACTGTTCATGGGGAGGTGTAAAAAATGGCATTGTTGAAAATCTGGAGTGAAAATATAAAAAAAGTGAAGTCACGAGTGTGCGTAGAAACTGCGCAACGCACACCCATAATGTAATTAGTTTGGGGATATTTTACAGCAGATTTTGAATGCAGGCATTTTAGGACCTCCGCTCATGAACAGTGTCCCTGTGATTTTCTTAATGTGTCCCGAACACTGATTTACCACAGCGACCACACATTTCTGCGCTGGAAGTGCGAAAACATATTTCAGCCAGGGTGTGAAAAATGACAGCTGTACTGTTCATAAGGAGGTGTAGAAAAATGCCAGTGTTGAAAATCTGGACTGAAAATAGTACAAATTCATGAAATTACGAGGGTGCATGGAAACTGCGCAATGCACGCTCTTAACACAGTCATTTTATGGACTTCTGTCACCAAATTTTCAACATAGCCATTTTAAGACCTCTGCTCATGAACAGTGTCACTGTGATTTTCTTACTCTGTCCCTAACATTGATTTCGCACACCGACCGCACCATTGGGCGCTACATGCACGAAAACACATTTTGGGCAAGATATGAAAAATGACAGCTGCACTGCTCATAAGGAGGTGTGGTAAAATGGCAACATTGAAAATCTGGAGTGAAAATATAAAAAATTTGTGAAGCTGCGGCGTGCATAGGAACTACTGGCCTTGCGCTACGTAAAACAGTCAGTTTGAATTTTTCACCAAATTTTCAACATAGGGTTTTGGGGGACTACCTCATGAACTGTGACACTGTCATTTCATTACTGGGTCCCAAAAGGTGGTTCCACTCAGTGACCACGAAATCACCTTTCGGGACCGAATACCAAAATGACAGTGACTGAGTTCATGAGGTGTGGCCCCAAAAACACCATGTTGAAAATTTGGTGAAAAAATTCCCGAAATGGCAGAGATATGCACCAAAGTTGAAGAAAAAAAAACATTTATGCCATTATACAGCTTACCGGTATTTCTTCAGTTCACGGTCGGCTTTGAAGAGTGCAGACGTGTTCCTGGTCCACCGAAGATAGTCGTGCCGGACTCTGGAGGCAAGTATGGGGTCGGAGGTGTGTGTGGGAGGAGGATGCACAAATGGTGGGCGGGGTTGGGGAGGGGACAAGACAATCAATGAGGGACCGTTTTTGTTTTCAGATGTGTTTTTCTTTTTAGGAAGATGGCCGGGGACTTGTGCCACGCTGGGTGGAGGCTCCCAGCATGGCAGCTGAAAGTTTTTTTTGGGGGGTGTCAGTGGAGCCAACAGGAGACTGGGCACCCCTGTCGGCCATACAGACGTTTGCCACGCTGGGGTGGGCTCCCAGCGTGGCAACTGGAAATCCGTTTTTTTGGGGGGGTATTGAATGGAGCCAACGGGGCATTGGGCACCCCCATCACCATTCTGACTTTTGCCATGCTGGAGTGGGCTCCCAGCGTGGCACCTAGAAGTCTGTGGGGAGGCGCGGAGCCAACGGGTGATTGGGCACCCCCGTCAGCCATACTGTGTGCAGTGTGGGGGAGCGCATGAGCATGCTGGGGTGGGCTCCCAGCATGCTACTTGAGTGTTTGGGGAGGGGGGAACTTGAAGGGAGCTGTCTATGACTGCTGCGTTCAGGATGCAGTGCTGAGTGTAGGCACTTCGCATACTGCTGACAGCAGTATGTAAATTACCTGCCGACGGCAGTATGCAAATTGCCTACACGTTACAACCACTGATTGCAGTGGTTTTTAGCTTTCAACTGTATGCCACTGCATCTGAACGGCTGTCATAGACAGTTCTGACATTCATTGGTGTGGTGCAGCCGCGCCTACAAAAGGGAGCAGGGCATTGGAAGTGAGGGAGGCACACCTACGAAAACTCTTATGGTGGCACTATGTTTCTCGCACATGCATGCAAGCAAACATAAAAAGGGCTCAAACAGGCATAGTTGCAAAAGACACTACTGACTAGCATCTTTTACAACTATTCATGTTTGAGCACTTTTTGTGGTTACTTTTATTGTATGGGACATAAACTTTATAAATGAAATTGGGAACTACAGAAAGCAGAGTGATATGAGCAACAGAAATTGTCCCATTTATGTGACACAAACAAAATCCATTTTGCCTCCTTTTTTTCATCACAAGGCAAAAAAATTAAGTGTCTGACTCCTTCGCAGACAAGTTGCTATTACAGCTGAATATAACACACGTCATTTCGGTATTGAGGAAAATAAAATGGAACAACTCTGCAAGAGTAAAAAAACACACACGAAACAATGGAAATGCACTTAAAATATAGATATTTACTAGCATAAACAATTTAAGACAGAATTTATTTTGAAATCAGTAAAGAAAGACAACAGTATGATAAATTGCAACAGAAACTTTTTTGACAGACGAAGAGCACCGAAAATCTGAAAACAGCAGCAGCCAGCAGAGAGTAGCTTTGCTTCCACCTGCGTATAACTTCTAGTTCGTTCACAGGCATAGCCGATGATGACCATAACCATAAGGGAGTGCATATTTGTTAAAAAGAAGCAATAAGAAATAAATGAGCTACTATTTTGGAAAAAAAACATCCTTCATTACTTTAAAGGCTGGTAAGGATATCAGAAACACCAGTAACATACTATTAAAGCAGCAATGCAAGGAAACTGGAACTAAATTTGGACAGGTAATAGGGTTGGTGTATATGAATAATGCTTATTTTCATTTTCCTAATTTATTTCTTTTTTATATTGTCATGTTCAATGTGCTTCTGATCTGTACATACTCTCGCCAGGATCACCGTGTTGTAACAGATTGCATTATGGTAGTTTTTCCAGAGGCACCGAGTACCATAATGCACCTCTCTCTGCTTGTCCACGATCACTAGCTTGTTTATGAGTTTCACACTATACGCGTTCATGTCAGTAGCTAGTGGTCAGCACTTAGAGTAGATATGGAGTATGAAGAATCCCCCCATCGTAGAAAATGTGCAAACTGAATAATGGACTCTGATTGGTTGATAGACCTGCTAAGGTGGGCATCTATCAGACAACAGAGCATGACTTATAAAAGTACTGGTGGAACGACCGAATTGCCAATATCCTGGAGCACAACAATTTTGTACACACAGCCACCACGTTTATTGTCTCTGGTAATGGAGTTTGTTTGATAGGCCCACTTGGCAGTTACAAGTCCTTTACCCCGCCCCGCTCTCAAAACCATGCCCAAACACAAACAGTGAAATTTAAAAAAGAAAAAGGATCTACATTCAACAGATAGCCAGTAAGGTAACAAACAGCCAACATGACAGCGCATCTCAGTAAGCTGGGGGTTCAATTTCAAACACCACACCAGCAGCACATCCTCCTACACGGAGGTAAAGTCCTCGAAAGTGTGACAAACTGTCCTGGGCCCCATCACGACCAAATTTACAGAAATCACTACAAAACAACAGCAATCCCTCCAGTAAACTCAGTAACATCATTAACACCACAATTACCTTCCATTAAATAAAGTGAGCAGTTTAGGTAATTAAAAAAAAAAAGCATGCAACATCAGCATGTCCTTCCTCTGTGCGACAGCCGCAACCAGCTCACCCGGTACACTCAAACCTGTAAAAGGCACAGAGAAACCTGATTTAATTATATAAATGTACCTTGCCCCACTTCATTCTTCCACTTCCGTGTACTATCCAACCGGCCTTCCTGAAACTTGCAGGCAACTCCATAAATCCACCAAGGAGAAGAAGAACTGCTTAAACTGCATTCAGCCAATAAAAAAAAAAATGTGCACCCGTCCTAGCTGGGATAAGTCGAAGTGCTGGGGCAAGTAGCCATAATGCGGGTTGAGAAGATTAAATCTTGTATTGTAAGAACTTGCTTACACATTAAAACACCTGGAATTTAAAATTACTTTGGTGGTTCTTGAGTGATTTTCTGACTGAGTTTTCAGGGTGAGGAGTGCCACACTATTTTGGATTTGTTGTGTATATAAACAACTGGCTCTCCTTTCTGTGTTTGAGAACCAGCCCTGTACCTTCGTCGGGACTTTTTTTTTTTTTTTTCTATTTTTTGCCTCCTACTCACCCCCTCAGCTCTGGATTTCATCGGGAGTGCCTCCTACAGCACACACCCTACCCGGCCATCCTCCATCACCCATAGAGCCTCGATTATACCCCCGGGCAGGGAAGGGGTGGGCCCCAATGCCCCGACATAGCAATAATGGCGGTCGGGAGGATGCCGGGTGGGCAGACATAAATCAGGGGCAAGCTCCTGGTGCTCCATCTCCGCCGGAGCCGAGAGGCATTTTCCTGTTTTTCCCCTGGGGAGTGGCTGGTGCCCTGATGTCAAGGCATATCCAACGTCTGCCACTGCCACCTCCCACTCCTGTTCTCTCCTCACAGTGCCTGCTGTAGCTCCAGCCTCCGCCAGAGATCAGCAGAGCACCAATTGAGACCCCTGTCCCTCCCCAGGAGAGGAGAGCTGTCCTCTGGACGCTCAATCCTCTCCCTCCTCTGCCGACCCCCAGCAACCCAGGCTCGCTCCTGAACCCCAGGTTGCTGGCGTGGCGTGAGGTATGGTCCAGCGCCTCAACTCTCAGCGCCACCGGGCCAGCATGCCGGGACTTTGTTTTGAACTGGATAGTGTCAAACAAAATGGACAATAATAAGACATTATGAGAAGAATGAATTAAGGGGAGAATAGGAGGGATAGAAACAGACTAATGTGTATGCAGATATTTAACTTTGACTGGCACTTAATTTCAAAACATATGGTGGTCTCTGACCCTGAGAGTATGGCGAAACTGCTGTAGATAACATAGTTTCCATCAAAAGTAGCAGTAAACGAATATTCCTATCAAATCAGTGCAGTCCAAATTGTAAGATTACTTTTCTATAGAATGCAGAGTTCGCACAATTATAGATGAACACTGCTGTTACTTCACTAAGAGAACCAACTAATATTTGACGCTGGTGTGTTTTCCCCACATGGTTCACAGGAGTGAGCACACAGAACTAATGCTCTAGGATACCAGTTGCATTATGGGAGTTCTAGTGTAAATATGCATGTTGCCCGGCTAATTTCTTCACGTGAAATCACTGTAAGTTTTTATCAGTCAAACATTACAATACAAATTTTAAACAAATAAAATCTCTGAAATAAAAATCGAAATAAAGGATACATCATATCCTTTGATTATTGAATGTATTTTATTTTACAAGACTGTTCGTTGCACTGCTGCTTTAAGGCTTTTCCAATACACTAGCTCTTTAAATAAGGAGTATTTGTATCTCGAGATATGGGATTGCTGACTCAGAACTCTAAGACCTAGAGTAACCAGGCATACATGCTTAGTATCACATCAACTCCACGGGGAGAAAAACAGCACGTGGTCAACTTGCCACATGACAGAAGAGCGCGGCATACTAAATACTGCAGGTCTGAACTGCGCAAGTCCACTGTTGTGCCTTTTGTGGTGATCCATGGTGGTGTGGTGTTCCAATAGTAAATTGGCTTGAGTCCACTATCTGCACAGGTCCACTGTTGTGCCTTTCGTGGTGATCCACGGTGGTGTGGTGTTCCAATAGTAAATTGGCTTGAGTCCACTATCTGCACAGGTCCACTGTTGAGCATTTTGTGGTGATCCATGGTGGTGTGGTGTTCCAATAGTAAATTGGCTCGAGTCCACTATCTGCACAGGTCCACTGTTGTGCCTTTTGTGTTGATCCATGGTGGTGTGGTGTTCCAATAGTAAATTGGCTCCAGTCCACTATCTGCACAGGTCCACTGTTGTGCATTTTGTGGTGATCCATGGCAGTGTGGTGTTTTAATAGTAAATCTGCACAAGCTCTTTTGGTTTAGCTGCTTTTGAGCAGCCTGATTTTGCTTTGCGGCATTTTGCCGACTCGGTTTGTGGCCGGGCTGCAATGTATTTTACTCGTTTGACGTAGAACCTACACGCTCTCACCCGTAGACTTAGTTTCATGAGACTCTCTGTCAGGGGGAAGCACCGTGAACTCTTCTGATGTAACAGACTTGTGATCAGCAGTACCAGAGATACAGAGTGACAAAATATTTAGATACCCCATCTATATCTTTATAGCCTCATCTACAGCAATTGTCTTGAAGTTCAAAGTGTTGTGCATATTCTTCAACAGTAAATGGAAAGAGAGATCTTCTTAAGGAGTCTGTGCCATCTGGGCAGACTGGGCTGCCTCTTGGACAGAAGAATACTACTCGTAATCCTCTGCTTCATCATCATTAATATTCCGGTTACGTGCCTGTTCATCCATCAGTTAGGCGGATGAGATCAGGGGCTCCTGCATCAGTAACGAGGCTGGATTCAAGAAACACTCCCTGCACAGCACCCAAGCCTGTTCTGGTGCCAATAGTGATATCTGAGAAGGAAACTGCACCAGTGCTGAAGAAGGGCTCCGGCACTGCAGATGGTGCCAGCACCACCAGCAGCACTAAGTAGAGCATTAAAATTGCTAGCAGCACTGGAACCAAAAGTGGCATTGCCACTATACAGAGTGGACACGAGTGGTACCGGCACTGCTCATGACACTGACCCTGATGTATTTGAACCCAGAGACATCCTGGACACCCTCATTGGCAGAGAAGGCAAAGCTGATAAAGTGCAGAGGAGCCATTGCTCCATGAGAGTTGTCCATTGAACAAACTGCTTATCTGAGACATCCCCTACAGGTAGAGGAGGTGTCAGGAATGGAAGTGGGGTCCGAGGGTACAAAGAAGCCCTGCATTGTATCATATGTCATAAATGGTAACAAAGGAGGAAACAACAGAAATGAAATTACGTACTTACCATAATTGTTGATCTTCCTGAATATCTTTACCACTGAATCCGACATAGGGGTTTAGGGCCAGAGGCACTAGGACCCTGTGGGAGCTTTTTCTTCTAGGGAGGGAGCCGACATTGGCTACTAATGCGACTTGCATTCAACACATACCCATGTAGTGCCATGTGCTGGCGAATAACCATCATAGACTCTCTCACACACTTCAGTTCTGTTCGCAAAGAGAAAAACAAAGTGGAGAGAAAAGAGAGGGCTAGATACTTTCTAGTCTAAAGGAATAGTAAAAGGACAAAGGATATAAAATAAACAACGAATTAATCAATCAATCAATCAATCAAAATCTTTATTTATTCAGGCGAACATCATTGAGCATAGCTCATTTACAAGATGGACCTGAGTGGTCATAACAATATAAGGTTACAAATTTTACACAAAAAACATGGTACTGAATAAACACAGATACAATGATTTATGAATGAGACAGATATACAAATATTTACATATATACAAGGCAAAATGACAGTAAACCTAAATCATATTAAAAGGAAAGAAACAAACAGTATAGTAGGGATAAAGCTCGGATAGTTGGACTTGGGTGGGCATTTTTGTATGAAGTTGGTTGGAGAACAAGCTAGAAAAACGATACAGAAATAGGGGGTAGCATAAAAAAGGGGTGTGGGGGAAAGGAGGGGGTGTGGGAGGACTAGGCCTTATGGAAGCAGTTGCATGATTCTGGGAAAAGACTAATGTACAGTTTTTTGAAGGATG
This sequence comes from Neoceratodus forsteri, assembly GCA_016271365.2. Taxonomy (NCBI): domain Eukaryota; kingdom Metazoa; phylum Chordata; order Ceratodontiformes; family Ceratodontidae; genus Neoceratodus; species Neoceratodus forsteri. The sequence continues at coordinate 1,333,149,753 of CM057455.1, read as the reverse complement.
TTAAAGGAATGAGGGTATCCAATTTCAAGGTCTTTTGAAGAGAATTCCAGATAAGTGCTAGGGAATAGCTGATTGCAGCCCTTCCATACTGGGTGCAGGTGATAGGAATCTTCAGCATAATGAGTTTATTGATCCTTAGGGTGTAAGGCCTGGATGTGATCCGTTGAAACAGTCTGAGATGTAGGAAGGAGTTTGTTTGTCAGAGCTTTGTAGATCCAGACAGCAGCATTTTGTTTCTTCTGTGTTGCAGGGATGTCCAACTGACTGCATTGTAGAGAGAGCAATGATGGGTGCTGGAGGGAAGATCTGTAATGAATCTAATAGCTCTATGATACAAGGTGTCTAATTTATTTAAATGGGAGAGGGAGCAGTGGCCATAAAGGAAGTTAGCATAGTCAATGAGGGATAGGAATGATGCCAGGATTAGCCTTTGTTTGGAATCTCTGGTCAGGTAGTGTTTGATCCTATAAAATAGGCCAAGTCTTTGTCTAAGCTTTTTCAGGAGCTCTTCAATGTGGCTAGTGTAATCAAGTTTATTGTCAATCCAGACTCCAAGATATTTGAATTTGTCCACATATTCCAGGTTTTCACCAAGGATGGTAGATAATTGTGGGAGGGTGAGTGATGGGACAGTGGAAGAGCAGTTCCTGGTGGCAAAGAACATAGCTTTCGCTTTTCTTGGCATTTAGTAGTAGTTTCTTTTCTAATAAGTTGTGCTGTAAGAGGGAGAACTCAGACTGTAAAGCTCACAGGCTTTTGATGGTGAGGATTACTGACATATAGTACAGTATCATCTGCAAAAGGTGAATATTAGATTGTGAGAGATTGGAGTCAATATTGTTGATGTAAATGGCAAAGAGGATGGGACCCAGGATGGAGCCTTGCGGTACACCTCTTAGGAGTGGTTTAGAGGTAGATAGGTCACCTTCATTTTTTACCAGTTGTAATCTTCTGGAGAGATAGCATCTGAACCATTTAAGAGAGAGTGAGTCAAGGCCTATGGAGTTCAGAGAGGAGATTAGTAGTTCATGGTCCACAGTGTCAAAGGTTTTGCTTAGATCCAGAAACACAGCACAGGTGTTAGAACTTGACTACCAACTAAGAGACTAAGGAGTGGGTCTACTAGGTGGTACAAAGGCAGTGAGTCTAAAATGGAGCCACAGCCTCTTACCACTAACCAGAAAAAGTATGGATAGTGATTGGTAAAAAAATGAAGGCAGCAGCCCAAAGAAAATGGCTCTGGAAGAAGTAGCAAAAGGGGCAGTTGAATTTGGGACCACCTTACAATGAGATGACGAAAATGCTAAAAATTAGATTAGAACTCCCAAAATAATAGCTCCATGCTACAAGACAAGCTTGAGTAAACTCGATAGTACACTCACAACCCTGTTTTCTCTAAGAAAATAAATGAGAAAAGGGATGCCGAGCATAGGAGTTGCAGGACTAGCAGTCCTAGGGACTCAAGATGTGGCTATCAACTCTGACATGCACCAGGCGGAGTGAGCAAAGCTTGATGCACAGAGAAAAGTGACAAAGGACACCAACCAAAAACACAGCATGAGGGGAAAAACATGCCTCACTTTTCCCTGCAACCACATGAATATACCCTGTGTAAAGCTAGTATATTGATACATGCAAGTGCATTGCACCCTTCCACAAACACAGCATCGGCTCAGTGAAATAGACTGTATGGTGCTAAGGGAACGTGTTGCATATGGCAACTAACAGTACACTAAGGGATATAACCTAGGCAGAGAGAGAAGGTGGAGAAAAAGGGAGTGGAGGTGGCTACCTACCTACTTCAAGAGAAAAAAATAAAATGGTCTGTCATCTGTTTTTCTGGTTAGTAAAGGGGCCAGAGATCCCCACACCCTTTTTTTTACCTTTTTTTTGTAAGGGTTGGCATTGAGATGCCCAACCTTTTTTTTTTTTTAAGCAAAAAACAGCCATTGTAAGAACGACAGCAGAGGGGATGGAAGCAGTGAGTACTACTAGCACCCACAGGGTGTGCTTGCAGCTGAGCGGGGGATGATGGGTGTCTGAATTAGTGGTAAAGATATTCAGAATGATCAACAATTATGGTGAGTATGAGATTTTCATATCTTCCATGAATCAGTCTTCATCACTGATTCATATATATGGGTCCGAACACTAAGCTTCTTAGTTGGGGAGAAGCTGGCACACCCTGAGGGTAATGGTCACCTCACCCTTAGCCCTCTGTGTGAGGGAGAACACCTGAGGGCAGGGACATCTCACCAGTCTAGCAAGGCTGAAGAACATTCAGAGCCAGACGGTAGGTAAAAATGCCCCCAACCCCAAGTTCCTACCTGACTCAGCGGGGTTAAAAAGTGAGTCCACTGGAACTGGGAGTTAAGCACCTTTTGCCAGGCCAGAGGTGCCAGTCAAAACAGGGAAAGCCATGCTGTCCGCCGAATGCCGACTCTGGTTCCCACCGGTCTGGAGGCCACCTCACTGGCATCATATGATGCCCGTATCTTACGCCTCACCAACTCCAGACCCTTGGCAGAAAGGCAGATAGCTTGCTTGACTAACTCTGAAAATGGCATGGCAGCTAGGAGCTGAACTAGCTGTACCCACAGGCACTTTTTGTAAGCTGCCAGGTGTAACTGCTGTGCCAAACTGAACATCAGTGTGAGCCGAGGTGAAAACCTTCCTACCTAATGCATCTGTCTGTGCAGAATCAGCATTAGGAAGCCAGTCAAGCACTGGACAATGAGGTCCGTCCTGGGTCTGCAAGACCTGAAGCCCTGAAGTGGGGTGAGTACTGTGCCAGAAGAACCCGTAGTGTATGCAATACTTCCAGTGGATGTCCCTCGTGGCTGAAGGAAGAGCGAAGAAACTTCTCCAAACTGTCAGAGTATTCCTCGAAGGCCCTAGACCAGGGACAGATGATCCAGTTGTCATTGCTGAAAGCTCCGAGGAGATCAAGCTGTGTGGACAGCGTACTGCACATGGCTATGGTGTCAATGTCCAGTGCCCTCAGCAAGTCCTTCAAGAAACTCTGGTACAAAGAGTATTTAGATGCCAAGTATAGATATTGGGAAGATTCTGCGCCCTCTGTTGAGGATGTAGACAGAAATGAGGCACTGGATCTGGAAGCAGGTGGTAGCTGGGGCCATGCAAGAACTGGACATGTTCAACAGTGGTATGGTATCAGAACAGTATACTAGCTAAGCTTCCAAGCTGACTCTGGGTGAGAGGCCCAAGAAGTTCAGGAAGTGGTGGCATCGACCCAGAAGGGAGAGAAGAGCCGAAGGCTCCAGAGTCTACAACTGGGCTGTGGAACACTCAGCAGACCTCGCCTTAGGAAATGCCATGGTGAAACTGCCCAAAGACAGCCAACCTACAGAAGAGGAGAGAATCTCCAGGCGAGGAGCGTGGAGACATTCAATCCCCTTGGGGCAGCTCTGGCCCTCACCAGAGACTGGTTCAGCCATAGGACCAGAGGAAAATTCTGCAACAGGGCCACACTCCATTCTCAAGTGGATGCCACCTCCAGCACTGAACTCAGGATCAGAGAACAACCTAGTCACAGAACTCCCCTGGCTGACACTGTACTCAGTGCAAGGCCTGGTGTCAGCTTTGGTGCCTGCCCCAAGTCCGTCCTTGCTGCCGACATTGCTGGCTGTGTCGGAGGCTGGTCTGGCTTTGCAAATGACAATGGAACCAGGAATGAACTTGGATATGACACCAGCACCATACTAGGTGTCAGGCCTAGAACCAACACCAGAACCTACGCTGCGTCTGTCACAAGGTTCAGCATCGGCCTCTTCTGAGGAGCTATGAGGGCAGCTCAACTCAGAGATCCACAACTCCAACTCAACAACTAAATGCCACCCAGCCCTGGTGTCAGTCCCTCTCCTGGTACCGCAAACGGTAACAGTAGGGGGCCTGATGTCACAGCTGGCACCACCATGCTTACCAACACTGTGGACAGTGTCATGTGCCTTGGGCAGCACCAGACCATGATACTGAGGTATACTCCGGTGTAGCCCACGCATGTAGCTTCGATCTCACCACCGGGGATGTCCATTCCCCAGGGTACACAGACTGGGGAGATGCTCAACTTGTCAGTCAGAAGGAGTCAGCTGTCCACCAGACCCGCCCCCAGGACTTCCAATGCCTTTGGGAAGTGAGGTTGAGGAGAAGTTTATTCTTCTACAGTACCAGAAGAACTAGGAAAGGGCCCAGGGGAAAGGTTGACAGATCTATGCTTAGCAACACAGGTTTGCTGCTTGTCTCCGAAGGTGGGACTTGGACAACCCAACTTCAGCGCACAGATTTCAAGGGTGTGGTGGTCCACTACAAAGCAGAAGAAATTTGACGACTGTCAAACTGAGGCGCTGCTCCCAAGGTGTGCACTTGACAGCAGAAAGTATGGAACTGGGGTTTGTGAGGGAACTGTTATTTTACTGACAACCCTGTGTTCCAGCTCTGACAGCACATGCACATTTAGTGATAATGCTTCTAATACAGAAGCATGTTTTATAGTGCCTAAAGTGAAAAGGGCTTTCTATGTCCAGAGGCCTTGCACTGTGTGAGCAAGGCTTTAAACTAGCAGTATTTGTCAGCAAAAAAAAAAAAAATCTCATTATGAGGTTTTTTTCTTTTAGCAAAATTTTATTTCTGACATCCTGCGATTCATCATACAGTAAGTGTATTTTTAGTTTTCTCTGACATTTTTAAAAAAGCTTTTATACTGTAGCTACTTTTGTAATTAATGACTCATGTCACTAAAGATGGTTATCACATGCAATTTAAAAAATCTTACACGAAGGTTACCTGTCGAATTTACATGCTAGATTCATACTGTGGGTGTCTTAGGATGGTGCTGCCACATATTTCTGGTGCAAACAGCACAGCAAACCCCTCCTAACTGTGGGTTTCTCATGCCCCATGGCATGAACCCCTGCATACCCTCCACCCTCGTCTGGGGAAGCCCAACCAACACACTACCACCATAACTTGGTACCCCTTCTTTCTGCGTACCCCATACGTCACCTACTGGCGATCTCTAACCACCATTGCAATACGGCCCGCCCCCTCTCATACAAACTACTCAGGCAATATTTAGCCAGGATTGCCTTGTTTCTTCTCCTCCTCTCAGGCAATGTCCACCACAACCCTGGCCCACTACATATCCCACCTCCACAAAAACAAATCCGTAACACTTTCCTCTATCAACATCCGGAGCCTACTACCCAAACTAGCTGAACTCCAAGACTGGATGACAGCATACTCCTGATGTTCTCTTTGTCAGTGAAACTTGGTTCTCTCCAAGGGTCCTGGACAATGTAATCTCCTTGCCTGGATATAACCTTTATAGGCAAGACAGGTCTAGTAAACGAGGTGGAGTCTGTGTATTATACATCAAAGACCACCTAGAAAGTCTCTCCTCCTCCCTCCCTCATAGTAACCAGTGCAGCAACTCTCAGTTACTTGCTGTCCAAATATTATTAGGGCAATATGGGAAATCTCTTACAGTACTTTTGGTCTATATCCCCCCTCAGGAACAGTCACCTGGGTTCAAAATGGTCACTGGCTATCTTGAAACCCTCCCTCACCAGTCCAAGACTGTGGTACTAGGTGATTTTAACAAAAATTGGCTTGCTCCAGAAGCGGCTCTGTTAAATGATGCACTCTCATCTATCAGCATCTCCCAGATGGTTACCGCCCCCACAAGATTTAATCCGAGGACTGGCTCCAGATCCCTCCTGGACCTAATCTTCACCACACACCCGAAAAGGATTACAAGTACTCTGGTCCTGCCTGATTCTCAGAGTGACCACTCCCCTGTTTTCTGTTTCTGGACAAATAAGGCCAACAAACCACCAGCGAAAATTGTTTATCATAGGGTCCTCAAAAAAGGACATCTCGCCAACTCAAAAGCCTATCTAGTTCAATGTGACTGGTCCCCCCTCAGTAGTTTCAACAACGTGGATGATGTTGTCTCTTACTTTTTCTCCGAATTCAACAAAGCCTGTGATCTCTTTGCCTCATTCCATAAAACAAAGATTAAGGGTCCTTCCGACCCCTGGATCACTGCTTCCTCAATTAACCTAATGAAACAAAGAGATAATCTGTGGCACTGGGCTATGGCCACTGGGAAACCTGATGATATGCAGCTCTACAGGGCTGCTAGAAACCTCTGCACCATGAAATCCTTGAGGCAAAAAAGAATACTTCAAGGTGAGCTTACTACTTCGTGGGCAGCAGCCATAGCTTCTGGGGAAAAACTCAAGGACTTCACTGGCAAGCCAAATAAAGTCTCCCCCTCTCTGCTCCAAGTAAATGGTGTTAACACACAAGACCACAATCTAATAGTGAATGCTTTTAATAATGCATTCACTAACCCAAGTGGTATACTCCCGCCTGACTTCTACAACCCTCCTAGCTCTGCCCAAATGGCTGCCTCTTCTACCCCCGCTCCAAATATCCCACCCTTCTACTTCAGATGTGTAACATAGTCTGAGGCCAAAAAATACATACAAAGGGTCGTTAGAAAGTCCAGGTTCAGGAGTAACACCTTGGACCTAAAACTTCTCCACCTCTTCCTTGAGGCCGTCATTGCCCCCTCACCAGGATCCTTAACTTATGTCTCTCCCTTAAACAATTCCCAGCCTTTGTAAAGCTGCAATAATCATGCTGGTCCACAAAGTGGAGACAAGACACTAAGTAATAATTACTGTCCAATATCCACCCCCAAAGCTCTCAAATGCACTGTTGCTCACCAGCTCACAGAGTATCTTACCAAATATAACCTACAATGCCCACAGCAGCATGGCTTTAGAAAATCGCACAGCACCACCACTGCCCTACTGGCTTATACCAATTACATCCATAAGGCCTTGGACGATGGCCACTTTGTTGGATCAATCTGCATTTATCTAACTAAGGCATCTGATACAGTGAACCACTTCTTCCTGCTCCATTCCCTCCCCTTGCTCAGACTCTCTTCAGAGGTTACTTGCTGGTTCAGAAGCAACCTTGATGGACGCACCCAGCAAGTCAAGATCTGCGACATTCTATCCAACAGTCTTCCCGTTCGATTTGGAGTCCCGCAAGGCTCCATCCTTGGTCTTCTACTCTTCAGCTTGTTCATCAATAATCTCGCCACTGCCTGATAACAACATGGTCCTGTATGCAGATGATGCCATCCTCTTTTCTTGCAGCCCTGAATCATGCACGCTTATGGATGACCTTCAATCTAACTTCAAAATGGTGGAGACCTGTTTTGAGCAACACAGGCTGCTCATGAATTACAAAAAGAATAAGGGCATGCTCTTCGTTAACCCACACAACGCTCACAGAGCGGCTAGCCTAGTTATCTGCAACAACTAAAATCAACCCCTAGAGCAAATTCAAGCATTTAAATACGTCAGTATAATGTTGGACACTGCTGTCTAATACAGTCTCCATATTAACCACATTGCCAAGGTCATTAACTCTAGGATTGGGACTCTATATCGGCATTGACACTATATGCCCAATGAGGCTCTGAGACTGGGGTTACCAGCTCATTTCTCTCGCTTGCTGACTATGGCTTAGTTATCTACAGTTCTGCCTCTGACACCTCCCTAAAGAGAATTTCACTTGCACTGAACAAGGCCTATAGACTGGTCTCTGGATCTGACAAGCAGACCCATACCTTTAAGAGAGAACCAGCTGGCTTCCTCTCAAGGTAACAGCCACCTACCATAAGTGCCTTCTCGCAAAAAAGATCAGTCTTGGCCCTACTCTTCCCTTCACTGAGACCTTAATCTTGCTGGCGCCTAAAAATGAAAATTACGTACTTACTATAATTCTTGATCTTTCTGTGTATCTTCACCATTCATCACATGTGGGTAAGTGGCCAGAGGTCACGACCCCACAGGAGCACTTTTTTATTTTTTGGATGGGCGTAGCTGAAGCAGCGACGGCGCCGCCCTCAAGGCCGATGCACTGCGTGGTGCTCACGGGCTGGCCGTTAGCTGTCATCGGCCCCACCCTCCCGCCAGTTCTGAGTCACCATAGAGTAAGAAACCGCTATGGTTCTGAAAAGAGGTGGCAGGGAAGGTTAAGGAGAAAAGGACAGCATTCAGGAAATATAAGGAAACACAGAAGGAGCAGGACAGAGAACTTTATCAGTTAAAGCAGAAAGAGGCTGGGAAGGCAGTCAGAATAGCAAAGGCCCAAACCGAAGAAAGGATAGCCAATTCTGTTAAGAAGGGGATAAGACCTTTATAGGTACATTAGGGAGCGAAGAAAGACAAAGGAGGGATACTGAACCTTAATAAAGGGAGGAATATGGGTAGAGGTGACAGTGAAAAGCAGGGATACTGAACGAATGTTTCTGCTCAGTATTCACAAAGGAAGAGGAGGGGAGTTACCTAAACCAAACAAGAGAAACACTCTGAAGACGGGGTGATACCAGTCCATTTACAGAAGAAAGGGTTCTGAAAGAACTAATAAAACTGAAGGTGGACAAAGCAATGGGGCCTGATGGGATTCACCCAAGAATTCTAAAGAACTAAGGGTAGAACTAGTGACACAGCTGACTACTCTCTTTAACAAATCATGGGAGAATGGGTGGTACCGAGGACTGGAGGAGGGCAGATGTGATTCCTCTTCACAAAAGTGGGAGCAGGACAGAGGCAGGAAACTACAGAACAGTTAGTTTGACCTCAGTGGTAGGGAAAGCGATGGAATCACTTCTGAAGGAAAGAACTGTTGAGTACCTAGAGGCCAGTGGGGCAGGGACCCAAGGCAGCATGGATTCACGATGGGAAGGTCGTGTCGGAGAATCTAATAGATTTCTTTGACTGGGTGACCAAAGTAGTAGACCAGGGAGGGGCTGTGGACATGGCCTACCTAGATTTTAGCAAGGCATTTGATACAGTCCCACACAAAGATTAATACACAAGATAGCCAGCCTTGGGTGGGTCCCAAGGTTAGCCTAGATAAAAATTGGCTAGACAACAGGACGCAAAGGGTAGTAGTAAATGGAGTACACAGTGAAGAAAGGAGGGTTACTAGCGGGTACCGTGAGGGTTCAGTACTGGGACTGGTCCTTTTAATGTCTTTATAAGTGACATTGCAGAGAAACTGGAAGGAAAGTATGTCTCTTTGCAGATGACACAAAGATCTGCAACAAGGTTGATACACAAGATGGAGTGGAAAGGATGAGAAGGGACTTGGCAAGGCTGGAGGAATGGTCAAATGTCGGCAGCTCAGATTCAATGCAAAGAAGTGCAAGGTAATGCATGGGAAACAAAAACCCAGGGGCAGCGTACACAATGGGGTGAGATACTGACAACAGTAAAATAGAAAGGGACCTGGGCTAATTATCAGATGACCTAAAGGTGGGCAAGCAATGTGAGAAGGCAGTAAGGAAGGCTGGGGGGATACTGGGATGCATAGGAAGAGGCATCAATAGTAGAAAACAGGAAGTTGTTATCCCTCTGTACAGACAGTTGGTGACTTTGAGACCCCATCTGGAGTACTGTGTGCAGTTCTGGAGACCCCATCTCTGCAAAGACATAGACAGAGTGGAGGCTGTCCAGAGGAGGGCAACCAAAATGGTGCAGGGTCTGCACCAGAAGACATACGAAGAAAGACTAAAGGAGCTTAATATGTATACCCTTGTGGAAAGAAGGGAGAGAGGGGACATGATAGAAACTTTCAAGTACCTCAAGGGAATTAACAAAGTCCAAGAGGGTAGCATCTTCCAGAAAAAGAGATGTGCAAGAACAAGGGGGCACAATTTGAAGATAGAGGGGGGACGGCTTAGAGGTAATGTGAGGAAGTATTTTTTCACTGAGAGGGTTGTGGATGCATGGAACAGCCTCCCTGAAGAGGTCGTGGAGTCAAGAACAGTGGGGAACTTCAAGAATGCAAGGAACAGGCATAAGGCAGTCCTAGTGGGGCGTAGGAGGAAGTAAGCTGTTGGTTAACTAGGATCTGCAGCTTATCTGTTAGGTAGGAAAATGGGCAGACTAGGTGGGCCAAGCGGTCCTTATCTGCCGTCAGATTCTATGTTTACAAGTTTCTATGAAACAGGGTTGGGAGGGTGGGACTGGGAAGTCCAAGGGTCAGACAAAGCAAAACACATAGGAAACAAAAGAAGGAATAAACGACTGAGAGGAGAGACAAGGAATAGAGAGGAAAACTAAGGGGATTGGGAGGGGCTCTGATCTTTGGAAGAGGAAAAAGGGAAGGGAAGGAAACATTAAGTAGGAGGGGAGAGGACAAAACCAGGGCTCGCAGTCTGGTCCATGGCTTTTAGATGGACTTACTGCCCAGGAGTAGCAAGAACCTGAGAAAGCTGGCAAAATCCAAGGCATGGAATTTTGACCAAGAGGTACTCAGGCAGAACAACTTCCTAGGGTCGTGGATTAAATAGGAGGGGCATCAGGAACCCAGGGATGTCCTCTCCCCTAACCAACAAAAATAAGAGGGGGGGGACCCACCTCTTAACAGAAGTAAAAAGGATTAGTCCCGAAGGACAAGGGTTAAGGGGAGGAGAGAGAGAGGGGGCAGTCACCAGCATCCCACTCCTAAGGGGGTGGAAGCCAAAGGCGATGAGAAGAACAAAACCCCCCCTGTGTGCCCAAGGTCACCCCACTCCTGACCAATGGAGGGGGGAGGAAGGAGGGCACACAGTGGGAGGCAGACCCAGAGACTGAGGCCCCAGGTGGATGGCGGGTGGGAATTGTGATGAATGGTAAAGATACACAAAGATCAAGAATTATGGTAGGTAGATAATTTTCATATGTTATCTCTGTCAGTCTTCACCATTCATCAGATGTGGGCGAGTACCGAGCCACCCTGAAGGGGGCCAGAGACCCTAAGGGACTAAGCCCCTTGGCCCCCAGTGGGGGAAGACACTTGGAAGGAGAACCTTTACAGGGCTGGTGAGGCCAGAGCCTGTGGGGAGTAAGTCGGGGACCCCCCAAAGGGGGAAGAAAGTTGCCCCGACAATCGCTGCCTCACTCTACAGTAGAAAACATGGGTTCTCTGGTAAGTGGAGGAAATCACCCTATGCCAGAACAAGGGTGACAACCGGGAGAGACGCAGCCATGCTGTCTGCCTGATGCAGATCACTGTCCCTACGACTCTGGAAGCTACCTCGCTGGCATCGTAGGATGCCCTCACTTGGTGCCTTGCTAGCTCCAGGCCCTGTGCAGAGAGTGCAATGGCTTGTCTGGTTACCTCCGAATCAGGCAAGGAGGATAGGAGCTGACCTAGCCTGGATCACAAGAACCTATCATTGGAAGCATAGTGGGCCTGATGTGCAGCAATGGACAGTAAAATCCATGCTGAGTAGAAGGTCCTCCTACCCCAGAAGTCAATATCTGCAGAGTCTTGATCTGGGGGCCAGTCACAGTGAAAGGCGTGAAGTCCATCGGGAGTATCCAGCTGCGTCAACCCTGACTGAGGGTGAGGCATACAACCTGGAGACTCAGGGGAAGCACAATACCTCTGGCTAAGTTCCCTTGGGGCTGGGACACCGGAGAAGGGACATTGCCAGAAGTGAAGTGACACCTCCTGGAAGGGAGCAGGCCAGGTGGGCACCACAGCGGTGGCCGTACTGAATTCACCTAGAAAGGCGCACGCCACATGCTCAGGATTGTGTTGGGAGGTAGGGGTGATGCAATGGTCTTCCAACATCCTCTTGAGGAAGCACTGATACTCAGTCAGATCAGCAGCAGGGGAGGTGTGGACAGACAGTTCCTCTCCCTCAGAAGAGGGGGATGAGGAAGCAGAAGACTTTGGAGATCCAGGGTGGAGCTGTTCAGGAGGAGGGTGGAACACCAGCTCATCCATTGCCCTAACATAAGTAGGAAAATGAGCAGCCACACCCCTGAATTGCTCCCAGGTCAAAGGCTCCCTAGCACTGGAAATACCAGGGACTGAAGGAGATGGCGACAGAGGAATGGGGGCCAGATCCACAAGAGATGAGGAACATCCTCTGCCCGGGCAAGACAGCGCAGCGGATGCCCCCAAAGAGGGAGTAGCTCCGGGAAGTCCAACAGCTGACAGCTGGTCAACCACACTGTAACTGCCTAGTCTGTGCCCTGAAGAATCCCCCCTATGAGGCAACCGGAACCCTGTGAGTCCAGAATGACGGTTCCTGGCCTCCAAAGAGAAGGTCCCTCTCAAGGAGACAGAGGAGGAAAGACGAGGGTCCGCACTGTGGCTCCTCCCTGAGCCTGGGTGGGTCCCAGAGGAGGGCCGCCACACTGAACCCAGACTACTCGACCCCTCTGACTCCGAAAGAGCCCTCCATCTTGAAAACACCAGCCTAGGCAGCTGGCAACTCTGAGCAGTCCCCAAGGAGACCACCCAGGGTGTATCATCCTCCCCTTCCATGGGTGCCCTGGTCGTCCCTAAAGTTGGGCGATCCAGGCACACCACAGGAGGGGGAACCCCTGCTGAGGGGCAGAAGGTCCCCTGACTCCATGCTGCATAGTGACGGCCATCTGGACCATTGTCTGCTGTTCAGTGCCACTGACCCCAGAATCAGGGACCACTGCCCGCTCCTCAGAAGGAGGCTGGGTCCGGGCCACCGAAGAAACTACAGAGGTGTTAGCAGATTGTGAGGACTCCGGTAGCCAGTCTGAATCAAACCCAGAATCCCCCTATGAAGAGGTGGAGACCGAGGTCTGATGCCAGACCACCTGCAGATGCCTGCCCCTTCCAGGACCGACAGATGTGCCAAGCTGAGGCCTAGCACCACAGTCGGTGCCTATTCCCTCCTCGGCACTGCAAACAGCACTGGAGGAAGAAACAGCTCCAACTACAGTGCAGAGGCTGGAATCAGCATCAGACATGGTGCCATCCCCTTCCACGGTGCCACAAATGGTGTCGGAGACAGAGATGGCACCAACGACGGCACTGAGAACCCCCTCGGTGCTGCAAATGGTGCCAAGAATAGAAACAGCCACAGAAGGCACCATAGAACTTCCCACAGCACCGTCCCCACTATCGACGCCGTGAACGGCGCCTACAGCAGAAATGGCACTGAGCAGTGGACCGGCGCCAACCACGGCGTTGTCCGGGCCACCAGCGCTGCAAGTGACACCGAGACCCAAAACAGCACAGGCGGACAGCATCGAGACCAGTTCCAGCCTGGGTCCATGTGCCCCAGGAAGCAATACCAGGGGTGTCTTTGCCCCTGAAGGAGCAATTGCCAGAGCGGTACCTCCCACCTGCCCCCCAAAAGGAATGGATTGGGCCTCCCGCACCACAGAAGGGGCCCCCGCTGCAGCAAGGCTCAAAGAGTTGGAAGCCCCCTCCGCCGTGGTCCATACAGAACCAGGAGGGGACCCGGAGGAAGGGCAGAGAGACCGTGTCTTGGCCTTAAGAGCGCGGGCCTGCCCTCTGAAAGCTGGCGGTGCTCGTCCAGCCTTCCACCCACAAAGTTCGACAACTCCACGATCCATGAAAAAGCTGGCATCGCACGAATCCATGTCATGAAGCGGGCCAAGACAGGTAAGACAACGATCATGCTGGTCGTTAACAGAATATTGAAGGCTGCATGGGCACCGACGCAATGGAGGCCGCCCCATTTTGGACGACCTTTTGGCCCCCCCCCGTACCAGACATGGATTAACTGTAAAACAATCAAAAAACAGACTCAATGTCACTGGAAATAATTTTTTTTTTTTTAAATCACGTTTATTTATTTTCAGTAGACCAAACAGACAAACACACATTACACATACCTGGCTGAGCCAGGGACACAACCCAAAACTGGCTGTGCAAACTATGTACAAGCACACTGGGGAGTCGCCCCACATTGTGGTCAAATTCCAGAATCAATAGTGCCTTAATATAATACACTGACCAGTGTTAGAAAACACCCTTCCCCTCATTAACTCAGTCTTCCCTTATGTGTCCACTTGCAAGGGTGTTGTATCCTACGACCCCCAAGGAGCCTGATTCTTGCCGGACGGCTTCCCAGTGTGTCCCCTGGAAGAGAGAGAGAGTCCCCATCCCCTTGAGTCCCCGCAGACCAAAACCAGTCCCCTTTTATCTTAGTGGTAGACCCAGTATGACCCCAATTTTGACCATCTAGGAAACTTTTAAGTCCAGACATTACCCAGAGTATTGGGGAGAATAAAGGAAAGAAGAACAAAGTACAAAAGGCACAAAGCAACACAGGCATTGAACACTCCAGCATAGTTTCCTTTGCTAATCATTATCTGACAGACAGACCTGCGTTCCAGTGCTTATAACTTGCTGGGAATAGATCGCATCTAATATTGCCCATCTTTTAGCATATATCTCCTGTCTCCCCTCAGAGAATAGGTGTCTCTTTATCTTGGCCAATACCCCCAGCAATTCTCTCACCCATTGTTCATATGCACAAGCCTGATCGTCCTTCCAATGCTTTACTAAGAACGCCTTGACTACCGACACCATTAAAGAAAGGTGGAATTTGGGTGCAGTCCCTATAATCTGAGAAAAGTCACCCAGAACACATACTTCTGGAGTTATAAAAGCTGTATAATCTAGCATTGGATCCATGCCCCGTTTAATCTCCCTCCATAGGGGAGAGATTTTGCTGCAACCCCACATTACATGTAGCATGTCACCCACTTCTTTCTCACACCTGAAACACAGGTCTGTCTGTCTCAACCCTCTGCCATATAGCTTTACAGGGGTATAGTATATGTTATGAACCACAAAAATCTGCATGTTTCTATATTTGGGAATCACATTGTATTTGGTGGCCTTCCAAATAATTTCCACCTAAGATTTCTAGGAGCCATCACCTTGTCCCAGTAAAGGGATTTGTGTAAGAGTATTTGGGCCCAGAAAGTCCAAGAAAGTTTATAAACTTGTGAAAGTGGGTTAGCTTTCGAAGGCTTCCTTAAACTCCCCACGAGAGGAAGTTATCTAAGGAGTCCCCCATCCCCTTCCGGAACCCTGCTATCATCTGTTTAAGCTGTAACCTTTGGAAAAAGGACAATCCCTCACATTGTAATGGCAGGACTATTTTATCGCCCTGCAGCACATCCTTCAATCTTAAATCACACAGATAATTAGACCACCGGTGTCCAAGTACCCGACCCCCTATAACCAAATTGGGGTTACCCAGTATGGGCTGGTCTCTGGACCTCGTTTGACAGCACCTTTGTACCGGAGTGAGAAAGGACCACCAGGCCTCCAGAGTTTTCCTAATTGGGTTCCCGTACCCCTCCCTGAATAAACCTTTTTTGGGCTTAGCATATAGCATCGATTCGGGGGTGAAGCCGGAGCTCAATAACGATTGCTTCTCAATTTGCAACCACGCAGGTACATAATTTCCCCCCTCATTCCGCTCCATTGAGCCATAAGGCCCAACTGACCTGCCACATAATAGGCATGGAGGTCAGGTAACCTCAATGCCCCCTCTCATATGGCAGTCGTAAAGACATTATACTTTATCCTGGCTGGTTTGTTATTCCATAAAAATCCTGAAATTAGCCTTCTGATTGTACTAAACCAATTAGTAGAGATACTATATGGGGCTAAATATATCGGTATATCATTCTTGGTAGGACATTCATCTTAATGAGGCCCAGACGCGCCGTAAAGTTCAGAGATAGCTTGTTCCACCTTATAATGTCCCCTTTGACCGCAGATATAATCCCCCCCAAATTGGCATCAGCCCCAGACTCCTGGTTTGCTGTAATCCAAATTCCCAGATACTTCAATTTATCTGTGTTCCACTGTACTCCCAGGGATGAAAAATCTGCCTTAAATACATGTGGTGTCAATGGTAAGATCTGTGTTTTAGTAAGATTTAACTTGTAGTTAGAGACCTTAGAAAAGCGATTTATTAAATCTCTTACTCTCTCAAAGCTGGATACTGGATCTTGTAAATGAAGGAGTATATCATCCGCGAAAACTGAGAGTTTTAGCTCCATTCCCCCAATCCTAATCCCCTGGACCTTAACATCCCTATTTATAGATCTTAATAGGGGTTCTAGATAGATGTTAAACAGTATCGGCGAGAGAGGACACCCTTGGCGAGTCCCATTATTTAGTTGAAACTCCCTCGAGATATAACCATTACATAATATTCTAGCCGTTGGAGCAGCGTATAGATTCTTAATGCCTCTAAGGAGACCCCCAGGGAACCCCATTTTCTCCATTGTAGCAAAAAGAAATGTATGTGAGACCCGATCAAACGCTTTTTCAGCGTCTAGGGAAATCAGGGCCAAGGGTAGCCGAGAGTCTGGGGCAAAATTCAGAATATGATGAATTTTCCTGAGAGCGTCTTTCGCCCCTCTCCCCGACATAAAACCTACTTGTTCCTGACTAATTAAACTAGGAGCAATAGTCAAAATCCTATCTGCCAAGATTTTGGTAAGAATCTTAATATCTTGGTTTATTAACGCTATAGGCCTGTAGCTACCTAGTGCGTCCCTGGGCTTGTCTGGCTTGGGTATTAAAGTAACATACGCCTGGTAGAGCGGTGAATGGTGAATTCCCTCCCTCATTATAGTGAGGAAAAACTCATGGAGTATAGGGAGTATGGTCTGAATATGGGTCTGATAAAATTTAGCAGTGAGACCATCAGGCCCTGGTGATTTACCTAGAGGAAGAGACCGCACCACCTCAACAATCTCGGATGCTCTTATTGGGGCTTCCAGTTCCTTAGCTTGGGCAGAATCCAGAATGGGTAACTGGATTCCTTCTAGATAATGGTTGGCCTCCTTCTCCCCCACCAAGTCTTTAGCTTGGTAGATTTCTGTGAAAAATGATGCAAATGCCTCAGCCATTTCTTGCGGATCTGTAACCAGCTTCCCTTCATGCTGAACTGATATAATTGTCCTGCTTGCCTCCCACTCTTTAATTTTGGCCGCTAAGAGGCGCCCAGGGACGTCACCCTGCAATAGGAATTTGGCATTAATCTTATTTAGCCAGAACTCTGTTTTCCCATAAACAATTTCTGACAGTTCCCTTCTCAGACTTTTAAGTTCCGCATCTATTTCCCCCGAGGACCCCTCAAGCTGGGACAATGAGTTTATCACCCCAATCAAGAATTCCTCTTTGGCCCTTCTGAGCGACTTGTCCCTTGCCGCTAGGGCCCTAGCTGCCTCTGCATATAAGAACTTACAGGTAGGCCAAGCTAATCTTTTATCCTTCAGTGTGGGGAGCTGGGACCTAATGATCTCCTGTAAGGCCCCCTCTAATTCATCCCTTCTCGTGTCCTCTGTTAAAAGCGAGTCATGAAGCCTCCATCTGTAAGGTCTAGGCGGTGTGGGTCTTGGTTCCACTGCATCTGAATGAGAGAGTGGTCTGAGAGGGTTCTCCCTCAGTCAGCACTTCTCTAATCTCTGCAAGAGCCTCTATTAACCAAAAATAGTCAATTCTAGTGTGACTTTTGTGTGCTGCCGAATAGAATGTCATGTTGCTGCCCCTACTTGAAAGATTCTTGATTGGATCAGTTAAAGCTGCTGTCTCCAAAAACTTAGCCAGGGCTACTGGGCCTTGGTCTTCGGCCCGCTATGTGAAGGTATCCTGTCCTCCTTGTTATCAAAGTAGATATTCCAATCACCAGCCAAGATAAGTGAGTGTGAGGGAAGGGTAGCTATATCCCCTTCTATTGAGGCAAAAAATTTAGGATCGGGGGGAGTTGGCCCATATATGGATGCAACCGAGATTGCCTTACCAAGCAAAGTGCCCGACAAATAGATCCCCCGACAATCTTGCCTGGTTAGCACTTGCGTCACTTCATATGGGCAGGATTTCTTTATTAAAATCGCGACCCCCCCCGGAGGCCCTGTCCCTTCCCACTCTGTATACCTGTCCCACCCATCGCTTCCTGAGACCATCCAACTCATCAGTCAATAAATGTGTCTCTTGTAGTGCTACAATGTGTGCCCCTCGTTGTTCAATATATCATGAATGATCATTCTTTCGTCGACCCTGAGCCTTTTACATTCCAAGAAATTATTTTAAGGCTTGCCATCAGTAACGTCAAAAATTTTTAAGTAAGCCCAAATATTGTGCCTCTCTAAGGTCTGCATTCTTATTGTTCCCATGCTTGGACTCTCTCTCTTTCCACCCTGTTCCCCTTGTCCCCGATCCTTGATCGACCAACTATCTGATGTTGAGTCATGGATGAACCCGTTCCCATGCCCCTCCTCAGCCCCATCCTCTGACATCGAGCCCCAGAATCTGGCCCTTGGGTCCCCCAAAGACCTGAATGTGAAAGCCCCATCTTCTCTGCAGTCCATCGCCCCCTTGTATTTTCCATAAGTAAAAGGAAAAAGTAAACAAAAAGAAAATTAAGGGAATCCCTCTCAAAGCCCTCCTTGATAATTTATATCTCAAGCCAGCACTGCTCCACTTTAAATTCCCTTACGTCCCGGGGTGATATCCCTCCAGTTACTAGTGTTGTTTAGATCCAAACCCTTAGGCCACTCCTCTCCATCCTTCCCCAAAGCTGGCACAGAGCCGCTTTATAGCTAATAATGCCCACTAGCAGGTATAGCACTGGCTAATTGACCCTTTTGTATTAAACAAAATCCCTCATCACCCCTTCTAGCAACTCCTCCAATGTTCCAGGGTCCGGAGGTATTCCTGGGTCTGTAACACAAATAATAAGTTTAGTGAACCCCTTCCCAATGACCGCTAGTTAATGCACCAAAGTCTTGTGGTTTGACACCTTTGACCCCATGAGGTCCTATAGACCCAGTCCTGGTAGTCCCTTGAGCGTCCAGATTTTAACCAAAAACAATAGAGCCAACCGGCCTTGAAAAGTTTAAACATCCTTGCTTTTCTTCCATCACAGCCCTCAAAAAGAGCTCAACCTTCTTTGCCCGCAAGCAGTCATGTTGGGGGTTTAAATAAATCTGGGAACTCAGCCCGTAGCCCCTCCAGCGCGTCCTTCGCCGTGAGGAACCTCTTCTCTCCAGCCTGGAGACGCACCACTAAGATAGCAGGGAACTGAAGTCGGAATTTTATTCCTGCAAGATAAAGCTTCTTCTTAATATCAACATACTCTTTTTGCATTTCTCGAATCGCTAGCGTTTGGTCTTGAAAAAACCATAATGAAGCACCATTCCATTGCAGAGGCTTCTTTTGTCTGGCAGCAAGCAGCACATGAGATTTTTCTTTATAATTAAGGAATCGCATGATTATGACTCGAGGCCTCGCCCCTGGCGGTGGCATCTCCCGAAGTGCCCGGTGAGCTCTTTCCAAATTATACCCCTTCCCGAATGGTGTAGGGCCTAGCAATTTTAACAGGAGCTCCTGCATAAAGGAAACACAATCAGGGCCTTCAGCCTCTCTGGTAGCCCCCAGGATCAGGTTATTTCTGCGATTTCTTGATTCCTGATCTTCCACCCTCTCCTCCAATTTCTTTAACTTTTTTCGAATCATCCCCACCTCCTGATCGAGCACAGAGACCTTCCTCTCTTGCGAGGAGATCCGGGCTTCAGCATTGCCCATTCTTTGTGCCAGAGAATGTAAAGCCGGTTTAACCTCAGCAAAATCGATCACCAGCCCTTGCAATAATGCCTTGATTTCCCGAATGTCCTCTGCATTTGAGCCCAAGCCCCCTTCCTTCCCTGGTTCCTCGTCCTGCTCGGGTAAAGTAGGCGACTGGGACTTAGGCCTCTTAGTGGCTGGAGCTCGCCCCACCAGGGGTTCTACGAGTTTGGCTTCCATCTTCCGGCAAAGGCGCGGCCTGAGCTTGTAATGCGCCCCTAATAGTTGTACACTCACCGGTCTTAAGAACTTGTCCTTAATCCTTTCGGCAAGGAGGTGCACCGTCATCCGGTGCTCTTGACAGCTATTTTAAATGTTTATTGCCAGTCCCGAGTGAAAAAAATTACTTCACCTTAGTAATGTTGTTTCTTCTAATGGAGTCTTGCTATATTATGACAATTGCAGTTTGTCCCACCATTAGAACTGCTCCGGTGGAAAGAGTTAACTCCCATTCTAAGAATGGAACTTGGGCTTGTCGGTTAGAGAAGCTCTGTCTGGGTTATTTCAAACCCAAACTGTCAGATCTTTATGAGCAAAAACTCACTAAGGTCTGTGTGGAAGCTGTAACCTACACTAGCCAACTGGCTACCTGACTATTAACACATATTCCTGGTCCCAACACAAAGACTCAAGTCAGAGGACCAGAAGTAATAATATAATAAGCAATAATATAAGATAAAATAAAAACACCACACCCCAAAACCCCAAGAAGGGGTGGAAAACATATAATGGGCATAACTAGCACCCACAATAGGCTGCCCACCCCATACCCAAGTAGAAGTTCTGAGAGGGGCAGGCTGGGGGGGAAGTCATAATATAGCAAGACTCCATTAGAAGAAACAACATTACTAAGGTGAGTAATTTTTTCTTCAAACAACATGAAGTCTTGCTATATTATGACAATTGCAGACTACACAGCAGTACCTCCATGGAGGAGGACAGAACCTACTTAGGGAATAGGCTCTGAAGCACAGCTGTGCCAAACCGAGCATCTCTCCTGGCCTGGACATCCAGGGAGTAATGCTTGGTGAAAGTGTGTACCGTTTTCCAGGTAGCGCTTGACATATCTCTAAGATAGGGATGTCTCTGGCAGCGCAGCTAGAGCAGCTGTACCTCTGGTAGAATGAGCCCTCAGGCCAGAGGGGGAACTTTCCCAGTTTCTGATAACAAAATTGGATACAAGAGACAATCCACCTGGCAATTGATCTCTTAGTGGCAGGTCTCCCTTTCCCGACCTCACCATAAGTGAGAAAAAGTTGGAGGGATTCGAACCTGTGACCCTTGGTACGTTCTATATAGTAACTTAAGGCCCTCTTAACATCTAAACTGTGCAATCTCCTCTCACCAGAGGAGGAATGCTCAGTGAAAAACACTGGAAGGGAGATAGATTGATTAAGATGGAAATCTGAAACCACCTTAGGCAAAAACTTCCTGTTAGTCCTGAGGACTACCTTATCCCTGTGGAAAGAAATAAAGTCAGTTTCTACTGACAAGGCTTGCAACTCACTTATGCGCCTGGCAGAAGTGATAGCCACTAGGAAAACAGTTTTCCAAGTTAAGTACTTAAGCTCTGCAGAAGACAGAGGTTCAAAAGGGGGTTGCATTAACTGGGCAATGCAAACATTAAGGTCCCAGGCAGGGGCCGGATCCCTAAAAGGTGGATTAGTATGAAGTAATCCTTTAAAAAACTTGGAAAATACAGGGTGAGCGGAAAGAGAGGGCTTTCCTGCTGACACAAAAGCAGAGACAGCTGCCAAATGTACTTTCAGGGTAGCTGGTCTCAGGCCCAAAGAATTAAGATGGACCATATAGTCCAAAACAATGGGCAAATCAGCAGATTCCGGGGAAATATGTTTCCCAGAACACCAAATGGAAAACCTTTTCCACTTAGAATTATAAGTAGCCCTAGTGGAAGGCTTCCTAGAAGCCTTTAGGATTTCAAGAACACCCTGAGAAAGGTGTAGGTCAGCAAATTCTAACTCCTCAAGAGCCAGGCCTTGAGGTTGAGGATTGAGGTTCGGATACCAAACTCTCCCTGGGCACAGGTTAACAGGTTGTGATTCCTGGGGAGACACAGGGGAAGATGGACTGCTAGGGACAGAAGGAGTGGGTACCAGGGCTGCCTGGCCCAATCTGGGGCAATCAGAATCACCCTGCAAGGCTGGGATCTGATTTTGACTAGCACCTTGAATAGGAGAGGAAGGGGAAAGGCATAAAACTTCCTTCCCAATCTAGGAGAAAGGCATCCAGGGGACTGAGCCCAACACTGGGGCCTGCAACAGAACAGTGGAAGTTGGTGATTGTCTGGGGCTGCAAAAGATCTATCTGAGGGTGCCCATCTGGCAAAACTATCCCAGTACTTGAGGATCCAGAGACCATTCGTGATGGCCCTGGGAAATCCTGCTGAGAGCATCTGCTAGGACATTGTCCCTTCCTGGAAGGTGAACTGCTATGAGGGAAGTGTTCAGGAATAGGCCAGAGACCACAACTTCATTGCCTCGGTGCACAAGGCCGAAGACCGAGTGCCCCCCGCAGTGATGTACCACATTGTTGTGGTGTTGTCTGTTCTGACTTGTACCACTTTGTTCTGAACAGACGCAGAAAACACTGAAGTGCTAAAAGACAGCTCTGAGTTCCAGCAAATTGATGTGGAGAGAGATTCCTGAGGGGACCACACTCCCTGAGTGGAAGGTCGCCATGTGGGCTCCCACCCCAGGAGGGAAGCATCCGTAGTGAGGGTCAAGGAGTGAGACAGAGAATGAAGGGACCCCAGTCTTGAATTGCTCTGATCCTGCCACCACTGGAGGGCCTGGATCAGGTTCGGGTCACTGGGACCAACTTGGAAAGGGTCTCTTCTCTGAGACCAAAAGGCTCTCAAGTGAAACTGAATGTCCCTCATCTGAAATCTTGCTCCTTGCACTATAGCTGTGGGCGCTAGCCATGTGCCCCAGGAGCTGCAAAAGTGTCTTGCTGGTCGAGAGACCTGCAGAGTGGAGGAGGCCAGAGCCACCAAGTTCTTACCCTCTCTAAGGGTAGGAAGGCTCTGGCCTGCTTTGTCCAATTCTGCACCTATGAAGGTGAGCACCTGAACTGGTTCCAGAACTGACTTTGGAAGATTGAGCAAGAAGCCCAGGGAGGTGAGCAGCTGCTGGGTAACTTGCAGGTGAGATTTTACCTGTTCTGGGGACTGGCCTACAATGAGCCAGTCGTCCAGATAGGAAAGAACAGCAATCCTTTGCCTTCTTAAATGAGCAACTGCTACTGCCAGACATTTTGTGAATACCCTTGGGGCAGAGGTGAGGCCGAAGGGCATTGCTCTGAACTGGTAGTGACCTGAGGGCAGTTCGAATGAGGTACTTTCGGTGGGAGCTTCTGATTAGGACGTGAAAATAGGCATCCTTGAGGTCCAGGGAGGCTAGCCAGTCCCTGGCCTTAGAGAGGTAAAATCATTGCCAGAGTTACCATTCTGAACTTTGGTTTCAAAGGTGTTTGTTCAGATATCTCAGGTCTAAAATGGGCCGCCATTCTCCTGTCTTTTTGGGGTAAGGAAATATCTGGAGTACAGACCCTTGCCCTGGTGTAGGGAGAAACCTTTCTACAGCTCTGAGAGCCAGGAGGGTTGAGACTTCTGTTTCTAAAGTAAAGGTCTCTAAAGAGTTTGCAGGTGGGAAAGATCTGATTCTCATCTTTGGGAACTTTTGAAGCTGAGAACCAGACCCTGGCTTACTACTTCCAGGACCCACTTGTCTGAAGTTAGAGACACCCAGTTCCTGAGCAAGTAAGCCAGCCTGCCCCCTACAGGTAAAGGAGAATCGGCCCTGGGCACCCCATCAGGGTGTCTGTTTGGCAGGTGCTTTAGGCTGAGGGGTGGGAGCAGGCCTGCCCACACCCGTCTGCCTCTCCTCTGAAGAACCCCTCTGAGCATAAGCAGAGGAGGCCTGGGTTTGGTAAAGGCCTGTGAAAGGCTACCTCTACCCCTGGGGTCTGCCTCTGAGGAGTGACTTGCCACTCCTTAGCCTGAAACACTCTTATAGGTAGTCCTATATTCATCCATTTCTTCATATAATTCTCTGTCTGCTCCCCAAACAGAGAATTTCCAACCACAGGAAAATCCATAGCCTTAGTCTGGGTATCCTGTGACAAGCTAGTACACCTGAGCCAGGCCAACCTACTGAAAAGCTACAGACGTAGCCATGACTCTAGAGGATACATCATTAAAATCCACAGCAGCATGAAACTGCACCTTAGATGCCTCAATGCCATCAGCAGCCACCTGTTCCAGCTCATTAGCAAGCTGGCCAGAGGCCTGTTTGGCCAAAGCCATGACAGTGTCCCATCTAGATTTTTGATACCTTGCTACATAAGCCATGTAATTTGCTTGCCTGAGTCCCAAGGACGCTGCCATGTATTGTTTTTCAGCCATGGCATCAATCTTCCTGGAATCCTTGTCAGGAGGATGTGAAGCCAAGGGAATATTAGCTTTATCACAGGCTGCAGCCTGAACCACACCGATGTGACTGCATTGCTGTGAGAGGAATTCTGTATCAGGACCTGACAGAGTGTACCTCCTGTCCATCTTTTTGTCCACAGGAGGCACAGAATTAGGAGTTTTTAAAATTTTTATTGTTTGTTTCCTAAATGATTTATGCAAGGAATAGACAACCTCCTGAGACTCTGGAATATCCATCATTTCTACAAAATCAGGTTCCTCTTGCTCATCCACAGCTTCCTCCAATGGGAGCTGGAGGGTTTCAGCAACTTTTTTGTAAAACATAAAGTGAGAGGGGGACTCAGAAAGCGAAGGGGGAGATTCAAAGTCTGTCTGGGGAGATGTCCGGTTCAATGGGCACACCCAGACCCTCCAAGTCACATTCATACTGTTCATAATCATCCTCCCCCTCCTCTGGTTCATAAAACTCTTCAACATCATATTCCTGAACCAGTGGAACCGACCGAACCGACCTTTTACCAGACAGTGGCGGTTCGGACGGACCGAGAAAGTGACTAGACAATCTGAATAGCTCTTGCTATCTCTGCAGCAGTTGGAGAAGGAATTTTGGGCTCCACACCTGCTGATTTTCTTGTTTTCTTTACTGGAACTGGCCCTCTGAGCCAGCTTTACGTTTGCCGGAAGTCTGGCCCTGGTCAGAGGGCACTCCCTCCGGTTCGGTTGGCACCGAACGGGCTGCCATCGGGTCAGCGGACTTTTTGGCCTCTCGTTCCCTGAGCCTGCCAACTCTCTTATCCAGGGTGGCTGCAGGG